>CM052319.1:9688020-10385846 GCA_028455605.1 Lasioglossum malachurum | reverse complement strand
TTCTACTTGACGACAAGTATCTGGTCGGTGGTGGAACTTTTAGCGGTGTGGTATATCAGATCACTGTAAGCTCCACGTGATCCCCGCGTCCAGTCGCGCCCAGTTACTGGTCTCGCTGAATAGCACAGCGGCTGGCAGTCTTTAGTAGTATGTATCTCGTCGGTGCTTAGAGCCTGTTCAGACATGGCGGGAACCGCGCGTTTTCGACCGTACGATTTTTGTTTTTGATTGTTCCACCGCGCGAATGCATACACGCTAATGTAATAAGATTCGCGCGGTTTCCGCCGTGTCTGAACAGGCCAGGCCCTTACGGGAGTTTTTGAGACGCGAATTTTCGGTGATCTCTTACGCTCTCTAGGACATATTCTGGCTCCAGCCAGAGAAACAGAAGGCCACCAACGGCATTTCGTCGGTGAAGACGGCCACTTATTAAATGTTACATTCTCCGCCATATTTCAGACGATGTTTTGGCACTATTTTGGCACTATTTTGGCACTATTTAGAACTTTTAGCGATGTGGTATTTCAGATCACTGTAAGTTCCACGTTATCCCCGTGCCCCACGTGTGCCCACTTGCCTATATACTACCTATATATGTCGCTGAATCAGTGGATTCATCTCTCCTTCATTCGTGAATTTGTTGATGAGGTCTTCTTGAACCACGAAACTCCAAAGGGAGTTCAATATTCAATGTATCCTCTCTGGTTCAATCTTACTCGTATACTTCGTTCGTGGTGTTACATTACTGTCACACAGTGTAGAATGTGAGGTTAAGTTACTAACAGTTTAGACCGATGCACCGCTATGTCATCCATGTCAGAGCCTATTTATGCGGAGGATAGTACAATTACAAAATTGGCACCGTCACTGCAGGGAATATTGAAGAATTTGAAAGGGAATGCCACACACCATGATTATTTAGTTGCTTTGCTGATAGTACTTTTAGCAGAGTGTGGATTTCGAGTGTCAACATCCGACAGACGTGATTCACAACGGTAGGCATTGGTATTTGACAATTTTTCCTTCTTCTGATGATGTTTATTTCTTATGCATTACTTTATATGTATTGCAGTTTAAATCTGAAATCCTTGCGCATACCAGAAAATTGGAAGTTGGAGCACACAGAGATCTACGACATACGCTTTGAATTTATAGCTACTCCTAATATCGTATGCAGGCTGGTTGCAATTCCATCGGGAGACTTGTTGATTATTAATTTTGATCCTTTAATTGACCATAGGAAGACTTATTCAATTTGCGTACAAACTCTAAAGTATATTAATCCTTTCTCCGGTGATCTCTGCGATCGATATATAAATCTAAAAGAAATATCGCTCAGGTACGATAAGCTAACTTAAGTTTATGTAAGCAGAGGGATAACATAGTTTGTTCACTAATTATATAATAGGTTTAAAGATTCTGTGGTCCTTCCACTGCGCGCAGATATAGCAGCTAGAGAAGGAGTAGCTGTTCCCAGCTTACAGCATCTTCCGCTTGAGTTGAGGATAAAGATTATGGGTATGTTAAATGTCCGTGATCGGTCAAAATTGGAAGAGATCTTAGGATAATTCCTTCGGATTTGTCGAAACTCGATACGGAGGAGATCTAATGACTGATTTTGATGAACATCTGTTTTTCACTTATTCTATTCTACCTCCCTTTCGTGGAGATAGAATATAGAACGATATCATTTATAATAATAAATGAAAAATGAATGTAAGGAGATATGTTATAATATGTATGAGATAATTAAGCGATTGTACAACGTAGGTACAGATTTCAGTGGCGAGTTTTGCAGTACGTGAAAATTACAGAACAGTGTTATAAGAGAATTAATAATAATTCTGAAAACTGTGAATTTTGACATCCATGTATAGAACTATTTTTTCTGTACAAATATTAAATGAGATAAAAAAAAAAGAAAAACAAAAACGTAATTTTTACGACTAGTAACTTATTTTTGTACTTTTTCAATATGATTTCACGAGGGTGAATTCTTCTCTCTGTTTGTCATTCAGCAAAAGAATCGCACCAATGTTAAGGATGTTCTGGAGGTAATATAAAAACGCAACAAAATTTTTGAAAATTTGACAAGATATAATTCTTACTAAATTAGTGCAATTACCAAAGTTTGGGTTCGATTCACTGCACCGTTTAAGGATTATAGCAACTTAAAGTTTTCGCATTTTAACACGTCTTCTTATGGAGAATTCATAAAATTCCACTTCAAACCCTATTTAAACCTTGAGAAAACGCAACTAGAAACTCCAGTTTTTTTATATATGTAGTAAAAAGTATGTAATTAATTATGTTCAAAATTTATTAGGATTCACTAAAGAGTTACAGAGCAAAAAAATTGTAAACTGTTACAAAACGTCAAATTTATCGTGTTGTCTCTCACTAGTATGGAAGCGCGACAAGTGTAGACCGCTGAATGTAGCTACAGAGGGTACAGTATTCGCAAAAGTTTAATGCAAAATATGCTCATGAATGGCTTTCATTGCCAATATATTGATGGATTTCGAATTTCTTGTACTTTTGTCTCCCATTGTACCTCCAGAACATCCTTAAACTTAACTCTATTCCTAAAGCTTTGGAGTGTTTCAGATGTTTTATTTGTATAAAATATCTATTTATATTTTATTTATATAAAAAATATTTGAGTAAAGCGTCAGTATAAAATCGTACATATACTTCGTACAGAAAAGCAAATTATATTTTACAGTTACGAAAAAACACTCGTATATAAACAACGGAAAATAAAGTTTTAATACTGCAATCATTGAACGTAAACGAGTAACGTTTTCTCCACAATTATCAGTGATCTATTAAGAGATTTGCCGGAGGTAAGGACACGGTCCCGTGACCGGAAACTGGCTGTGGCAGTGCAGAAACGCCCTTCATCCATTTCTTGATGTCGCAGCAGTAACACTCCACATTGTTTAGCGTTTTCAGGAACACTGTGGTTACACCGCCGATAATTAACAGCTGCTCACCTGAGAAATAATGCATCTCCAATTTACTTGACACAACTTTCAACCCACACCAGAACCTTTGTAATATCTGCTCTAGACAAATAATTTATCCACAATAATTTATCTTAACACTATTAACTCTTTAGCTGTGTAGCTCTGTTTTATGAGTGATTTTGCATGTGTACAGGGTGATTCTGGGAACTGGGACAAGTTACTGCTCTTTTTTAAGTGATAGAGGAAAAAATCATATGTCATAACACGTCCTAATAACCCATTAACGATTATAGTGCAATTGCACCTGACGGGTGTATCAGTGCATCCGCGTAAAAAATAAGGTCATAGGAAGTTAGGACGTATTATGACTAAACAGCGGATCTTTATGCAAAATAAAAAATTTCTATCCGAATTGCAACAAACTGGAGCGAAATAGAAATTTATTTTCTTTCTTAATGTGTTTAATAGCTAGAAAATAAACACAGTATGTTTAAATTCTTCTAATGTTTTTACTATTTTAAATTATACACCTACTCATTTTGTCATAAATGCATCAAATCCGCTGTTTAATTACAGCAGAGTTCCCACAATCATCCAGTATAACTGCTGGTAGGTTCTGAGGTATGGTTCAAGAGTGATTCAAAATATCCGAGATTTCAAGTCGGAGAACCTATTGATCCGATGGAGTGTCCGTGTCTGGCGATGGACATTTTTGCTCGCTCCTTCCAGACGCATTCGTTCCCGTCCCAAACATCGATGTCGTCGATGCTTTGAGTGGCGATCTCGGTGGTCGAGGCTCCTCCGATCGCGTAAAGACAATCGGACATGACATAGAAAGAAGCGAAGCACCTGGGCGACCGCAAAGGCACTGCTTTCAGCCATCTGGAACCGCGTTCAGATAACAGCCACCGGCGTTTAAACCGCGGACGCGAGTAAATCAAGCGTTTAATCTGGGTAATGGGCACTCTAGATAGAGAATATCGAGCTAACAAATTTTTGATCGGGTCGTAGCACTCGACGTCCTTCGAGAACATCTCTTTCTTCGATTTTGTCATCCCGCCAGCGACCCAGATAAGATCCCGATATTTCACGCTGGCAGGTCCTACCCTGGCGGTCTGCATCGGTTGCATCTCCCTCCACGTGGAATCCGTCGGATCGAAAGCCTCCATCGTCCTCAGAGTTCTGTAACGTGGAAATAACATCTATTTGTTACGTGGATTGGGTACCTTATACTTTCCGGGATCTGCTTCTGCGAGGATTTTGCTCGCTAAAATGTTAAGGGATTCGATACTGTAAATGTGGGGTATTTCAGTAATCAAAAGCACTATATAAAAGATCAATCAAGGCCGCAATCGCCCTCAAAAGTCCTATTTTTTACATTTACGTAACTTTATAAAAATAGCTACATGCGCAGCTGTGTGCTTCCAAATAATGCAAATTACGCCTGAAACGTAAAAATAGGGCTTTTGTAGGCGACTGCGGTCTAGCTTGATTTTTTATTGCGCTTTTGACTAGTGAAAAAACCCCTTGAAATCCTGGAAACGAGTCTACCCCCTTAAAAAGTTCAAGACAGTCCTATTTTTGTTGTCCAGTACAATTTCGTCAAATACAGGCAGAATCCTCCTCCAGAGAGGATCTCGCATCCACGGAACACGGTGAATTATGAAATCACTTGCAGAAAATCAGCGATAATGAAATTATGCACGAGCGACCGGTTAGGTACGCGGTAATTGAATAAGATAGGTGGAAGTGCTCGTAATTAGCCGTAGACGGCGTGAAAATAAATAGCGAGAAAAATGAAAGGAAAGTCCATGCCCGCGGACGTAATTATGCTCTCTGTAACAACTTACATCCCGTTCCTGCCTTGCCCTCCCATCGCGTACATTTTCCCGTGACTGACCACCAATCCGAAGTCCTTTCTGGCTGTCAGCATGCCAGGTTCATTGAACCAAGTCCTGGTAGTCGGGTCGTAGCTCCAGACGCTGCCGACCGCAGTGCTCTTTCTGTGCACTTTGTCTTCCAGGGGATCCGCTCCGCCTAACAATACGTTCTCTCCTTTATTTATATTTTAGCTCTAACGAGAAACGTTTTTCTCTCCGTTACACACGGGATGAGGGAACGGAGAACGTTGCGCGGGCAACTCCCACTAACGTTCGCTATTATTCTGCTACACCCCTGGCGGAAAGCGTTCGATCAACATCGCGGATCATTTTTACCGTATATCAAACACGAAAAATGGTATCGTGTCGGTATTGGATTAACCCTTCGCACTCGGAGCTATTTTAACTTGAAAATTAAACATTTCTTTCAGCCTAGAACAGTTCCATTCTATATGCTTTTTGTTCATTTTATTGTGGATATGAAATTGATATAACAGCACATACGCAATACTTAAATGTTTAGTAATTGATTTAGTAAGTGAGATGTATTGTATTGTACAATATTTCAATTACATTTCATTTAAATTGCATTGTATTTCGATTACACTCGTTATTCGCGTAATTAGCATTTAAATTAAGTGGAAGGTTCGAATGATGCAATGCAATTATAAATGTAATTCAGTTACAATGTATTTAAATTAGCACAACTCTGATTAGTAGACTGCATTAGATTAAAAAAGCGCACATATTTATTTTCATCATCGCAGTTTTCGTTATCGGTAATTTGTTTGATCGAATACTTTTAGCCAGCGATAGTGCCATGTCTGCCATTTCGAGTTGGAATTAGATTCTTACGTATCAAAGTAAATAGTTTTCGATGGGACCTAATCGCTTTCCGATTACAGGGGGATTACTCACCCACAACATAGATACGTCCTCTTAGGTAAGCAACCGAGTGATGATGTCGCGGCTGAGGAATTTCTCCAACGAATTCCCAAATGTTATCGTCAGGCTCGAATCTGTAGATAGCTTTGCCGGTGTTTCCTCCGCGACCATACTCTTCGTGGGGGTCCACCCCGCCGAATACAAGGACTGACTCTCGATCAGGAAAGTATAGTGACTCGTCGAAGAAATAGCTGTCGACTGCGGAGCCCAGCATGCTGTTGCTGATCCTTTGTGGCCTGTGAACGTTACCTTCCTTCAGAAAAGGAACTCACTTTATAAAATTACGGTTGAATTTCGTATTCATCTTACGGAACAGAACGGGATAGAATAAGCTGAATATTTTAATAATTCTACCGAATTTGAATATCGTTCATTTGGCCACAGTTCTGTAAGCCATTCGTTCTCGTACACATTTTTCATTCTCTTTACACTTCCCTTTATGTAATTTTCATGTGTTTCGTCGAGAAATTATAAGAAACTGGGACCAGATAAAATCCTATTTTCATTGGTTCTTCTCCGATTTGTTTAACCATGTCTTTTTTCTAATCTTTATGATTTATTTTTCGTTCAACCAATCTGCAACGGCGCATAACAATCATGAAAACACTCACGGCGGCCGTGGGCAGTTCGAAGTTCGTATCTGGACAGTTGTCGGTTGCTGAACGTTGTCGCTGCCTTGATAATTCACCACCCTTTGTTCCTCTGACTTCGTATTGTTCCTCGCGTTGTTATCGACATCAGTTCCAGTCGATTTTCCGTCGGTCTGTGGAGACTGTGGAGACTCCGAATCGGTATTATCCGAAGGAGAGCTGATCATCCCGCTCTGATTCGGGAAAAACCTTGGAGATTTGATGGTCCTGATAGTGTTCGCTGCATTTCTGGGCATGCTCCTCGGCGTAGGTTGCGGTCTTTGCTCCCCGGATACGTAAGAAGGAACACGCTCGTCGTACTGCGATATAAAACGTGCAATTAATAAGACGAACGCTTTAATTAACCTGTTAAGCAAGAAAGTGATTAATCAGAAACGAGCTGAAGCATCTTGCTCCGCGAGAAACGCGATATTTCACAACTGGTTTCTTAATATGCAATTATTTTTCCTTATGAGGGTACTGATATTCTATGACCAGCCAATTAGTCTTGCTTACTAAGATTACTATATTAGGAGAGGAGCGTTAATCAGTGATCCACGGTTGAAAAATCAACGCACGTTTTTCACTTGGTCCAATTTGTTCTCGGCGGGCCGTTGAATTTGAGTTCGCCATGGCTGTTCTCCCTTCTTGGCTTTCGGCGGCCATGCTGCTTCTTCCTTCCCGCTTCTGATTTGGTTTGCTGAACTGTTTGAAATTCCGACAGACTCCACCAAGGACTTGCGAGATACCTCGCCCATCGGGATGGCCAACAGCTCCGCCACCTTCTTGATATTCCGCTTCACCTCTGACGTTGATGTCTTTATCTGCAGTTTCCAGAAACAACACGTCTCGCGCATGCTCTACGTTCTGTCTGCATATTAGCAACCTCGCCCACGATTAGAATGATCGACTCTAAACTTCATCCCCGTCCCTACTCAGTGTCCAACATTCTATCGATTCATAATTGCAAGAACCTCAGCAGTCAAACGTATTGGTGACAATGGTCTGCATATTAGCAACCTCGCTCACGATTAGGAAGATCGACTCTAAACTTCATCCCTGTCTTTATCCAGTGTCCAACATTCTATCGATTCATGGTTGCAAGAACCTTAGCAATGAAATTTTTTCGTGAGAACGTAGAGGCATATTAGAAACCTCGCCCATAATTGGAAGAATTGAATGACTCCAAACTTCGTCCTCTTTCCAGGGGGTCCTCTAAATTCTATCAATTGATCTGATGAGCCTTCACCCTAGCTCAACGGTGACTTCGGCCAAGCTACTGGTATATTGGACGGAGAGGTAAACTTTCGCGGTTTGTCCACTAACTTCGTGAAATCTCCTTCTGGCCTTATATCCTCGGTAGACGGCCTGTATCGTGGTGGCCGCCTCCTCCTCGGATTTGCCGGAGTCCGTGCGTTGCTCGCGGTCCCTCGGCATCTTACATCTCGTCTGCTGCATCCTCGCGGAAAATATCAGATTCGTGTCGTGCTGCTGGCACCGGCAAACATCCGACCTGTTCTGCTCCTGCCGGGTCTCGTAATCCAATTTGCCGGCGTTCTGGAAAAAAACGAGACGACTCGCGGACTACGGGGACGAAAGTTTCTCACCGAGAGGCGTCTTTATCCATCCCGCTTTCTCTCGCTCAGCCTCCCCTTTTCTCTCTCTCTCTCTCCTGTTACCGGCGGATTGTCGGACCGTCGAGCCTGTTCCTGTCTCTGTTTCTCGATGGCCGATGATTTATGGACAGCTTTCGCAGATTCCCCGCCGCCGCTGAACCTGGCGTCAAAGGCGACCATGTTCGAAGCTCTCGCCTTGTTCTGCGCAATAATTCATACCGATGCTTGTACAACGAGACGTCGCACTTCATTATTCGGGATTCATTCGACAGTCTTTCGATGCGCTCTCGAGACACTCGCAGTACAGTAGCGCTCGATTTCATCCACGTCTGTTCGGGAAACAGCAGTTCAATTCTTTTTCTTCTTTCTCTCTATGTTGTATTTATTCTGTATGTACATTTAACCGAGCAGATTTTACGTTTTAATCGCGAACTACTGTACTGTAAATGACGGGGCAAGGTGTGTTCGATCCGTTAGGAGATATTTTAAGGGGGTAGACTCGTTTTCAGGATGCGCCTTCTCATCTCTCGAAAATGCAAAGATCAGCTTCTTCAGTATTCAAAAACGCTATTTTCATAAAGCTGCGACGGCTACATGCTGCCAAATAATGGAAATTACGCTACGTAATCGTAAAAATAGGACTTTTGAGGGCGATCGCGGCCTAGATTGATCTTTCATCTGGTGCTTTTGACTATTGAGAAATCCCGTCTTTGCATTATCGAGAAACGAGAAGGCGCATCCCGCACCCTTGCAATCCGTGAAACGAGTCTACCTCCTTAATATTGTATAATCGACTCTACAGGATTGTCGCTCAGATCGGTGTAATCTCAAGGTAAGAGCTTATACGCCGTAAGTGCAGTCACATTGTCAACAGTAAATTGCCTAGGCGGCGAGAAAATGGCGCGCAGCGCCATTACGCGCACGGAGATTCCGAGCTGCATAAACTCTGACCTTTGACTACAGTTCCGTGACATTCGATAGGCGAGATTTATTGTTTCCACTTACGAGCAGGCCGCCGCTTACCTCGAGATTTCTTTGACGATAAACCCCCTCGTAATAATCCCTGAAAGCAGCAAAGCGGAACTTTGTCAAGCGTCGCGGCCATTTTCATCGCGGACTGTTTCGACGGACTCACCGGATGATTTATCTGCTCGGATCCATCAATCCCATGCGAAGTTTATCGAACATATTTTCCAGAATCGCTTCCGGTGTTAATATCGTCTTCGATCCCCGCACATGCGAGTTTGTTTGTTTGTTTGCGAAATGAAAGATACACGCACGAGTGCTTTTTTTCTGTTATAGTCACGACGTTTAATGGGTACATGCGATATACACGATAGCTAAATACGATATACAAATGTTTAGGGGTTCGCGGGGCTTCTCGCGATTACGCGGTTGGAAGAGAAACGTAGTTCGTAGATAGTAAACCGTTCGTTTGTGGGGTATAGAAATGTTAGGGTACACGGCTGGGGATGTTCAATGGTTCCGTCTGTTTTGAGGCTTTTGGAACGGTCTTCGAGTGGGACACGGGCCAGGGTTACTCACCCCTCTGCTTCGCTCCAGGTGGCTCAGGTAATCATTCATAAATTTCGGCGGCATCGGAATCCCTGACATCTCCATCGGAAGGTGATTTAGAGGTGCATTCTTCGAGTGCAGTGTTGGGTCGTTTTGAACCGCGCCGTTGTCACCTGTCGATTTAACCCTTGATTAGTTACGACGTCCAATAAAAAGACTAACGAATCGATTCGTTCGTTCGGAAAGTTATTTCGTTATCTCAAGCGAAAATGAAAGCCAATTTCTTTACCATTTAGAATAAGTTTTGTACGCAACCAAGAGTTGAGTAAAAATGGATAAATTCGAAAACAAAGGCACAGATTGGAGGATCGAGAACATACCCGAGCTCTGAGGGTAATTATTAGCCCCTCTTGGAGGCAAAAACGGGTAATCATTAGGGGGCGAACTGGGCGGGGCGGGTTTCGCGCGAACTTTTCGTCCTTTCAGTTCCGAGACCTTCGTTCTTTGATATTCCTCGAGGTACAACAGGAATTCCCGATAAGTCACGTAATTCTACGAACGAAAATGATTCATTAACCCTAACATTATTCACATGATAGTTCTCGTTAATCGGACTACGCTTACTGCTTAACAACTTATACGAATCTACAACAGTTCGAATACCTTATCCTCGCCAGCCCAATTTCGATTTGTAGGCTCGGCCAGTCCCAGCAAATCGATCCAGTGGTAGTAATCCTCCGTCTGACTGCCGTACCAATACTTGATAATAACGAAACTGAAAGAGATCCGTGTTTGAACGAACTGGAACCGGACGTTGATGGTTCGAAGCTTACGCCAAACCGTCGTCGACCATTTTCTGCACCTCCGGGTAGGACATCAGCTCCATGAACTCCGGGTTCTCCGGGTTTCTTTTCACGTCCACCAATTGCCACGGAGCGATCAACCCGAACCGAACGCATCTCATCACCTCCAGCATGTGCTTCTTTCTATTTGCCCAGTCGTGCATCAGCCATCGAACCGCGGACATCAAGACCTCCATTTCGCTAATGAAGAGCAGGGGGGATCAGCGGAGGATGCGAGATGATAGGCTGAAGAAAGATACCTGTTCACGGAGATGTAGTTCGACCTCAGCAACAGGCACAGCTCCTCGGCTTTCAGCTCGAGGAAGTCCTTGGTGCTGACGAGCATTAGGAAGAACTTCATGATCCTCGGCACCATCAGCTCCATCACAGCTATGTTCTTGGTCTTCCTCGCCTCCAAGTATAGCAGGAACGCCGTGTCCTCGGTGAACAGCTCGTCGTTGTCTATGAAGGCCCAACATTGCTCCTCTAATTCTAAGGGAGAAAGAGATTTACAACCCATCATTACATAGCAGGAACTAAAGAAGCTGGCAAGGCGAATTCAGCATATCAACAACAAAAAGGCAAAAGATATTATTTTGTAACGGAAGATTTCTAAGTCCTCTTTTTACGCTACGAAGTCAAAGAGGATAACCCTTTGCACTCGGAGCCATTTGAACTCTTAATATCTCTTTCGACCTAGAATATTTTCATGATCTTTGTTTGTGCAGATGAAACTGATACAGTTTATTCCTACAGTATTCAAATCTTTAGTAATTTATCTATATATTTGTATTAAGAATGTTTTTAATAATGGTGTAGCGTTGTTTAGTGGCGCCTCAGAGTCGCCATTCGAGTGCTAAGGGCTAAGAATACTTTCAGTAGCCGGGACAATGTTTCTTCCTGTCGAGACGGAAGTTAGATTCCATTCGCATCCCCATTTTTCGGAGAACAGTCGTTTATTACGCGGCTCGGACGGACGCGGGAGATATAAATTTCGCGGATATAGTATTGCGCGGACCCGGTGTACAGAGGGATGCGGTGCATCCCTTATTTTCTTCGGGTCTCATATGGTTTATTGAAGTTTCGTGTTGGACAGTGACGTATTCAACGGAACTGAAGCGCGGCGCCATCGAGAGTTCCCCAGCGGAAGCTTATCGCGCCACGAAAAACTTTTCATTCTTTCCCCGGTAAAACGCGGTCGAACTTCTTTAGTGTGCTGGGAAAGGCGTGCGCTATATATTATGCAAGACAGTGCCGTTTCAGAAGATGGATGGGAATGGGAAACGGCACTGGAGGCACAATGTAAACAGGATCATCGGGCGTAAATCCTTCACATAAATAAAGACAAAGGAGGAGCAAGTCTCGCAGGATGTCCGACATTCTTGTTCGCCATCAATTCTCTCATCATCTCCCGGAACACGTGTCTTCGTTTAATCATGTCCACGCAATTCCATCAATTTTAAGAAGATTTTAACCCTTGTATTCCTCGCGCTCGCTCGTTTCAATTCGACTATTTGTGTTCTACTCGCAATCTCGTATTTTAAGGAAACAACCAATTTGGCAGGGTCTAAAACCGTGGGAAAGGTGAATTTGCGTAAACTAACGTGACAATTACACTGAGTTTTTTTCAAATATCTCGGAATCTACTTGAAGACAATATATTTGAAGGGCAACGCGATCGGAGCTGGGTCCCCTTTTGTCAATATTTACCATTATTTTTTACAATTAAATTCGAAGGGGGGAAGAATTAAAACTGTGGGATTTATGAAACGTGAAAATGGCTACATACCTTTAATATCAAGATACTGAGCAGCAGTGAAGATGTCCAAGATGTTGTCCCTCTGCAGAAGGCGACTGCTCTCGTTTTGGGGGCTGATCATCCAATCGTAGATGATGGAGAACGCGTTCGAGGACACGCCGCTCTATTTCGCATAGATTCGAGTTATCGGGAAAAGAAGTCACGAAATATTAGTTGGAAATGTCGGAGGGTGGCTCGTGACGCGAAACAGTAGCCGTTGCTACTTTTAATTAGCCGTTTCCTTGACACGTGGCGAGCAAGAGGGCGTCAGTGAGCAGGAGGAACGAGGGTGGACTGAGAAAATGGCCGGCGCTTTTCGCAGCGACTTTTAAAAGGGTGCGGAGTGCGGCGCCGTCATTCGAGAGCCGCTATTCACCCTTAACTAAAAAGTGAGTCAAATATAGCCACTGGCAGAGAGGGTGGAAAGGAGTTCAAGGTCGCTTGGCTGCGCGCCCATCGAGCCACCGGTGGAGGACGAGGAACAGAGAGAAGAACAGGATGCTGACACAAGACATTGGGGATGCCTGCAACCCCCTAGCCGGTGCCTGGTTGGCGACACTAAAGCTTCATCATTGTCGATATCGATTTCTGTTCCTTCTATGAAACGAAATGTGGTACACATTCACGATGACGTTCTATTAGCTGATTAAAAATCACCTAGCATAATATATTCAAGGGGGTGGATCGCGTTTTTCGGGAATTTTTCTCGAGGATAATTAACAAGTGAAATATTCCGGTTCACCACAGCGATATTAACATATATGTAACGTCCGGTCGTCCAGCCACTGGTAATAACGAATTAATTAATAAATGATTTCGCTTTTTTTGTATTTTCTGCGATAGTGTAAAACATTCATTAATGACGATGATCTGAAAGATGGCAAAAGGTCATCGGACAAAATGGAAAATATTTTATTAATAATTATAGTTAACTGCTTGAATACAAAATATTCTGTTTTATTTCACCTTAAAATACCGAAATTACTTTCTTGCCAACCCAATAGAATGTCCCGACCAAACTCGAGTCGTTTTGTGCTCTCGAAGAATTCCACGGGGCACGAGTATCGCGGAATGTTACCGGGCCGCAGAGCCGCAAGGGTGACACAATGTTCGAGGAATTCCGTCGGAGATCAAACGCGGGTCTCGCCGAATCTGATCAGATCGCCGCCCACTCTATCAGACAAATGGCTGGTCGGGAGAGGTAGGAGGAATCGAGCGGAAGAACTGGTCGAATCTAAGGGGTTGTCGGGGGATGAACGTTCGACGCTGGCTGATCGAACACGGACGCCGATGGATACACGGAACTGTGGAAGGAAAAGCGGCTAGAAAATCGGATCGCGCGAACAAAGGGACTTTATTCGGCGGACTGGAGGTTTCGCAGACCGATAACGCCGTAATAGATCTTGCGCACGAGTTGCTGGATCCACGGCGCCGCTCCTCTCCCGGGTTTTTCCCGGGAGACACGAGCATCGTTTCCCACTTTTCCCTGGTATAATAAATCGTTCGATACCAGTCCGCGGGAGCGACGCGATTAAACTTATCGGCACGGCGGAAAGGAGAACCATGGTCACGACTCGTTTAACGGAGTTCGTTAAGGGATGAAGATCGATGGCGGACGAGTGCCGTTGAAGGGAAATCCGTTAATGCAACCCGGTTTGCCTTTCGAATAAACGATACGTCCGAAGAAATATCACGAGTTTTTCCTTCTATCGTCGTCGTGACCGTCTTCGTCGCCGTTCCAGGTCAGCCGGAACATGGAAATGGCAAATGATCGAAGTAATTACGCCATTTTTGTTAGCCTGATGGATGTTCTTCGACGCGGCCACGGGTAATCAAGGGAAAAGGGGTCGGTTTTGCAGCGACCTTCCGAAGATTAATTTCTTTCGAGCGCTTCTAAGCTTCTCCGAACGATCCCCTTTTTCCCCGAGAATTAAAGTTTTACGTCGTCCCTTTCATGCTCGCCCGCGATTCTTTGGATAAATAATTAGGAAAGCGAGGAGAACGTGGTAAAAAATACGTCAGGGTTTCTTGAAAAGATTCGCTTTTCATTATTCCTCTCCTCGCTGGCTTTTAGGAGCTTTTATACGCGCTTCTGTCAAGATGCACAGATCAGGACGAAACAATCATGTATTCGGATTTCTCATTTTTTGTGAACGGTCCACGTCGCTGAGCTTTTCGAAGTGCTTTAGTTCACTTTTAATTACTCGCATATAGTACTTGCAATCTTAAAACTTTCAATTTAGTATTTTAAACATAAACAAAAAGGTGTCGACTATATACTAGCGAATACCTATCTTGCATTCAAGCAGTTATGTTATCGAATCAAAATTTAATTATGTTGGAGTCATAGAAAGTTCCATGTAACCCAGCGGTTTCCAACCTGGGAGGCGCGGATTATTGCCAGGGAAAGTACCAACATTTTTTAATAAAAAATTAATTTGTACTTTCCACCTCCTTGTAATAAAGTTTTTATTATTTAAAACGTGTTCAAAATTTTTCGGGGAGGCGTAGTACCATAAAGGTTGGAAACCGCTGATGTAACTGCATAGTTATGTAGAAAATGGAGTGCGGGTAACTGAAGGTTAAAGTACTTTCGGGGGCGAAGTAACCGCGTAAAAAATGGCCGTGCCAGTGGCTTTTTGACCGAGCAGATCTCGGACGTGCTATTGCTCGCAGCGCAACGTTAACGGCCGATAACTCACCCCGGTCAAGTCGATCTCCTTGCAATTCTTCTCGTCGAAGAAGGCGCTGTAGCTCTGCAGCACGAGCAAGTGGCAATGGAACTCGTCCTGATCGATTCGCACAATACAATCGGCGTTCCTCGAAAGATCGATAGAGGAAATTTAGCCGGTGATCCTGTCTCCGGTGTCCCGCCCCGCCCCCAAACCCCCGTAACATTGTTTCGTCGAGCGGACACGACTATAAGCTTACTTGTAATTTGTGATACGCCTGGCCAACTCCTGATACAAGTCGGTCTTCTCCGGGAGAATTATGTTATCCCAATCGATTGGCTGCTCACCCGTAAATCCGAGTCTGCTCGAAATTACGCCGATCAAACGTTATTGGGGGAAACACCGGTGGAAATCGCTCCGGCGAGCTAGTCGCTTTTCCTTTTATCGGCGGAGCGAACGGCCCGGGTCGATACAATTTCATGGAGATTCGCGGCAGTAAATGTTTCGCGCCTGCCTCTCTTTTTTTCTTTGGTCTTTCTGTCCGCGTCGTTCACGAGCGAAACTACATCGACCCGGTTTCTGGTGTTTTTACGGCGCGGATGGAGAACGATCGAAGGCGGAAAACTTACACGGACAGCGGCACCTCTTCCAACAATGGCTCCTCGTAAGACGTTGACGGGACCGTTTGCTGTTTTTGCTCCCCGTCCATCTGAGCCAGTTTCACTTTGAACTGATGCATCCTCTGTGCTTCTTCGTTCCCCGTCGGATTCTTTTGTCCCTGAAATTTCGCCGATGTACGGGGTGTTTCAAAATTATACAAGGTGTCCCAAAATTCCTTCAGGTCCGGGAAATGGGAGGTTCCCTAGGTCATTTGAAGCGACATTTTCCTTTGCAAAAATGGCCGCAGCGGATTTGTTTAGAAGTTATTAGCGAAAAACACAGACCGATCTCAGCAATCAGAGCGCGACCCAGACGCGAGCTGGCACTGTCGGCCCGGCGCGCCAACTGTCTATTGGCCGACTGTACCAAGTCGCGCTCTCATTGGTCCGTGTTTTTCGTTAATAACTCTTAAACAAAGCCGCGGCGGTAATTTTTGCAAAGGAAAATATCGCTTCAAATGACCTAAGGAACCTCCCCGCAAGCGACCACCGTGATTCTGCACCTCTAGATAGGTGGAGATTCGTTAGAAAAATGGACCGCAACATTGAATCGCATGGTGAAAATTCTTTTTCATTGCAGCCTATACTACTCATCGCGCCGAACAAAGTCTCAAAGGAACTGTAGGACTCGATTCAACGGTTCTCTTAAAAAGGTGAAAAATGTCTTCGCGAGGGAATAAATTGTTGAGAGAACAAAAGTGCAACGAGGCTACGGAAGATCCGTTCCCTTCGGAAAGGAGGAGCTCCATGAGCCGGAGGAGTTGTTCGGTCTTCGATCAAAGGGTACGGCGGCTTTAAGGGGTCGGTCGATCAAGAGGTATTAGAAGACAGAACCGTTGACCAGGACGTACGAGTTACCTGCGATTGATTGATCATCGACGACGAGACACCGGTGGGAAGATCGACGAGCCTGTGCCGTGTCGAGGACTCGGAAACGCGTCCGACAGCCTCGTTTCCGGTTCTATTCAGCTCGGCCTTGACGTTCACCTTGGTGTGCTGCGGATCAGCGACTAGTACGCTGACTTTCTTCGACTCGAATACCACCTAGAACGACTACGCGTCTGCCTCTTGAGGCCAACATCCCGGGATTCGGTGAATCTGGTTCAGGGATCGGTCCGATTGTTTACCTGATTCGGGACGATCTTCAGGTTGCCGCTTGGCGTCGCCTGGAACGGGAATACTCGCTTAGAGTCGTCGTCCCCGTCGTTCACGCTGATGTATGCACGGTCGTCGCCTCGTTCGCAAGGACACGCGTGCATCTGGTGCATCAGGTAGGCCAAATTCGGGCACACTGTGTCGTTTCTACGCGGCTTGTCGTCACCCCTTCCTAAACTGCAAAGTTAACACGATTCGGGTATAGTTCTACAGGGTTAGTCTCGTAACGTGACGATCTCAAATAACTCGTAAGTTATTTGTTGCACGGAAAAATGTTTCGAACAATGCTCTAATCTTTTTTTATATTGCTTTGCTTTTTTATCGAGATACGGGGGCCACCTTCAGTTTATTATATGGAATGCCTAATATTTTCTCTCAAATTCGGATAAATTATGAAATTTTGCGTAGAAAAGTATTATACAAAGCGGGATTTAAAATGAGATCGTCACGTATGAGACTCGCCCTGTACTCCTGGACAAAATGGTAGCACGTGTGTGTCATCTTTAATTTGTGGAAGACCACATAGAATTTCTGAATGAAGTTCAAAATGGATTTGTCGAAGCGCGTTCTAATTTGACAGTTATCGATGCAGTGTTTAACTTGCTAGTGATTAATTATCTATTTAAATCTCCGTTTAGTAGGACGATCGACATAAGATATAGCCGAACGCTATCGAGCCGAATTTAGAGCTCGTTACGCGCCCTAGGCAATAACTGATTAATGCCACTGCGCGGGAACTATCAAACGCGAGCGCGAGGGCTGATGACTATCAAGCGCTATAATTAACAGCTATCAAGCTCTCTAATTAAGGGCACTTCAATTTTATGATGGTGCCTACGATTCGTCGGAAATAAGTACTGTTTCACTCACAGTGATGCTAATGCCATTGCGGATAAGCCCTGTAGCTTAGGTTTTAATCAGAATTTTGAAATGTTCGATTGCTTTAATTTCACATGAAAGAAACCTTTAGCCAATTTAAGAAGTTCCATACTTATTTGGAAGGACAAAAAACGCGAGACTGTAAAATACTACATAGTCTTTTGTCAAGTTTCGCGGATGAAAATTGACTTGCCGGAATAGAAAGCGTGCAACGTTGAAGTCGATAAAAACGTTTCCTTCGCAAACGACAAAGCGTGTAACGAAGCTGGACATCTGTCTTCCTTTGAAAATAAAAATTCTCTTGTTAAAGTTCTCGGGCGGGTTACCTGAAGCGAGCCATTAGCTTCGAAGCGGTATTATTCGAGGGACGACATCGTTCCCTGCAAGTTTTATCGATCAGTCGGTGCTTATCGGATCTTCCGGCCTGATCAGGATCATCCGAGTCGTCCTCCTGACAAGAAGTGGAGCCCTCACTCGACCTAATCAAATTTTTCGCAGACTTGGCCGAATATCTCGCCGGATCGGATCTCTGTTCCGCTGGCTGCGCCTCTTTCCTCGCGACACGACGATCCTTGGACAAGAAACCGACCTCGTTCGTCTTCTCCAGATAAATGTGTGCGAGTGGTCCTCGTCGCCTCGATAAACGTCGACGACGACGACGTCTCAAAGTAGCTTGGCCTCGGTCAATCGGATATACGGGGCCTCGATCAATCGGATATATGGGGCCTTGGCGCGCTGGACTCGCCCTGCCAGAAACGGTACACATCGGTGCTCATTTCAATTTCCAAACTTCGGAATACGGAAGTCAAATTCTTGCCTTACAGGGTATCGTTTATACAGGGTGATTCCCTGGGAACTGGGACAAGTTACTGCTCTCCTTTTAAAGCCAAAATAGGAAAGAATGATAGAGGAAAAAATCGTATGTCGTAATTAGACAGCGGATTTTATGCAGTTCTGAGAAAAACGAGAAGGTGTAATTTATAAGAGTAAACACATTAGAAGAATTTTGAACACACGTTAGGACGTTAGTTAGTAAAGAACGGAAATTAAGATTTATAATGACATATGATTTTTTCTATTTTTACTTTAAAAAGAGCAGTAACTTGTCCTAGTTCCCAGAATCATCCTGTACATTCAGCAATAGACTCAGCCCGTCGAGCAACAAAGAAAATTTCAAATTCAATAGGCAATTCAAACATGCGACCAGTGCATTGTTGAGACTCTTCTCATTAAAATGAGTCCAAACACGACGTAAATCGGACTATTTTTATAAACCTCGTACGTAGCATATACTTAATTATGTTACTTTCATCAAATCTATAAAACTAGTCCGACTTGCGTCGTGTTTGGATTCGTTTCAATCAGAAGAATCTCAAGAATCCACTGGTACAACATTTGGAAAGATACGACAGAAAAATTTCTAAATTTGAAATTTTTTTATTACGTCACCTTGTACACTCGCGGCACAACTTTGTTCAACAACTAAGTTCTATTCTTTCCCCTTATTTACTGACATAAGGCTCTGCCGAGCTCGAGGTATTACGTGTTAGGGGAAATGTGGGGATGGGTAGTGCAAATTTAACCACGATCCAGTCTTTAACCGAGCACTATTACTGTACCGGAATTTTTGCCGCAACAACAAAACTTCCGTTCCGTCTCGATCGATAATGGCTCCGCGAGAATGCCTCGGAATGCCCGATTTAATTGGTTTTAGGAATATAGATTTCTAGGGGAGAGGGCACGAGCTGGAAACTCGGCAGCGTTCCACGTTTTCCGTCTACTGGACAGAAACTTCCGAGCCGGGAAATATTGATTTTACTCGAAGAAAAGTACGAACTCTCGGGAACTCGAGCTACCAATCACGGGAACGTCGAAATCTCTGGTCCCGATCCGAATAAAGAATACAGAATTCGTTTGGGTAGTTTAGTAGCTGTCTTGCTAATTGTAAGTTGCGTTCGACCGGTTAACTTGTTCTCATTCTATTAAGCTGTGTAGTATCGTTTCACGCTGTCTTGTAACTTGTTACTGGACTCGTTTACGAAACTTGGGAACAAATATTTTATGCATTAACTGTTGGTCCAGGTTCTAAATTGAGTGCGAAACTCGTTAAACTTTATGGGAGCTTTTGTCTTGCCGACTTTAAGAGAATCTATTATTTCTAGATCCTATTAAGAAAATATTATTTCATCATTACTTTTATCAAACTGAGATAGGTTCGACTTAAAGACCGACGCACAGTGGGGTAGTTAGATTATCGCAAGTACTTAAAAAATCGTGGAAAGTGTTACGTGGGACACCCTGTATATCCAGGTAAATACATGAGGAAGAAGTTATAGCCGTTTTGAACAAACTAACAATTTATACTGGCCGAATACCTGCCTGTGGCGACGCGCGAGCGGGCTTCAAAGAATGTCAAGATTGTCAGAAAAAGGGTGGTCAGTTCGTCGAGGAATGGTTCGGTTGCGATTAATGACGTAACAGAGGATCGATCGCGATTCACCTGTCTGGGTGCTTGGCTTGTGCGTTGTCAGTCAGCGATTGGCAGGCACCGTGAGAGAGGCTCCGCTCCGATTGACAGTCTCGGAGGGCAGGTTCCGGGGATGCTGGTTTCCCGTGGTAGAGAACGACCACGCTGCTTTTGCTGTTCCCGGGCCGTGGACGTTGCGGCGATTGCGATCGATCTTCAGGCCCGACTACGAACGCCCTGGGATTAGTTCGGCGTTCCTTGCGTGTATGATGTTCGTCGAGCAGCCCGGCCCGACCCGACCCCGTTCGTGCGCGAGCTGTGATCCGCCTTGTGGAGGAACAGATAGGCCAAGAGGAACACCGCGAAGAGGAGCAAATACATGGAATCACAGGTCAAATTTCGGGGACCCCTTGCCTCGGGGACGACCGGAATCACGGGATAGCTATAAACGGGTCCCGTGAAAATCACCGACACAGGTTTCATCGACAATAGTTCACCGACTCCATATTTGACCGGCAACGATAAAGATTTTAGTCGACGAATTTTAATAGCCAAGAACAGGCGTGGAAGAGAGAGGGAGAAGAAGGGTCCCTCTTCGGCTCCTGGGCGATGGGGTTTTAGTGGATATGCCATAGTTTCGTTTCCTCAGACAGGGTGAGTCCCACACTACCCCCCTAACCGTCATTAGACCTGGAAAGGGGGTGTGCGTAAAATCCCCATCGCCCTTAAAAAAAAGAAAAAAGAAGTATTATCCGATAGCAACGTCGTTTCTATAGATGGCGCTGACTTTTTCTTAAACTATTCTGCACTGACAGTTTTACTTTTGTATGAAAATATAATTATTACACTATAAGAAGTTAGATGCAGTCGGTTAACGTTGTTGTCACAAACGATGTTAACATCGAATAATACTGCCGCCGTTTAAAGTCGTTGTCAGTCAAATCTGGAGTCGGTGAGATATTGTCGGTGAAAACTGTGTCTACGGAACCCGTGTCGGTGATTTTCATGGGACCCCTGTGAACAGAGATGGGCAACAATTTACGAAAAGGCTCCATCTGTCTTTGTTTCACGGTGGATCTACGTTGGACTTTCTACTTTATTCATTGCGTCCCGTTCGTGCCGCAGTTTGCCCATCTCTGGCTATGGAGCGACCTTTGAGAGTTAATAAAGAAGCAAAAAAAAAATAAAATGTTATAAAATGGTATAATTAGGCTCCCACAACCATTCGCGAGGGTAAGAGCCAGTAGAGTCAGTTTGTGACGCACTGTGTCTGTAATTAACCCTTCGAGGACGACGCAGTACGACAGGGACTTCCAACTTGTATCCTGTCTAATAGTTCGGCCACGTGTGATCGATTTCGAAATATTCGCCAGAGTACGGTGTACCGATGTCGTCTCTGAAGGGTTCAATTGGCAAATCTTCGTCTAAAGATTTTGTGGTGGGACTTACTCTGCTTCTTGCTGTTTCGATGAATCGCGCGGACAATTCGGGGCGTGCTTTTCCTGTCGGCGCTGTCAATGAAGAACATTAAACGCCGTTAGAATGATAGCCTGGTCGAGAAAGGGCACGTGACCTGATAAACTACTTAGGTAATTACCAAAGTTTCGGGATGGCTTTGCTACCGGGATCCCCGACACCGCTCGAGATATTCTGCGCGGCGAAAGTTACTTCGGGCTGGAAAAAGATCAAGGTGTGAGGATGTTGCTGGGCCGATATTCCCTCATCGATTCSCCATTGTGCCGCCCTGCTGTTTCCATTTCGAAAGCCCCGATAGGATTGCCCGAAAGCCGACGTCGCACAGTGGTTCGAAACCGTGAAAACACGAACTGAAGTCGAATTTTCGACGTCGTTGACATTTTTTGTAATCTGAACTATAAATTCTTATATGTCTGAAGTAAGTTTTGACATGCATGTGGAAGACTCTATGTCACTCACTCAGAATTTTTTTCCAGACCGTCGAACAGAGTATCACGAAAGTATTCGAACGCTCTTTAAAACAGAATAACTTTTTTATAATTGTACCAAACGACCTGATTTTTTATAATCAATTAGAAGCATTGGTTTATGAAATGATATATGCAAAAAAGATTTTCCAGAAAATTGTAATTTACAAGGTTACATGCAGAAATAAAAAAGACAATTTTTAAGACTTTTTTATTAGGGCCCTCGAAGAAAATTTAAAATATATGTTTTGTAGATCTATGTTAGTTATATACATGCTGAAAATTCTATCGAAATCGATTAACGAGCTACAAGCGATTAAAAATATTAAAAATCGTAGTTTTACACGACTTTTGATCAGTTTCTGCTTAAAATCCACAAAATCGTACATCTTGCGTCAACCGATTTCGATGAAATTTTCAGCATGTGTATAACTAACATAGATCTCCACAAAACATATATTTTAAATTTTCTATAAGTGCCCTAATAAAAAAGTTTTAAAAATTTGATTGATTGATTGGAAATAGTTTAAATCTATTCGTGTAGTGTGAAAGAACAGTATTTCAACTTCACGTATCTAAAAGATGAAAGCAATAACAATCATTTTAACCGTTTAAACAATATCCTTTCCGGAACCACTGTGCGTTGCGCGTCGTGGAAAACGGAGCTCGCCGATGTTACAGAATTTCGACGGTTCGCCGTTGCCCGGCTGTTTCATCCCGGCCACTTTTCCTCGCAAAAATGTAACGTGTTACGCGGAGTGACGTAAATAGAGGCTTGCGAGCACAGTCACGCCACTATTGCACGCCCCACGTTGCCAATTCACGATGACAGGCCGCCGTTATTTCCCAACAAAAGACTCGCCGCTCGAGATCCTCGGGCTCCGACGCTTTGACGCACACGAGACTCTCGTCAGAATTGTTTTGGAAAACTGGATCACCGAGCTTTTTCACTGACATCGATGTACCGATATATTGCCACCTCGCTTCGTCGGATACTCGATGAATCACCTCATAGTTTTTTCTGCTATCGCAGCGAGGAAAGTGTTGGAGACTCAGCGGACGCCGTTTCTCGGGCTCCTTGCCTGCTCCGTGGGACGCTGAAAATCGATTAATTCGAAAATCGAATTTATGGATGAGATAATTAAGTATTTTTGCAACGTTTACATTGGATGGAATCGATGGACGTATTTTGAAAAAATGAGCTATATACATACGCTAACACTTACATCACTTACGTAATTTTGTTCCGACGTGATCGTAGCTCGCGAAACTGCAACGCCGATTAAACACCCTCTTAGACGCCTCGAGAAGAGTCGTCAAATTACTTCCGGTGCAATTTACAGGAGCTCTGACAACAGTAATAAACCCGTATTTTATAAGTCTCTCGTATTTGATAAAATATTTGCGAAAAGTGTAATATTTGTTCTACTCTCCCGCAGTAATACAGTCGTTTTGTACCTTGTCTTCAGTAAATCGAAGTCCGTGGAGACGCAAGATTCGTCGTCGGTAGTTGCAGGCGTTCGAAATCCCGTCTGGAAATGTCAAATTTAGGGGCCACAAGAAAATAGTAAAACTACACTTGGATCGCACGAATCAATTTTCCACAGTAAGAGTAACGTACGTGTATGTAGAGTAACATAAATGTCCTAAAATACACGTATACTTTAAATCCAGCGATCTATACGAACTGTCATAATTTCATGCTATTGTCTCTCATTCCTAATGCCAATATTAACTACAGGCCTTCTTACAAATTACATGTCAAAGATACCATAATCTGCGACAAATTAATGGTCGATAAATTAATGCGACCACGTTCAAATGAGCTGCAACTAAATAAATAAATAAAATACACGTGGCACTTGGGCCGTGTAGTGAGGAATTATCAGAATGATAACCTTGACAACATATCTAAAACTCATTGAAAGTATTTTGGCCCTAACATCCAACCATACTCACGTCATAACGCAGAAAGCCTTTTCGCATGGTACGAGTCGCATCCGTTCACTAGAGATCCAGTCGGGGAATCGGCACCATAGCAGAACGTTACTGTTTCACTTCCGTCGCGTGGCCACGAGTAAAAAACCGGTAAAAATATAGGATGTCGAAACCGCTGGTTTGACGTTTAAAACGACCAGGGCATTTGCAATTAAAAAAAAAAAAAAAGAGAAAGAAACAGAAGAAAACAAAATGAGACAGACGAGCGGCGGCTGTTTGGTAGTATCAGGCATCCATTTGTTTTCGTACCGTATCGCCGCCGTTGCGTGTCAATGTGGACACTACCTTTTATTCTACGAATTCAAACAAATCCCTTCGCGCACACGTTCGGGAACACCTGTGCTTAAAGAAAATGCAGACAGTTGATTTTTCGAGAGTTAAACCCCTTGAGCACGGAGATCCGGGGTCGTCGATGCCCCGGGGAAACAGCTGATCAAAATCGACCCCCGAATGTGGAGCATCCACGTGTTGAACCTCGTCGGGTTCTAGCCCTGTGGGCCAGCTTTTTGTTAAATGCGACGGGACGTAAATAGAGGCGTAATGAGCCGGAGAATCGTGGGCTGGTTGCGGGAATCGAAGATGTCGGTGGTACAGTCCTGGCGAAAATGATTGCACGCGCGTATCGTCGGCATTCTTTAATTGAATAATTTTTCCACTTGACCTTTTGCTGCGGTCCATGTTGATTCAGGCTAAGCCAGTCTTAACCCTTAGCATTCCAGTGGTGACTCAGAGTCAGAAATATTGTTTGTATAATTAAATATTTGGCATCTGAACAATTACTAAACATTTAAGTATTGCATGAGGTATTATATCACTTGCATATGGATGAATGGAATTACTCTAGGTCGGAAGAAATGTTTGACTTTTGAGTTACAATGCTCAACTTCAATCTTTCAGCTGTGGTGGCATATTTTTTTTCGAAGTGTAGGAGTGTCCAATCATTTTTTACACTCACTGTGATTGTATCAGATATAACTTAGCAGCGAAATTTTGAAGTGCAAAGCTTCGAAACTCCGTTTCTTTTCTGATCCGAAGGAAAGTAACAGCCGTAGTATTAAGTTCCTTGAGTGTGCTATCATTTTGCCTTCGAGATTGCTGTTTCTGCTTACTCAGTAGGTCAGGTGAACTTTCTCTAACAATAACGATATTCATTCAGTAATTGTATCCGGTGTTCGAGAAATTACTGATATAGTACGCGTGCGCGATCATTTTGTCCGGAAGTGTATTTGGGTTCCACGGAGGAGAAGGTCGCGGAAGATGGGTCGCTGGCGGGTGAGCACAGAGGGTTGAAGCTGGTGGTGGCTGGCGGGCTGAATCGATCGCTTCGCCGTCCTGGTGACCTCGACCTAATGCCACCCTCTTCTGCTCTTGAGCGGAACCCGCCTCTCCCAATCCCGCCGCGCACCCTGAAAGCCACGGGGTCAGTTAGCACCCCCGTCAAAACACACAAAGCCCCGGGAACCAAGGAGGGTGGTCGAGCGCCAGCGAAGGGATTCGAACACGAGCACACCCCGTTCGACTACGAAACTGTCGCCTGAGCTTTTGATACATTGAATTAAACCGGTCGTTTGTTCCGGTCAATGGTCTGTTCTCTCTTCCTCCCCCTCTTCCGCCCCCGCTCTCTCTGTCTCTGCAAATTGAGTTCCGCCGTAATCCAACGCGCGGGCTCTCTGCTTTTGTTAGACAATGGTCCCTGAACCGATACCAAACGGAATCTATCTGTTCCTCTTCGCCTATTAGAACCGCTTTCCATCTATGCCACGCCTTTACCATGATTCAATTCCAACTCTTTTCTCCGTGGGTCAGTGAAATATTAGGTTAGCCCTAAAAGGTCCTTTCGTTCTCTCAATTAGAGCACACACAATTCGGTGTAATCTTTGTAGAAAGCAAACGGCGGTGTGGTTAGCATGTTCACTGCCGGATATTCACCTCCAAACGATCATATCGAACTTTTCGAGTACGTCGAGTACGTCAGACTTTTGGAGACAACTATAAAGCGAATTCTGTATTGTACAACATCACAGTTGTTCTCATCTAGATAAGACCAAGTGGAAATTCAAGGAGACTATTCTATACAACGCCCCGACGCTGACCTTTCTGTTCAAGTTACTTGAAATTTTAAAAATTGTCTGCATCGATAGCAAGAAATAGAAACTAAATTAAATGTTATTTCTTCCCTTCATGATTTTATAGAGGAGAAATCATATGTTGACATCTTGAATTTTTCAACAATTTTGCATTTCATTTACCCGATTTTCCTGTAAATGCGTAAATATCCGCAGTTAAACCCGAACCAAATGTACCTTCGCGAAGCAGCGTTAACGAGTGAAAATTGATCGTTGCGGCCGCTAGGAGAAATATTGATGCGCTCATTGGCGCAATTCGTATTTTCGCCAGGTGCTACAATTTTCCGCGGCGGGTTAAAGGGGTTGATGGGGGTGCGAGGACACGGGGGTAGGAATGGGAATATCGATAGCCACTAATTTTTCCGATCGAGTTTCATTGGGCGGTAACGAGTCCCCGTTGCTCGTCGGCGGTTCCCGTTCGTTACCGCGGGTTCGAGTATCGACCAGGCGCGATTGTTCGCGGGCACGAATTCCTGGTCAGTGCTGGTCCGAGGGCTGGTGGCAGACAAATATCTCTGCGGAGGAATGGCCGCCCGCGGCATGCAAGCGATTCCCGTCGTGTCAGCGAAACGGGAATTACCGCGGAAACGAAACACGAGAAACGAGCCCAATATTGCGAGGGGCCCTCGGCTTACCAGCCCGACGAGATATTAAGTGCCGCGCAAACCGCCAGGAGGCCGGAGCCCGGTGCAATAAGCCCGCGAAACTGACGACATTATTGCGGCCCGGGCTCATTTGCCCCCAGTCATCTTGTAGGCCGTATCAGGAATCTTTATGCAGATGAAGGACGCCGCAAACCTCCCACGCGACTCCGACACACTTCCGAACCCTTCTCTCTGATTAATCGCCGACGTTCGCTCTTTGTACTACAGTATTTCATAGATAAATGTCCCAAATGTCTGGCTGATAAGTGTCCTGGAACTATCCCCACTCTTCCAGGGTGTACCCCCTCGAGGGGCCTCGGTCGCCGAGTAGTATGACATCATACGGCTCGGGTATATCGGTGAGACCACATTAATCCAATGACAAAACTTCTTTATTTTTCATTTTTTTTAAATGGAACTTTCACCAACATACTCGCGGCATTTTTCTAATGAAAACGATACTAAATACGATATAATTCCAATAATATTTACTTGTTCGATGAACGATGAAAGTTTCGCAAGCAAGGAGGAACAGCGTATTCTTCGAGTCGAAAAATTTCATGGTTCATTACACAAGTAAATATAATTGGAATATCATGTTTTGTATCATTTTGCAGTAGAAAAATGCCACGAATATGTTGGTCAAAGTCCCATCGATAAATAATGAACAAAATAAACAAATTTTGTTTTCCTTTTTTTTCTGTTTTTTTTTTTTTGTTTGCCTCTCGAGCTCCGCTGTCCTTTTCTACGTTCGACAAAACTCAAAGAATAGTATCCCGGGCGGATAATTGTCCCTGGGCAAACCCGTGTTGGGGACAATAATCGATAAAATACTGTACATACATTTACTAAACTGCGGATCTTCATGCGAAATAAAAATGTCTGCATCGATTTCAAGAAATAGAAACAAAATTGAATGTTATTTCTTCCCTTGTTATGGATGGCGAACAGATGTTCGAGACCATCTCTGGTAGGAGAACCGTCCTCCATCTACATAACTGTTTACTTAAAAAGGAAAACATACGCACGAGCAACTGAAAGATGACAAAACACGAATGTGACCCAGGGGTACTGACAAGTACCACCCGTCCATTCCAAAATTACTGGCGGATACCACCCGCTCACTGCAGGGGTATGTAAACCCCTGCATTTTTACTCTCTTTGGTTTGCG
The DNA here is from genome assembly GCA_028455605.1 of Lasioglossum malachurum. Classification (NCBI taxonomy): domain Eukaryota; kingdom Metazoa; phylum Arthropoda; class Insecta; order Hymenoptera; family Halictidae; genus Lasioglossum; species Lasioglossum malachurum. The sequence goes on along the minus strand of CM052319.1, from coordinate 10,357,938 downwards.
CTTGTGCAGTCCCGAGTAGAGTCACATTCGCTCCTTGAAACAGTTACGCGAGAAGGACCGATACTCTAAATAACTGTTATGGAGGACTGAAATATATTTTGGTTGACATCGGTTTCGATTACGGTCCTTCATATATCGGATATCGGTCCTCGTCTCGGTTCTAGTTCTAAGTTCCAAGTTATAGCAATCAGGGCTTGAAACGGGTCCGAAAGTAACTATTAAAATGAAAAACTGTTATATATTTCGATCATACGTGTCACACAATTAATTTAATTTTTCCCCGAAGCAAGTGAGTGAGTTTTTATGAACAATATTCCACATTTTCAATCATTTAATAGTTTTTGAAATTACTATAACATATTTTTATTTTACAGACGCGATTCAAATAAATCTTGGAAAGGATCCAAACTAGGATCGAAACGTTGACTTTGTTTGATAATTAGCAAAATTGCTTTATAATTAGTAATAAACGATCGAACCGTTGCGCCCAAAATATTCAACACTTATTATTTCGATCATAATTGAAAGTTGTTTTATAACGATACTGAACAGTCCAGAGGGCGGGTTGCTTATCACTGATTTAGACTTAGTGATTTGGAGTGTTTCAAACAGTTATTTTCGGACCAGATGTAAGCAGCAGCGTAACAAATACAAACGTACAGTGTATTTTCGATCATAAATATTGTTCGGAACGGCCTAGACGACATTGTTTTCCGAAAGAGACCCGGGGGCCTCCAAGGAAATTCGGTAACTATGTCTACCGGGTCTAATGAACCTGTAAACCGTCCCCGGCGGGAGTAGCTCGCACTCTCCATTAAATAGTGAACAATTCTACGATTAAGCAGGTCATCGATGCCTGCCGCCAGCATGCGAGAGCGTCATCAGCGGGGAATCGATATCTGTTCAGGAATTATTGCGGTGGAAGACGACACCTTCCATATTCTGGGAGCGTTCCGGTGACGTGGGTCTCGTTCAACCCGGTCGCCGTGGACCATGCGAAATGATGGTACTCCATTGTTCATAGATACCATTATTACCATTACACGGTATCATTATTGACAGACAGATCGGTCCCGCATTCATATTCATGCCGATCCAATAACGGTCGCCCCGGCAACATAGCTCACCCCTTCTCTCTTTCCCGTCCCGGAGAGAAAGAGAGGATTTCTCTGCCGCGTGATCAACCCCGTTCAATCGCTCGCACAATGAAAATCGTGCCTTTTATCCGCGCGAGCTCTAGCTACGTTAACGGCATCAATCGCGTCGCCCGGTCGCTGATTAAGGACGCGGTTACATATTTACCGTCGCGCGCATATTCATGAGACCGGGAACCCGACGCGTCCTCTTTGCGCCCGCAAAAAAAAGGGTAAACGTTGCTCAGCGCTGTTCTACAATGTTTACGAACAAACTCGCCGCATTACGAAATAGACGTTCAATCTTCCGTACAAGAGCGACACCGTGTCCGGGAATTCACCGGGAAACCCGACATCGTCGATCGCCGACGAAGAAGTGGGTCAGCGGTCTTAGAAACTTCCTTGGTTCGAACGAACCAGTTCGTAGCATTTTTCAATTAGAATTCAAAGATAAAATTAAGATATTCATGGATTTATTCCGTAACCACTTTTTAAGTGACTTGTAGTGTTGCTGAATAGATTTCTTAATTTTGTCGTTGAATTTTAATTTGAATGCGCCACGAACTTTCTTTTTGATCCAATAAAAGCGAACTCCGTGCTGAGCCGATCTTGAACGTGTTTGCGTCGAGGGTAATCCATTCTTATTGGACAGGAACTCATTGTCTTACTGGCACAGAAAGAGTGTAAGGAAATGACTATAAATATATAATATACAGTCCACCTAAATATCTCCTTCGACAAAAACAGTAATTTCAATTTTTCATGTCAGAGTCTTCAAGGTCATACTGTTAATACTTCTAAATGCGTTTTAATGTCAACTAGAAGAAAATACATTTACAAGAAAAAACATATCGATGACCTTGAAAACTCCGGGGAAGAAAGACCTTGAGAAGGAAATAATATTTGAAAAGCATTCTCCTTGTGATACCATTTACAGTGCATTGAAAACATTTCTTATGTCATCCAAAATAACAGAGATATTTATGTGGACCACCCTGTATATTTTCGTATCAAGTTCCGATGTGAAAGAGAGGGAACAGACGGGTTAAAGATGTACGCAAAACATCACCGGTAATAGGGGTGGAATCAATGAGCAGATACAACCGGTCAAAGCTTCGGAACACTGTCCTCCGGGAGCCTTTATCTCGGTCGCAGTCGCGCGCGAAAGAGAGAGAGAAAGACCGGCTACGAAATGAATTTCGCCGAATCGAGATTCCGCGGCGTATAAAAAGACGGTTCGGGAAGGAGCAGAGGTGGTAGGCTGCGAAGGGGAACGACAAATGAGCTATGGAAAGACAGCGAGATAGTGGAATTGTTGAGCAGGGGAGCTGTCGATGCGATAGACGTCGGGCAGAGAGAAGAGGAGAGCTGGTGGAGCAGAGTAGCGCGAAACGAACGTGCATTCGAACAGGAACACGCTCCACTTTTGCTCCATTTGCAGGCGTGGGTGGAGTTGTGCGTAGAGGAGGACAGAGAGAAGGTGCAGCTTTCCTCGTCAATGTGCTCGCCCCAGAGAAAGAGCGAGCAGAAATTTGCAGCCGAGTAGGCGAATCGGGGATGCTGAATGAGAAGGAGACGGGAAACTGGAGTGAAGCTATTAAACGGGCGAGAAAAGGGAGGAAGACGACGCGAGAGGGATGAAGACGCTCGTTCGGGAACACACACAGCGAGAGAGAGAGAGAGATCGTGAGGAACTAACTGGAGGATGGAAAGGGAGAGGGTGGGGTACCAAGAGAAAGAGAGGGAAAGGGCGGGAGAGGACGGTGTCGGCCACGAGAAAGGGGGATGCATAGTTGCCAAGGTTACACCCGCGTCATAACCACCCTACAGCCCCTCCTGTAACCACCCTTCCTCCTGGACCATTTTCCGTCTCTGTCACCTGAATCCCCACTAACGTAGCTGCGATTCCCACCACATCGTATCGCCGGATCACTGTTGGCGCACCCTTATCCACGCGTGCCCGCCAAGCTTTCTTTAAAAGTTCCGCGATAAATCCCTTCCACCGATCATCATTCTGATTTATGGGGGGCCAACCTCGTTAAAAAACGATGGGCCCCTCGATATCGTCACCCCGAGCCTGGACACGGCTCCGTTTTAATTCCCCTGGCGAGTGTATCGTTAAACAGTTAGGAAATGGTGGATCTCCCAACCTCGCCGCAGATGGCACACTTTGTAAATTCGGTTCCCGCGACACCAAAACTTTTGCCGACTATCTGTCGACGTACAGTGACTACCATTGATATTCGCACGCTCTAAAAAGAAATGATAACTTTTTTAATATCGGACTATACAATTTTAACTTTTTTTTAAGAAATTAGAGCAATTAGTTTGCTACATGTTGTGAAAAGAAATTTTTTCAAAAATTGCAATTCGTCAATATTGTATAGAAAATACTAAAAGTTCCATTTTACTACTTTTTTATGTGGGCCTATGTTGAAAATTAAAAAAATAAGTTTTGTAGATCTGTGTCAATTATATGCATTGCAATCCTTAAATTTATTACAGTTAGAGGCCGAACAGTTATCAGTTTGCAACGTATATTTTAAGAAATTGTTGGTGGATTGACTAAAAGTGTAATTTTACAATGTTACGTACTACATAAACGAACCGTTAGTTCAAGGATGCTAGTTCCAAAATTAGATGCGATAACGACGTGAACAAACTCGAGCTCCGTCAGTATTTGACTACTGCAGAAACTTTGCCTACCTCTCCAACAACGCGAACATTGTTTAACTTTATACGGGGCACTTGTATTTCCGCGGTAGCCTCTGTTTAATTAATCGGGGTCTTATCGGAGATAATGCTTTCAGGAAGCGGAGAGCTTTTTTGTAGATGAACGGAGATGAATGCGTTTAATTACGAAGAGATTTCCCGGAACAGCGGCTGGAACTTACCGCCGTCCTTGTGACAATATTAATCGTCTCGAAATCGTACACTATCGACATCGCTCGGTATCAGCAACGATTATGATGACAAAGAGACCGTTCGATATCTCTCAGCTTTACAATTTGTCTTTAAAATAGTTGGCGAATGTCTGAAGTCGTCTTTTAAGAGAACGGTTGAATTGGGACCTATTGTTCCTTTGAAACTTTTGTTCGTACGACGAGTATTATAGGATGCAATAAAAAACAATTTTAAACCTCTTCCCGTAGTCCAATCTTGCTGAAATTTTATATACACACTCGCTTCCGATGACAATAAAAATAGAATATAAAATATATAAAAAAAACTTTCTGAGAACCACGCTTATATTAAAACGCACTAAAAAGGAGAAAATAATTTTTTTCCTGGTTCTCCATAAAATACCGAATCCAGTTAAATAATTAATATTAAATTTTTCTATCTATTCCGACACTAATTTTATAACAAAAGAAATTTTGAACTAATTGCTTAAAATTTTTGGGAAAAATATTATTAATCATTTAACTGGATTCGGTGTTTTATAGAGAACCAGGAAAAAAATTATTTTCTCCTTTTTAGTGCACGTTAATATAAGCGTGGTTTCTAAAAAGTTTTTTTATTTCCAACTATTCTCCACCTATCTAGAGATATACATAGAATCACACGATATAGTGGTCGCGACATATAATTTTGAGATACCCTGTACTATTATAAAAGCGGCTCCATACAGAAGAGTATTGGTTTTCGACTGCATGTCCCTTCTGAGCTTCGATAATGAGAATCGAAGTTTCCATTATGGTCCCCAGGCAAGAAGATCCATCTTTCGTCGTGGTCCTCTCCCCCTTGGATATCCTTGCGCGATTACGACTTTAATTGCAGGCAGGATGCGTCGGCAAGCCTGAATCGGCAATTAATTAAGCGGCTCTCGAGCGGACGAAGGGGGAAAGGCTGGCTTAATTAATTGATAATCGGAAGAGATCGGTCTACTCGGGATAGGGTAATCCCGGATTATCCGTTCATCGCGTCTCAATGGATCTTTCCGGCCGGTGGCCGATGGCGTTCTCCTTGCAAGAAGGCTCGAGCGCAAATATTTGGTTTAATTGGCGGGATTGCGCCCGTCCTCGATACGAATCGCATTAAAGGGGTAAACTCGTTTCTAGGATTGCAAGTATGCGGGATGCGCCTTCTCATTTCTCGATAATGCAATGGACACCGTTTGCTGATTTCCCCTCGGCCGAATGCCGGAATTCGACCGCGTGAATTTCCGCGCGCGGGCGAATCGCGGAACTGCCCAACTCGCGGCAAAAATTCGGAACTTGCCGCCCCGACGAAATTTAAATTATGCGCCACTTCTCACGCCTGCCGGGCTCAAAGAACTTTTCCCGACGCGGTCTGGTTAAGCGACGCGTCGCGCGTCAACGGCACTCGTTCGGCGCGAATAAAAGTAACGTTTGTCATCGTCGCTCTAGGGCCATTGAAATTGGTTTTTTTTCCTTTTTTTGTTCGAGGAAAAATGTCGACCGAAGTGCGGTCACACTTTGGCCTCGTTGTTTTCGATTTTCTTTTTCCACGATTGATGGAAACGCACCGCCACTGTAACACTTCGAACATATCGAAAAACGCACAGTGGCTCTTATTAACCCTCCGCGGTCACACTGGAACACTTCACTTTCGAACCCTTTCAAAGGGACAAAAGGGGGCCTTCATTTTACCGAAATTAACCCTTTGCACTCGTAGCTATTTTAACTTGAAAATTAAACGTTTCTTCCGACCTAGAATAATTCCATTCTATATTAATTTTTTTCTCTGTATGAATATAAAATTGATATAATACCTCATACGATACTTAAATAATAGTAATTGATTAGATACCAGTATATTTAATAGTGTAAACAATCAGGACGTGTTCAGAAGTATTCCTGAACTGGTTTAGATATTTATTATTTCTCTCACAGAATGTAAGAAATTAAAAAGAACAAATTTTCCGTCCGATCCTAAACGAAAATATCGGTAGAGGATTAGAAAAAGGTCGACTGTTTGAAAATGGAAAACCAGAATCGTAACTAACAGTGTACGTACGGAGGAATGTGTTTGCGAACCAAAATCGACCAATGCAGTCTTACCAATTTTCCCGCGCGGCGCGGCCGCTAATGAAAACAAACGACAATCGGGAAACTCGACGCGGCTTCCTATATAAATAAGATCTAACGAGGCCGGGGGATAGAGATAAATGAATGAAGATGAATTTGATCAGTGTGGCCATCGACTCGCGGCGGTTTTTCTCGGGTTCGAGAAACCGGTAACGCGATTTTCATGCGTGACACGGATCGGTGACGCGTCGCTTGGGGAAACGTCCGCGTTTCCTGCTGGAAAACAGGATGTTTTTCATCGGGTTTGACGGACGAGTAGCGGAATACGATGCATTTATCACGCGCCCGTGCTCCGCCCTCGCCGGAAACTTGAGGTAAACATTTATCGTTTCGCAACTCTCCGAGAGAGAGAGAGGAAGAGATAGATTCGCCGTTGCCGTTTCCTTCAAAAGAGTGAAACGTGGAAAAGGGGCGGTATCGCGAGTGTCGTAGGGTTTGCCGGGAGGGCGGAAGGGTACGCGGAGGGTGCACCCGAGCGAAAGACTAAGAGGATGGCATCCATATTTTCCTCCAAAGCAAACAACCGTTCTCATTCTCCTTCGGCCTGCCGGTATTGTTCCCCATTGTGGCTCGTTACAAAAGGTAAGGATGCAAAAAGGGTGATGGGACGGGGTGAGGGAAGGGGGGTGTCGTGAGCTGGCGAATTTCGTGCTTCTCACTTTCGAGAATCGGAGCTCGAGGAGAAGGTCCTGACCTACTTTCCCCGGCGCTGACGGATTCGAGTCCTCGGCGAAAGAGGGGATGAAACTACCCCCGTTCCTGCTCGCTCGGAAAATTGCAGTGATAAATTGCTACCGTCGATCGTTCCCAAGCAAAAACCGTACGAATATCGCGGATTCTGAATCTGTACAGACGTTGCATCTTATGGGAGTTTTTGCCCACACCCCGACAGATATCCCCCATACCATTCTGCGAGGGTCAGTCGAATGTGCTCATAATTATGAAAGTGGCCTAAGTGAAAATTTAAAAAAAAAGTTTACCAGTTCTTTTACATCACATTGTTTTAACCGTTATATAGTGCTTGTTATTTCACGATTATGTCATTTAGTGTCAATATCCTTTTTCATCCAGTGTCAATATTATTAATATTATAGAATATATAATAAGAAGATATATGACCTAGACAACTTTCATAATTATGGGCACATATATCTTTTAGTATATCCTGGACGAACAAACTATTAAAAACACACCTGCGTAAATTAAATAATTTACATTGAAACAACCAATTTCTAGTTTCTCATGTCGTAGTTCAAGATGCAATTATCTTGCACAAATTGCATGTAACACAATTTTAAGTGTCTATAGATATTCTAATTACAGAAAATGTGATAAGGAGCATACAAGTTTAGCAGAAAATGTCCAGCATTATCAGAAAATGTCTGTCTCCAAATATTGAAATTTCAGGAAGTCACAGGATTATAAAAATCGCAACAAATTACAGAACTATAGAAATTGCAGAAATGTTTCGACGGTTTTACGCGCGACCAGCCGCACAGACTTCAAAAGCCGTCGAGATATATTCCGCAGCTCGCATCCGGCGTAACCATCTTCCGTCGATATTTCTCGGGGGTTGAACGTATTCGAAGACACTCGAGATTTTCCTCCCAATTACTCCGCAGCTTTTATTTTCCTGTCGTTCAGGCTCGAGTGGAGCACTTGGAACTCTTTCCTCGAGAGTTTGTATCATATTACAGCCGGCTCTGAGAGCGTTCCGAGAGGGAACCGATATCGGAGGGGTGGAAAGTGTATCTCGCGCTCGAATTTACGAAAGAAAGGGAGAGTTGGGAGTCGATCTTCGTTTCTATCTTTATAGAGAGTTGGGTGGCCGGCTGACGACTATGGTCGGGGGCCATTTCGTTAACGAATTATGTACGGGCACGAGGAAAGAGAGCAACGTCCCCTAAAGTGGTCGAAGAACGTCCCTCGAATGGCGTGTTTCGGGCAGCTCGTGTTTCCACGGGTTAGTTTTGTGATTGATCAATAAAACACATGGTTATATTTAATAGAATATATGCATTTAATAATGGAATATATATATTGATCTTTGAACTATTACATATAATTTCGAACTAAATAGTAATCTCTTTGAGCCACGTGCTCTCTCCGCAAATCTCTCACACACGTTCCTTAATCTCTCGTGCTCTATAACGCACTCGTCGTTCTCCCCACTCTCGCGCTCACCTCAATTAATCACAGAACATTCTGACTCCTAGAATGTCTTTTTATATTCAAAACAAGCATACCGACCTGATAACCGCAGTTAGGTGCATGCGACCTTAAACAGTCAACCAAAAAGAAAACATACCGACGTTCACGCCATCGTCCACACCATAATATGTTTCTAAAACCAAGTCCACAAGTTTCCCTCGTTTCCTCGTCGCGAGCTCGTATCTTGTAGACCTTATTCCCGGCTCGAGCAAATACACTCTCGAATCAATGCGCGCTATTGTCTCAAAAACTTCGTGGAGCGAGACGCGTCTTTTGCGGCAACTATCTCCCCGGAACGCCGTAAAAATCCCGAGGTAAGGAGCAGCCTTCGAACAAAATTTTCCTCGCGAGAGGAGAGTGGCGCGAAACGCAAACTCACGGGGAAATTTAGGCGAGCCGGTTCGACCCACATACGACGAGCGTAAAAACCTCGTCACCGTTGAAGTTGCCGAGTAAATTTCATTTTTCTGATACCGATGAAACACGCCGCGCCGCGCAGCTCCGAACCAGGAGAAGTTACGAAGATGGATTACTGTCGGAGATAACGGAGTTTACTTTAACCGTGGAAAAACGCTGTCGTAGGCGTTACAGAAATTGAATGGAAACAGCAACGTGATAGCGTGTAATCCGCCGTTTCCATGGAAATCCTCTTAAAGGTGTCGCGTAATACCCGCTGGGATGGGAATCGGCTGAATAAAAGACAACGACGACGTGTTCGTCGATTGTCTTTACACATCGACGTCGGAAAAATTAATCCCCCGCTCCTAGAAGCGATACAATCCACTTCTTTTGAGCCGAATGTTCTAATTGATCGGAATTGGATTCCGCGCCGTCGCGCGATTTTGTTCTTCTTGTTCTTCCTTTTGCACAGTCCGATTCGAATGCCACGCGCTCGAATATCACAGATAGCATTCCTAGAAAATCTTCGGGGGAGTGAAAATCTGGGGTGCGTTTACACCCCGTGCACAGAGCGGAGGTTAAGTACCAAAATAAATGCGAGAATATAATAATTACTACCTTCGAGACACCTACCGCAATGTTACGTCTTCAAGGTAAACGCACTTCATCCCCTATCAGCGAACGGATGGCTCTCCTTAATCCGAGAGGCGAAAAAAAAAGGGAAAGAAAAATTAATCGCCATAGCAGGTCGTAAAAGGGTGATTCGCGGAGATTGGTCTGCTCAGTGGGTAGAGCCCGGGGCCGTTTCTAGTCCCGATTATTTTCATTCGGGCGAGTACTATGCGGCTTTACGAGGCCGCGCGGCCCTAAGTCTCGCCGCGAGTTTCGTTGATGCGAGATCGTAGTTTTCTCTTGTGCGGGGGCGGATCGAATAATCCTGAAATTTGTGGCGCGGTGACTCCACGCAATCCCGATATGAGGGCTCGCCCGTAAAACGAGATGAGGAGAACAAAGCGGGGTTGGTGTCCTCCGACTTGTCGTTGACGGTCATGCAATATTCGAAGAACGCAGCCTTCAAAAGAGGGCCGGTCGACGGCGTAACGACGAACACGGGGGTGGCCAGGAAATTGCATATTCCGTCTGATGCAACACCCACGTACAACGCCTCCGTTTTGTCGTTCCTCATCCCCTAATCTCCGCGGATTTCATCAACCACCCCCGGGGGATTCTGCTCGTCGTCCGCTAAACGGCGAACCTAAGCGACGAAACTGCGCCGTTTGCTTGTTACGTGGATCAAGCTGCGAGTAGGTTTTAAAAGAAAAATGTTTTCGACTCGTTGCTCCCGTGCTCGATACGCGTTTCAGCGCGTAAAAATAAACATAGGGTGGTTTCCCATCAATTTAGTAAAAGGGAGTTCCACCCTCGTGTCAAGAATTGCGTCTCTGGATATCTATTCTCAATCTGTCTCAAAAATTTGATGCACGTTCTCGCGCATTTGGTGTATTAGAAAAATTCTTTGTTAGCGCAGACCACATTTGGTATTTCTTAGATCGCGTAGTTTCACTTGTCCCTGATAATGGTCTGGTCTCAAGTCGAATCAAATGTATGTTTAATGTAAGTACTTTTTTTTTTATTGTTCTGTGACGGAGCAGTATTTTTGTATCTTTTTAAATGAATTGATTTTCGAATAACGCGCACGTTCTGTCAACCACGCTCCCTGTGAAACAGCAACACTCGCAATACAGGGCCGACCGTGTATGGAAAATACCAGTGACAGGAAATCAAACTGATTTCGCATGCGCGAAAATGTTTGTCCCCGTTCTACCGGCGAGCGGTTCGCCTCCGTGGATAATATTTGCAAGTACAACAAGAACGAGGTTGCCGTTATTAATCAAACAATCGCGCGGATGAAGGATCGCGTAGAATATCTGTGGTAAGAGCCATGTGGAACATGCAACACGCGGTTTTTCGCTGTCGCGGGTAAATATTTAATTACATCCACTTGTTATATCGTAACACCTATTCAATTTTCCGAACGACGCGCTTGTAAAATCGGCACGTGGACCTTGTTGCTTTCACCTAATTGAAAATGGTTGAGATTTTTTTTCTCGTGCAACACGCCTTTAATATTTCGTGGTCCGGCGTTCAATTAATTAAATTTGAAGGTATTTTACTGATTTATTGAAAGCGATTCACTTTTTCTAGTACATAGAAAAATTTCGTGAATATTTCGATATTGAAAATAAACCTACAACATACATCTCTGTAATATAATGATCAAAATCTTCTTATATTTTTCTCTGACGAATCTATTTTTGAAAAAAATGGGAGTATATCTAGATGAAATAAATATTAGAAAATAGTGAAAATGTGATCAAATGAAAAGGCGTCGGATCAGTTAACTTGTAGCGGTAGTCGTCGGCGTTAATTTCGCGAATATTTGCGTATTTAAGATCAACGCGGCAACCATTTTAGGTGAAAGGACTCGGAAGCATAATGGCGGCAGAACGTCGCGATGCTTTCAGATACAATGAAATCCGCGGCGGCAGAGTTGGAGCGCGGGGTGGGGTTTGGGAGATCGCGACAAAGGAACGTGTGCCGGCCGAAGCGAGGGTGGCGTTTTACGCGACGTAATAAATTAAAAAGAATGTAAAACAGACCCGCGGGATTATTATTCCCGCGCCGTGTCCAAGATTTATACGATATTCCGTTTTTCATTTCCAGCTTCTTGCCGGGGCGCGGCCACCGGCGTAATTGTTGGCCCCGCGAACAATTTTTATCGTGATCGCGAAAATCATTAATAAAAACGTCTACCGTACCGCGCAAATATTCGTCGGGACCGACCGATGAATTTTCCCGAGTTCTGAGGGATGTTCGCACCACCACCTCCCCGCGTTCGTTGATGGCAATTTACGGGAAACGCATTTCTACGTTCGCGTTGCTGTCCTTCAGCGTGGAACTTGCGACGCAATCGGCGATGCAGCATTCGGCCCCAAAAGCAATTTCCACAGCACTGTTAGCGTTTTAGCGGTGAAAAGCGCGACGTTTAAACTTTAAATTACTTTTCCGTCATATTTTCAAGAGCAATGAGCAGTTGAAACGTCACACACCGCTGGGAAACAGCAATTCGACCGCGCCACGCTCGAGACGTCTCTTTACACATTCTTTTGCTCGTTTAGCGCGTTCCTCTAATCGCACGAGTCTGCTGGTAGGTTAATGTACCTATTACTGCGGCTGTACGTTTTTACTGCGGTATTTTTTCCCACGCACACACAGCGATCAAAAAATTATTTGTTACTGTACCCAGGATTTATATAAATTAATGTCCAGATACGAAGTTTGTTCCCGTACGCTCGTATATTTTGAATTCTAATCCGCAGTAATGGCTACGCAGTAATTAGTACACGGCACTTTTTCGTCCGAAATAATACGTACAAAATGTTACCGATTTTATTTTGTGAATTCTTCTTCTGGTGTATTAGGTTTTTTGAGGGCCACTTTTTTTCTATATAATGCTTACACATATTATTATATGTATATTTCATGATAATGAATTAGGAATAATATTAAAATAAAGTATCGGTGTAATATTAAAATAAAATAATCGGTACAGTTACCTTACTTCGAATTTTATTGACAAATTCATTCTAAATACTTCATATTGTACAAATGCATTTTTATCTGGTACAAAAAGAATTTTTCTACCGAAGCTGTCGGAGGACACCTTTTAAAATTTTATAGAAAAATTCATTGAGAAAAGATGCATTAAAGGGAAATTATTCGATGAATCTATTTCTTTGAATATACAGGTTGATCGGTAACTGTTGGTACAACCGATAAGGGAGTGATTTCACATAAAAAGAAGATAAATCGAGATAAGTGTGAATTATAACGTGTTAAGTGTCACGGAAAATGTATTAATTTGCTGGCTTGACGGTCAAGGGTCGCCATTTCGCGTTCGCTGATTTTTCTCGAACTTCCGACATTTCGCCGGGAACGGGAACGGGCGACACAAAGCGTACACCACACGTTCCGCCCTTTGTGCTCGGCGAAATAAAAATTTTCCCGGGTGTCCGCACGAGATTCCCTCTGCCCGGGATTTTCGCAGGTGCAAAGCTGACCTTTCGCTTTTGACATTCGACCGCGAAATATTGCGCGACCTTTTCAACGATGGAAATTAACGTTGGCGGAAAGGTTTTCACGTCGCGAGCACCACCTCGAGTTCTCCATTTCAGCCGTCCACTTTCGAAAACCCACGGAAACACAGAGAGCATCGGGATCTGGAATTATTTGCGAAGTCTGCGGTGTTCCGTAACGAGTAATTAATTTAATTCTCCACTCCGTACGTTATACGTATTCTTCATTTGAGAACTTACCGATATCTCTGCGCACATAATTTAACTTAGAGGCTCTGCAGTGATTATGTGGTTTTCCAAAAAATTTCGTTTTGTTTCACTTGGAATAATTTTCAGTGGAAAGGCAACTAAACGTACACAGTAGGATGGCTCTCATCGTCGACTTTTGTATTTCTTTTACGGCACCCCAGGGTTGTTCCAAATAATTATAAAAAATCTGTGCAAAGTTTGAGTGTCCACAATTACGGGAAGACGTGCCTCAAAACAATTAAACATTGAAATAAAAGGAAGTAAAGGAAATTTTGACAAAAATTTTTGACAAGAGTAGATAAGAGCCACCCTAGTACACAGTGTCACTGAAGAGGTGCAAGAGGATTGCAAGGTTTTGTATGGTTCAACTATTTCGTAGTATCAAACGGAGAGAGCGTCGGTGGAGAAGATCGACGACTCTGATTAATAGTTTTTGTTTGTAAGATAGACACGAAGTAGCTCGTGGAATTGCACGTTTAACCTGGCCGTAATTGCCGACGAAATTGCGAACACGGACTTTTCGTAGATTTATCGACGCGAGTTAAGCGAGTAATAGGGCGATGTCGTGTACCTTTATGGAAATTCGTTACATCGATTATAGCCAGATGGTTTAGGCCCCTGTCGCGACCTGACATTTCATGCAGCATCGGGATCGATGATGTTTCTAGAGCAACGGACTTCCATCATTGTCGTCATTCGTTAAATCGACGCGATTACACCTACTTTACCGTCGAGAGAAAGAAATGCTTTGATATAGAATAATTTCACCGAATCCACTTTGCGGACACTTAAAACCAACGAAATGAAATACAACGCGGCCGTCCGCCATGTTGGTTAGCAGTAATCAAGACTAAGCTCTTCATTTACATCATAATTGGAATACTCGTACCGCTGGGCCATATCCATTTTATGCTATTACATTATATCGCCAGCGGTTAATCAAACTCCCATCTTCCGCTAGTCCGTGAAAGTTGAAATTGAATTGGCTGTTTTTTATGAGATATTAACACTAACATTTTTAATTTACGATTAACGAGATCGTAAAGATCACACGAACACAACTGTACTAAAAGACAAACGATCAGCAAAGCCGTCAAACTTTATGTAATAAATAGACAGCGGATTTTATGCATTTATGATACTTACCAACGAATAGATCGAACACAAAATATTAAATTATCTTTTATATTTTAAGCTGATTAAAAAATAAAATATATTTTCATTCAACTTCAGCTTTCACAATTGATTAGGACAATTTTTACTTTGCATATCCGCGGTCTACTTCCTTTTATTTCTTATTTATTTATTTATTTGCAGTTTATCTGAACTGGTGGTCTCATTAACAGCGAGGTCATTAGCGACCACATGGCTTACACTTGGTTATAATTAGACAGCGGATCTTTATGCGAAATAAACATTTTCAAAATTAAACATTTTGATTTTTTATTATTTTAATTTACACTAATGTTTTTACTGTAATTTGAATGAATGAAGTGACTGAATTCCGAATTACGAAGTAATCGAATGCAATGTAACCGAATTACTTTGTAATTGCAATTTGTGAAGTTCAATTGTAACTCGTGTACGTATACGTGGATCTAGCGGTGTGTGAGTGTGAAACATTGTGAATATTAGGCTCCTCGCTGAACATTTACAGAACACCTAAACTTGAAGAGAATGAAATAAAATTGATTTCTCCTGAATATATTTATTTCCGTTTTGAATTTCTGTTCTAAATTTTTCCGATACATTAGATAGTATATGCTGTGTCATTTTACCAATCGCGTCAAGAGCGGATTTCGAAACAGCAAAGATGGAAAATCTGTTTCTGTTTGCCTGAAATTAATGCGACATACGCGAATAAAATGTACGCATTTCTCGGGCGTACTAATTTTTCGCGAGCGAACGTGAACGGGAAACGCTCGCGTAAGAAGCCCGACGGGTTCCTAACCGTTCCGGGACAGCTTTAATTCCGGCGGCGAGTTTGCAAACTCGTCGAATAGGTTTAAAGGCTAGTTGGAGTCGCGGGGTGGTCGATCGTGCATCCCATTTGCGATCGCAGCCGAGGTATGGGGGTTCGAAATAGAAGATCGCAGCGTTCCGGCGTAACTGGATCATCGCGTACCCCATTTTCGTCGAGCTGCGCCCTAACCGCGGCTTAACCCGATTTATGCGCCGCAGCTTCCGCGTTCGTGCGCTATTAGCATAGAGCTACGGCCGGGAATACGTAAAGTCCCCGACGCAGAAGTCGATGAATTTAGGTATGAAATTGCATTTTAAACCGCCCCCGACGCGAATGTCCCCGATTCTATTATCATCGATTCCAGGAGGGGACGGGGACGCGCACGGGCTGATCGCCGCCGAGCCGAGCCGACCGGAAACTGCCGGTGACGCTCGCGGCACGCTGTGTCATTTTCCGTTTCGCGTGCGGCAAATTGCCGGGAACAACGATCGCGAACGATTTTCTCCTAGCTGCTTCTTCCTGCATCCTTCTCCCTTTTTTTTTTCTCCACTAGAAGAAAAAGAAACGCGATCCCCGAGGATTTTTTTTATCTCGCCCCTGCTTACAGTCCTCGGATCCAGCTCATCAATCGTTTGCTATAGTTTGTTATATGCAGCTCCGACATTTAATAATGGTTTTAAGTAATGTCTCGATATATGCAAACAGTTCCGGACCGAAACGTTACTTAGATCGTGTACAAATCGTAACATGATTAATATGTCTAATAAAAAAAATATCGATGATCTTGAAAACTCCGGGAGGAAAGACCTTGTCGTCAAGAAAAAAGGAGATACAATAAAGTCGCGCTTACTGTCCGCAATCGGGTACGCGATCACTGTCCACGCTGTCCAGTGCCTACCCACTCCACTGTCATGCTGTCCTTCTCTACGTACGGCTTTCTTTTAAACTGTCGGCGTGGTCGACGCGGCCTACTAAAGAATAGTGTCGGTACGCGATCACAGTCTGTGCAGAACACAGGCTGTTGGACAGCAAAACGCGACTTTACTGTATTTGGGTGGCTACGTTTAGATGGACCACCCTGTGTAATACAGACAGAAACGATGTGGTCTAATGGGAGAGGGACGTTTAATTTCTTAAGTACGTGCAGTCGTTAAATTTCCCGTCGTATGTTACATTTAACAGGTCCACCGTTCCGTAAATGGGTCATCGCGAAGTTAAGTGACAACTTGGTCACGTCACAGGTAGTTGAGAATAACAGATGCCGCTGGTATTATTGGCACGGAAGCCATTTTGTGACCGGCGGAATGACATTATGGAGTCTTTACGCGTCAATGGATTTTATTGCCCACAAAAAGCCCATCATTCCACTGTAAGCTTACGCGTTAAAATTACATTACGCGTCATTCATGAACCGCTTTTATCTGTAAAATATGTTCGCGCTTGCACAAGTTTTCGGTGCTCGTACACTTCGCCTTTACACAACGAAAGTGGAATTTTAATCGGGCTTGATCTATTTCTGTTGTCTTCCTCTATGTACACTTCGCACCATTGTACATCTTGCTTTTATAGAGGAATTTTTATTAGGATTAATAAATTTTTTGTCTTCCTTTGAGCTCAATGCTCTTTTGTGAGTACTACGTGGAACAGAAAAAGAAGAAGTAATAATGAGATGCAAAGGCAGGCTGACATAGCGGGGGTAGTTCTCCGAGTGCTCTTGAACCACCGAGTACTTTTATTCTATACACTCTATTCAGTATTTTATTCCGTGCGTTCGCTCGCGATTCAATGTTCTTTATCCTTGAACTTCCTCGTTATATTTGACGCAAAGGAACCGTGGGGATGACCGTGTAATGACGCAAACACCATCCAACACGGCAGTCAACAACGAGGAGAGACGTCGGATGTTCGATATCAGCGAGATCGTTCGAAAAGTCTTACCCGGGCTGGTATAGAACAATTTCTCATTAAAAGTTTGCACGGCAGGTCGGGACAGCGGCCATTGTCACCTTCTCGCAGTTTCCTTTTCAAAAAATAATAGACGACGATGCTTTCGCGGCACGACGAGCCCTAACGAGTTCTTAATTTCAGATTCCTTTTACGTCCAGCCCGGCGGACAATAAGCTGCCTCAATTATCGTAATTAAAATATTCATTACGGGATTTCTCGTTGCAGATTTCCTCGAGAAACCGCCCCTCCGCGATGGGCGGGATATAAAAATTATTGTGCGCTAATGAATCTAAAGGAATACGCCCGAATCTTCTTAAATACCATTCGAACGCAATGATCGATGCTTTAGGATCATAAAAATGTTTCGTAAATGTATGTAAATGCAATCACGTGTTTCATATACTTCCTCGTCATTTTGCCTGGACGAGATTAGCCCTGGAAAGTGCGCACAATATCTTTAAAAGCTTTACCCTTTGTACCACCCACGCAATTTTTGCCAAAAAGGCTACGGGATCATTGACGAAGAGTATCCCCCGAGGGCACACACAAACATTTTTTTTTTGCGCGGACAAACACTGCGTACTGCGGCAAAAACATTTTTCCTAGTACGATGTCCATTTCTTTGTTCGACTAATTGATCGACTGAGAACAGTTTATTAATGTTTTCCAGATATAACCGTAAGACCATTCAGAGTTTCATTTGTTCATTTTTTAATATATTTCGAAAGTGCTTCCTCAACGAAAAAAAATCAAATCAACGAATTGTGCTTCATTATGATTATGATAATTATGAAAGAAAGAATGATATTATTTCGACCGTACTTAATATTATATTATTATATAATATTATTATTATTATATTATATTATTATATAATATTAAGAAAGAATGATATTCTTTCTCTGATTCGAAGCATGATACCTCACTAATCGATACAGTTACCCTATCTCGAAACGGAAATAAATTTTCACGTTCAGGCTACGTATTAGAGTTAAAAGGGTGGCGGAATAAAATTTTCCGATTTGTTATATAAAATCGTGGCTCGGAACGGGCAACAATCCATCACATTTCCTGCTGGAAACGATCTCGGTTCCCGCTAAAAGGACAACGTTCGGAATGGCGCGGGTCGCAGCAAACCTGGAGGTAACTCGACGAGATACAAATAAAATACAGATTAAATCCAATTTGCGATCCCTTGACCGCCGGAGGTCGCCAATTTACCCTGAATAATCGAACGGCCGTCGTTCCTCCCAGGCAATTCGTAAAATCATCCGACGGGGGCAAAATAAAAAGCACAGAAAGATCGCGGACGTGCGCGCGCACTCGTATTTGCGTGAGAGTGGGAGAGGAGAAGGGATTGAGCGTACGGAACAAGCCAAACGACGAAGCTGAAAATTTAATTATCCAATTCGGCTGCAATCCGTGGCTGCAATAATTTTCTATCCGCTGCCGGCGTGTCCACCTCCACCCTTCGATCCCGCTTTTCTCGCACCCCTTTCGCAGGGCCAGGTTCCTTTCCCACCCCTCACCTGTCCACCACCACCCCTCCCCTTCTCCCGGCCAGGGCGCTCGCAAATTGGATTGGACGAGGACGCATTTCACTTCTGGACCGATTCGTTCGTCTCTCCCCTGTCGCCCATCTTTCCCCTTCAACCATCGCCGAAGGGGTGATTTGTCCCGGGAACCCTCCTTTCGCCGCTACCCCGTACCCGCTATCCAACGATCTAGGCAGTTAGCTATGCTAATGGTAATTATCTTCGTTAGTGTCCTGTTAATTAACCGCCGCAAAACCTCGATCACTCGCCGGGCCTATCGTTGTTGCGGGATCGACGCCGATGCACTACCCGTGGTGGCCAATCGGCCGCCCTCTGGGGTAGCTAAGCACTGATCGGCGCTGAAACATCTATCGTGGGGATCTACAAGGTCGGCTCAACCTCTGATCGGTCCCAAATGTGCCTATAATGATGCAAGTGGTCTAAGTGAAAAATATAAAAAAACGAGTTTATCAGTTATTACTGTAGGATTTATGGGGCTTCGCCAATTACTTCACAGACAATTTTTCATTGCTTCATTTGCTCTAATCCTTCTGTCTTTCCTTTAAAAAAATTATTTCTTTTAATTGTACACTCTTTTCATATTTAATCATCTTGTATCTCTCATGTTGACATACACGAGCTCATTGTGGGTCTAACGAAATCAATTTTCGTGTAGGGGTTATTTTTGATGGCGCGAAGACACGGAGAATGCAATAAAAGACTTTCTTCCAACAAATTCATTCCTGAATATCCTTCTGCGTCCTTTGTGTGAGAAACGTCCTCTTTTCGGTGTTATGCCAGCTGGATCGAAACACTATTGGCTCTATCGACGAAACTCTCGAAGGACGTTACGCAACGAGAGCTTCCTACGATTTTGATGAAACCTTGCAGGTTTGTAGTGCAGCCAAAAATAGAGGATAAGCACCTACTTTGTTTTTATCGGCAGAGAGACTGAAGTTTAAACCGCCCTCTGAGAATTGGCAACCCCGAAGCTGTTACGGATGAAAATATGGTACGGGTGCCAAAGTTGTTTGGTTTCTTCTGTGTGGAGCGGCAAAGATAATTTGCAGAATATGAAAGAAAACAAATAGTTCACTGTTAACACCCATTTCCAATGGAGTTAATTACTGTCCAACTCTGGGTCCAGTGTATCGGTGTAGGCAGTGATCGAAGGAAACGATGATCGAGGCGAGCGATCCAGTGGACGACGACGGTGGCGTGTCTCGATAGAAAGCTCGTCTGGAAGCTCCGATTCGTCCAAGCGGAAATACGAGCGGAATGGATGTGGCGTAATAACGGCGCTAGCTGCACCGTTCATCTTCCGCGTTGACTAGGCGGCGCGTTGCAACGCCGGCGAATGTGCAACTGCGATAATGGCCGGCACTAAATTAATCGGCGTGTGTGCACGCTCGGTGCGTGAACGCGGACGGATCGGCGACGTCGCTCCCGTGGTCCCGTCCCCGTTGTCGTTGGCTGTTGTCACGGCGCCGCGGCATGGCACGGCGACTAATTAGCTCGCAGCTGAATTAACGATTAGCCCCCGCGCCGTGGAATTCCATGCTCGCCGTCGAGGGAAGTTTCGGAGCGACAACGCGCGACGTTCCGCGCGGCCAACAGCTTGACGATTTCACTCTCCGTTGGGCCGCGTTGCGTCCCGTTCCCGTGATAACGGTGCCCGTCACGACACCTGCATTCGCTGATCACTAGCCCCGCCTCTTTTTTATTCTGGACACTCAACAACCACGAAGATTGTCTCGCAGGATCTGTCCGGAAAGTAATGAGACCACATTTTTACGAGGCGTAATTTGCATTATTTGGCAGCATGTAGTTATCGCAGCTTTATGAAAATAGCTACATATGCAGCTTTATGCTTGCGAATAATGCAAATTACGCTGACGACGTGGCCGCTGAGGGCGCGGCCAGACCGAATTCGATTTTCGATCGCACGCGGCGCGTATTATACAATTTATAATTAGACTGCGGGTCTTTATGCAAAATAAAAATGTTCTGCATTGATTTTAGGAAGCAGGAGTAACATAGAATTTGATTTCATCCCTTAATGATTTTACTGCATTAATCGAGATCCTACTGTAATCAGAATCATCGCGATCAAACCGGTGACTTCGACGACTCGGCCCGCAGACGGGTCCCCGGCTTTGATGACAGAATTGGCGCAGTAAATCCCGGGGAACAGTTATTGCGTATCACGGGACGTAGCGATAGCCTGGGAAGAATAGGGAGCGACAACTTTATGGCAATTTAATGCGGCCGCGGGCCAGTTGGAACGTTTAAATCGTGTCCCCGGGCCGGGCCGAAAGTAAATTACGGTAAACGCCAGTAAATTCAATGCGCTCAATTGTGCTGGCCGCGGCCACCGCGGTCACTTACATTTGCATATGAAAGCGACGGGATCCGCCGATGATATCCGCGCCCGTAGAAACATCGTGCGCTATATCGCCGATCCACCGACGGTTTTATTTTCCACTCGCCCCGAATCGAAACCGCTCGCATCACATCTTGCCCATTCGACAGAAGTCGGACAGTGTCACTGGACGTGATAGGATTCCGAATTATTCTACAGGGTGTATCTGGTAACTGGGTCGAATTATAACGCGGTAGTTGTTGAAGATATTTATGATAAAAATAAGTAGACTATAAATAGACTGCGGATCTTTATGCATTTATGAAGAAATCATTTTGGTGAAATGTAAAACAGTAATAGATTAGAAAAATTCAAGAAAATATTGTGATGTTGTTTTCAACGTAACAAAGTCGTTAAGGGATGAAATTATTTTATATTTAATTCCTGCTTTTTATTTCGCATAAAGATCTGCAGGCTAATTGTAACATAGTTCTATTTAGTTCCAGTATCTTGTAACTGATGCAGATAAATTCAATTCCATTTAATGACTAAGTGATTAAACGCTCGACACGTTTTATGAAACGGCTAAATTGTCGAAAATGTTCATTTTGCACGGAGGTCGACAGTGTAATCATTACAGTGCCGCGTGTCAGCCAATAAGAACTACTTATGTCCACTACTCGATAGTATCGCCCTACCCGAAACCACGCGCCGCTATCGAGGGGAGGCCGTATGTACGAGCAGAATATTCTCCGAAGTCTTTCAAGTCAAATAATCACAACGAAAACGTTGGCGAACGAAACGAGCGTTTCGAGTGTATGTAAACAGCGAGAGAGGTATAGTGAAACAGGCGTCCGATTAAACGGCCTCGGCGAACCGTAATCGTCAAAATCTGGTTCATCTGCGACCTGAAACGGTCCTGGGAACTTTGGTCGGCGTGTGTCCCGCACATAGAGCGCCGAGTATACGCGTTAGATAAAACTGTGCGGATTTAGGGCAGAGGGAAACAAAATTAAATAGAAGGCGGCAGAGTGGGGACCCGGTAAAGTAATCTCGCACGGCACGAAATAAATCTGGCGAGCAAACGATGTCACCCGATAACCCGAATCGGCCGACACCGGTGGCTGCGCTTCTGCGACGCGAGATAAGCCGCGCAAATTGCGAAACCCTGGCTCTGACACTTTTTAATTCCTCTTTTATTTTTTCCGCTCCTCCTCCTTTGCCTGTTTTCCTCTACACGTGTCCCCCAAACTTTTCCTTTTTCCCTTCCTCTCGGTGTCCGCCTTCTAGTTCTCTTTCTCCTCCTACCTCACTCTCTCTCTCTCTCTCTCGCCCGAACTCACTTCCGGAAAAAAGGCGCTTCGGGATAATCAAGATGACCGTGTCTCGCACAGAAGAGCGCCGCCTAGAACACGTAGGGCGAATTAGCCCGGGGTTAATTGGGTTAGCCGATGCTACCTCCGGTTTTCAACCCCTCCACGCACCAAACCGCCCCTGAAAGCCCCACCACCGGCCGAGTGGGATACGCGCATTAATTTCTTTGTTTGTCGTTTAGCCCCGGGTTAATTTCCCTCTAAAAAGCGTTTCCACCGGACACGCTGACTTCGTCGGACGCGGCTGCTTCTGATAGCGACGCGATTATACCTACCGGAGATGATAATGTAAGCGACGGCGATAAATGGTTTGTTGTATTTGCGCGGGCGAAGGGGTCGACAGCCACGCAACCCTGGAATTTAAAGCTATGATCCGGTGACTGTCCAGACACGCGGAGGCAAAACGTGTGACAATCAATTCTTATTGACAGGCCACCCGAATAGTTCCGTTAGGCTTGAACATGCTCATTTATTGACCCCTTGTTGTACCTTTTTATTTACATGTAACCACTGTAAAGTGGTTAGAACGTCGTTATGCACAAAAATATCGTAGAAGGGAAAAGAAAATGTACATTTTTTGGGCTATGTTCTTTTCTCAGAACATTCTTTTTCGATCACCATATTTGTCTCCTTTAACAGTGCAAATTTTCTCTCTAACATTTTCTTCTATCTTCGAGCCTAACGGAGCTATTTAGGTGGCCTGTTTCTCGTGGATCACCCGGTACATATATTGCTTTTTCAATTTTTTTCAAACATATCGTGTTCGAATGCCTGACATGAAGATTTTCAGTATCAAGTTCGCGGCTTTTATTTAAAATCCGTGTACCCGAAACAATAGAGGGGGAGGACAGCAACGCAGTGCACAAAAATGCGATTTTTCGCTGCGGCAAATTATCGGAAATCTATAATGAACGGTCGGTTGATAAATGAGCATCGTCAACGAAATCCGATTCCAGTAATTGAAATTTCAATTTGTGATTCCCTATTGGCCGCGCTATCCGCGAAGTGAAAATATTTTATTGTCCGCCCCGTTCCAATTTGCAGGCTTTCCGCGGGCAAAATAAACTACTGCGAAAATAAAATCCGTGGCACCGTTCGCTCGCATGCTTAGACCGAACGAAACGAGGCGTGTGTTCATAGTGTTTGACATTTCGGAAAAATGAATTGCATCTATGGAAATGTTGCCAAGATTCGCGAGAAGTTGAACTTTATTATTTCGTTGCAAAACGTCCATTGACATATTTGTGAGATTCTTCCGAGTAAAATCAGTCCAAACATGGCACAATTCTTAGCGTATTTTCTCTGTTCAATTGACGATTAAGCAAAACCTTGATCATGCGAACGATATCTTAATACATGTTTCACAGGTAAACAGTTCAATCAAAACTGACCCAAACACAACAGGATCCGTTGTACAGCTACAGTCGAAGTTTTTTCTTTACATTTTGCACTGAAAACATGCGTGGGATGTAATTACAGTCAGGAACAGGGTTAACATTCGAATATATGTACGCAGAGCGAAAGTTAAGCCGAAACAGAATTTTATTTCGCTTTCGTCTTGATCTAAGAAAAATCCTGGGTGCCCGTGTTGTTTCTTAGATCGTGTAGTTCTACTATTTGCGACGACTACTAATGCGACGACCGATTTCGCCCGTTCCCTCGGACATGATAGAGCGATTTTCAGAGAACTCCGCCCGACGCGACGGGAATAAAGTGCTGATGTAAAAGGCACACGCGACGGAGACGTAACGGCGGTGCGGCGTGCGATTCCGTGCCGAGGGTGACCCACATTTAACGGGAGCGCAAGAAAACACCTGAGCAAAGGTGCCCTTTAATTCACAACCTCGTAAAAAGAGCTTGACGTCGCGGAGCGTCGTGATTACGTCGTGCGGAGGGCTTCGTTAATTGAAATTCATTGTTTGACAACTCGTTAGGAGCTGTCCGATAATCGTCCGTTTCTTCCTGTTAGTTCCGGCGGCGAGATTTTCGCCTGTGCACACGCTACACTTTTACTCCCTCACGCAAAAGTATGTTCTAGTTCGATGAAAAATTAAATCTCCCGACGTATTCTCGCGCTCCAGCCCTTTCATTAATCAAGATAAAATAGGATTAGCAATTATAGGTTCCCCGAGCAGATTTTTGCAGAACAGGAGCAATATTGCACTGATTTATTTAGCGCAGCAAGGGAACGAGTAATCTCGACCTGCGATGATAGCGGTGACACAACTCCGACATTAATCTCGCGATCTTGCATAAGTATTGCCATCTGGCTGAGCAGCGGCGCTGTTTTATTAAATTTTAATACTCCGACGACTTGGTGGTTTCATGAATGAGCCTCCCGTAATCCGCTTCTTCCTGCCGCGGAAATGCAATGTTCTTCAGGGGACAAAGAGCATGGCAACTCGTTATTTCAAAATTGCTACCACTTCATTGTGACGCGGGCAGACGACGTTCACGCGGACTGCTCGCGAAACAGCTCGAAGAAAGCAAATTGTTCTTTCGAAAGTGCACAGTACAACCGGCTAACGATCATCAGTTTAGATACTTCCGAGTGTCTAAAGTGTGTCCTGCTATTTTCCAATTGGGTTACGAGAGTGGGTCAAAGGGGGAAACGAGAAATCGGAGAACGTTGTCTTCCGCGTGATTACTCGAGATTACTGGCACGGTGCAAACGTTTCGTTGTTGCAGATATTAAATTCGCTGGCACATTCCTCCCAACTGGTGTAATACAGTGTGTCTAATTTACAATTTGAACGGTCATTACTAAACAATGCATTCTGGTAGCATAAACTATGCTCTTTTAAAAACGAGATATTTTCTTTAAAAAATGTTCACCAATTTCTCCAGAAAATATTCCCAAAGATTACGTTCCTATCAGATTGGTATCTTGATTGAACGAATAATGTAAGGAATCGATATCTGAACGAATCGTGCACCGTGTCCGGTCAGCTTCAACCCCTTCCCGGATCGCAGTCGTTCATCACACGCCAGTAATCCCCGGGCTGAATTCGATCGTTTAACGCACGTGGGACGCGACCTAATGATATCGCCACTGCCCGATAAATTAATCTTCCGGTGAACAGTCGATTATCGTCGGCTCCTTCGGGGATTCGCGTACGGGGGAAGATAAATCCCTCTCCTGCGTCTTTCGATCCGTGTTCCCCGTTTGGGATTGATTAATTAACGCGCGGGAACGAGAATAGGGAGTGCGTAGGACCGATTTGACCAATGGCCGACGGTCCGTCGACGTGTTCGACCCCAATCGCCGCATAGTGAAAGAGGAATCTCTGCGATTTAAAGTAAACTCTTGCATGTAGTTCTGCGTATAAAACAAGTCTGTTCGGAGGGTGTACAAAATGAACGGATTTCGTGACACGCACGAGACCTCGAGGCGGACATCCGCCGCGCCGCGCGGAATTGCCACCCTCTTCGCTCGCAGCCGAGCTGTGTAGGCCTCGTTTTATTTCCTTCGCTTGGGATCCCTCTTGATTAACGAGGTTTTTAGGGACGCCGGTGTCGGCAAAGTGGCCGACAGCGTCGATCCACGATTGATCGATGGGAATTTTAATAACCGGCCAGCACGGCGATCGGAAGTTCGAAGGAGAACGGTCGCTCGCCGTGCCGGTAATGACGGAAATATCATTTCGCGGCGGCTGGGGAGGGGGGGCGACGGATAAATCTATAGGAAAAATAAATCGGTCAATGGCTGTCAACGAAAAATAAAAAAAAAAAAGATGGCAGGGGGGAAAAATATTCGCTGGAACGATAGCCAGTCCCGGCCCCTGGGATATTTGTTTCGATCGCGTTTATACGAAAATACTGCTACTGCTTCGGGATCATTTTATTTTCGGTTCCGGACCGCGCGCGTTCGGTTTTTGAAACTCCGTAATTCCGCGCCTCGCGCTCCTGTGTACGGGAGACCGTCGAATATTCAGCCCTCGGGAAAATAAAATTTGTGTTTTTCTATATGTGCAGATAGTTCTCCCTCGGCACGTGTGCGCGCCGTTCGGCGTGAAATGGAACTCGAACGAAATTGGGATTATTCACGATTCAGAACGGGTAATGAGTACACTGCGGACTTCGCGCGCTCATAGCACATTCGAATGTTATAAAGCGCAATCGAATGCGATGGACATCGCTCGTGAACGTGCGAGACCAGACTTTTAGCTACATTTCTTCCTCGAGATATTAGAGTCCAGAAAATTACTTTCATTTCATTCTCAGATATGCTCAATTAAAATTTAATTTCAATGAGGTCGTTGTAACATGACAAGGTATATTGTATAATTATTGTATAATTTATTGTATAATTTGTAATGTATATGCTCTATGTATAAATCTTATATGGTTTAAAGCAATAAATAAATAATGACAATACATTTGTTCCTATTGTTCCCGCGTAATCGTTGTTCTCGAATCGCCTGGGAGAAACGCGAACATAAACTGACCGTGAACAACCCAAGAAAAGAAGATTACCGTTCTGTTTTATTTGGCCGTATCAACTGCGTAGCTGTTACCACCTCTTTCCAGCGATCCAACAATTCTGCTGTTCTCTTTTTTATAAATAATTTCGTGTCCGGTAACGAACAATTATTTCAAATTCCTTCAAATTGTTTCATGTCCGACGAAGAAAATCGCGTGTCAAACGATTACTAAGAGACAAGGGTGGCCGGTTTTCGCGTGTGAAATCGTCCCGACGCAACTTACCAAGGCGAGGAGCATGTATATACAAGACTGTCCTCCAGTTCCAAAAATGCCAGTTCCTCGTTGCCGCTAGAAAATCATCCCCGGTGTGCTCACGGTAGCGCGCACATCGCGTGATTGCCTCGTACGCAAATCCCGCGGCTTCAAAGGGGGCCAATCCGGGCGATTCCCGTCGCGGCAGCACAACAATTTCCGAAACCGCAAGGTTGCCCGATCTCGAGCGGATCGGCCAGCTTCCGGTACCCTCTCCGGAGAGGGAGGAGGAAGAAGCTTCAGAGGAATCATCGCGGCGTTCTGCTCCGCGGCCGGGCTCTCTTTCAGTCGCGCGCAGTTCCTCCACTTTGCGAGCCAACGGAACCCACCAGCATTTGTCCGACCGTCCATTCATCCGTCCGTTCCACGTTGCAAAGGCAGTCGAAGCAGCGAGCGAGAAAGAGAGCGACCGGAGAGGAGTGGAAGAGAACCAGCGAGCGAGGTGGAACGAAGAAGAGAGAGAGAGAGACGGGGAGAGAGAAAGGCGGAATCGCGTCGGATCCGCGAGAGGGAAATGGAAGAGAGTCAAACGGCGAGCGAGAGAGGAACAAAGTGAAAGAGACGGAGAAAGGGAAACCCGGGAGCTCTATCGACCGACTTCTCTCATCCAGTGTCCCAGCTACGGAGCCGTAGGTTGTAGTTGCAGCTGAAATCTCCTCCTCCAACCACCGCCACCCTCTCCCACGCTCTCTCTCTCTCTCTCCCGGGTTCTCGTTCCCTGTTCAACGCTCTGTGTCATGCTCCCTCCTGCTTTCTCTTCCGTCCATCCCCGCATGTACACGATCCTCTCGCTTTCTCCCTGGCCATGGCGAACTCTTGACATTTCGCCGTGGTGCCTGCGCCAGTTCCACGTCCCAGCGAGAGCCCAGATGTCCTCCGATGCTTGTTAATGCGCGCTGATTGCCAACGATATCTTTTCACGGTCGGCCCGGGGACCGAACTGCCGTTCTCGACAAGATGAACAGCTCGCGGGATGGGGCCAAGGAAAATCATTTCCAGGAGAAAACGCAAGCGTGCGGGGTGCAACTGATAGCGATCGGGGGCCGAGTACGCGTGCAGCCGGGGATGAAAGGATGGTTAATTGGGGTGAGAGGGGCGAGATGACGAGAGGGGCGAGAAAGTAAAATTCGTAGTTAATGACGGGCGAAAGGAAGTGGCGGGAAGCTGCGGGAAACTCGCTACGGGAGTAGCAATGGGGAAACTTGCTACGGGAGTAGCTCTTTTATGAACACAATGTTCAAGAGTTTTATTGTACCGGGGATGGAACGGGGAAATTAACCACCTGAGTGCTTCCGATGATCGTGTGGCTGTAAGATCGTGGCGAGCCCCAGTGATCGGTTCAACGTTGTATATTTCAGTGTTACGCTGTTTGTATGTAATAATATTATCCCTTTGCGCTCGGAGTTATTTTCTAACTCTTTATTCCAAGGCAGGGAATGACGTCCGAAATTTTGCGATTTAAAATAAGGTTAAGTATAGGTTGTAAAGTGAAAGAAATATAGGATTTAAAACTTTGTTTTTAAAGTGTTATAACTAGACTGCGGGTCTTCATGCAAAATAAAAATTGTCTTCATCAATTGCAAGACACAGAAGCCATATAAAACTTTCTTTCCATTTTCAACAATTTTAACAAATCGAGGATAACATACGGCGTTTTTAGATTGTCTTAATGTTTTTACTGTTTTAAATTACATCCATCGATTTTTGTCATAAATGCATAAAATCCGCAGTTTAGTTATAACTAACATAAAAAACAATTTGATTAATATTGTTTTAATAAAAACAATAATATTGTTTTATATTTCACCCAGCCAATTTCTTCATAAATGCATAAAAATCAGCAGTCGAGTAATAACAAATAGTAACAATGGCATCTCTACACTAAAAACGATATTACTCTATTAAACGTATTAATCTTTTCATTGTATTTAGTATTTGTTTGTGTCCTTAACACGATGGCTGACACGATTTTTCGCAGCTTGAATTGAATATGAACAGTATTAGTGGGCTATAAAAGTCATCGCATTCTATCATCTCGGATAAAAAGTTACGTGCTCGTAGTCCGACCTCGCGAATCAAGCGTCAACAAACTCGAAACTCGTATACGAAACTTGGACGCCAATTTCTTCAACAATAATGCTGCCAGCCGCCCCAATATGCAGTATACAAGCAGCACCGTCGACACACTTTCAAACTCGCCCCATCCCCCCGGTCGCAGCTATGCATCGGGGTCGATCACGACCTTCGACCAGCTATAATCGGACCGAACGTAAGGAGGATGGAGGTTCGTCGAGGGGTTATCTAGCAATTTCGTTGTTTTCTGTTTTTTCTGGATTCCGTAAACGTGTTTCGGAACGAGCTACCCATCGCTCGCGTGTCAGGCACGCTCGCGTCCCATCAGGCCGGAACGCTTTCATTTCCGAAGGACGAGGCCACGGCCCCACGTGCGTACCAAATATTCAGGCTTATTCCGGGGTTCTTTTTTCTCTGTTTTCACCCCCAAAACGCCGGCAGCGCCAATCACGCAGCTCGCAGGATGATTCGAGAAGAGGGACGCAATCAACGCCGCATAGAACCTCATCGGGATCGGGTAAAGGTGACCTATCCGCCGCCTCCATGCAACTATTCCATCCCCCTTCCCCGTCAGCTGCCGGCAATTTCTTTTTTTCCGGATAAACTACCCCTCCTCGGTCACCCTTCCATCAATTTCTTTTTTCCTTTGGTGGTGTCCTTCGAATTGACTGCGACGCACGTGCGTGCTCGCCCTTATGCGTAAAGATTCAGCGATACGGTAAGCAGTAGCCTGTGGGCAGAGTTGTGCTAATTTAAATACATTGTAATTGCATTACGTGTATGTGTTACGGTAAATGTAATAAATTGGTGATTATACAGGATGAGTCACCTAACGTTGCCACCTCAAATATCTTCGTTGTTTTTAAAGATACGTCAAATGTCTGCAGGACAAAGTTGAACGGTAAATTGGGGCTCATACGATACCAAAAAAATTTTTGTTTTTTCAAACAATTCGAATCTCTCATTTTTATCTGTGTTTCACGGGAAAGTCAAAATTCAAAATCAGATTGGAAAGTGGTGAGAAATTTGACTCCACTCCACTGCAGCTTCGGGTATTTACCCGAACATTACAAACTATCGGGATTTCGGGCTAACCCGACCAGAATCTAATTTCGTGTACCTAGCAATTAGTATTGCTGGCTCTAATATAATTCCTTTGACAGCTGTTGACTCTACATCTCCGATTACACCGGAACTTTCCCCCGGCCGTGTTAAAAAAGAACAATAACAGAAGCATTCATCACGTTTGAGCGCGTTCGAGAAAAACAGCGGTCGTCGGAATTGTGCTCTTTGACGTATTTCATTATCCGTGGTATTAAACGCGTCGTTAGTGTTTATTTCGTTTCAGAGGACAGAACGACGGGGTTCCGTTCAGTACCGTTTGTCGGAACGCGGCCGAATCGACAGCCGCCCCCGTTGCTTCATTATTGCGCCATTGTTCCCGGTGTTATCGGCTGCAGCAGGCTACGGTAACACGGTTACTCGCTATAACGCGGCAAACCTCTTTCTCGGCCGTCAAAATAGATTTAAACAAATATTATCTGCTGGACGCGCGCCGAACTGGCACTACCTGCCACCCTCACCCCCTTTTTACCGTCTCTCAATTATAAACATCGAATTTAACAAAAACAATTCGTCCCCAGGGACGCGAACGTTCACTTCCACCGGCAGATTCAGCACGATCGAAAATATTCGCTCGCTATTTCAGATTTTATTTGTTCTCTCGTTTTTGTTGTCGAGATTCGACGTCTTTAACCTTCGGACAGCGAATCGAAAATCAATAGCTATTGTATGTCTGCTTCTACAATAATATTCATGATTTTCAAATGATCTAGAAAAATGTTGTACTTTTATAAAATTTGCCTTTCACGTTACACGTACACCTTATTCTACTTATGTAATTAAAAAAAGAAATAAGTTTAATGAAGTATGATCGATTTTTACTTGGCAGTTTGTTAATTCTCGATCCGGCCAAGCTGGAAAATATCGAAGTTGTACATTTAAAATGCACATTTCGCACAAAATGGAGACGTCGAGCGTGCACTTACATCGTAAGACAATTTCGTGTCCATTAACACCGAATTTACATTTTTATAGAGAAATTTAACGAACCTGAAATCGAATAAGCTTCTAATTTCCCCGTCACCGGTCCCCGGTAAATTAAGAAATAAAACGAAGAGGTATTAAATTCCGTTAAACTTCTGGCAAGTTTCAAGAAAAAGGGAGCCGCCGAACATTCTTCCCATTTTCCTAACAATTGCAGAATCCGATACCGGGCGGTAGAACATAATCGTCGACGGATAATAAAGATGGTAAACGGCCTTTTAAATATCGCGGACGCCATTTGCCCAAGGAAATTGCGATGCTCGGCTCCCGTTGCAGTCTGAAGGCGCGTAGCGTGCGCGTTCCACGGGAATTTGAAATTTCGAGCTGGCCGAGGAACCATTCAACGACGTCGCCGTTATTAATTCGACCGGCACCAATTGGGAATTGCTGTTGGGCAGGCCGTATTCCCGTTTTGTCGCCATTTCGGCGGGTTTCGTTCAATTTCCACGTGTTCCCGAAGACATTTGCGCCGCCGCTTGTGTGACAGTGTTGCGATCGTGAGCCGGACCAGGTGCTGCTGACGCCTGTCCAACAACGTAACGCGAATCCCCATAGTATAATTGAAATCATTCCCCTGGACCGGCGCGGCGTGTCGGCGGGCCTTCTGCACCAGGAAGACTCGTGATTCGTTGTACCGAGCCTGAAATGGCACGAACATCGACCGTATACCACGCCATCTTGCCAGTAAAAATCAGGAAAATTTTATTTCCTAGATCGAACAGTCATGCTCAGCTAGCCGTTTTAACCAAGTCATAGTATAACTTTTCTATACAAGCGATTAAAAATTGTGAAAATCGTAGTTTTACGCGACTTTTGATTAGCTTCCTTACTTTCGATGCGTGTAGTTTTTTACTGCGTCAACCGATTTTGATGAAATTTTCAGCATGTGTATAACTAACATAGATCTACAAAACGCATATTTTAAATTTTCTTTAAGGGCCCTAATAAAAAATTAAAAAAAAAATGCATTTTCTATTTTTGCATGTAACCTTGTGAATTATAATTTTTTGGAAAATCTTTTTTGCTTATCATTTCATAAAGCAATGCTTCTAATTGATTATAAAAAATCAGATCGTTTGGTACAATTATAAAATAGTTATACTGTTTCAAAGGGCGTTCGAATACTTTCGCGAGCCACTGTATGCATCTACTTTCGAATAAATTGCTCGTTTGAAAAAAAGGTCCTAGATTCTAAAAAAAATTTTTTTAAATCGTTTAGAATTGTTTACATTATTAGATTACGTTGGTATCTAATCGGTTATTAAACATGTAAATCTGGATGAGGTATTTATCAATTTCGTATCCACCAAATTTAGAAAATCATTGCGAATGGAAATATTCTAGGTCCGAAGAAATGTGTAATTTTCGAGTTAAAATAGCTCCGAGTGCAGAGAGAGAGAGTTAAGCATGGCGCAGCCATTTTAGATTACGCGGGCTATCGACCACGTCAGCCTCGTCTCAAGACAAAGAAATGAATATTCCGAGCGGAGAATTGTCGCGTCGGAGGAGCAAGAAGACGGAAGAAAATATTCCCAACAGGTCCGCTAATTTTCCTAATGGTCCAGCGGGAGACGACAGCCCCAAATAACGCAATCAACGCGGAAAGCGCGCCGCTGCAAGATAACGAGGTCGGCCGTTTATTCATCCCTTTTTTTTCACGGTGCCGTGAAAACCCACCGGTAATCCGAGCCTCCAACGAGCACCGATATCCTTGTTATCGTCGCGAAGACCGCCGCGAATAAAAGTATAAGCGGGGAATAAAAGCGGACTCGTCATAAATCCGTGTTTCTCAGTCGCTCGCGCGTGCAACGCCGCGCTGGCCGCGGGGATACACTCGCGCCTGCATTTTTCATCTCGCCACGAGTTTCCGCACTCTCTTCTCCTTTTTTTCTCTCTCTCTGCTCCCCCTGCTTTCCACCTCCGTGCGCCACCCACGCCCCCGTGTAACGGCGACAAAAACAATGCCGCGGTTTCTGCAAGAGAAACTGCATTTATGGCCCGGAACCGGCTGGATACGATGCAACGTCCGGGCGAAGTGGAAAAAGCGCAGGCGACGAATTTACCCGTGCCGATTCCTCTTTAATTCTAGTAATCGTTGCTCCCGCGAAACATTGATTTCACTGGCGCGATT
Source organism: Lasioglossum malachurum (assembly GCA_028455605.1). Classification (NCBI taxonomy): domain Eukaryota; kingdom Metazoa; phylum Arthropoda; class Insecta; order Hymenoptera; family Halictidae; genus Lasioglossum; species Lasioglossum malachurum. The sequence continues at coordinate 10,324,532 of CM052319.1, read as the reverse complement.
TATCCGCGAACGAGAAATTACTCGTATTTCTGCGTCGAATTTTTTCAAAAAATTCTTTTTAACGCTAAATCTGCAACGCAAACGACACGACGACTGCTCGAAAGCCATTCAACCTTTTGCCGGATCAATTTTAAATATCCACATTTTTATACTACACACCATTTTCTATGTGTACAATGAATTTTATCGTTGCATTTACTTTTATCTCGTTACAAAAATATTTTCCACGTCGAGTATATGAATTGCTACAACGGCATATATTTTTTTTAAGTCGACCGCACTTTACAGTTTTAACAAAAACCGAACGAATCGCATTACCGACTCTCTGTGGCCACGGATATATCTTTGATTAAATAGCGCGCATTCCCGTGGACTCTCCATTTTTATGTGCGGCAATACATTTATCCAGATCGCTGAAACGTGTATCTCACCGGATAAAAAGTGTATAAAAATGTAACAAAATCGAATGAACGTATAAAATTCGTTGAATTCTCTCGTTTACCAGTGTTTCGCAGAGTCGCGGTGCCGCGAGCTGATAAAATCCATTTTGCAGTATCCCGCTCGATCGGAGGTACCGTATTAATCGAGACAACTATCATCAGAACTTAAGTTCCAAGGAGAATTGCTGTCCAGCCTCGCTGAACAATGGAACGGTGATTCCTGAGACGTTAATCGTGGCGTGGGCGAACGCGCGATTTAAATCGTGCAACGGGTCGCGCTGCTAAAAAATTGCATGTCGATCTAAATCCACCGGTCCCGCGTTGATTGCTATCCGAAACGCAATTACTGCACTTTAACTGGTTCTTACTGTGGAATACAATTTCGCAGTAATATTACGAGAAATAATTGATCCAGTTCCGTAAAATTTCACGGCGCCGCGCTGGAAAAGTGAGAGAAAATTAATCCTTCCGAGGCTTCCGTTTCTCCGCCCCTCCTTTTCCCACTGCCACCCCCTTTCTACCTTCGCTACCTTTCACCCACCCCCCCGCAATCGCCGCCATTTTTCCCTACCCCGACCGGGGCGGGGGTTCGAGTCTCCGTTCCTCGGCGAAATGTCGTTACAATAACTTTGCGACTGCTGGCAACGACAGAACGTTTAGGCCGTTGAATATGCAATGGGAATTACGCGCGCGAAGGAATTCCGTGGAAAACCTATGGAATTGCAGCGGAAAAATTACCTTGTTTCTGCGCGAGAACGGTCCTAGCTGCGTTTCAATTTTGGCACCCGGACGGCATGAGGTTCGTCTAGCTGCCGGGCTTCGAAAATAAAAATGCTGCAACGTTGCGTGCGGCTGAAGTCACTTTTAATAACCACCGCGCGAAATTCAGCGAGCCAAAGGCGTTTTCAATGGATGAAACTACCGCCTTAGTTTCGACCGTGAACATGCGGAGACGAATATTTAAAAACAAATTCGACGATTTCAGTGAACGTAGACACTCCGGTCTTAAACTACAGAAATAAAATATTTTTCGACGTCTCAGCAGATAGCGTTTGATAGCCTCTTTCCTATAATCCGAGTCCCAGCTCTCATTCGGCAACCTGTAAAAACATCAGCTGGATACTGAACTGTAAAAATAAAAATATTTTCGTCGTTTCAGCAGAGCTGAGGCAGCGTTTGATAGCCTCTTTCCTTTAGCCAGAGTCGAATAAAACCACGAATGCACGGCGCTGTCGTTTCGGCTCTTACTCGTCAACCTGTAAAAACAATCCAGCTAGACGCCGGACCGCAAAAGTAAAAATAATTTCGACGTTTCAGAGCAGTTTAAGTAAGACCTCTCTCATTGTTTCAACCTGGGAAGAATGAAACGTGCACGATACAATCGTTTCAACAGTTTCAACCCATCTGCATCATCCTGTGAGACCAGTTATGCACAGAGTCGGGCAAAAAATTAATCAACGATTGACGACTAAATTTCTACTTCAATCGTTAATCGCAATTCACAATTAATCACCTAGTTTAGCCGTTAGTTGCGGTTAACGATTAAATACTTATTAATCGTTAATTTCGACTAACGATTATTAATCGTCAATCGGATAATTGATTAATGATTAACTGCTGAAATTTCGAAATGAAATACGTAATCAAAACTGTATTTCTTCATTTAATCAACGATTGACGATTAACTTCATCAATCGATTGAATCAATCGCCGATTTTTCGACGATTTCTTTTTTAAATCGTACACATTGATGAATCAATCATGATGAAAATTTTAATCGATCGACCCAACTCTGGCTGCCAGTCTGTGAATATAAAAGTGTTTTGCGACGTTTCAACGGCTAAGGAAACGCTCGATAAGCTTCTTATTTTAATCCTTATTTTAATACACAACAGCGGTTTTACATTCTTCAAAAATGTTTCCACTGTTTTGCATTCGACCTACTCGCTTTTATCATCACAAACCCATAAAATCCGCGGTCTACTAATTACAATATTACCCGGATCGACCAGCGGTTGCAGATTGCAGCACGAGCATTGTGCTCGCGGGTCGTGCAAGAATCTCGATGTTGCATATCGCATGCAACAGCCGAGATCGGATCGTAGATCGCGTGACCGGGTCGCGTGGCCGAATAAATGGAGAAGTCGTAAAAAGTGGTAAGTGGCAGTGGCCAGGCGAAAGTAAAAAGACTCCTCTTGCTAGCGCTGTGCTACCCCGAGAAGTTAACTTCACGAGCGCTAACTCGTGTCGCTTAGGGCGCGGAACGTTGCATTAGGGGTGAACTGTCCCCGTGGACCTCTCGTATGCCCTCTGGGAAGACGAAGTTACAGCTGATGTTCCGCGTGCCGGGCCCGTAAGTTGCATTATTTTATTCATGCGAACTTGCGGTTACCTATGTTGCTCGTTAGAATCGGTTAACCCCATCCAGCCGCACAGTATATCGAATGGCCATCTCCTAGGTGGAAAAATAAATTATTAAAAAATACCGCGTTTTTAAAACGGACACTAAAAATTATAAAATAATTTAAATAAAAATACATTTTTTAAATAATATGTTTATAAAACGGATTAAAAAGTATAAAATAATTTTTCCTAGCCCCATACAGAGGTTCCCAACCCCATACAGATTGTGAATTTTTAATAGCTATGAAAATACTTGTGAGATTTAAAACGAAAAACGTGGGAGCCAAGATAATAGTAAGGAGTATAGAGAGTAGGGATAGTGGAAGGGGAAAAGGAGGAGAGTATTTCCGAGAATTTGAGATCCGCGTCGATCCCATCTGGCACCACTGGGAGTGGGTATGAGTTAGAGTGGGAACGCGCAGTGGAGTAGGGAGCGCTAACGGTTAAATTTTTAATAGTTCATATCTCCTAAACGCATAGGCGTTTCAAAATTTGTTTTAAATATTGCATTGTCATCCGGTATACTGAGCTATGTTTAAAATTTCAAGTCTCTAGCTCATCGGGAAGTTAGTTTAAAATCAATTGCAAAATTTGTACCGAACAGGCAAACAAACAGACAGACAGACAAGAAAGCTAGCTAATAAAAACGTAGTAAAAAGTCATGTCAGAAAATAGATATAACTTCCATATAACTTTCTAATTTATAATTCTTTATTAGCGATATAAGCATAGAATACGTGAAATTCGTTCATTCGTTCTAAGGAGAATCGTGTTATAGCAAATAAACAAGGATCTTAAAAAATTTCTTTGCATTAACAATCGAGTGCTAAATTAATGATACTGTACATTTAGCTTCCTCTTCTCGCACAAATGACAGACAATTATATTCAGCAGAAAGGTCCGCAGTGTAATAATTGCACGATCTGCTCGAAAAAAAGCACTGTAACGCGAGCAGCGACGCGTCGTTTGGCGATGCAAAGCTATCCAGGCTAGTAAATTATTTCAACAACATGTATACCAGTATCTGGTAGGGCTTTCCGCCAGTCAACACGTCGAAGCCTCCGCGTAACCGGGGTCAGGGCATTTCGAAATTCGCGGGGGCGCGGCGCGACGCGCGATTTATAAAAGCGTCGCGTCGTCGCATTAGCTCGCGAAATTAATCAAGTAGCCCGACGCTGAGCCGCGCCGGGCGACTCATTAGCATTCCCAACGACGACGCTTAACCGGGGCGGGGCTGGAATAATTTCAGGTGGTTTGATCCCACCCCCTCCGTTTTGTCCGCGCGTAGTTGGAAACGGGAACAGCGAAAGTCGTTCGACGTTTCGCGTATCCTCGCGAATTAAAGGTCTGTATTTGCCCGCGTGAATAGTTTGTCTACAGCTAACCTCTCTCTCTCTCTGTTTATCCCTCGTTAGCTGTCTCTTTCTCTCGCTCCCACTCTTTGGCTCTTTCTATCCCGACGGCCAATTATAGCGCGAATCCTGTTATCGGGGCTTTTTCGCGACCCGCGCATGTTAATTAACGACCGTCCGCGAAGTATACAGGCGACGAGGGAAAAAGCGGCAGCTGATGCCGCTCTGACCGTGAACCGGAAAGAACGAAGTTATTAATTGCGGAACGCGCCGTGCGACAAAAATGCGAGAATCAAAACACCCGTGGTCTCTGTGCCCATCATTCTTTTTTCTTCGCGCGAGTACACCGTCATAAAAACGGAGGCGAGCGAAATTAGTTGATTGGAACGGTTCGGGCGAAATGATGTTACAGATCGATCAAGTAGTCTTTCGGTAATACGTGAAACCAGAAAAATATACATTTCAACTATTTCTATACTGAAATTATATTAGACACGGATCGAGAGTAATTATCGACTGAAATGATGTTAGAAATTCACCAAATAATTGTTTGTAAATCGATCGAGACCTTTTACGTTGAATTATTTTCGAGATCCATAAAGTCATCAGTTGGTAATCCGTGTAATCAGGGAAAAATATATTCTAACTACGTCGAAAGTATGCTCAGACTATTCTCCGTCGCCAATATTCTCTTTAATGCCGTTTTTGTAGGATGACATCGCGTAACGATCCATAATCTAGGTATAACGAAACGTATGTTTATGATTACACAATTAAGTCAATTGGGTCTTTGAACTTTCTAATTGTAGGTGGTACTCTCCGGTGGACGACAGTACGCCGTGATGAAGGCGAGCCTTTCCTGTCGATGAATGGAAAATGTACGGAGAAAGTTCCCGCAGTAACGTCGTATTAATGTCATAACATGAGAAAGCACTGTTGAAGTAATAGTTGTGCGTAAAAGTCTTATGTATTACGTCGTTGCGTTATTATCTTGACGGATGTTCCTTTTGCGGTTGTAGATTGTTATGGGGAATAAACGTTTCCTATCTTAAATAAAATATCAGGCACTTCAGTTTCGATAACTTGATGTATAAAATAAGATATCTCCAATTCTTTTCTCGTTTATATTCCAACAAAGTCCCATCAGGCAGTTCTCGAAAAGAGTACATATATTTAAAAGTTGATTATAAACCTTAACTTGTAGAATAATTGACAAAACTTCTGCCATTAATACTTTCTCAACAAAAACTGAAACGTTTTACATTGCATCAAAAACATTTGTTACGTCATCAAAAATGAAAGAGACATTTATGTGGTACACCCTGCATAGGGTTCTGGGGTAATTGTTCGAAGTGGACGTATCAATTAGAAGATTATATCCGCGCGGCCGCAATAAAGGTACCGCAGTCCCATAGCAGGAATATTTATGGACCCCGTGGCCGTATCGTTTCACTAGAGACGGCCATCTTTCTCCGATTGGTTTTAATCGGGCGACCGAATCCGCGGGCGGAAAATCAATAATCCCGGTCCACGCGTCTCAGTATCATTTAAACTCGCGTTAGCTCGAGCAAAGATGGACACTTCAAAGAAGTGGTCGTGCACCGGGGTTGTCGGTGGTTCGGGGGTGGTGTCGAGGGGTGCAGTGCAGGGATGGTTCGAAGCTGGTAAGCGGAAATTGCGCCTGGGGGTTGGCAGCGCGGATTTAACGTTGTTTTGCCCTGACCTAGCTCTCTGGGTCCCCATTCCGAACCGGAAGGTAACAGCTCGGCTGGCTTTCATCCCCACCCAAAGGGGAATGCTACTCTCATAGTACTCGTACAGACCCCCACGCCCCGTTTTTCCCTCCTCGCCCTGCCGCCCTATAGCGTTCTTGTTGACCCTATCTCGCACGGGCAACCGCCCGTGTCTCTGCACAGAGAATGGCGCCGAGAAACCCTTGCTTCGAATCTGGTTAAGGGTTGTACCCACTTTAAACCTCCCCTGTCCTACCCTTTAAAATGCGCGCCGCTTTTTATCCCGTGTTTTCGTCGCTTTTCCGGAAACGTAGACGCCGGATTTTCACTGTATCGCTTCCACGCCATCTATCATTTAACCATCGCATGGTTCTAACGATTTCATGGCAAATTTTTCTTCTACGTACATAATTTTATGGAGTTGAAGTACGGATGGTGTATGTATGTGTGTGTGTGTGTGTGTATTAATTGTATAATTATGATCGCCAACGAATTGTCAAAAGAAGGCAGATCAAAACGAGCGGCCGCGACAAACACGTCTCTCGTTAACATTTGGTTATCCGTGTGTCGAAATACGTTAATAAACCCGCTTTTCCTCTTACGGCTTTTCTTTGCAATTTATAAAAATAGGTTTCATTAGATTACAAATTCGCGTTTATCAGATTCTCCTGCAGATTTCCTGCAAAAGTCCCGCTGACAAAAATGCAAAGAAACACGAAGTCGAATACGAATGGATAGAAACGAAAACGTTGTGAAACAAGTGTTTTGTAACTCTCCAAGAATCTTCGCGATGCAAAATGTAATATCACCGCGCGGCGGTTATATTCGCGAACTCACCTCACCGAGACATCTTGTCGCGAATGCAATCGCAATAGCCGTAGAATTCCAGCAGTGGAAAAACGATGTTTTAATATAACGCAACGCGGATGATACGCGTATTACGCTAATAAATTTCCGGCGCGAGTGTGAAGCGCTGCTGAAGCACGTTTTTCATCTGAGAGAGCTTATGAAATTGTTTACACGCACGAAGTACCCGCGATATTGCTATTAAGTTATTACTTGGACGCGACCGGTGTGTTTTTCAGCGCGAATTCGCGCGTCCCGCGTCCGGTTGAAATGTCATTTTTACGGAACGAGGGGTTTCAATGGATTCCGAACTCCTTCTTTGCACTCGGAGTCATTTTAACTCGAAAATTAAACATTTCCTACCTTGTAAAATACTTAAATATTTAGTAATTGGTTCGATGCCAACATATTTAACACTAAACCTACCATCGCCGGTCAAAATGACCGGCTCCAGATTTTTTATTTTACTATTATTGATATAATAAAAATAATTTCATAAAAAATGATTGTATAGATATATTTAGTGGAGCACATATTACAATAGGAGCTGCACAAAGTCTACGATGAGGATCAACACTAGAGCTCATTAATTTATCCTTGCAAAAATGAATTTGATTTTCTTGTGCGTTCGCTGGTCGTGAACGTGTTAAAATCTTTTCAGCGTGCTTTATGGCGATTTGATCACCGGTTAAGGTATTGTACGATAAAATTCGGAAACAATGGCGCAGAATCCCGGGAATGTTCATTTTCTACGCACACAGCCGAACGACAGACATTCTTTCCACAATGTTAAGTGCAATTGAAGGGGTGAATTACGGTTTCGTGATTTCACGGGGACGGTTCCGGTACTCTCGCCGCGCCGGCCAGCTAGGATTTTCGAGCGGACCGCTTCTAATGTACGATCGACCCGCCCACGGAAATTTATAATGGCGGGGATTTTTCAGGCCGCTCGTGAGAACGACGCCCGCTTCCGGTTTCTCGAATCAAGGAGTTTTAATTCCCCCGGGGGATTTATTGAAACGTTGAAGAGAGAAATATGACGCCGGAATTTTTTTCGGGAGACCTCGTTATACTCATCTTTCAACAAATTTCGCGGTTGAAATTCTGCTTTAATTAGATTTCTCCGTGAAATTCTAGCAATTGATTGTATAACCGCTTGTGGTCTCACAAAAAGCCCCTTTGGAACAAAGTAGCTCTATTTCAACGACTAGCGCTGCATTTTCTCTCAGAGATTTGAAAATTAAAATTAATACAAGCACAGAGTCAAAAATGCTATTGTCTGTTTAGAAAGTGAACTATAAAGTTTAAGTCCGATCGGTTTCATGAAACGGAAACACGGTCGCTAATAGATCTGGCCCGTCTAATAGCATCACGCTTGATCAATAATCCAGCGATCGAGGTCCAGGAATATCTGGATCGTCGTTTACCATTCGAGACGTCGCGTCACAATTTATTCGCGCGATTTAACGGATTCCGTAATCGAGAACGGACCGGAACGGAACGGGGCGGCGTTCTGCCGCTAATAATCGAGGCTCTAATCGATCGGCGCCGGTGCTGGCGACACGGACAAAGGAATTTAATTTGCTCGAATGAAAAATGCGAACAGCCGAGCGCCGGACCGGGCCGGGCCGAGTCGTGCCGGGCTTCAGAAGCGCGGATCGCGACGACCGGAAATCCGAAACGTCGCTTCGTTACGCAATAGCACGCGGATCGATCGGAATCACATCGGGAGCCGAACATTGTTTCCCAACGGGACAAAAGGGATCTAATTTGTTCCCGGCGATTTAAGAGGATTTACCGTTTCAATTAAAAAATATATGGCCGCTCGTTACCGGCCGACTCGCGCTTCCTCCGACGACAAAGGGTGTAATTGCGTCGACGAATCAGAAACTCGGTCATCTTTACTCCTCGAACATTTTACGGCACGCTCGCTGTACGCCTGTTCTTTCTCCACCTCGTGCTCCAAAGGTAAAGGTAAAATAAATACAGGGTGGTCCAGCTAAATGTAGCCACATAAATATCTCCTTTATTTTTGACGACATAACAAATGTTTTTAATGCAATGTAAATGGCATTACAAGGTGAATGCATTGCAAATGTTATTTTTCCTCAAGGTCCTTTCCCCGGAGTTCTCAGGCGATCGATATATCTTTTCTTGTAAGTGTATATATAAAAATTTTAATCAAGATTGATTGGAAAATCGGCGATTGGTTCAATCGATTGATGAGGTTAATCGTTAATCGTTGATTAAAAGAAGAAATCGTCGAAAAATCGGAGTCTGATCCAATCGATTGATGAAGTTAATCGCCATACTCAATACCTATTCAATACGTTTAATCGGCAAAAGTGATGTAATTAACTTCTGAATTTGATACTCTGCGTGAAATCGGGGTCACATCTCGTCGTCGGAGTGTGAACCATTTTATTACCAGCGTGGAAGAACGAGTTCTACATAAAGCGCCCCCAACGCCATTAACGAACCCGTAAAATCCTCGCCGATAACGTTGACGCGGCCCACTTGCCAAAATCGATTTTCGGTCATTGATAGTCCGGGAATGGTGTTAATAAACAGCCGTAATCTCCCTTTACAGTCTCGGTGCCATTAGACCAGCGGATCCCAGTTCGCAGGATGGGAATCTCATGGTTCCTCCCGCAGGCTCGCGCGTGTGAAGAGGGATGAATTTTTTCACATAATAATTTTCATTTGGATTCGACTTACTCTTTTGTCGTGCAGAATAATTTTTTACACAGTCTCAATTACTTGCTTCTTGCATTTGAACGTAACATTTCTGTCTGTTGGAAAGTCGCCCCGCACCAAAATGAATAATATATTTTTAAACAATCGATTCTTTCCCCCGTCTACGTGAGACTGCTCCCTTGAAAACAGTCGCCGTTCGTAGGATGGGAATTTCGTGGTGTCCCTCCCGCAGGATCGCGCGTGTTAAACGCGGCGTGCGCTCTCGCGAGAGGAAGCAAAGGGCCAATGGAGGCTCGTCACTCGATAATTGACAATGGCGTTTGCTTGGCTACCGTTCGGCCGGGTTTGCCGTTTGCTCGGGTTTCTATGGCGCGATGGGATCGCGACGTGTCGCACGCGCGAACCGCACCGTGCACCACCGGCCAATTTCATGAACGGGATCGATATTACCGGGGTTTCGCGCGAGCGGGGGATGAAAACGGACAAAGGGCGCCGCCGGCCGGGAAGGAGGATGGTTTTCGAGGTAAGACGGTGAAAGGGGAACGGCGGCGGTTCACCAGGAATTGGTACGATTGATAGGAATGAAGGAACGACGGCGGTAATGGAACCGGAGACCGAGCGCGCGGACACGATGAGCGATCGAGCGAGGATAACGCTTCCGAGCGTTGTCTTCAGTTGGCCCAGATACTCGGATTTAAGTATACCCTCAATACTCATCGCGATAACCTTAATCTAGGATGTTCGAAGGTATTACAGTAATATCTAAGAAATCCATGGTCTGTGCTGTTTCTTAGATCGTGTAGTTCTACTATTTTCCGAAAAATATTGATATCTTTCTTTAAATTGCAAGGTGTGATCAACTAATTTGAAACTCTGTGCACTATTGATTTCTGTTATACACTTTCATCGCGGTCGACGAATTTGAGACAGATGCGTCTAATGTGTACATGTTTGTCGGTCCATATTTGCGTCACCGCGTTGCAAGTTGACTAGTCTACATATGTTCTGAGTTAAGCTAGAGACCATCCGGAAACCATTAGATAAATCTCGGTGGTTGTTCGTTTGTTCAGCAATATTTGTTCGAAATACCTCAACTGTTACAATATTCGTAGGAAATTGAATATTTGCTTGCACTTTGTAGACAGTGCATAACCATCGACAAACTGATTTTCCATTTTTAACCGACTGCAAAAAAAGAGGAGGTTACTCAATTCGATCTGTATGTGCCTTTTTTTCGCTTATTTTCTATATATGTTCACATATATAGTTAATGATCAATAGCAAAATCAAGTTATGCATTTCTTCATCTTTGCGGTTTTTATTGCAAATAACCAATAAGACCGAAAAACCATCCTTCTTCTACATGCTTTCACATGTCAATATATCTTCTCTTCCCACCTACTGATCTCCAAGTCCATCATATTCCAATGAAATCATAATCAGCATCATCTGTCATTTGGAAAATTTTCAATTTTGCACCGCCTCCGAAAAGATTGTATTGTATTTAAGTTCGTGCGTAGTCACATAAATTAAATGGAAATTATTTCATACTTTTTAGTGCGTTTTTTCTAAACAGAAATAACTTCAGAGAATGCAGATGGAAATTCTGTTGTTAGGTTATTACTTGTATAATGACTTGTACTATTTAAACGTTCGGAAGCTTTCAATTGTGTTAGTATTAATTCACTGCGTGTACAGTTTTGGTAGAACAGAGATAATAATGAACGATTAAATATTGAGATGGGTAATAACATCCCTGGCAGTTATTGTTACACGAGCCGAATATAATTTTCTTACTTTTATTGACACTGTGCGATCTAAAGGAAGCGTGATACGTTGAATAAAGAAATCGTTTCGGATTTGCACACGTCTGAATTACATTCATAACCTAGGGGGAATGGTAACTGGGTTGCTTGTAAATTGAGGCGCCAGCATCATCCCCCTCGAATAAAATTCCAATTTTCACGCTCGGCTGGTAATGGAGGACGAACGCATTAACCACGTGCCACGGGCGTATTTAACACTGCCCTGTTCGTTTGTCCACACTTACACGAATGGTTCGCGTATAATTTTAATCGACTTATTAAAATAAATCATCCCTTAATCAGCGGGTCGCTTTTAGCACATAATTAAACGGGACGTATCGCTAATACATGTATTCCTCACTAATTCTGTCACGTTTATTGCAGAAATTAATAGAAATTCTATTTTAGTTTAACTATTTTCCTACATTCCATTCAGCTGTTTATAAAAAAAAAAAATAACAAAACGAGGAAAAACAGGAGGGTAATAGTAGAGTAATGAAATGTGAATGAAATGTGAAAGAAAATCAGCGTTATTCAAGGTGTGACCTGATAAGTTACGAGAATGTGGACTTGCATAAAGATCGGCAGTATTCCCGCACTCTCGCCACGAAAGTTACATTTCCCGGAGCAATATAAGAAAATTTAAAACGACGGTGCTTAAACGGCTCCGTTGAAATTCTCGATCGCGTGACGGCGCGGCGGTGTGCGAAACGCCTGATCCGCAATTCTAAACGTTCAAATCAACGGATACAGAGCTCGTCGGCGTTCCCGCGTGTGCCGTTCAGATAACTTCGGAAGTGAGTTTCGCGAGCGCCGATCTCGTTGTGGAAACACGATTCGAATTTTTCGAGGGTTTCGATCATTGCTGGAAAAATGTTTCGCCGGCACACTGTGGTCGAAATTCGAATTATGAGCGAGCGAAGAACCTTTTCTGACGCTTCTGCTGTTATTGCGGCACGACAACGTGTCCAAATGTATGCGCAGCGTGCATTTTGAAAGAATTTGAACGTTTCAATGTAGTCCGGGTTTTTTCGTGAGCTTCGACCAATGTGGTTCGACGGTCGGATCGATCCGGAAACCGGAAAAACATCGGCGCCGGTCCCGATCCCGCGTCACCTGCTCGGTTCCCTCCGCAACAATTGCTGACGCAGATCGGTAATTGAGACCATCGGCATAATTGCATTTACCACGGTGCCGCGGTGTCGAGCACGTACCACGGGGGTGTCCTCCGTCCTGGAATACCAATGAACGTGTCCTCGTTACCGTCGTCGAGGGCGGGGGGCGGCGAGGGCGGAGGGGTGGACGGCGGGAGGGCGGGAGGGTTTATATACGCGAACCAGCCGGCGGAATGTAAGTAAAGAGAACCGGCTGAAACGTATTACGCGACGCAGCACTTTTATCCTCCGCAAATGGCATTACGGGAATCTTCTTCCCGGAGAGAGAGAGGATAAAATTCAGCGGGAGCCGGCCGCCAGCTGAATTTCATTCGGCACGGTATGAATATCTCGTTTGCTTTCCCGTAAATGGGATATTAAAACGTACGGTTTATTCGGTCGACGGGTTCGAACGTCAATTTTCTTCCGTTCCCTTGTTCCCCGAATTTCCACGCCCTCGTAAAACCTAATGATTCCACCCGTCCCACCCCCGTACCGTTTCTTTCGACTTGATCATCTTCTTGCTAAACGTTTGCCCGAATAATATGTATTAATATTAATGCAAAGACTGTAGCGGATTGCACCGTGTTTCCTCTAACATAAATGAGACGTCTCGTTCTCTTAACAAAATCTACCGGACAAGTTAAGTATCCTAGTTAACTCTTTTGAAATTCAATTCTTCTGAGATTGTTATTTTGTGAATTGTAAACGTACAGATAATACAAGCGGCTTAGAAATGTTGCCACAACGTCGAACGGCCCTTATCTGTAAATCGAGCGACCGATCACGAACACTCCCATCAATATTATTTTACTACAAATAAACGAAAGCTTGACGTCATTCGTCGCCAATAAACGCTCCATCTAACTTGCTGCTAAAGTAATACAGGTCTTACAGCATGATAAAAAGTAAGTATCTCCGATACTCATGCTGAAACGAAGTCTCAAGAACCTTATGGAACTCCTTCAACCAATTTCGCCATTATATTTACTGCAAATAAAATTCAGGTGCTGCTATTTCAACCCTTTTAGGGTTAAAAAAAATTCAATTAAAATAATGAAAAAGCCTTGTTGGATTTCCTCGGCTTTTTTAACACTAAACCTACCACTGCCGGCAAATAACCGGTCTTAGATTTTTAATTTCATTATTATTGAAACGATGACGTTGCTTACATGGAAATTGATTCGATAAATTTATTTATCCAAGCACGCATTGCAATAAAAATTGCACAAGATCTAAATAAATAGAGCCTTGTAATTTTTATCATATGAAACATTTTAATAGCTTTCAGTGCTCGGTAGGTTTAGTGTTAAAAGAATTATAAAAAGGTTGTTCCATATTCCACCTCAGCAATTAAGGGCGAGGAAAGCAAATAGGAGTCGGAAAAGAACATTTCGAAAAATCGAGTAGAATCGGAGATCCAGTTCACCGACTCCTCCCGGGCAAGCATGTATGTAACAGGTTAAAAGCGGTTCCAGTCGATCCGGGCATCGTCCCTCGTTACAACAACGAAAATGCGAAGGGTGTCTAAACGAGCGTGGACCCGTTACCGGAAATAATTAGCGAGGTTTATCGGCAAAAGCGGAAAAAAGTCACGCGCCGCGGGGTGGAGGGGGAAGGCGCGAAAGGAATTTTAATTGGTCCCCGGGCGAGTTGAACACACGTGACCGCTGATCGATCACTCGCCACCCCCGTAGGAAACGCGTGTCCGACATTTTTATGCCCGAGCATGTGTGGTGTTTCATTTAAAAATATTTCGATCGACGAGCCGATGGAACGGGAATTTCGTGTAAACGTGGAGGACTATCCTGGAGGATTATTAACGAGTGTTCTCGTGAACGCTACGACTGAACACTTTTTAAAACATCATTCGCCAGAAATAATCAGTAATTATAAGGTAGTAAAATTTTCAGGGTAAGTAAATTTTCAAGCTCTGTTTTCTTATAATTGTGACAATGGGTTTCGGAGTGCCTCTAATTTATCTAGCAATTGTCAGCGTTATTGTGTTCGAAGCCCTCACTCACCGAGTTTCTTTTTTTTAGAGATTCGTAACAATTAATTCGTCGAGTTTCGCTAACTTCGTTGAAGACGCAAGAAACTCTCTGTCTAACGCGGCCCCTCTACTCGAAACCCCGAGGTCTTAATCCAACCTCGGCGAGCCGAGTTTGCCGCATCGATACTTTTTCCTCCCTCTTCTTGCTCTAACTTCCCGCGAATCTTATTAGCGAGTCGTGGCGCGGCGGTGCCTGCGCCTCACTTTCGTGCAATGAAGTTTGGACCAGTCGTTCCGGGACGAAGTTTGCTCAGAAAACCCCTATGCAATTCGTCCCCTTTGTCGAGAAACGCAGAAGGTCGACGAAAGGCGACAAGACGTGACGATGGAATTCTGATCAGCGGCATCGGGAGGTAATGAGATCGGGTTTCTGCCTCTGGGAAACAGAATTGCTTGGTGCGAGTCTGATAAGAAAGTTTATTGGAAGTTAGGAACCTGCGCTCACTCTTGGAACTGGCACAGATTTTCATCCTTCAATTCCTTCCCCATGGAACACTCCATTCTCCGCTGCTTGCTATTTTCTCTCCTGCGCGCAGTGGGACAAATGCCCGATCCATCTGGAAAAAAAGTCCTATTCATCAGAAACTGCTCCGGACCAAAATATCACCGGACTTACCAATCTTCAACAATTAATTAAAGAGTTCAAGCTTCCAGCTGGATTTTATTGTTTTAGAATGTAAAATTAAATACATACAGTGAGTGCACGAAGTATTCGTACACATTTTAAAAACTAATAACATTTTTTTTAATTGTACCAAACCACCTGATTTTTTATAATAAATTACAAGCGTTGGTTTACGAAATGATGTGCAAAAAAGATTTTCCAAAAATTATCATTTACAAGGTCAATTGTAAAAATAAAAGAGGCATTTTTTAAAACCTTTTTATTTTGGCCCTTGATGAAAATTTAAAATATATGTTTTGCAGATCTGTGTTAGTTATACACATGCTGAAAAATTCATCGGAATCGATTGAGATACACACGAGCAACAAGCGGTTAAAAATGGTGAAAATTGTAGCTTTACACGATGTTTGATAAATTTTTGATTAAAATCCACAGAATCGTTTATATAATATAATACTTTATAATGGAAGGATATTTATTAATAATTAAAATATTTGAGGACATATTATCACAGTGTCAACTTGTTGAGATAATTAGAAGAAGAATGAAATTTGTAATTATCACGTTTGAAAATGAATGTTTCAGGAGGTGAACAGTGTGGTGACATGGAGTATGCGCCGCGCGGAGCCTAATAAATGTTCGCTGAAATCCGCCAGTCACCGTGGATCGTTATGAAAATATTACGAAACATATTGGACAATTAAAGGCGCATTAAGCATTAACGGTGTTCATGGTGCGCTCGGGAGAATGAGCTTCCGGGACTCCACTTGATTACGGTGGTTAAAGTTCACAGCTGCATTTACATTTGCTATTAATCGCGCGGTGCTCGGTTTTCCTCGCAGTTCCAACTCCAGCAGTACGGCGGAAAATGAAGTGCCTTGTCACCGCTGGAATAACAACCGCCAAGACACGGAATGTTTGATCTGCTCCGCGAGTTATTTGACAAATACAAGAAATGGCCGGGACCGAGTTTAAAGCAGCGACGACGCGACGCGACGGCCGCGTCCCCGGCAGTCTTAATTAAACTCGTAGCAAATTGAAGAACATATCTCGGGAGGTCCTTCGCCGGATCCTGGGTACAAGAATTTCTGGCAAAAAAAAAGCAGACGATCTATCCGGCCCTTGGCGAGGGAAATCGATCTATCAGGATCGACAGCATCGGAAGAAATTACCTACCTTCGTTAAGCTAAATTAAACCAAACAGCACATTTCTTGTAAGGTCAATGCCCCTATTTTTGATCATGTCAGAGTTCTTTTATAGCAGAAATAGATACATATAATTTATTTATGCAACGATCGACAAGAAAACTTATTAGATATTACATTTTAGTTTCTCTTTAAACATTGCATTAAAAAATTTGTTCAAAGACATTCTAACATAGTAATAGCTTACTTAATACGAAGTATGAAATGTCTAGAGATGTATATGGATGTATATTTTCAAATTTTAACCTCTGCCACTGATTTATTAAAATTTCTATACGTAATTCAGTACAATTTCACAGAGGAAATCAAAATTGGCAGCTTAAATTGAGACAATGCAATATTTCTGTTATGTGTCTGTACTAAATATGCATAATTGAGAACCGTCTTCTACAAAACAATATTGTAGCAAATATTTCTCTCTGGTAAATGTCGTCTCGTTTCTCGTTCCCAATATTATCGATCGCACAGGTCATTTCTGTTGCTAACACTTGACAGTAATCAGATCACGTCAATCAGATCGCCGAATTCGTTTAGTCATTTAACAATGCAGATGTTTTGGGAATTGACAGTTCCATTGGCCACGCCTGTCGCACAGTTGTAAGTTACATGGTCAGCTTTCACTACTTGATCGCTCGATACTCGAAATTTTCGATTATTCTGCCTTCCGTAGTACAAAAATTTGATTGCATCAATTTATACATTTTTCAAATTACTGGTTACTGATTACTAAACTGCGGATGTTTATGCAATTTCCAATTTTTATAGACAAATTTTTAGAAGGTGGAATGAAATAAGAAATTAAAAGAGTTCATATGCTGAAATACAATAGGTATCTCTAAACGATCTTCATGCGGATTCAAAATAAAGCAGGAAGGAGTACCAAGAACTTGTTTCTTCGACGGTGATTATTATGTCTGAGCGAGGTGCGATTATTATGGTCGCTGGTATCGCGAGAAAAAACGATTTCTCCGTCGACCGGTTCCCGCTCCCTTTGACTACAGCTTCCGTTTCCGTTGTAATGAGAAATGTAATCATTCAATATTGAGATCCGCCGACGCCCTGCAATAATGGATTCCAATCGAATGGAAAGAACAACAAGTGTCTCACCGTGTCCGCGCGGGCAATGCAATTTCCTGAATCTCGCATAATTGCCCCTGGAAAGAACGGAATAATCAAGCATCAGGCTAATCTTAAAGCTTCTTATATCACTCGTACATCAAATAACAATCCTTGGATTATCGACAATTTCTCGTCCAACTTTGATTGTGCAGTTCGGGAAAGCAGCAAATAATTTATCAGGACGGACCTGATTGTCACATTCAGATTTTACTATCGAGGTGTAATCAATTATTGTATAATTTAGAAATTATTGAATTTCTGCTACTGAACTGTGTCATAAATGCACAAAATCCAGTCTATTCATCACAGCCATATTGCAAAATTGAAAATGAAAATCATATCAAGATTTTCATCCATACCGTGTACACAGTGTCCTCGAGTATCGATGCACATTATTCGTTAGCGAAATAACTATGCATGGGAATCGCCTGATCTGACTCCTGTAAGTTCGCAGAAATTCGGAAACGGTGAAGTTTTCGCATAAACGTTCCCAGTCACGTTATTACGGGCTCGCGGAAATTTTCGAACAGGGAAAGTAGAATGGAGTGCAGGCAGGGAAAAGCTGCAGCCGAATTATTAGACAGGCTAGGCGGGAATTTTTCCGCGCCGACGAAGGAATCCAAGAATGGCGGAAGGTGGCGAAACGCTGGATCTAGGGGGGATCGATCGATCGCTCGGCCGCCAGCCCCGGCAACGGGGCTAAGTGTCGCCGACACAATTCCGAGTGGCTGAGAAAGGCGAATTATTGGGCTACTCGGCCACTTGCCGCGTCATTACATCATTATTGTGTCTTGTATCGGTGAACTGGTCTAGTTACGGGGCTCCGGGAAGGGGTTCCGAGGGGGGTACTGGGGGTTGCAAAGCACCGGTAATCGTGGCGACGCTTGAGCAAATTGTGGCGCTACCGGCGACGACAACCAATAGAGAGTAAAACGGAGGTGTCTGCTTTGAGTGGAGTCGTCAACGTCAGATATCCTCCTCCACGGGAAACCGAATCGTCTCTTTGCTACCCCTAATTGTCCCGCGTCCGCGTCCCTCGGACACCCCTTTGAAAATCGACCACGAGTGAAGACTCGAGCGAAGGCTTGAACCAGTCGCGTTTCAATGAATCCCGATGCGTCAGAATGTGGAGCTTAGCTCAATATTTTCATTGTAGAACAAGGCTTGCGACATTCTTTCTGAGAGGGATTCAAGAATTTTCAATTGTTTTCTTCATTGTTTTTATCGAACGTTTGATACCGCAGAGGCTTCTTCCTGAATATGAACTGAACAATATTGTTATTGTTGTTAGTATATTGTATGTATTTTGAGTTGGCTGTAACAGATATTTGTAACCAGTATAATGTGCACCTCTAGATAGGTGCCAAAATGAAAAAAGTCATGGAATAACAAGTATTTCATCGACTAAAATCGTATTGGTTACGAATAAGTAAATTCGTAAAATGGTAAATGTTATCTTTGCGAGAAATTCATTTCGATCGCTCATAACAGTTATTGATGAAGGAAATTTGTAATAGTTATTATTGAATAGTACAACTTTCAAATGGTAGACAATCAATTATTTCATTAATTTTGTATTCGTAAAATTAATTGCTACAATCAAAATTTAATGTGACGAACATACACATTTTGTATTGTTCTTATGGTTCGTTGATTCGTCTTGAATAAATAAGCAACTAAAATGAATTTATCATGAATAATTGTTATGAACAAGTGAGAAAATAAATTCGGTCATCGATATCTGTTATGAGCGATCGAAATAAATTTGTCTCATCTATAACTGCTTTGAGCAATCGAAACAGTTTTTCTTCATCGATAACAGTTATCTGTTATTTTTAGTTCCTGGTCAAAATCGTTTTTTATTGCATCCTACTGCAGAATCACGAAGTTCGAGCAAACAGAACTGACGTCTAAATACCCGGACTAACGGTGAATAAGGAAACCGGAGGACACGAATAAAAGAAAAGCGGATCGTTAGCGTGAAAACAGGATACTTACAATCCAACTGATGATAGATAATCGCCGACGATTGCAGGTGTCGTGGAAAAGTGTCTCTGCCAGAAGAAACCTGCAGTAAACGAGAACGAAGGAAATTATTGGCCGAAGAGCTAATTGATTAGAAAACAAGTAGAGTAGTTGGAGAACGGGAGAAACTGCGGAGAGATATAAAATAATTAGCTGCATGTGGTTTAATGATCTCGAGGAACGGTTGGGAGGTGGCGAAGTGTTACCGAATGAATTCCTGGGGTCATTGGAAAGCGTCGATGCAATGGCGGCGATCGATGGAACATTGCAACGAGAGAGGAGAATTCACATCTTTATTTCTGAAAGTGACTTGTTTTACGTAATTCATTCCAACATTGCAGAAATGAAAAACTAAGAAATGTGTCAGCTTTATGCTACTACGCTTCTTCGAAAAAATTTTTTCCCTTGCCTCCCTACCTTTTATTTTTATAACAGATATAATAATATAGACACGTTCTAAATGACAAAAGCTTTACTACAAAAACGTGAAAACTATAAATTCATTTTATATTAAAAATTTTTGGCGCCTCCCAGGTTGGACACCGCTGCTATAACACTGTCCAACACCAAATTTGTTCCCAATATACTGTTGGGTCCTCCATATAGAGTTTTTTGCGCTGATTCCGAATCTGTCTTTAATTTTTCTCCTATACGCACGGTTTTTGAGGAACATGGCTTTGAAAAGAAAAAAACATAATTTTCAACTATAAACAAATATTGTGATGTTATTATAAAAGATATTGAATTGTTCTTTACAGCAAAAGATTCTTTAGACTTTCCCAAATCTAGTGATGTATAATATTAATACATTATGATTGTTCTCAAAACTCTGTAAGGGAAGGACCCAACAGTATATTGTGTACAGTGTAATCTGAAGAAAGATTAGAAAGACAGAGAGAGAGAGAGAGAGAGAGAGAATGGAGACAAAGAGTGCAGTAGGAGGAGGTCGCTGTCGCGCCGGAAGACTCGAGCACGCGGCAAACGGTAAATTTCAATTTACTTAGGTCGGGCACGGAGATCGATTGCGGCGCTCCGGGGAATCGTCAAAGGACATCTCGAGAGGAACCGATTACACTGTCGGAGATGGCGCGCGTGTACGCGTGGACGGACGAGCGGCGACAGATGCGCAGCCGGCTAAAGGGAAGACGCGGATCAAGACGCGCCTCGAGGGGCCGGGCTATTGTCTCGTTAATCGTCGCGAGACGACACCGTTTACTGATGTGCCCTAACAAGACAAGCCAGGTCCGGGTGACGCTGCTGCCGCTACGCGGCTGGGGGGGCCCTCGAGCGGTAATTACGAAGACCCAATTAAAGCAGACGGCCCGGGAACGAGCGCGGCGTAATCAAACGGACGCTTAAGCGGCCGCAGACGATTGTTTATCGAGCGTGTCGAATTGTCGCAATGCGGCTCACGTATCCCGTCGAACCGGTGATGGCTGACATTTAAGCGAATAAGCCCCTTCTTATCGGCCCGCTCTCTCGGGCTCCGAGGAATCTCCGATGGGCCTGCCCCCGTGGAAGCAATCTGTTGACTCTCGCTAAGAAAACAGCGATCGTTGCTTTCCAAGTGGAACCAGAGGCGCGAGTTTGATCTAATCGAACAGACCTCATCTTAAATGAATCTCCAGAAGCTAATTGTAAGTAAGTAAATGCGCGTAAAATCGCGATGCCTTTAAAATGCCAGGTGAAAACTGTTGAAACCTCGCCATTATAGTGTTAATTTACTTTAAAACATAGTACAAATCACAACCAACAATGTCATATCCAACAAATTGAAATGGAAGCAGACATGCAAGCGCGTCGAAAAAGTTTTCTCGTTGTGTGCCGCCATTTGTTTCGGCAGCAAACACCGAACGGAGAATTACGCACAGGTATTATCCGTCGGACCGATTCGAAGTACGTTTTCACAAGCCGCAAACAGCCGGCTCTTCCTTAATGAAGATCTCGAAGTAGCCGGCGCATCGCGAATCCGTAATTAGCAGGAACGTTACCACCGGCCGTGGCCCCCGTGTCCCTTATTACAGCCAGTTTTCCCTCGCTTCCGGTACCGGCGCGGCGAAGCCACGAAACTCGGCCCCGTCTTTCGAGGAACTCTCGTCGAACCGGGGAAATCGAGCAAAAAGAGCCTCGCCGGCCTTCTTAATTAGACCGCCGCGCCGTTGAAACGGCTGCGTGTTCTTAGATTTGAGACGCGGCCGCCGCACAGTGTGATATTTCGATCATTTAGGGGACTTCAATTCCGAAATTGAAAATTTTGAATAACTTATTCGTATTTAACCCAGAATCACACTATTGTTTTGAATTTTTCATCGCATTCGCGATAAGAAAAGTAAGTGCTCAAGTGAACTCTCCTGCCTATACAAATGATGAAACTTCCTTAATCGTCAGCGGTAATTTGCCCGAATGAAAGTGTGTGTATTTGAACTTCAATTGTTATTGAATCCTTTATGGTTTCAATATTTTTAGTTGTTAAATATTATACGTGTAATTTATCACGGTTATTAATCATACAAAATCGAACAACTTTTCAGTATTTACCAATGTTCTATAGAATAAAACTTTATTATATGAGCGAATATGGACTTTAAACTACACTGAATGTTCACATTGAAGTCTTCGTACCTATTTCCGAGGATCGTTTCCGAGTGAAAGAAGTAGAACATTGCAGTATTAAAGTATTAACAATAAAAATAGTAACCGTAAAACTTGGGAACAGAGAAAGGGGACCATTATGAATAGCAGGACTTCCAACAATTTCTCTGAAGTTCGTCTTCGTCGAGGTTCTTTCCGGGGAACTGGAATCTTTTATATTGTTAACCCGTTCTCCGGAAGTACCTGGCGCATCTTCGAGAAGCTTGCGGAATTATTTTCCATTATTCGCACGGCGTGGCGGATCGAAAGAGGGTTGGGGTTGGTGGGGGGGGTTCGAAGCTGATTCGACCGACCACGAAAAACACGAACAAACCGGTGGACAGGGTTGGGGAGGAATAAAGTTTCCGACAATGATTCGACCGAGTGATACTGGTTTTATTTTTCCCGACGACATTATCCGGTCGGCAGTTCCCTCCGCGGGAAGGTATATATCAACCTCGGGCAGGGGAGGATCCCGGAAAGGGGTTGTAGAGCGTGGAAGAGAGCGAGCTTAATTCAGTTAGCTCGTGCTTACGTTTCCCGAGTTAACTACGTTTCGTATACTTCGCCGAAGAAAGTTAGCGTCTTGGAGCTGGTAAGCTGCCGATTGCAGTTTCCCCGGTGTTGCCCCGAGTTTAAGTGCACGTCGATCCGAAGCAATCCGGCCGATGGACTTAACAAACTAATAGAAGCATCGAATGAGTCGGAACTTTCGATGGTTCGTCTGTTTTATCCATGGATGGCTGGACATTCGCTCCCCGAGGGCAACGGTAAATACGTTTACGTCGGCGAAGGGACCGCTGTATTGAGTTATCCGGCACGCGGACGTTGCTGCTACGTTGTTTCTAAAAAGTGCACGTGATGCGGAGTGCTGCACGGATTGGATTAACGGGCAGGATCGGTCGGGAATACACTGGGTTCCGTAATTTACTTAAATAAACGCTCCTCTTTCCACTACCTGAAATACCTCCGATTCTCCTAAACTATTGTCCAAGATTCACGGTGGTGGAATCCACCGGGATTTTCAACTCTGCCACCACCTTTTATTTATCTTCTGCCGAACATTTTTCGAAATTGAAAAAAGCTCAAGCTTTCGGTCCAATTTTGAAGAAGTTATTCGTTTTTAGAAGATGTACGATTACTTTGTACACTCACTGTAGTTCAGATAATATGGTACGTAACAGAATTATAGCAATATCAGAAAAATAGTCAGTGCACATTTTAATCCGTCTGCTTCTCAGTCTATCATTTTTAACTCGAATCTTTCACTTAAAATTATTTTCTGGGAGTTGAAAAATTATAATAAAAACTCTTCTTAGATTGTGTAGTTCTAGTTTCCTGTGATCTCGCCGACCGCGTCGAGGAGGGGATATTCGTTCTTCTTAGATCGTCCAGTTCCCGTTTTCTTAGAACAAGACTTTACAATTGGCATCTTCATGACCAGGAGTACTCAATATTGTTACGTCACATTGGTTTATTATATATATATCGTTTAAAGTATATCAGATAGGTAATGTGTACAAAAAATTGTCTTTTATAACGAAGATTGTTGGAAAAATATGTCCGTGGACGGAATGAAATGAAAATGTGGGAACCCAATAGAAGTAAACCGAACAAAGCCGCACCTTAAGCGCGGACGCTTTCGCGACTGGCGGTAGCGGAGCATTAAAAAAGCTGATTTCTGTTAAATCTTTTATTACCCCGGGAACGCGGGGATAAAATGTTACGAGCCACTTTCCGTGTATCAGTCCTCATCCATCAGAGGAGAGTAATCGGAACGCGAAGGAAAAAAGCTGGTTCGATCGGTTGCATATTTACCCGGAGCCATTTCAATATGTCGATATCGCGGCCGGGAGTGTTCACGGGCCCCGAAAATAAATCTCATCGATTTGTATCCGCCGACTGCAACCGCGATGTAAACTAGACGCAGAAGGCGGCCGCGTGATTTAGACGGTATTAGAAATAGACGTTCCGTTTGCATCCCAGCCACCTCGCCGCGCCGTCACGGCTGGTAATTTAGTTAGTGGCAACGTCTCATGAATGTAAGAGATATCGCTGAGTGGAGTACACGCGTCGGAATGCTTTTAGGAATAATGAAGTACGGAGTTGATATTCTATTGGCCGATTTATTGTCCTGTAAATATTTCACGAGCCGTATCCGTTCAAATCTAAATATCTAGTATCGAGAACCAAAATAACCGAAACATCCCATTTACCTCTGCTTGCTGCTACAATCTCGCAGCGAACTTCGAGTCATCCGTTATAGCGGCTTGTCCTTTTACCGAGGCGCTGATCATACGTTTAATTATTCGCTTCGATTAGAAAATGTATGCAGGTGTTGCAAACAAGCACGATGTATTTATTATATTTATTTATAGTTCATTTAATGTGGTCGCATGTGGTTAGTAAAACTGTAAAAAAGATTGTAAATTGTACAAAATTTTTGATGTGTCCAGTATTATTATGATCATTAGACTGCGTATGTTTATGCACTTATGGGATCTGAAAATTTACCAAAAATGCTGGAACGTAAAATTCGATAGAATTTAGTACGATTTTTACTTATTTCAGATCTACAAAGGCTAATACCACTGAAAATAAGATTTTATTTAATTCTACTTTCTGAAAGCCTAAAAAAAATTGAAAATTGCATAAACATCTGCAGTCTAGTGATCGCCTAAGACGAAAGTCGTGTTTTCACAAAGTTGATTCGCGAATAAGCAATGCGAGTGCATAAAGAAGTGTTCCATGGTAGGGCAACTAACATAATATCGATAAGAATTGAACGCAGTGAACCATTTCTGTGCTACACTCGGGAATCGTTAACAAATGCTGTGAAGTGCATTTAAGTGAATTTATTGGACAGAATCCAGGGAACGAGGACAATTTTCTAGAAGCTGGATCGTTAGGAGTGCAGCGCAGCAGGTTCAGCAACAATGCGGTCACCGGAGCACAAAGCCGCGGCAAACGTTCCCGCTGACAGTCCTCATGAATTAGGCCTACAATTACACCCCTGATCCCTCCTTGGAGTTGCCGTGGTGTTGACTCGCCCTCAGAGATTCCGTCTGACGGTATCCCGGTTGCGGATTCTCCGTACAATCGACATCGGAAGAATCAGTCGGAAAGGGGCAACGTCGCTATTCAATTTTTATCATAAAGAACTTCTTAGTGTGCGAGTGAAGGCCTTCTTATTTACGACAAAAACGAGTAGTTGTAACTTAAAATAGTATACACATTAGAAGAATTTCAGAATACAGTTATGTTATTTTCAACCCCCACCGAATATATTGTATATTAAGATAAAAAAAATAAATTTCTATTTCGCTGCAGTTTGTTGAAATGCAGGTAGAAGATTATAATTTTGCATAAAGATTCAGTAAATAATAAACCATCCTCGAGGTCTCCGTAGTGTAGCTTCCGTCAGAAGATGCCCGTATCACAGCCGTTCGCGATTGAAACGAGAAGAACCAATCAGAAAATCGCGTCCGCGGTGACGTCCACCGGGGCGACATCGCCCGGACGTCCGGTGGCCAAGTTCCGGCCGGTCAAGACGAAAACAATTACGATCTCTCGCAGTAGAACGGACCGAGGCGAACAATCCGCCCTTGGATCTCCATTGTTCGCGCGTCATCCCCATCGCGCTGAATCCTCGAGTGTCTTCGGTGGTCGTGCGGGGGGTGGAACACCCTGAGGGGGTGGTAGGTGTCGGTCGAGGGTCCCGTAGAAAAGATGGCGGCCAGAAAGAGGAGCGAGAGAGTGAGAGATTGTGCCGGGTGGTCCCGTGATATCTCGCGGACGATCGATAATCCGGGATCCGGACGCGGTTACGGGGCTAAAATGGCGAAATAAACATTGTTCCCGGAGAGAGAGCGCTCTCGAAACAGGACCATGACCATCCCTTCCATCCCGGTGACGTCACCGGACCAGTTTCCCGGGAGTTTCCTTGCAGCGAGGCGGAAGAGCGGATTAAGGGTGAGAGAGGGAGAGGGAGAGAGAGAGAGGAAGAGAGACTGATTCGCAAACTGGGCCGAGCCGGGAGCGAGAGAGAGAGTTGTACGAGAGCCAGGAGAGGAGAGAACGAGCCGTGTAACGGGAAAGTAGGGGTAGTTTAGCTCGAACGGCCCGGGCATGCATCCTCCACACCCTCTCGCAACCCCCTTTCGCCCCTCACGCACACGCGACGCCTTCGCCACAGTGTGCCCGTGTTCGGATTCGCGATCCCGTTGCCACGCGACCGCGCAGTGACGTCACCGAATGACGTCACTGCTGCACCCCACCATCGGACCCGACCAATCCACGGACTGCACCGAGAATCCTTTATAAGACGGTGCAACGCGTGCAGCGCGCGTAGTCCGCGCCTGCACGCGCTACGGACTGCTTGGTTCTGGTAGCAACACTCTTTCGCCTTTTTTTTTTTTAATCAATTTCTTGGAAACAATAACGAGCCCATTCCGGTTGTATGCATTCTAGGTTAATGGACGTAGGGTGCGCAAGTTAAGGAAGTCTGTCGTTTGGTTCTCGTAGGGGAGGATTGAGGACTCGTGACTGAGCAGGTGTTTTTGAAAATAGGACAATAGGTCGTTGCGCATGAAATGCCCGATTCGTTGCAAATAACGATGATTTTGTGGGACCTGTCTTCATAAAATGTACTTGAGAAATAAGAGTTCGTACGATGCCCAACGACAAGTTTACAAAACAACTATAATAAACAACTGGATGACGCGTTCCCCTCGGGATAAATAATTGCTAAGGCGTTCACGCGAGATGGGGTTAAGATAAAAAGCGTGCCGCTGACATGATGAATAAGCGGATATAACATCTGGTCGTAAATGAAAGTTTCACTGACATTTATACGATTCTGCTAAGAAATTATTCAGTCCCTCAAATCTCTTGATAGAACGTCTCTTGCATTAATAATCATTTTCTCATTTCATCTTTTATCATCAAATCTATGATCAGTCCTTTTGGATATGTTCAACTAATATTTAAAGTTCAATCGATTTCGAATTGATTGATATTTCAGGATGATCATTTGCCGCTCGCTGTAACTGACAAACCAGCTACGTGGCTGTTGCAGCGCTTCGAGCAAGGATTAATTATTGCAAATTGGTCCATAGCAGATGGAACTCTGCATACGAGAGCACAGAAAATGTGTAGACGAGGCACACGCGGCGATATTAGTGACGAGAGTACGGAGCCGAGAGTTTCCGGAGCGTTTCAAGTTGCTCTCCGGGATCGTTTCTCGGGGGAGAGTGCATTTAAATTTATACCGGCCTCGTGGAAATCCGCGGTATCAGCGTTATCGGATTACACGCCGGCATAAACAGCGAATAAGGTACTCTTGTATTTTTAAACGGTCCCGGTCGCAACGAGAACGGCAAATTTAACGTCTCTGTGTGCAGAGTCGCGCGGCGTGGAGCGGCGATGAGAAAATGTGCGCGACCTGTGACCTATGCGCGAGGGTGGCATCAGCGTTCATGCGCTCTGCAACACGCTGACATCTATCATTAACGAGCACTCGATTTCTTTTCCTCCGCGCATTGTGTTACGGAGGAAACAATGCCTGTATTGACTGCGACTCAGCCGGGGAACGTTTACAGTCTCGTTGTTCCCTGCCGGAGCTGAATCGGGCCAAGGTTACGCCCTTTGTGTCGCGTATTTACCGAGAGATAACACAACAACGTAATTACCGAACTTTTTAGCGAACTACAAGGATGGATTCTGCGAGCGGAAATTGAAAAAGATATTGTTCTTGAAAAAAGTTTGCTTGGGAACGATCCATTACACAGTCGCGAATAAACATAGCTGTATTTTTTCCCCAATGAGATTAAAATGTACAATGTACAATTTATTAAGGTAATTGTTAATCATTCTCGTATTTTCATAATCATTTGAAAAAGTCATTTGTTGTTTATTCGTTGTTAAAATATGTACGAATGCTTTGTACAGCCACTGTGCATCTGAAATTCGAATCGCACCAGCAGTGAGAGATGGCAGAATATTTCAGCACCTCTCGGCAAATGGAATCAGACGTTCACGGGACGAGTGATCAGTAAAGTATTCGAACCTCCCTGAAAGATTGATTTCGATTGGAATCCTTAATCGGTTACGTCGTTCTCATAATTGCAGGAGAAATCGCCATTATAGGTCTGCCTCCATGGAAGAACCCATAAAGACCCCTCGTTCCCTGGCATTAGGTCTTAATACCCCGTCCAATTCCTTCACATAATTCCATCACGTGCGTCCGAGGCATTAACGTCAAAGCATCCCGGGTCCATCCTTAAGCCGAAACCTAAACCGACCATCTTAATGGACAGATCGAGTCATTCGGGAGATCGGCCGGCAGTTCGGCCGAAAGGGGAGAAACGTTTACGTGGCAGCCTGTGTGACCGAGTATCGCGGTTAATCCAGTTCTATGTTAGCCACCCCTTTCGCTTTCCTTCAACCCTCTCCGATGAATTCGGACCCCTTCGTCGATAATTTTCAGTGATCCCATAATGGAATGTAACGGGGGACACGCGGTTGGTACATGGGGCGACTTAGGGAAGTCCAACAGTAATTATCGGGCCGTTGCGAAATCAGCAGGTTCGTGCAAAATGTGTTTAAACCCTTTACACACTGCCGGTGCCATTGTCGAGAGATTCATAACGCGTTGTACAATGGTGGTAATTGCCACACCTATTTACATCGCACACCTAAATTGACGAATTTAATAATATTTGAAATGTTTCGAATAATTGTATAGCAATTTTTACTGGCGTCTCAGAGCGATCATTCGAGTGGAAAGGGTTAAAGGTTACATGGTACTCACTAATTTTTTCCAACGTAGAGAAAATATAAATCGTATCTAACCAAAATATCCTATATTGTCTAAATTTTCATTATTATAATTTAATCGAATGAAGCGACTGAATCTCGAATTACGAAATAATTCAATGCAATATAATTTAATTACTTTCTGATTATACATCGTGAAATAATTCAATTGTACTCATCAGAAATCTGTTTGCAAAATACAACGAACTGGAAACTTTGAAATTCTCTGTCAACCTTTCAGCAAATATCTGCTTGATATTTTGTAAACCAATTGAAAACGATCGTAACTCTTCGCCGAACTCTTCGAGGTGGTAGCAGCATAACGCGCTGTATCGCGACAGCAATTCCCGATCTAGGTTATTGCTGTTGCAATCGGTACGGGTGCTGCGGCTTGCCAATTGCTGGTTCCCTCGTTATTTTCGTCCCTGTTCATCGGGAGTGTCCGCGCCCTCACCCGGTTCCCGAGATTTTCCCGAGCCGGGATTCGAGCGGCGCTTTGAAAACGCGCCGCGAAGTTCGCCACCGCGAGCTCGATTTTCCTGCCGCGGGCATGGGCTACGTCCAGAACGAGACCGCGGACCAGGCCACATCCGTTTGAAATTACGGTGCTGACGTTGTATTTAGTTAACGCCGTACAACTGGAAACTGCGAAACGAACAACGCGCGCGCGGGTGTCCAAAGCGGTGGTCTGCACCCTCTTCCAGCCTTTGTTCGAGATGGAGGTCGATTAATTAATTGCGTCGCGGCTCATCGCGCCAGTAAATACACCTTAATTGTTATATCTGTGTATGTCAGGAAGAACGCCAAATGTCACACACTTTCACTTTCGAGATATAGCCGTTTAATGTTTTGAGCACTAATGCTGCGACATAGGACATCGGTTAAATTGTATTATTTCTTCGAGCCTTTCGAATTTGTTTTCATGACTTTTTTTCTGGTAAATACGTCAATCCTATACTACGAAGCTGAAAGAATGCATAAACGCAAATTTCTTGAAATTGTGACATGCGGCGTTTTTCCTTGCAACCACAGATATACACATGTGCAACAAACTGGAGCGAATTAGAAATTTATTTTCTTCCCTATTATGTTTAGTAGGTTCAGAGTAATATGATAGTACGTTTAAATTTTTCTAATGTTTTTGCTATTTTAAATTACACCCACTCATTTTTGTCATAAATTCATAAAATCCGCAGTCTAGTGATGAAAACTTTATCAACTGTATCACTGACATGCGGCGTTCTTCCTGACAACCACAGACTTCTGGTATTCTAATTATAGGTAATTAAAATAAGGGTAAATTCTCCATCCCTCAAGGGCTAGAGAAAGCTTCTTCCCCCAAAACATGATCGAAAGACGGAATTTCCGCTTTCGAAAAACTCCCTCTTGCCCACGTTCCATGTCCGCTACGTAATGTGTGATGTGAAATACATGATAAACTGATTTTTTTCAATTCTCACTTGGACCACTTTCATACAAAATTATGGACACATTTTCAAAATGGATTTCAGTATAAGCAAGAAGGAACAATTTTATTTAACATTTTACTGTGACAACGGGACTCCCAATTCCAAAGACCAACGATTTGAGGAGCAATAACGCATGTACATCTGGAGAAGAGAGTTTCAAGGGACGGAAGTTTAGCGTTCCGAGGTGAGTCGGGGGGCTGTTTGGTGGGCTACGAACGTTGATCGATCAAGAACCAGATATCCGGGTATCAGTGTTTCTTCGATGGCGTAGAAACTGCATCGCCCGCGTCTGCTCTCTCTCTCCCCGATCCGGCTTGTCTGCGGCATGCAAATTAGATCCGAAACTCTGATGCGCGCTCCGTCACGGGAGCACGTCTTGCATCTGCGGCAGACACGTCCGCCGGATGGGAAAGAGAAAATGATTTATTTCGCGCCCGCGCCCCGGCGCGGCGGGGCCCAAGCCTTATTTATCGCGTCAGGCCGCTGATGAATTTACGCTCGGCGGCCTCTCGATGCTGCAATCGCCGTTTAAGCAATTACCCTGACGCGCTTAATTCTAACCGGGCGCTCAATCACTCTTTCGAGCATCCAGCTGGTTCGCAGTCCACGCCGCGGCCGTATAATAACTCACGCTAACGCTCTCTGCGTACACAACCCCCGGCAAAGAATTATTGTCTTCGGCTGAGAAGTTTCGTCGCCAATCCGCGCCCTTCGAACTAATTTTCCACCAAGTTTTATCCGATTCCGATGAAATGATTATTCCCGCGACCGGCTGAGCACCCGTCGACTTGTACTACTGAAAATGTGTTCCGCGGCGAAAGACGCGTTCGAGCCTGGCGAAAAACAGATTTTTCAAACGGGCACACTCCCGTTCATAAATCACCGGACACTTACTTATCTTCAACAAAATGTGGTAATTAAAAAATACAAGCTTCCAGCTTCATCTTATTGTTTTATTTTCATTAGATGTAGCTATTGTACGGTAATATTTGAATGGGAAGTTAAATATATATACAGGGTGCTGATTTTAACTCGAGCACCTAGATTATGTCCGCTCATATTGAAAGTAAGAAAAAATTACTAAATAGGATGTCCATGGTTTTAAGGTGTACAACTGATAGTGATAAAAAATAAATTATTATTTTTGTACATCCCATTTTGTCATTTTTTCTTACTTTCAATAGTAGCGAAAATAATTTAGGTGGTCAATTTAATTGAGACACCTTGTATACATATACTATTTCAATAAAAAATATAGGATATTTCAGTCAGATTTGTACCATTATAAGATAAAAAATAAAGTACCATTTAAATTTCATGATATAGGTCCTTCAATAACAAAAAATCGTCTGCATCGAAATTTGAATAAGTCTCCGGTGACTTGTGGACGGGAGTGTGCGTAGAGATACGAATCATCATTTTTTGAAATCTCGATCAAGATCGTTCTCAATTACTTTAATGGAACCACTGCCTTAACGTTACAGAAATTCGTGTGACAAGTTATTATACAGGGTGAATACAAAACATGAATGTTTGTAGAGAATGACTCTAGCAAATCTCCACTCGATTTTCAACGAAACAGTCGGACTTCTTTCAAACCGGAAGTAGCATTCTCCCCAGTGGACGGTGGTCGCAACTGAAAAATGTCAGTAATTAAGTTGAAATACTTCTAAGCTCTTAAGGTGATTATTCTCCCGCCAGTTTAACGCGATCCTTCCGGGGCGAGGATCTTAGAGATTAATGCCGGCAGGTGTCTCGCCAGGTACGCTGCTCGAGGATCCAATTACACGATCCTATGGGAAGCACTGTGTAACTTAAACAACGGGTTGGGGCACCCTGACCCCTTCTCTTTCCCTCCCCCCTATCTCCCATGGAAACTGGATTTAAGTTGAAATATCGCGGCGTGCGCGTCGCGAACATAAGCGATGGCGAGGTCTCGCGAGCCAGTCAATTATGCGGCGTATTTCAAATTCAAATTGCCCGCTACTCCATCAGCCTCCTTCGCCATAACTTATTCCCCACTCTTATTGATTCTTATTGAATCCGTTTTGCTTCCAAGGTGTCCATCTTTTAATTATTTTACCTGGAAAGTCATCGCAGGACGAGCGGCGTGCGGCGGCTGTCGATGCGACTCTTCAGAGGATGGCATTCCGATAAGACTCTAGCAAATCCGTTTAGTCACTTTGACTTGTGCCAACCGCTCGACGGACATTGATGTCCGTGTATAGCAAGATCGACGATAAGTGGTTGGCAATGTATACATCATCGTCACCGTTTACGAGAAGTAGAAACTGTGAGTAATGGACAGTCGTGCTAGTCATACCGCACATATTCAGTTTCATGCACACAACAGCGAACATGGAGAATGGATCTGCCTCGCGAACGTGGCTGCTGTGAAACAGCTTCCGTTGCTCGTCTCCAATTCTTTCCCGATGAAAGAACTCCTTTTTAGCTATTAAAGTAAGCGAACAAATTAACTGTTGGGGAAACAAATTCTAATGTAACGCAGTGCATACGATGCGCTCAGTGGCGGATCTAACGGTAAGCGGACTAAGCGGCCGCGTGGGGCCCCGGGATGCCATAGGGCCCCGAATTTTAAAATTTTCAATAAATTTATTTAATGTGTAACGGTATGATATTTTTCATTACTTTTCTTTTTCGTTAATAAGTTTATGAGAGTTTCCTTGCAACTTCTATTTCTAACTCGAGTTTGAGGACCCCAAAACTTCTACCGCTTGGGTCCTCCACTTGACTAGAGCCGCCACTATGCGTTAATGCAACCCTTAATAGATCTTGTGCCGTTCGTAATACCGTTTCTGTTTTTAATTACTAGACAGCGGATTTTATGCATTTATGGCAAAGATGAGTAGGTGTAATTGAAAACAGTAAAATCATCAGATTGTGCTTGTTAGTTGAGCATTATATGGAATTCATTTAGTGTTGATATCGTTTCCCTTGAAATATTTCGAAAGAAGGAATATATTACATAGACCACTTTCATAATTATGGGCACAATTTTCTGCTTCCTGGAATCGACTAAAACTTTCACATAAAAATCTACAGTCTATTTATTACTGGAAGTATCGAACACTCGTTAAGCCATGAAAATGAAAATTGTTGTATGCACGTTTGAAATAGTAATTGACTTTTAATTGCTTTTCATTGACGTACTTGATTTAACTGGAAAGTAGAGCTGCCTCTCTCTATTCGGCCGTCCACTTCAATGGAAAAATAACTTTTGAAAGGTTGGAATGCTTCTATGTACATATTTTGAACGTTTATTTGATTTTTAATTAGTCGCTCGGGGCATCGATCCGTTATAGTATGACCCGTTCCTTTGAAATTCCCGTCGCAATATTTCCGACAGATCGTTCGTTATTTGTTATCAGGTCGCGGAAGTTCATATCGGAGTTTATAAAAGATCAATGCGTCGCAAATTTCAATCAAATTCAGCGTAGGTTCGTTTTTAATTTGCGGAAATCATTCGAGTAAATTCTCATCGATTTTAAACACCGTGCAATTCTTTATATCCCCGCGATTGCGCTTTCAATTCGATGCGCTTGATTAAAATATGAAGTTTAAAGTAAAACTCGATTGGTCAAATTATAGTGTAGAGAAAAAAAAAATGAAAATCACAAGGAGAAATTTTGCGAACACTGTTGGTTAGAGAATTTGTTTGTCTCGACTGTTTCCGGGAATCATACGAAAGTTCGATCGGTTCTTCCTAATTAAACAACGAAAAATAGAATTGAAAGTTTAGTGAGAACCCTCGCTCCGCGGGGCGACGTTTACGTAAACAGGGAAGAAACCGTTTCTTCCGTCTAACAAGCGTCCATTTGCATTGATGCTGACTGCAACTGTAGCTGAGTGCACTTTGGAACGCTTGGATTTCATTTGCATATCCTCCGCGACGAGCGGCGCGAAGACGGGGTTCAAGTCGCTTCCGTCTATGCAGCCTGCGAAGAGCAGCTACGAATGTTTATTATGTTAAACATCCCCGGCGAACCGTGCTTGTGCACCCTAGAACAATACTCGTCGTACAAAGCTGCGCTGTCGGATTGTCTAAGCGCTCTACTGCTTCCGTGGATGTCGCTGTTGCTCACTCGCTACTCGTCCCGAGGTTATCCCTTCCGTTTCAGTAAGCAATAACTCATTCTTCAGTTCGAACTGTTAGCAATTACTTTTTACAATTACCTCTTATCGACTCTGCTTTAACAAATATTTAATATCTTGTAACTGGATATGCGAAACAGATACGTAATGAAAGAATACTATTTTTTTTTATTGTATTTCTGGAACAAGGAAAAGTATCGAAAATTTGTTTACGCAGCTGGCTGTTCACCAACCGTTTAATATGAATATTAATGAACGATAAAAAAGATAGCAAACATACATTTCGAACGTTTTAAAACGAACGAATTTTAAAATTTGTTTGTTTGTTCTCGCCTGTGTTTGTTGTTCCGAAAAACATATTTTTGACGTTCCGAGAACTCTGTGAATTTCGTGTCGAAACGCGACTGGTTCTGTGATACAGTTCCATTTACTTTTTAATCCGGCAAGCTCATTAGCTCGGGATGCTGCCCATACATTTTTGGCATGCATAATTGAATCAAACGGAACGTACGTTTATGTAAATAGTCTTGCCGTAATTATATTTGAGTAACACAGCGATGTTTCATTATTAATTGGACGACGGCCGTTATTGGTTCACTATTGCTCTTATTAATGCAAAATATGAAACGCAATCCGGTGCTGCCCGTGCATTCGGAATCAAATCTTTAGCGCATTTCCATTCGTGGCATAAATGCAGCCTCCGCCGTCTGAGCGTGTTTAATCTAATTTGCATGTTTTAGGTGCCGCGCAGAATGGAAATGCAGCCGACGATGCATCCGCTCGACAGGAGAAACGCGAAAAGACACGTGCTGTAATTATTAATTAATGTTTCGCTGATATATATATATCCGCTCTACTTTCCACTTTACTTAGGTGAGCCAGCTTTTCAGTGCGTTGAGTGTATCTGTAATAACGATTTAATAACTAATTCGAAGTAGAGAAAATTGATATTACCGCCTCGGGATTTTCAATTATTGTAGCAAGCTTTTATTTCTGTATCGTTTACTATTACACACTTTCGAATAATTACATACATCTTTGTAATTACACTTTCTTTTTAATTCTAGTTGATATGGATACTATTATATCCATTATCCTAATTTTCTTTGCAGTATGCTAGGCTGGCAATAGACTTCTTTCTCATTAATAAAATCGCTGTTCGAGAGACAGATGTTCGAGAGATGCGGCTGATCGCGACCAACCAATTCTACTTCTCGCTAATCTGTCAAGCTTTCGAACTCGTTTTTCGAAAAAATGTCATTCATTTCTTCGTACAGATTTTTGCAAGTACTCTGTCCTGGTACAACCTGCATAGGAGATTGAAAGAATCTGAAATGTTTTAACCCTTATCACTCGAATCGTGTACTGTGTGTACTCGAACCATTGTACCATTATTCAAAATACTATTCTGTTGGGTTGGCAAATAAGTTCGTTCGGTTTTTTACAGTGAAATAAATCACAAAAACCGAACGAACTTATTTGCCAACCTATCTCTATCCCATTTCTATCGAAAGTTGTTTGATTTGGACACAAAGTTTACCCCACTGTGCGCCGGATCCCAGTGCAAACAACGATCCCAATCGCTCTAAAAACAACCCCCTGCTGCTTTCGACTCAGGAGAAACTAATTAACGTGCGTTTTGATGTCGTCTTCGTAGGGGGAACGTGCAAGGGGTGGGGGGGGGTGAAAACTTCGTGGCGTCGCGTCGGGACGCCACGCGGCCGAAACGAGATTATCGCGCAAAGTGCAGCCACGTGCAACCCCTCCGGATGGCGGTCGTTTATCGACGGCGTGGCTCCTCTTTCTTCACCGCACTTTAACCTTTTAACCGTAAACGGGCCCGCGTAGGACCGAGGCGGATGGGAGCGTGGAGGAGCCGTGCGCTCGTCGTCTATTTTCGCTCGTTATATTTAGGCGCGGCCGAGTGGACGGTAATATTATTTGGTATTTAAGCACGCGGCTAACGTGTTTACACGATGCGAGGGGTCGTCGCCGCGACGATCCTCGGTCACGACGTCGACGGCGACGTATCGGCCAGAATTAATTACCGGCCGGCTGACACGGGATCGATCCCTCGACCAGGACCAGCAGGGTTTTATGTGGGTCGAGATTCCGGGGACAATTAATTCCCGTGGTCGTTTACCGGCCGGAATTTATTAAAATTCGCTCGGCCAGCCAGCGCCGCGACTAATTATCGCGCACGGTGTGTAGCTGCAGCTTGACGCGCGAATTAATTGGCGGCGCTCAACAGAATGCGCCAGAGTTGCAGCGTTGTAATTCGGTGCAATGAAGCGACGAATGACGAATTTGACAATGTATGCAGATCTGTAACGTACCTATTGATTTACGTAAAATATTAAACACCAAATAGTATTGGCTTATTGTATATTTAACTTGATTTTGTTTTCAATATGGCGCAAATAAATATTATAAATGAATGTAAATGAATAAACGTAGTCAGACATAACACGAAAAGTTGGTGGTCCATGATGATGTTTGATAAACGCCAATAATCTATTGGTAGTGTTTCATAAATTATCATTCAGTAAAGAGAAAAGATACCATTATTGTGACTGTTATTACCAGAAAGCGGATTTCATGCATTTATGACAACAATGAGTAGGTTTAATTTAAAACGTTAAAAGCATCAGACGAATTTAAAAAATATTAAGAGGGAAAATTTTTATTTTGCATGAAGATCCTCTCCGTTTTACTTACTAGTTATTACTTAGAACGTTTAACAATTCTCTCGTGTATATAAATGATTCTTCGCTAAGAATGAATCTCATTTAATTATTTCGTATTAATTGGTCCGTGTTTTTTGTTAATAACCCCTTAACAAAGCCGCGAACGTTATTTTTGCAAAGGAAAATGTCGCTTCAAATGATCTCAGGAACCCCCCATTTCCGGATGTTAAAGGAACTTTGAAACACCCTGTATATTGAAGTTTGTATATTCGCGTGCGCGTTTCAATTCAATACCCGTTGTCGCAGTAAACGCGCGGAATAGCAAACACGAGATACTGGGTCACATAACCGTCGTCTCTGTTTTTTTTTTTATTAAAAGTGATTGTTGCGTCGGATTTTTCCATTTCTTTTATTATACGAACAATATGGTATAGCCATCGAATTGGTAAAACATCTGCTATTATATTATAGTGTATCGTATACAGAGTGAACAATCGGTCCGTCCGGATGGCTCAGCTTTTTTTCTATTTTCCGTGGAAATCTCGTGGAAAACGGTGTGTGCCATCAAGGGTGAGGGCGACGCAGAAATCAACGAGGAGCGTAGCAGACCTCCGGTTACACGCTTATTCGGTTTTATTCGACGCTCGCCCCTCTTGCGTATCCAAGGACGATTTGATGGGGTAGTTTACGTCCTGCGAGCCGTATAAATCCAGTCCCGGTTCCGACCCGGTTCGGGACACGGATAACATCGTAAACGTGTCACGAGCCACGACGCTGCACTTTCTTAAATAACTATTTATTATCGGACCGAGTCCCACGGGTCCTCTCCCGCCGCTATTCCGCGTGAATAATTCCCCGGCTCAGATTTTATCCTGTCCTCCGCCATGATACTTATGCTCGCCGTAAACGGCTGACCGGCTTTCATCGCCTCCGCGATCCGAGAAATTGATTCTTACTTCTTCGGTACAACGGAATGGTAGAATTGGTCAAGTTGATCAAATTGGATTACCTTTTCCGAACCGTCACACAGTGCGGACAAACCTGGCACATCTCATTACTCATTTACATCACGATGTACGATAACTTCCTTTGTAAAAACTGCAGATTAGGAGGAAATCTATATTATTAATCATATAACAATCGTTTTTATCTATATAGATATATTAACTTTCTTGTCAATGAAATGGAACAGATGTGTAGACTTCTCTGTTTCATCTCTAAAAGCTTTAAAAAGTGAAATAGAGCAATAAAATCAGAATATTATATTAAATTAGGACATGCCCGACAATATCGAGAACGATAAACTAGCGTAACAGCGCGATAAAAGGACTTTCGCCGTGGAAGGGATATTCGTTTTTCTTAGATCGTACAGTTCCCATTTTCTTAAGCTTATTAAGACGTTTGAAGAAGAGAATGAAAGTCTATATGGTTACTGTTTCTTGCAATTGATGCGAGGAATTTTGTTTTTTTCTGAATCGTATGTATCGATTGATTTCGAGATGTATTTCAGATAAATTTGCGAAGAAGCAAATTTCTGTGGATACGGGAATAGCAAGTGGCGATTTTTGCGGAAACACACGGCGGAGGATCGTTGAAAATGGACGTCGGATGAAACTCGGAACTCGGACGAGGGTCTGGCGGTGATCGAGCGTAAATATTGGAAACGATCGGCCCGGATCGCTCACGGTATCGCAATAATTCAACGGAACGACTCCGTGGAAGGAGACGTTCGGATGGAAATGTGGCCTGTTGAAAAACTGTGCGAAATTGCGGCTCGCGCGAAGATCCTCCAACGATATCTGGAGGAAATGGCTCCGGGTACTTTGCTTGTTCGAAGAATGAAATAGAAAGCTCCATTTATCTTAACGTCTCGATAATGTTCTCTTCTCGTTGGCCTTGGGGCTGTGATTCATCGGCACAATCGATTTTCTAGTGCTTCAGCTTCACCGTATTTTGATTACATTAAGTTTCAATTTTCGAATAAAGATTTTCGAAAATATCCCTCGGAACTTTACTATAATTTTTACTAAAAATTTTCGTAGAAGTATTCTCCAAGGGATCATAATAAAAAGGTTAACACAACTCCCACCATCAACCCTGTATTTTTCGATAATTGCTCGTCTAGGACAACGAACTTTATCGAAGATATTTATAAGTGGTCTCCCTCGAAATAGAGGAAATAGAAATTTTTTATTTTTGTGATTTAAGTGAATCATATTTAAGAGATGTGATACATTAGATTCAGTTCCATTTTCAGAATGTTTTTTTCAGCTCCGTAGTTCCAGACACCAGCACATCTTGCCGTAATAATTCAGTAAGAAACCGGCTCCCCCTAGGGTCGAAAGGAAGCCAATGGAGTTCGATGAACCTAACTTTTTTGGGCAGCGAGTGGCCCCATATTTGTCCTCATCGATCATTTGCGGTCCCCCTCCACGAATTAATATGAAGCAACTCCATCTGCGAGTGACAGCTTGAGAATGGAAGAAACACCTTCGGAGAATAGCCATGGAAATCGCCCTTCTTCGCAACCTTCGGAACGTTATTGCGGAACCGTCAGCCCTCGTTCGATCCTCTTGAAATATATCATTCGCATCGTTCACTCGGATCGAATCGGTCCTGTGAATTCAAATGAAAACGGTGTGCTGCTGCCAGTCGCAAAATAACCAGCCTTGGCAAATTTAAGGCACGCTTCGAATGAGTACTATATGATTTTTCTATATCTTATTTTTTCTGACATATCAATTTCTATTAGGTAAAGTTTAAAGAATAAACTTTTTTGTCCTTTAGCACCGTTGTGTCGACAAATTTTTAATAAATTATGTAGGATCTTAAAGGGCTCATCGAATGAGCAGAATTTGATATTTTTTTCTAGAACACTTTTTCTAAAACATTGAGATCACCTAGAGTATATCCAAAAGTATATTCAAGGTCAACTCAGTGTCATCATATTATAGGATAACAAGTATTACAGGGTATTATAGGATAATATGATGTTATTGATTTGATCTTGAATAAACTTTTTGATATACACAAGGTCAAGTTGATGTCTTAGAAAAAGTATGCTACATAAAAAAAATCAAATTCTGCTCATTCGCGATGGGCCCTTTAAGATCCTACATAATTCATTAAAAATTTTTCGACACAACGGTGCTAAGGGACAAGAAACATTGAAGAATTTATAAATATATTTCGAACTCTTTCCGGGGAACAAAATGGAAGACACGGCAGCCAGATTGGATCGGACAGCAGGAGGTTAACAAACGGGCCAGTACCGGGACAAGAACCAATATTTCGGGATCTCGCGCGATTCAAACAGACTCCTTTTCCGGGGCGCACATTAAAAAAATAACAATTTTTCAGCGAGTATCGCGGAACGACCGACGGGAAAACCTGAGCGCAGAAGCCGCGATGCACTGTTGAAATTGGTTTTATACGAGCGCGTGCACCACACTCTATTTTTTCGATTTTGTTTTGTTGACGAGATAAATTCAATTTTTAGCCGTTTAACGTCACGGCGGAGGGGGGCCGGGATGACCGCGTAGGCGAGCGAACGTTTCTCCGTTCGTCGAACGAAATGAAATGGTCGCGCGTGTCCCCGGGAAACAAGCGTGGTAAACGGGGGAATGGAAAACTCAGAAACGGAAAACACGAGCCAGGTGGAGGAGTTAGGCCGGCTCCTGTAGTTTCCGGCGTACGATATTGGTCGACTTGTTCTCGCAGACGGCACACGTCGGCCATCTGTCTCGGATTGTTCCTTCCGGGGAACTCCGAGGCCCTCTGCGAGAGGACTTTTCTCGTCTCGATACAGCTGATCGATATCTTACTGCTTCCGGAAAGTCGGCGAATGCTGCGGGATTCTAATTGGTGAGCCGAGGATCTGTTTGGCCATCGCAACTGCGGATTTGTATGCAAACTAAAAATTATCTACGTTAATTAAATCGTTTACAGGTGATTCAGTCAATTTTAAATATGGTCTAAATCAATTAAATTTTTCATCGATTCAATCAAATTTTCATTAATCAAGACTAATAAAATTCGAAATGAATATGTTACAGAATATAAAAATATTTTTTTTATGACTCCCACTAATATTCGGACACTCTTAAAAATACCATAACTTTCTTAATATTGGAATATACGGCTTGAAATTTTTGGAAAAGTTAGAACAATTAG
Source organism: Lasioglossum malachurum (assembly GCA_028455605.1). Taxonomy (NCBI): domain Eukaryota; kingdom Metazoa; phylum Arthropoda; class Insecta; order Hymenoptera; family Halictidae; genus Lasioglossum; species Lasioglossum malachurum. The sequence goes on along the minus strand of CM052319.1, from coordinate 10,283,185 downwards.
TTTGCTACACAGAGTGACAAAAATTTTTGAAAAAAAACTGCAAGTTGTCGGAATTGCAGAGAAAATTTCGAAAACACCTTTCGTAGATCGGTATCAATTAAACATATTCTGAAAATTTCATCAAAATGATGATTTTCATGATTTTCGTCGATAAACGAGATTTCAACGAGCGAGGTTCTACTGTACGTGGCTTATATTACGCTGAACCGTTTGCAGGTGGAACGTATTCGAAAAATAATGAATTCAGATATCATCGATTCAGATAATCGAGGTCCTACGGTACCGTACAATTCACGAACGGAGAATTCGGTTCTTTTTGTATACATTGGACGCCGTATTTCGTATTCAACCGCAGCGTTTCGTTTTCTAAGATCGGCCTTGGAGGAAGACGTCCAGGATCGATAAATAATTTTTAGCATCGTGAATCCGCAAGCGCAGCTCAGATTCGTACCGGTGTTACGTCTCCTGGTTATGCAATGGCAGCTCTGAATCAAGGCCCATCTTGTTACGTATGTATGCGGAGTTTGCGCTCGGTTCAACGTGAATATTTACATTGCTAATTCCGACCCAGCGTCGCGGCGATTCGCGGTCGTTGACATCCTCAAAAATCTACGTGGGCCGCCTTTGTGTATCCCTTGGAGCTGATACACACCCTACACCATCCCCTCTCCATCAACGATTTTCATGGCAGCCATAGCTGAATCGATACGATCAATTTCCTCGATATAATCTTTATTATCATAAAGGAAACAGTGATCGTAAATTAGAATAATTAATAGACACAAAACAGGAACTATTTTGAATTTGCACCATTCAAACTCAACTGTTTCCTGACCCATTCTGTACGTCGTTGATGTCACGACCAGCGTTACCATATTTTTATCCCTCTATCTCTTCCGGTCCTTTACCCTTCCGCCTCCTCGCCCAGTTTCGCAGCGTACCTCTTCCCACTAACGCTGGCGACGGTGGCGACACGCTGGCGTACGGTACGCGTCAGCGACTAGGGCGGAAGGGTAAGGGGCCGGAAGGGATAGAGGGATAAAAATATGGTAACGATTGTCACGACTAGACTGCGGAATTTAGAAACAATAAATACACGAGAAGAATTTAAACTTGCTGTTTCATTATTTCCAACTAGATCTCGCGTCATTTTTTGGTCGCGCATGTTTTAAGGGGTAGTCTCGTTTTTCAGGATTGCAAGGGTGCAAACATGGGGATTTTCAGTAGTCAAAAGCGCTAGACAAAAGATCAAACTAGGCCGCGGTCGCCCTCGAAAGTCCTATTTTTACGTTTACCAGGCGCAATTTGCATTATTCAGAAGCATAAAGCAGCGACAGCTACGGCTACAAATCTATCTATAGTTCATATGTTGCGAGCCCGAGGTTGCTCGAGAACTAGGGTAGCCACGGAGAGCGAGACGCATGGCCTGGGAAAAGGGGGCGTAGCTCTCGAAAATCGGACGAAATGAGCGCTTCTTTCCGACTTCTGGTTTAGACACTAAACTTTAGAGTGTTCTCGGGACATTGAAGATAAAGTCCCGGTTACAAAAGAGTTAGCGACTTCGAGTAGCTTCCGGTGAAGCCGACGACTCTCGTCCCTCTCACAATTAGTACAACTTTGTACAAGCGAAAGCTGAGCAGCTTGAACGAGCGACCAAAACCTCGATCATCTAACGAGGGACCCTAACCGGTCTGAAACGAGCAAAAATGGCGGCGAACGAGGGCCGTACACAGCGGCACCGGTTCGAAAATGGGGGTGGAGTTATGAATCCTATCGCGCCGACCGACCTTTCGCGACCATGCAGTTTAATTATAATTGCGGAACTTGGGGAAGTTCCGTCGAATGGTAGGGTATTTCATCAGCCCCTTTATCTTCCGCGGAACTCGTGCCAGGCTGTTAGGCGAACGAAGAATACCCGAAACTTTCGAATATCCCTCGGCAACTTCGAGCCCCAGACCCTTCGGCCCGGATTCTCATTGAAATCGACAAAAAAGGATCCTCTCGCCGAGGCTCGGGCCGCTGTAAAAGGAAGATGGCGAGGTGGCGAAAGAGGAGAATCTTAAAGGTCGCGGGGTGACTCCGAAAGTGAGTAATAAAAGTTGCAGGAGAGGTCGCTCGGAGAAAGCCATGGGGTTTCGTGCAGCGGGGGTGGGATTGCGTGCAAGGGCTGTGTCGCGGCGATAAATCATACATGACGCGGCCTTGTTTTTCGATTCACCTCCCGAACCTGTCTGAAATCCTCCTCCCAGACGAGAGAGTATCGACAAAATTTCGAGCTGCTCGAACGTACTCGAATTCGCCTCGCAATAGGCTACACGCTTACCTAAATAAAAACGTACAGTTCCGTATAAAGATTTTGAATTATCGAATGGTTCAAATTGTACTTTTATTCCACTACTTATGGCGCCCCCTTACGGTGCCGCCTGGTGCGGCCGCCTCTCTGAATAATAGCAAGGCACGGCCCTGAACGGAACACCCAGTACAGTAATCGCTCCTTCGTTGTCCTGAATCGTGGGCACGATCGTTGTCCAGTGCCTACCCACTCCACTGCCTGTCAACGAGAGGATTAGGCCTGCGTGGATCTGGTCGCCAGATGTGACCCAGGCCTGTCCAAACCGCGCAGAACGGAGAACAATAGGAAAGGATAGTAGCAAGGAAATAAGGAGTTTTCTAAAGCCAGACAGTTTTTGACTGCGAATGCTTTCCTTTGTCATTTAACTAGACGTTTCACTAAAGACGCAGTCATAAATCAAAAACAGTGCCCGGGCACGGTCGTTGTCCGCTCAAACCCCCGGCCTTTGGACAACGAAGGAGCTTTTACTGTATTAGTTTATTTTTATTTACTGTATTTTACGCTTGGTAAAATTAGAATTGTGAGTCAAATTGTTGGTGAATAAAATAATAGTAGAAATCACATATCGCCTGGAAAAGAGGCGTGACTGGTTGTTTGATCGTAAAATGGCTGCGGAAGTGGTTCACGAAAACAGTCTACTGTTTGGTCTCCTGGGAGCCAGCCGGGAAACAAGACTCCCCTCTCTTTATTTTCGCGGACGTGTCCCTGGAGATGATCCAGGGTTGACAGGGTCGTCATGCACGACATACCCGTCTTCAGGATACGAGGAGCACATTGACGGGTCGATGCAAACGATCGTGTCGAATTGAATTCGCTTCTCTTTCACATACACACACACATTCTCTCTTTCTCTTTCTCTCGGCCGAGACTTTTATCCGCGGAGAGAAAAACGGGGACGGACCGTGGAGAACGAAAAGCTGTTCTCGCCGCCGGCGATGATCCTTGTTGGAGTACCTCCTGGTCACTTCGGTTCCCCGAGGGCTTGTCTATCTGTGGTCACAGAACGCTTCCTTTCTACCGTGACACGCCTAATGGTTAATGGATCAACCGGGAATCCCCTTAAGACGCGAGAGTCGTCGAGCCGGCCCGGGCATCACCGGAGAAAATTGCTCGAGCATCGATTGTTATCGAGAAGAGACATGGGTTTCGGGATTTATTAGGGCCCGGAAGGTGGGTGGACACCACGTGTCGCACACGATTCCGACGTCGAATCTCGCTCGAACGAAACCCCTGGAACACAGAACGATCGAGTTCCAAGATTGGACGGAGGAAGATTGTATCGTGATTGATTTGCGAGAGAAATTTCATATTGTTAACCGTGACACGCGCGGTACTTTTATAAAATCAATGGCAATGCCGTGGGAAATGAAATTTTTTTTCCTCAAAGAAATCTTGCGTTTATTTATTGATGCCGTAATAACACTTTACAATTAATAATTGAAGTATCGTCAGCTATCAAGATATACCACGATTTTGCGATTTAAAACAAGATTAACACTGAACCGACCGAGCACTAAAAGCGATTAAAATGTTTTACCTTGTAAAAATGAGAAGGCTCTATTTATTTAGATTTTGTTCAACGTTTACTCGAATATGTGCTCGGATACAGAAATTGATCGAATCAATTTTCATGTAAGCAACTTCATAATTTGAATAATTGCTATTACCAAAAAAAAAAAGTGAACATAGAATTTTATATAGTACCACTTTCTTAAAATTCGTCGAAAAATATTGAAAATTGTGTAAACACATCCGCAGTCTAGCAATAAAAAATGGAAGCAATGCCGTCTTTACACGAAAAGCGAAATTACTTCCGTACGACTTAAAATTATTATTTAAATTGAACAACAGAAGTTCGAACACAATATCTAGCTCGGATCCAATTTACAACACATAATCAATTAGCTGAAGATAGGAGATTGTTTAAACTTTGATCGTGGTTCGCGTTTTACTGGACCTGACACAGCAACGCGCGCCATAAATGTCTAGTTATCGCATAATATTAGGGAGTTGATTCGAAATAGGGATACCGGTAATTGACGTATTAGCATCACACCGGTCGAAGTTAGGTTCTAAGCGGATTTAGGGAGCCGACCGAAACCAGTACAAAGCGTCCCAGATCCGACGTTGTCGGCAACGCTCATGTAGCCGCATGATTGCTCGTGCAGGCGACCACGAGATGGGCGAATCACTTCTTAAATAAACACATCCGTCGACGTAATGACTTGTGCAACCAGACGTTCGTCAGTCTAACATATGTATCATGTGGATTTTCATTGAATCGCGCCCCTGGACATGTATTTCGAACAATGTTCCATATAAATGTGAATCTTCTTTTGTGTAGACGTGTTTTTTATTCATTCGGATCTGCAAAAATCGAATGTATTATGTGGTAGTATCGAGTGCTGCTCTTTAGAATGATTTCAATGGAATCATTCGAACAAAGGAAAGTTAGTATCATATAGGGTCAAAATGACATGAATTGTGTGTCAGATTCGTTTACATGCAAATACTTTAGAGATGCATAAACGATATTTATCAATATATTCAATAAATAAATTCAATAAATAATGAATTCAACAAATCAAAAAATGAAAATGTAATAAATCTTATTCTACAATTTATTAATTGTGGCAACGTATCATTAATTAACATAACTTCTGTTATCGATATTTATATCATGTATCGATCAATGTCTAGTTGGTAAACAAAATTATCAATAACATATCGATAATCGATTCTCGCTCATCACTAAAAACATAAAAAACTTTCTTATCCGAACACCTCAAGTGTCTAGCACAGAAATATTGATCACAATTCATCTTGCGAAGGTCTAACGTCTAAAAAGGCCTCCAAGGAGCATAACTCTTCAACCACCCTATCCTGTTTCCATCTAATCACCAGCCTCCGCTATCCCGAGGCAGATGCAATTAATACTGTAGCGTCGAAGCGTGAAATTTCGTTGGCTCAGCATCGGCGGTGGCTTTTATTCGCTACCCTTTTGGATAGCTATCCGGAGACTCGTACAGCCGCTCTCGGATCCCCGGTTCTCCCTTTGTGGGAAGGTCCTCGTCAGCTATAAATGCAAGCTTGGAACCGGCCGGGCCAGGTCGGGCCGGCAAACCGAGGCCGCTGCGTCTTGATATCGTCGATCGTATCTTATCACTGTGGCCCCCCGGTATCCACGAAATTGCCCTCCGACGAAACAACTCGTCGTAAGGGTATAAAAGCCCGGGGAAAACCCGTTCCGCTTGTTATCGGCGAGCACGAGCCACCGGGATTTCTAGAAGAAGAATAATTCGCCGTCGCCGATAAGATTGCGTCCGGAGAGCTGACGAGTCCTGGATGACGTCGCCGGATATCCTCCGTCCTCCTTGATAAGTCCTTGAAATCCTGGATTGCGGCTTACCGTCCACCCCACCGCCACGTGATTTCGTTATTTATACTAATTACCCCGAGCCGAGCGCCATAGCAACCCGACGCGCTGCGAAACCGTTCGAACTGCACTTTATAGCATACAGGGTGATTCATAAGTCGGTCCTATATATTTTGTGGCAGTAAGTGTACAGTCGTCTTGCGCTACGTTTTATACATGTACGGTACATTTACTGCAATATACAATACATATAATGTATACAGTCTTTTTACACAAGTTTTTGGTCGCGTTAAAAGGGAGTCTACTGTACAGTAAATATTCGATCGAGGAAAGCGGGAACTGTACGATCTAAGGAAAACGCATATTCCCTCCTCGGCGCGGTCAATTAATCTATCCATTAATAATTGATCAAACCATTCGTCCTTTTGTCCATTACCAAAAAGGAAAAATTAAATTGAAATTTACCAAGCAGCTGTTTTGCTCGGAATTTTTACCATTTTTTAAATTAGTTCCAGGATAAAGTAATAAAGGAAGGAAAAGGAAGAGACTCTGAGGTACACATGTTTTCGAGCTAAGAGAACGGCAGAGTGTATTAAGAAGTGGACGATCTCCGGGAACGAACCGAGCAGACGAACAGACGAGCAGAGTCGAAAATAAGGGGAAAATTAAATTTCATGTTCGTCGTGGAACAACAAGCCCGCGAAACAACTTCGCCAAAGAAACAAACTGCGACATAAACGAATATATTCGAGCCGAGTGCCGCACAAATGCGACCATTGTCTTCCCGAAGGACTGTTAGCTGCGATAAAACCGGGATACCCTCTGAAACGGAGTTCTCGCCAGTTTCGGTTTCCGTTCGCTTCGAAAAATCTGATCACCGTGGAAAGTTTATGTGCCCGGGGGAAAGCGTACGATCTTCTCTCTGGCCGTTCAACGATGATCATTTGTCTGAAACAATACGATTGCTCGCTATAAATGTCGCTGGATAACACACATAATTCCGTAAATTAGCAGTTAGATAAGTCTAGAATGAAAGGAGAAAGTTCAAACGCATATTTACATTGCGACAGCGTAACCACTATTCCTCCGTTCACAATAAATCCGTTTGAAATAATGGATTCCGTTTCAGACATTTTTCTGTACTTTTACAATTTGAAATTCAGCTATTGATAAAATAAAATTTTCAATAGTGTTTGGGTGTTTCTCTTTCGGTAGTATGAGAAATCATAATTTTTATAATCCATTGATAATTGTCTCTGATAAGTAGACAGGTTAATCATATTTTTAATCATAACACCACCATTCTCAATTACAGACAATTATTATACTTAAAGTAAAATTTTCGATGCTGTTTATGAAGAGGACCATTTTGTTTTGAGTTTGGCAAAACTCAGGGCGGTAAATAAATTGATAAATATACATATACATTTGAGTATATAAAGGTTCGCAGAGAGTATAGTAATCACCGTCGGCAAAGTGTTTCGACGGTGCAGAATCCCCAGGTGAACTATAGTCGCAAGAAAAACAGCAAGGCGTAATGCCGGGCGGCAGGAGAGGGGATCGGGGATGACGAGGGTTGAGGGCGGGGGGGAATAATGGCCCTCGAACAAGCGGAACCGCAAAACGTCGTACACCTCGTCGAAACTCGAGTGCCCATTGTTCTCTTCAACCATCGCTTTGCCTCTCCGCGCAGAGAAAGCGAGGGTTGGAAAAGCGCGAAGGCTTTTCTTTTAAGAACGACCTTGCTCGGAGCGGTGACGATCAACCTAGGAGCCTATTTCGGGAGCACCTCTTTCGCCGATGTCTTTCGGTTCGCGTTTGAAAGTCGACGTGGGCCTTCGAGCTTCATCCCAGTCGGATTCTGGGTGTCGCAGAAACTTTCGGAGCTGTGAACTTATTGGTTTGTCACGCACGTTACACTACGAATCTCGTTACGCAGTTATTTAACAATTTTGAGCATAACACATTTAGCAGAAAGTAAAGTACATACTTACCTAAAAAAATATCTGTAAAGGAAGAAGTTGACATTTCTTTGCGATATAGAAAAATCATTAATGAGCGAATAGTAATTCAGAGTTAAGAGAAACAGTAATGCAATATTACTTTCTTTATATTTAATTATCTCAAAAAGCAAAAATTTTTGAATCGACTTTTGGCCAGCCTTTGCAACCACATACTCATCAACCCATCCGTCCCGGAAAATGGCGGCTCGGAGCCGCGACGAACGTTCGATAAGTCCGCAACGTAGTGTTTTACGGATCCGTATGAAAATTAATGTTGTTAGAAAGTTTCGCGATGGCGTCGTTATCCCGTCCGAGGCGTTCCGCCGGGACTTTTTCGAAAGTTTTAAACGTAAAAATGATTCAATGCCGGCCGGGAGGAAGTTCGGAATAAGTTGCACGGCCGATGCAATTGCAGAGGAGCCGCGGCGCGATGTTAGTGACTATTACGTTTCCGCGTTGTTTGCCGTTCCCGCGAGCGCTTGACAAGCCCAACCGACTGTGGCAATACTCAGTCAGAAATTGGAATTTCCTTTAGCCGGGTTTCATTAACGTTTTACGTCCACTCGAAACTTATTCTTCAAAGTAGAACTGTCTGCGGGAAATTAAGACTTCCGCGTTTTATTGTCCGCCCGGCTTCAGCGTGTGGTTATCTTGAGGACCACGCTTACAGCAGTCTGCCCCTAAGTGGTCGCAAGTTTCGCGTCCGCTTTTCTTAAGACCCGTCTGGAAATTAAACATTTCTTTTTTTAGTTTCTTTCACCGGCTTACGCAATAATTCATATCTTCCCTCGACAGCGGAATGCGTTCTCGGTGAAGCTTCTTTTTGGTGCTTTTATGTTTGCTTTTAAAAACGCAGAAGATTCTCATTGTGTCACGGAATTGTTCAAAGACAGGCGTATGTTAAGTGTCTTTTTATTCTCTTCTCCTTTTTTATCGTCATTCTAACTACAAGAATTTCTTGGCAGATTCTTGCACGGTTTCATTGAAACCGTAAAAAGCTGTACAAAGGGTCTTGCTTTTATTGAAATCTTGGAACAGGAAATGATGTTTAGCATGTCAAGAAAAAAATCTATCCGGACATGGCGTTGGATTTTGGCACAATTTTCTTGAAATTCTGCAAAAACTCCGATTTTCAAGGTTACAAAACGTTAGTTCCTTAATCTCTCTATTCTCTCATATTCTAGAAGTACTCTTAATTTCACACAAAATTCAGTACTTTGTCCCACTGTGCGGCGGCGCGTTCCGTTTATCGACTGCGGGCCGAAAATGTTGATTATTGACACAGGAGGCTGGGGAAGGTGGGTGGGCAAAGCAACGTGTTGTTGGCGGAAAAGGCCCGGGAAGAGTGCACGGTGAACAAGGGAACGTGTTATCGATGCAGCAAGAGTTGTGTCGCCACAATTCCGGCCGACTTGTGTCTCCCTCGGCTTGCAATCGTTTTAAAACTTCAATGGAGTTTTCCCCGTGTTCCTCGGTTCCGCGCCGGCTGCGGAATTTCCCGATGAACGGCTCCAGGACAATGGACGAAAACGAGATTTCGATTTGATTCCGGTCCTCGACATCCTTGTCCTTTTGTTTCCCCGCTCCTTCCGTTTCAGGCTTTGACAGTTAATTTCGGGGCTGCACGCCAGGCAGCCGCCCCGTTGAATCTAGGTCTCGTCACCCCTGATCAACCAAGATGGATAACCCCGGGGCCCCGATTCCGCCGGAAATTCCATGCATTCGTAAATAAAATCGACCGTGCACCTCGGAACGTAGATACACCGTTCCGCGAAAAAATTGCGGCCGTAGAGCGCGGAATAATGAACGCGAAGCGATCTTTTGTTCTCTTTCGACGCCCGACTTTTAACACCTCTTTGTTCCTCGCGTCAATTTCACACGTTTTTTTTAATGATTTTCAACGAATCGTGTACTACACTTTCTTTCATCGCTTGTCCATAATTTCGGGTTTGACTTAAGATTTGGTTGATCGGAAAAGGAAAGTTGCAAAGTTGATCTTTTCGCGTTGTAGTGATGTTTAGAAGTAAATTAAGATTGGAAATGGTAAGTAATCTTAATGAAGCGACAACAAGATCAGGAACAACTAATACAAAAAAAATCATAGAAAAATTTTCATTTCAAAAATAATGAACGATCAAAATTTACGACGCGAAGAAGGAGATAAAGATATAGTTTTTTTTTATTGATGCCGTAAACCTAGTTTGGATTATATAGCATACATAGAAATAACACTTTACAAAAAATTATTAGAGAAGTATATAACAGAATATAAAACTTTTAAGTCTTTGGAGCTGCTTGATTTTATCTTTAATCTATCGGAGGCATTCAAATCCAAATTTTATTTGACTCCAGTATCTCTCGGTTTGCCTGGAAGCACGTTAACTTTCAGGAACTTGCGCAGCGTAGTAATGACAGACTGGAGCATATAATATTTCACGGCAGATCCGCTGCAATGTGAAACTTGCGACACTCTGTTTACAGTTCAACGTATTATTATCCAGCACCGGAAATACGGAACTCGGCGAAGAATAATGAGCCACGATATTGACACAATGGAACCATTAATACAGTGATTGTTATGTCACCCGTATATGGGTGACGGAATTATTTCTCCATATTTGATGAATTAATATTTAATATATTCCTCGTACTTTCCTGTAGAATTCGGAAGATCATACATTTTAGCTTTTCAATTTTTACATCTAAAAAATTTCTGAGGAAATACACAGTGGAACGCGTTCTAAAATATGAAACCAGTTGATGCGGTGTTAATCATTGGTAAGAAAGTATATTTCACGGTCTTACGACAAATAAACGGTGTAAGGGATGAATGGCAAAGCCTGCTGGGGTCGGAAGCTGTTGATCGTGAAATAGGGCGGGATTAAAAACAACCCATTCAGGGGAAACGTGCGTGGGATGCGTGGAAGTTCGCACGTGCCGCCCCATCGGGGAAAATACACTTCTTTCTTCCCCGGTTCACGTCCTCCGCGTTATTTACCACGAACAATCGCACAGTCGCCGCGCCGTGCCGAGAGAATGAATTGTATGCACAAGCGTGGGGTGTGTTAATCGCTAACAGTGTTGGCTAAGATGAATATGTTGAAGGGTTGCTGTAACTTTTCATATTCAACGTCGTTGTATTATCTGAGCTGCAGTTGGTGTACAAAGTATTTGTACACCTTTCAAAAAAGAATAACTTTTTCAAAATTGGACCCACCAGCTCGAGTTATTTTTTAGACGTTAGAAGGATTAGTTTACTAGCTAATGTGTAAATAATTTTTTAACTCAAATACAACTATCATTTTTAACTCAAATCTTTCACTTCAAATATTTTCTAAACCCTCGAATCTTAGATCGTACAGTTCCCGTTTTCGTAGAACAAGACGTTTCTGTATAAATGACATCTTCATGATCAGGAGTACTCAATAATGTTACGTCACATTGGTTTATTGTACATATCGTTCAAACTAAATCAGAAAGATAATATCTACAGAAAATTGCCTTTCGTAAGGAAAAATGTCGGAGAAATATGTTCCTAGACGGAATGCAACGGAAATGCAGCATTCATATACACGTGTTGCACTGATGAACGTCTCGAAATATCATTCCATCGTATTTTCCATTTCGCTGCACTTGTTTGGTAAACGTTCGTCGCGTTTCTGATTCAAATCTGCGCGAGATTCTGTTTGCGATTTTCCGTCGCGTACGACGGTGGCTATCAAGAAACCGGATCGTTTCGTGCAAGCGTAACGAAGCGGAAACAGGACGTGCATCAGGATCGGCGCGCATCAAAATTCAGGAGAATCGTATCGTGATTATTGTTCGAGTCGTGATAACATCGACGCGGATTGCACGCGATATCCCAACGAATTTCCATTCGACGCGGAGCTAGTTTTATCGTGCAAGGCGCTCGCGAGGTTATCGGGAAAAGACATTCGAGATGATTGCGCGATCTTGCAGCTGCATCGGCTAGAAGTTGATCGCGGGCATGCTGCGGAAACTTTTTGTTCGAGTAAACATAAAATTTCGATATGGGGGTACGTTCGGAATAAATTTTCATCTCGCTACGAAAATCGGGACGAAATTCTCAGGTGTACAAATTAATTCGTGAAATGTTGTATTGGGTTGGAAAGAAAGTTCGTAGCGTTTTCAAATTAAGAATCGATGATAAAATTAAGGTATTTATTCATATGTTTATTCAATAACACGAGAAATTACCTCGAAAATGGCAAAAAGTAATAGAACAGAATGGAAAATATGTTATTGGATAAATCTATGAATTAATATCTAAATTTTAGCTTTCAATTTTAATTTACAAAAATCTACGAACTTTCGTTTCAACCCAAACTTATACAATACAATAGTAATGTTAATTAATTTTTTCTTGTTGTGATGTTAATCTTAATGTTTTCAGTTGTTATATGGACCACACACATACACAGCATGAAATTAATAGTGACTTGATGGCATCAAGTTGATGCACACTCGCAGCGAGGTACAAATATAGTGACTACTTTTATTTGGAAAGTAGGTTAATGGTGAGGACAGAAATTCTTTCGTAATATTTCGCTATGGTCCACACATATTTACCATATTCCACTAATAAATTCCAGTTGATTCAGCTTGGTCAGAGATAGCAGGCAATCAAATTGCTCTAGAGTAGTTGCAGCTACTCGTTGTAACGAATTTAGTCGTTCTGTGAACTGAAATAGCACTACACTCGTAGTAGAACTTTCTGAATTAATAATGGACGCGTATTCGGTTCTCGTTGACTCCTGAAAGGCGATATACTGTGTTATAATATTATATTTATCGGTTTAGCATTATTATGTGAAATTATTAATTCATCGACGATAAAAATTTTAATCAATGCGAGTTCTTGATCTCAATTAACCTTGAAGACATCTTGAAAAGTTTCAGTGAACTTACATCGATCTCCGTGGTCCTCGGTAGATCCCAGTGCGTTCTGCGATCCTTTAGGAGAATCTCAGAGAACCCTATTGGATTTTCGAGAAAACTGCTGTCGATTTTGAAGAATGAACCTCGGGGGTCCTACGAAAAGTTCTGGAGAACCTCCAGGAACCCCCAGGTAATCTTCGGAGGACTGTGTAGATCCTGAAGTGTCCTCGAATGATCCTTTGAAGAATTTCAGACGTTGCCTTGAGCTATCCTTTGAAGGGTCTTAAAGAAGCTTGAAGGACCTTGAGAGGCCCTTGGAACTTTCGTTTGAAATCCTTCTGAGGATCCTTCCACGGAATTTGTTAGTCATCGGGTCACTTTGACAGACCCTGCGAATCTCGTAAGAATTTCCCTGGACGAACCTGAAGGATCTTCCTTGGCCGTTGAGGAACATCGTATTCGGGGCACATATCCCACGGACTTCCCTATTTTCGAAATAATGAAAGACATCACGTGTGAAATTCACCCCCCGAAAACGCGCGCTGATCCTGCAAGAATTTTCTTGGACACGAAGAATCTTCTTAGAACATCGTGTTCATATTTCCGTGGATTTGTGTAGTTTCTAAATAGAGCGTCCTCGAGCTGAAGACTCGCTCGGTCGTAACAAAGACATCGCATGTAATTCAAGTGCGGGGGTGATATTCACCCCGGAATAGTGCACGGTCGCGTTTCGAAGACGCGCTAAATCCCGACCCAAATAGCGGGGACGCCACGCTCCACGCAGAACGTTAAGCATTCATTTATGCTCTTTTTATGCGCGGCTTACCGGTTTACGAGGGTCGGAATGCAAACCGCGCGACCCTCTCTACCCGGCCGTATACCCGGTGTCCTCCTAACGAAAGTAATGTAATCGCGATGCTCTTCGACGTAAACGAACCGCGATAAAAGTGAATATCGTCTCCGGCCCCGTTCAATGCAAATCCACCCGATGTAAATCTGGCTCCGGGCCGCTACCCTCCCCTAGGAACCTCGATCTTCTTTTCGGTGATGCATGGCATCAATTAAGATCTCCCAGCCCCGCGGTTCATGCTCTCCTCCCTTATCTGCCTTCCCGTCTAATGCGCTGATTATACGCGAATTGTCATTTATGCGTTATCGTTATTACTTACGAATAGTCTGGAGGGCGTCAGTCACCAGAAAGAGGACTCGACAATGAACGCGTCACCGATGGTGAAATGAACGAGGAACATATAAAAATATGTACTACTTTTCTATCAATCTTTTCAATTACAAAGATGCTCTGATGGGAATTGATTAAATAAACTCCTTCGCTCAAGCATGTACTACAATAAATATTACAATGTATCATTATTATTTTTTAATTAATTGATGGTTGTATAAGACATAGAAATATTTACGAAACAATGTTCCAATCAATCCGTTTCGTAACAATTTAAGTATCACTTGATTTGATTTGCTTGAAGGGTGCTTGGAAATCAGCATTTGCGTCATCGTCGGGGATAACTGTATCCCACGGATGGTGTATTTTCATTTACACAATAACCAACGTCGAGGATCTAACCTATTTTAATTGAAAACCGAGAATCGCTTGTGATCTTACCGGTAGGAGAATAATTGCTCGGAAATAATCGCGCCCGAAACAATATTCCCAACTGCCGAGAATTTAGTGTACAACATGCATGAACGCTACTGGATTTAATGGATTCTACCCCGCCAAAGGTTATATAATTCATTACTAATGGAACGAGTTTAATCCTGCAAGAGTGCTGCAACTGTGCATTACAAATTTACCGTCTCCAAAATTTCAATTTACACATTTCGGTCAGGCGGTCTGATTTGGGAAAACTAGCACATTATTATACAATACAATAGAGGGGAGATTGAAGCAGTTTTATAACGATGTAGGGCAGGAGTCGGCAAACTTTCTTTTTTTGTTATTTTACCCTTTGTTATTAACCCTTTGTACTCGAATAGTGACTAAGGCAATTCTTCTGTATTTTTTTATTATATTCGTTATAAACGGACCGTAGTCCTTTTACACAAGTGTTTACAATATAATAAAAAAGAATTAACGTAAATTAACTAAGAGGGCACAAAAACTATTGGAATACAGGTATCCTATTATCAGATAATCGTACGTAATTCTCTTTTGAATGTGTGTAACGACCCATTAAAAAAATCAATACTATTATATAGTTTTCAATAATGCGATTTATAGGATTCATTAATGCATATATGGATTTGGTTTTAAGTGCTTGAAATCCTCAAAACGCGTTCAGGTACATAGAAATTGGTTTGCATAAGGAGAGAGGGCCAATCATTATTATTATTAATCAAATTAAAAATAATTCTCTGGTAGGATACTCTTCTTCGAGCAGACAATGTTTCCAGGTTGACTGTGTTTAATATTGTAGAGTAATCATGATCAAAGATTGACATAGAATTATTTATTTTCGAGGATTTCGTATTTAAAGCTTTTCGGAGACCATATAATTGAAGCATATTCTAACAGGGGACGGACAAGACTAATATGTACATACATAGTAATCTATGTGTGTGGATTGAATGAAAATCGGTGGAAAAACGATTTGGAAAAATCCAAAGTAGACGGGAAATGAATTCCTAAGTCCTTAACAGGTTCAATTTCATGGGAATAAAAATCTTCTAGGTTGAAAGATATGTCTTGATTTCGGAATTAAACTCGCTTTGAGTCCAAAGGGTTAACCTCGCAGGCCGAACTACAAAACAGGCGGCGGGCTGGATTTAATAGTTACATATTTGACGAAATTTTATTGTTCCTTCCCGACAATTTAATGGACCAGGAGATCTCGATGTATTTGCACCGATTCTCCACGAGTCCCTAGATTTTTCACGGGTGGATCGTAAACCTTCTTTGAAAGGTTCGCTCGATTTGACATGGCGGATGACGAAAGAGGGGATCCTCGGTCCCTGAAGAGCCCGCAGCGGGTAGTTGCAATTTATCTCGCGCCGTTACGATTCCTCGTGAACATTGCGACCGGGGATCGAAACGGTTCCGAAAATAACTGTGGGAATCTGTTACATAAAAGTTCCAATTAAAACAGTTACAATGAACCTTTATTCCGAATACAAAGAACCGAAATTTCCTGCTATTATCTGCTTCGTCGCAGTTCCTATTTTATTTTCCACATACAGTGGATACTGTACATTCTATCCTGTAACGCAAGAAATGATGCCCTCGGATCCCAAACTTTGTAAATTTATTAACACTAGAACTATACCAGACCAGTCAAAAAATGACTGGTTTTACAATTTCATTTTAAAATTCCTACTTCATGTTACGATGTAACGTAACATAGTTATCGATGTTGTTTCACGCGGTCATTTTGTATACCATAGCCGTTGGAATAGGACCTAATTCTTTTTTATATAACAATATAAATTTATTACAATATAAATATTGTATATAACTAGCCCTAAAAATGGCAAAACGATTGAAAATCTCTGAATTGTTGCAAAAAAATGAACAATATACCAATGGAATGCTCTGATATCGAGGATGGGGAATTGTATGAGCATGACGAAAGTAAATCAGAAGAAAATGAAATTGAACTTTACAGTGATAATAGTAATAAATAGGGTAAAATGTTACGTTTAGGGGAGGCTCAATAGTAATAATAGGATAAATAGTAATACATAATGAGATTATAGAGACAAAGAAAATGTTCAGGAGTCCAAGGAAAGAAATACAACAAATAAAAGGAGGATGTAAAGCTGGAAGATTACCACTACATAATATTTTCAGACATATTCGGCCCTATATTCTCTTTGTAAGATAGTGATAAATCAATAAATATAAACATATTCTATTATTACATATTTTTTAAAGACCAGTCATTTTGACTGGTTTTGGTAGAACTAGCTTCGTCTTAATCTCGGTAGTTTAAGGGTGCACTTACTGTAATTGGAAATTTCGGTTGTCCACAACAATAATTCGGAATAAAGGTTCTTCAAGACTGTTTCAAGAACCGAAATCGATATTAAAGCAGTTCAAGAAAACGAGGGAAGGAGTGGGTCACCAGGTGGGCGTCGCGATGAATTTCGAAGAGGCGGCGCGGATGAAAAAGTAAGGTGCCCTGCTTGAAATCCATGAAACCGTGACGACGACGCCCGCCGCGCCGTTTCATAACCGGCGTGGCGACGAGCGATCCAAATAAATTCAGGATCGTCGAGGAAGATTCTTCAACATTCTTCCAGCACACGGGTGGCGTATTTCAAACAATTACGACGAACTTCTCGCTTCGTTCTTGACCCAGTGAATCTCCAATTAAGGAAAGCAGTTCCAAGGTTTTATTCGAGCTTCTTTTTCGGCCTGCTCGACCTCAATTTCCGCAAAGAGAGAATGATTTTTTGAACTTCGCGAGCCCTTCTCTTCGCGAGACCATCATCCGCCCCTCATCTTTTTCACTTGTTTTGCACCTCGCTGTTAAATTGGCACAGTGGCAAAAAATCATTGTGGTAAGAAAGGAAGCAGTAAAGTAAGGTGAAGTAAAAAGTAAGGTGAAGTTGAACAAGTTTGAAATAAAATCTTTTGCGATGTTCACAAGTAATCAAATTATATGCAGGACAAACGTATACCGGGTGCTTGAAGATATTAGGTTGGCAACTATAAGTTCTAAAACCTCCACATTTTCCCAAACAAAGTCATTTATATATATTTTTTAAGCACGAGTATTTTATATCGAAAAATTCAGAGCTTGCCAATGATATACAGTTCAAAAGGAATGGTCACTGAATGAGTTTATAATGATACAATAAAATAATTACGAAATAAAAGGTCGCGAATTTAGTTGCAAACGTAATAGGTTTAGGATGAAAGAAAATGTTAGAGAGGAAGCTTGTACTGTTAAGGGAGGCAAATACGCTGATATAAAATAATGTTCCGATGCTTGTTTCAAGCCTAACGGAGCTAGTTAGGGGTGGTTTGTGTCTCATGAATCACCCGGTATATTGCTTTTTCAAATTTACAATTTTTTCAACGTCAAGATTTTCAGAATCAAGTTCGCGACGTTTATTTAAAATTCGTGCACTCGAAACAATTACTCAAATTAATTAGGGAGGGCAGGAACGCGGTACATATAAATGCGCTTTTTTTGATAAACTAGGATCTTCAAGCATAACGGCGCTATTTTTAGGTGGCCTGTTTCTCGTGAATCACCTTGTTGGAGTATACACCGAAATCTGGTATTTATTCCTTGCACTATTCTACCATTTATTGAAAATACCGTTTCTCCTTTTTTTTATTATGACCACTAAGAAAATTCTTTGAAGCACTCTCATAGATTGGCTGTATAACTTCGAACCATTATTTTTACATCAAACAAAATTGGAAGCGCACGTTGAAGATATTGGTTTAGACACCCACAGAAATTTCAGATTGGTAAGTTCAATGGTATTTTGGAAAAAGTGTTCGAAAATGAATGGCCGTTTAAGTGTCAAAGATGGAGGAGCGCTGGAGCAGGAAGCAGGATCGTCCATTTCGAGCGGACGCGATCCGAACGCGGTCGAGCGGCTTGATTACCCATCGCAGAGTCCCCGAGCTGCTTTACGGGGTTGTTTTCATAAGCGGCAGACGACGATCTAATTTTCGTGTCCGTTCCCGCAGGAGCACGGAGAAGAGAGAGAGAGACGGAGAGAGAGAGAGAGGAAGAGAGCGAGAGCTCGCGTTGATATCGACCGGGACTCCGCCCTGTTCCCTGCGCGCCCTTCTCGCAGTCCCGCTGCTCCTCCTTTCCCGCCCCGTGCTGTCCCGTTCATGAAAAACATCCTCGAGGACACGGGGAACGCTTCCTTTACCCCTGGAACAGCCGTTCCAGCCTCTTGACCGTCAGCGTTTCGATGCGGAAGACGCCACGGACCAGCCTCTGACCCGAATGAAGCTATTGTCCTAACAGTTACGTTCCCGGCTGACTAATGCTCGCTGGATGAACCGCTGATGAGTCGACTTGATGGACACCAATGCCTCGACATACGTAAAAACTTCTTTGATCTCCCGCCGCTAGTTCAGTGGAGCAACTTTTCTGTTTTTAATTATTCCTTTATGAAACACGCGTCGACATATTCCTCACATTTTTCTGATTAAAATGGTACCAGACACGACGCACTTTCGATCGTATTTGCTCGTTTAATCCATGATATAGTAGAACCTCCATTGAAACAGGAGTTTTCGGATAATACGTAGAACAGCTTTAGGAACAGATTAGGTCGTTCGTTATAAAATTCGACAGAATTTAGTAGAATTTTTATTTATTTCAGATGCGTACAGACTACTACCACCGGAAATAGGAGCCTATTTTATTCCACTTTCTTAAAATTCGTCTACAAGAACTGCAAATTGTATAAACATCCGCAGTCTAGTAACGACGTTCGCCGGATTCCGGGCGGCCCGGTTGCGGTTGCTTGTCGAACAACAGGTCCAGGCTAAGAATCTGCGCGGAGCTCGTTCGAACGAGACCCGGAAGAGTCCGCTTGTAATACAATTATCCCGCCGACAAGGAAATTACGCTGGACGTTCAAACAGCTTTCGAACCAGCATAGCATAGCAGAGCTCTGTTGTAAATTCACGGTGGGGGGGGGGGGGGGGGCAGGGGACCGAAGACGGTCTCAGGCTTCCTGCACGCTGCCGTGGCACCGCAGGGTTAAATGAGAATCCTAAGTTTCCTTCGAGAGAAGTTAAATAAGCCGCGGCTGTTTCATAAGGGCGGAACCACTTTGAATTTCCAGAAAGGCGAAGGCGCCGCGGCGGCCGCGCCCTTAAAGCAAGAATAATAATCATTAAAGGGAAACTGAAAGAGAGTACGGGGCTCGCGCGAGGAGTTTACTTTTACCGGGTCAACGCGAGGATGGGCGAACAATAGTGAACAAGAAACATTCCGGGCTTCCTTCGAGAGGCGAACTTTCAGATGGAGCGCCGTTGTAATCCGATCTTCGGCGCCGGAACACTTGCCGTTACGGAAGCGTATTTTTAAATCCTACCGAGAAGCTCGATTATGGCGCAGCTGTATGCTGATGCCTGGATTGCAACGCGTGTGCTCTGCGACAAATGAACCCGCCGCCACGGTGAACAGTGGCCCGGGAACCCACTTTTCGTGGCCAAAATTATTTTAGCGTTATCTCAAGATTTACGGCCATAGTAAAGTGCGTCGTTGAATTCTTCTTGTTGTCAGGCATGGCATTTCGAAGTCAAAAGTATACAGGATGTGGCCGGACGGGTGGTACAAACGAGCAGGGGGTGATACTACATGTAAAAATAAGTCGAAGGAAAGGATAAACATTTTTTCGTTTGACGCTTCGTTTTCGAGAAAATCGAGTTTAAAGTTCCGCCAGGTTCGCGTGCTTTAGTATTTTATGTGCACATAGTAGAATTGGTTGATCATGGTCAGACGCGCGCGTCAGACGATTCCTATGCAAAAGCACGCGTATATTTGCTGCATTTTCAAACTCGATTTTCTCGAAAACGAAGCGTCAAAAAAAATGTTTTTCTTTTTTTCTACTTACTTTTACATGTTCGGCCACGCCCTGTATAGTTACACGTAAAAATTGAGGTTACTTTTAATTTTTAATATTGAAATTTGTAGAAATCTGAATACTGATTAACTTTTATCTGAAATAAAAGAAAATTAGGTTCCCCTGGGCCACTGTGCAGTGGTCCGGATTGGAACTAATAGAGATACCGCAATGAAATTTTCACTAAAAATATTTTAAAAATCGCCACTTTTTAAGTGTAGATAATTAAATATTTTATGTATTTGTTAAACCACAATTTTTTTCTTAATTTTCACTGATTTCATTGAAGTTCGACCTCAAGAAATTAGAAAATGAGTCTGAAAAAATCTAGTTCCCTACATTAGAGAAATGATTATTTTATGGAGTCCTGTAAATGTTTTGTGGTAAAGGAGGGCTAGAATAAATAAAAGTTTCGATTCCCTGGTGAGGTCGATTGAGTCCGTATCATCGAAGACGGAGGTTCGTGGGTTTAGGGGGCCACAAAGTGCCGCGAGGAATGCAATTTTTTCAGGCAAAGGAAGGATCAACAGGCTCCGACGCGGATCATCCCTCAACCAGTCGCCTCGCCGTTCTCGAATGATTCGTTCGGACCGACAATGGAAAATTCAATCGGCGAAATTATGTCGACTCGATTCCTCAGAATAATTCCAGCAGAGGTGGAATCGTCGGATAATTCTCTGCGGTGACGGTGTCCTCGGCTCGGCCGGGAAGACTCTCGTTCTAGAAAACGCGTCGCTCGGTTTTATGGATTACCGTCTCCAAGGTGTTCTTGTCGGACCTTTTGTTTCATCGATCCTAATAAAATTGCAGACATGATAGATAATTCTGGAGCGGTTGGTTCACTGTTTTGGGATTGCTTTGAGATTCGCATAAAATGATTTGTAAAGACATAATGAAAGTGGTCTAAGTCGTATATTTAAACAGAGTCAAATCAAGGTACAAACTTCTGTTAAAACTCTGCTTATTATTCAATAACATGCGGGATGCTTAAGACTCGTTTAAAATCGTCTCTAAAGGCATCGCCAAGAAGTCTACCCAGCATTCGATCGATTCTCAACCTCTTCTTATAATTTCCTCGTGAAAGAATCGCCAAAAATCTCGAGTGAGCTGTCCAAAAACAAAACAGCTGAATAAATTACAATTCGCTGGCAGTCTCGCCAAGTGCATTTTCGAAAATTAGAACAGTTTTAACACCGGTGACAGGAGTCGACACATAGTTCTCGGTCTTAAATCCTACGATAATCTTATCCACCAAAAGATCATCTCCTCGTTTCGTCCCCACTCGTCCTCCACTTGTTCAACGAAATTTATTTACGAAGAGAAGGCACTTTTACCGGAGTCTCCACTTTCGGAAAGAGGTCAATTAGACTCGGGGTTCCGTCACAAACCGAGCAAACGCTGGTCTATCAGACTAATAAAAGCCGTTTCACGGTTCCCTCGGTGGCTCGAACTTTTATTACCGAGTTAATCCTGTGTATCGGTCAGACTGGACTCCATTATATCGCCTCGCGGCGTTATTATTTCACGATACGGTCGGACATTGAAAAATAAACTCCCCGGGAACGTCTCCCGCAGCTGCAACGGTTTTCTCCGCCTGGAATCCCGACGACGACGACGACGCCATGCCTCTTCCACCCCCGCCTTTTATCGTGCCCGTAAATTTCATGGCAGTAATTGTGTACAGTGAAATGAAAAAGGAACTCGCCCGCCTCGTTATTATTACGCCTCTACCGGGGACGCTGAAGTATTGTTTTACGATCGCGAGCGGAAGACGTTCAATCATCGAAATCTCGTTTCCAACTTATCGTCTCGGTTACTGATCTCGGCTCAACCCTGTTGTTTCCTCCTGGGAAACAAACGCCTCGTTGTTGGACGGTTTCACTTGGATTTTCTGCAGTTACATTGTGGTGGGCGAGAAAGGAAGTTGGCGAATGGGAGTGAGCGAATGATTAACCCTTTGCACTCGCAGCTATTTTATTATTTTAACGCTAAAATTAAATGTTTTAAATTTCGTAGCTATGAAATTGGTATAATACTTCACGCAACACCTAAATGTTTAGTAATAGATTAGATACCGATATATTTAATAATGTAAATATTTTGAATAATGGTACAGCAATTTTCAGTGGCGCCTCTCTCTCTCTCTCAGAGTCACCATTCGAGTGATAAGGGTTAAACAGAACGAGTGATAGGTCGAATCAGGAAAGACCACGAGAAAATGTGTGAGAGAATGAGAGGTAGCGTGGCGAGAGAGATCAGACGGGCGTGGAAACGGACGGACTGGGTCGAATCGCGTCGCAGAGCGTATCACATAGACTGTGTTCTCGGAAAACTAATAAAATCTACAACACAATTTTCATAACTTCACTTTTCTCAGTGAGGATATTTTTTCCATATTTTATCAGAAAAAAGTTAGACACAGACACGATCGTGCTCACTGTTGCCTTTTAACGCTAAACCTACCGAGCCTTAAAAGTAACTGGTACATTTTCTCTTATAAAAATGACAAGATCGATTTTATTTAGACTTTGTGCAGCTCCTATTGTAATATGTGCTCCTCTAAAGATATCTATAATCGTAAAATAAAAAATCTGGAATCGGTCATTTTGACCGGTGATGGTAGGTATAGTGTTAAAAAAGCTAGTCTGAATTTTCATCGAACGCATGAACTGCGCAAACATCAAAAACGTTCTGTTTACGATAAACATAAATAGCAGAGGACAGATACGATCGTGTCTTGCTCATTGTGCTGATGTTCAATGAACAGCCCCATTGTCGTAAGGGTTGTTAAGATTGCATCCCTCGGTTGCGAATCAGAAATAGAACCGTTATCTACATACCGACGTGGACGTCACAATGTTAATTTCATATTATCGATATCCCGGCAGACAATGCATAATATAATTCAACTAAAAATAATCGGCAAGCCGTCGCAGGAAATGTCAATATTAAAACGTATCGACAACGAGTACATAACACAATCGTCCTTAAACCTTATGCAAGAAATACCTCCAAGAATATGTCATTAAAAAATAATAAAAAAAAGGAGGGAATGGTCCGAGACATAATTGATTTAAATGAATTAGTCTGCATCAATTTCATAGAACATTTTCATTTCGCATGAAGATCCGCATTCTATTAATTATATCTAGGACCATTCGCTGCTTCGTTCATAATTTTTTAAAGACGTTTCTTGCATAAAGCTCAAGGGAAATATGAATGAAATTGTGCTCTGTACTCGTTGTTCATACGTATAATAAATCGACAATAAAAATTGCATCAATTTTATGAAACATTTTCATTTCGCATAAAGATCTGCAGTTCGGTGCTAAGAATAGTCCGCCGTCCGAGGGGTTGAAGTTAGCACACGCGTGCCATCGTTTTGTCGAAGAGTGTACGAGCAGGGATACGCACGCGGACCAGAAAGAGTAGGGCAGCGAGCAGGCCTCGTGAAAATCACGGAAAAGCGTGGAAAAGCGAGCATCGACGGCAATGGAGGCCGGTGTGGCGCGGGGATTCCGGTTGCTCGGTTCCGAGGCCGGCCCAGAATCCCAGAACAGCGCGTCTCTCAGCGTCCTGGGACATTTCCCGGATTTTTCAATCGATATTGCGACGAGTCCCGTGACGTCACGGTTACTCCCGTGACGCCTACGTGGCGGCGACGCACGCGCGCCGCCCCACTGGGTTAATAGGTTAGGTTATCGATCAGCGGGACATCCGACAACACGCAGACCCCCTCGATTCAATCCGACCCGGCCTCTTCTACCCGCCGACTGGCCCACCACCAACCCGCGCCGGGTACTTCCTTTGACCCAGGCATCTTACGCAGCTCCAGCTATCCCCGGAGACCGTTTTTCTTCCCGCTTCTTCGTCCCCGGCCTTGCCCCATCTCAACATCACCCCCGTCCTTCCGGAATTTCCATACAAGCTGCTACAGGACCCGTATCGATTCGATTCTACAAAGACAAATTACTTTCCGCCTCCTCCACCCTCTCCCTTGATCGCGATTTAACCCAGTTAACTTCCTAGTCCCGATCGCTCCGACATCCCCGACGCTTCCGCGATTTTTTGTCAACGCTTTTTACCATCATCCCTCTTCACAGAATCTACCCGTACACCCTGGTATCCACCTGAATGCAGTATGTTTTCCAGGGTACGTAAAATTGTGTTTGGCGCTCACTGTGGCTCGGTCGCAGCTACGTGGTTCTACTTTAGTCGGTTCGCCTGGAATTCTGCGCGCTGGTAGATTTCCGGAATTTTCATAAAACCTGCTACGCGACTCCTATCGATTTCGTCCAACAAAGAAAAATTACTTTCCACCCCCCAGCTACGAGAATGATACTGATCGCGACTTAACCCAGTTAACTTCCTAGTCCCGATCGCTCCGACATCCCCGACGCTCCCGCGATTTTTTGTCAACGCTTTTTACCATCATCGCGATCAGGATCTCTTTCCAGGATGGAACGGTAAACGAGGAGTCGCTAGTCGCTACCTCCCAGGCTACCTGGCTACCTCCAGCTGGGTTTCACCTCGCTTGTTCTACTTCAGTCCGTTCGTGTAGAGTGCTGTGTGGTGGTAGATTTTCGGAATTTTCATAAAACCTGCCGCGGGACTCTTATCGATTTCGTCCAACAAAGAAAAATTACTTTCGCGACTTAACCTAGTTAACTTCCTAGTCGCGATCGCCCCGACATCTCCGACGCTTCCGCGATTTTTTGTCAACGCGTTTTACCACCATCGCGATCATCCCTCGTTTCGGGATCGAACGGTAGACGAGGAGTCGCTGGGGACTTTGGACTTGCTACCTTCCAGGCGTGCTGAATTTTTTCCAGGGTTCGTGCAATTTTGTTTGGCGACTCACCGTGGTTCGCTTCAACTAGGCGGTTCTACCTTAGTCCGGTCGTCTAGAATTCTGTGTGATGGTAGATTTTCGAACTCCCGATGGGATTATAGAACGAACTTGGCGGGACTAGGAGTCGGAACTGCCTGATGCTGGTGGTGGTTCAATCAAACTTGTTAGAATATACGATTTGGTTTACTTGATTCTCTTAGTGTTCGTTGAACAGAGACTCCATGATTTATAAAATTTCCTGCTGAAATTCGAATACAAAATACGCGGACAAAGCAAGTGATCATACTACGTATTCCAGAAGATATAATCGAGACTACGATCGACGAGGTAGTAAATCTCCATGATACTGAACCCAATATCTTTCGAACCCCTAAAGTCAAGGGCTTTTTCACCCCTTCCATACGATCGATAACTCATAGAAATAATATATCTGTAAAATATTTGTGAAAGAACCGTTCTTTGCCAACTTTGTAAAATTATTTTTATTATTAATACAGCGTTCTGCATATATGTAGAAAAGAATGGTGACTACATAATTGATTAATAAACCTGTACTCTTTAAAATTGAACCATTGAATTTTATTTTCATATCGGGCACGAACTTATGCAATCATCTGATATTATAGCGTTGAGAACACAGTGTCGATCAGCGTTACTAGGTCAACAGGCACCCAGACCACAGGAAAATCGGTATGAAATCTCGGAGTTCAGTAGAACATTAAGGGAAATAAGTGTGGCCCGATGGAGCATCGGTGACGCAGCTTCCAGTTGAACGAAAACATGATTTCAATGCGGAGGATATCGGTCCAGCAGTCACCGTATTAAAGCGGATGTCGCGCGCGCGCACGATGGAGAGAGAGAGAGACTGTGTGACCCAATAAAGGAGACGTCTTTTCGTGAAAATTCCGGTTCGCGAACGGAACATTGGAGATTCGGGGAATGGCGTTAACCTCCCGGAAAGTTTCCCTAACGTGCTCCCTATCGGTATCGCCTCTGATTGCCTTTCCACTATCTCGTACAATCGACGCCGGGGCTACACGTTCAAATCCTGATCGAGCCCGCGATTTCGCTGCAATTTCTTCGGGATCCCCGGCAATTCCCGGCGAATTCCGTCGTGGGGCTCTCTCGATAGAACCGTGCCCGTATATTGTTTACCGCCCCCCGTGTCCGAAACGAGCACCGGGCTCCAATTCAGAGATAGATGCACCCGAGGTTCCCGCAGTTTTATGCATCGCGTGACCCCGCCCGGTATTCCTTGATTATTCGCCGCACAATCGTACCGTGAATTATGGATCAATTCCGTACCGCCTGTGCGCATTAACACGCACCCGAGCATCGAGAATTTTCCGTGCACCCCTTCTTCTCCTTCTCCCACTCTCTCTCTCTCCCTCTCCCTCTCTGTTTCACTCCCCTGCCGTCCTACCGTACGAGCCCTTTTATTCTCTCTCATTTACCCCGTTTCTTACTTTTTCGCCTTTTACCGCCGCTGCTGAATGCAACCTCACCTGGAAACTGCGAATCGCGGAATTATGCGCCGCCACTGTTCGACTTGACGCACTCGCGAGATTAAGCTGCTCCTGCTCCACTCTTTCTCTTATGGTTTTTCAGCGCAAGGTTTCGGGAGATTGAAACAGCGAGATTAAATGCCTCGCGCGATTGTCAACCGTTAGCTACAAATGAATTATTGTTTTGCCGAATGGTACTTACCTCTTACGGAAGAAAAGTTAACGACGTGGAGTAACAGCGGAAACGTTAACCGAATTTAAGAATGTCGATACATTGTTTCGAGGCTATTCAAATTTTTAAGATAATGGAATTGAGGGAAATAATTTACCCCCTGCATGCCAGTACCGATTAGTCACGTGGCATTCTGGCATATGTATGACAGAGAAGGGGAACGGCGACGGTAGAGTGGGTAAAGTTACTTAGAAGAATGCCCGCAGCAACCGCCCCTTTCAAGCAGCAAAACCGAAAATACCGGAATTAAGAAACACGATAATATTGCCTGTGGCTTAATGAAATTATTAAGAGAAGAAATAAATATCTGTGCAGCTGATATTTTTTTTTCTCCTATCTTCTCCTAGAATTTCGCCAGCTCTTCTCCACCCTCGTTCCTCCTCATCACCGCCCGCCATGAATATCGGCATCCCCCAGGATGTAATTCAATCAATTCGAGCGAACGTTAGGCGGAGTATCCGCGGACTGATTTTATTAGCCGCGAGTGCGTATTTCGCCTCACGCAGCATGGTGGCGAGGGATCGATTTTCATAGTCCATTAACTAATTACGGCGTCGGAACGGGCCTGGATCGGCTAGCCCAGGATCCGGCAGCGGCTGCCGCCACGCGGAGACAGCGGCCGCTCTCCGACGTGATTTCCGCCCGTCCACGACAATGTTTGCTCTCGTGATTAATCGGGGCACCGGCCAACTAATCGATACTAACGCTCGACGAATTAAACAGGTTCCGCGATAACGGCGCGGTTACGCGATCGTCCGCGACGCGGACTCGATGGCCTACTGACGAATCGATATCAATCTGCTATCAGAAATCGACGATCGACCCTCGTGATCCGACTAACGCGCCGCCACACTCGAACGATTCCGAAACCTAACTGAACGTGCCAACTATCTTCGTAGTTGCTTCAAGGCAATCTTTTATTAGAATATTATCTTTTAAAAATCAAATATCTTGTCCAAATTTGAATGACGATAACTATTGTACAGTTGACTGCTACTGTTGAAAAGTGTTTAAAATGCAAAGAATGTCATGAGGTAAAAATTGCTTGTTCATGCAAATATGCTACTGAGGATAATTAGCAGTTGTCAGCAGTCGCGTTTATCTCTGCTACAAGCAAAGTGACATTTCCGTGAAATCCAGAAACTTGGCGTGACAATCATTGTTCTAAACGCTCCGTTGTACATAAAAAACGCGAGGATTAATCTCCGCAAAGAAATTTGATTGTAGGTTGTTCATTGTCCGGTTGTCAAAAAATCTTTCTCTTGTTCGTGATCACGCAATATTCGAATTTGTCTGAAGTATTGTCTGAAAATCGAGCACATACTTTTGCAAACGACTAACACGAACGGTATTGAGGAATTACCTTTGTGGAAGAGGTATTATGCAGGGGAGGGTGCAACGAGTACACAATGCCGGGACATGAAAGGCAGAAAAGTCCGCGTCAGTTGCCATTGACAAACGAAACTCTCTCGAAGATCGTGTCCAAGTGGGCATCTCGTGACACTTTTACCTGGCAAAGCGTGCGCAGTCGTTCCACCTCGGACCTGCCAGCAATTTTCTATCATTCCGAGTCATCTCGGGTGTCTCTCGCTTTCCCTCGGTCCTTTCTTCGGCCACCCAGAGAGGATTCATAAGCGAGCACCGCGCGGAAGATTCCCGATAATGTTCTACCACTTGGTCACCGAGTGACCTCTGACTTTCGGCCGGAAGCGGCGATTACTGTTCCGGCATTGTCGGCCTTATCTAGACCAGAATAATGGGGACGAGTTTCTTTGGGGATTGCTGTTGTAGTTGGATAGTCAGCCGCGGTGTCATTATTGTCTCCAGGCGCATTATCTTATCGCCGTCGAACTGGGCTGCTTGTTTGGCCCCGATAGTGACAAATGATAATTCAACGCGTTGCCTTTAATGACGCAACGACTCGGAACTATTGCGATTTTCGCGCAATACTTGTGCACATACGAGTACGCGCATCTGGCCTTTACCTCAAAGAACACGGAATGACAAGTAGCTTAGACTGCGGATCTTAGACTGCAAACCAGAATTTTCTAGAACAGGTGTACGACACATGAGCTACATCAATATGTATCTCTCCTTCAACAATTTAGGTAATTTTAAGATAACGCGATGTTACTACCTCTCTCTTCAAAAAGTATTCGTTGGAGCGAATTATATAGCAGCAATCCTGATCTCATTTTAAGCGTTTATTATTTAAAATATTGTTTACATTATTAGATATGTTGGTATCTAATCAATTACTAGACATTTAGGAATTGTATTATAGTGGCTCACGAAAGTATTCGAACGCCCTTTGAAACAGAATAACTTTTTTATAATTGTACCAAACGACCTGATCTTTTATAATCCACCAAATTTAAAAAAATCATAGAGAATAGCTCCGAGTGCAAAGGGTTAAAGCTTCGGACTTTTCCTTTAACGAGACCAATTTTATTGCAACACGATTGATTTTTACGAAATTGCAACAGGTTAAATGTCGTCAATTTCTCGAGAATCGGAAGTTTTATGTTCAAATACTTTTGTGGACCCACTGCATTTATTGAAACTGTATAAAAAGTTGTTCGGCACGACGGAAGTGTAATTAAATCAATTATAACGTAAGTGAGTTTGAAAGTATTTAGGAAAAGTGTGTGAAATCTTGCAGCGGTTGCATGGGACGGCTGCTCCCTTGATCTGATGATGTTGCGCGAGCAAGCTAAGCTCCTTACGACGTCGAATATGCCGGGCAACCGATCGACACAATTACCAAAGTCGCACTATCGATTGGCCACCGAGAGACCAGCCTGCAACACCGTTGTAAATCGCGCCTTAAGCCCGAAGTAAATACACCGCGTGAACTGAATTACGACGATGTTACGTTTTACAGGGGCCGATCGATGATCGCTCCTCCTCCGACTTCTAACGTTCGCCCGAAGGATCAATGGCCCATAAACAGTCTCATTTCGCTCGGAACTCGACCCCCTCCACCCCCCTGTCTCGCTTTTTCTGTAATAAAATGGCAGAGCTAGTCGCCCGGCGCCGAGCAAAATTTCGCGGAAAACCGTTTCGAGTGCTATTTAATATATTGGAAATTGTACCGCGGGAAAATTCGGAAAATTGGGGAACTTTGTGTGCGGGCAGAACAATTTGCACGTAACATAAACCTATTTTATAGCCCTCGGGCTGCTTCAGGGGGGTCGAAATCACCCCTTGAGAGGAGAGCAGTATTTTCTTTCGCGCAGAATGTCTGGAAAATAGAGGGTTCCGAAGAAAGTTTGAAGAAGCACATAATTTCGTTTTTATTGCGGCAGAATAAATTTTTCTTTCAAATGCTTGGGAACATTCTAGTGTTTCTCTCCTCTCTTTGATTTTATATCTTTCCATTCGCAGGTTCTCCATTTCTTCTCCTATTAATTGAATCATTTAAAACATGCGATAAAATGTAATCTTGATTTCTGGAAGTGTGCTTAAAATATTTGTCGCGAAAAAATAAATTTATAGAGTATTATAATATTTTACGATTTCCATTTATTTCCACGATTCCTGTTCCATCCTCGTGCGCACGCAATTCGACACGGAAGGAGACTTTCAGTTTCAATAAGAATCGTTCCTATTAAAAAAAGTATACAACACTGTAAACGTAAGAGAAAGTAAAAAATACCGTAGACTTGTTTCACGGTTGTTGCTCGACCATTTCTTTTCAGTTAAGTCCATTAACTTGAACTATAGAAAACCACAAGCATCGGTGCGTACGCTGCCACTCAATTGTTACTCTAGAACAAGGAAAACAATAAAAGGTACAGAGAGTACTTTTGCATCTGTGAGTTTGAACTATGTGACGCTCAAGCATCCATCCTCATTTGTCACACTAACGAAGCCAAATTTAGTGCTGATCGAACAAGTGGCCAAACTGCATTTCGGCAATTAGAATGATATTAAAACCAATCTGCAGCTCTAAAGTCGTTAAAACCAATAAAACGCATTAAAGCTCCTTATAAAAAGAATATGAACTTGCAATTTTAAATCGGAGTGCTGTACACGATTATCTGAACCATTCAGATTTTATACTCTACCTCGCTTATATGAGTCTGTGAGCAATTATGTCCCATGTTATTTTTAGCGTAAACGACTTATTAGAGTAATCAACGCTGCTTTTTTATAAATAGACTGCGTATCTTTATAAATTTCTAGCAAAATTGTGAGTATATGAAATTCGAAATTGTTGAAAAATTTTAAATATATCCTCACGGAAATTAAGTAACATTCAATTTAGTTACTATTTCTTGCAATCGGCGAAGACAATTTTTATTTTGCATAAAGATCCGCAGTCTATTTATAAAATACTACTAAATGTTCATAAAATTATTAGTCAGTTTTATAATCGCTATCACAGGTGAATTCAATTCTGGTAAATTTCTTTTTCGTAAAAACTGCGTAGAGAGAGAGAGATTTACTTCAAAGAAGGTCCAGTATATTCGTTGATTCGCGCGTTGAAAGAAAGATTAATAATTAACGTGATGAGAGAATTCTAGAACCGCTGGGAACGGTCCAACTCAAAGTAATTATCCACGGATCAGGATAATGAAACGAGTTGTCTTTTCCATTGTGGTGGGACGACGTTCTTTGATCGCCCCTGTTCCGCCATCATGGCCGACCATCGCCGAATAAAATTGCGTTTCGATCGGATAGAAACGGAATCGTCCGGTTTTATTAGCGGCGCCGTAAACCGTGGAGAGACGTCGACCGTGAAACTGTGCCAACGGATAGAGACTGGGTTAACCGAAACCCTGTTAAAGTGTGACGGGTACGATGTTAATGATTGGACAGTGTTTACTACGCTTTTGTGGAATTAGGCCATCGCATCGAGGTAACTAAGTTTCATAACGTCGCCTCGGGGACGTTCGAAGAAAATTCAATGTCGCATCACATTGCCCAGGTTGGAGTATTAGCGCAATATGTAATTATTAGAGTGCGGAAATACTATAATACTATCCTTAAATTGTTTTAATGTCTTTTCAGTTTCGTATTTGACGTAGCTGCAATTTGACGCAGTGTAAAGATTAACTCTTTGCAGTCGGAATTAATTTCAACTTGAAAATTAAGCATTTCTTTCGACCTAGAATAATCCCATTCTATATCATTTCCTACATTTTATGGATATGAAATTGATGTAACACCTCATACAATACTTAAATATTTGGTAATATTTAATAATCTAAATAATATTTTGAATAATGATACAGCAATTTTTGTGCTAAGGGTTATATTATTTATTTAGATATGTGTTATTTTCTACGTGGTAAAAATTATGAAACAATGGAATACATTCTTGAACGTCTTCTGTATTTTACAACAGATGCAAACGATTCTTACTTTCCGTAAAAATCCGCAGGCTAATAATTACGGGTGGCATCTACGCGTGTACAGAATCTCTTTTCCGACTGTTTCGTCCAGGTATTCCCACTTTTGTGCGTCGAGTAACAGTTTCCGGCGGGTTGGTCGAATTCTCGTCGGAGAATAGCGACTCGCGGAGGCTTCACGATGAAATATACGGGCCCGGGCGCAACACAAGAAACCAACAGACGCCATTAAGCACGTAGAATCGTCGAATCCGCGCGCGCTTTCCGCGAAATCCCGATCCCCGGTCGTTATAGTAATTATTGCAGAGCGTGTGCATTCCCGTGGCGTGGCACGGACACGCTCGAGCATGCAAAATTGTCGGTCTAAAGCCGCACTGTGGTCACCCGTCGTCGGCATGCATCTCCGTTACCGTTTAATTGAATTAATCCTCCGGACCCGGCCACGGGCCCGTTTCTCGTCTTCCGTCTTCGCCCACGCGTTCATTTCCGGTTACTCAACTGCCGACGCCGGATGTCTTGTCTTCCTGCGATCCACCGCTTGTCCGCTAACTTCCCAAATCGATTTGTTCCGAACGGACCAGCCCCCACTTCCCGGCAGACGGTGCACGAGCTGAAATTTTTATTCCACCATTGGTGCCCATAATGATGAAAGTGGCCTTAGCAAAAATTTACAAAATGAGTTTATTGAAATAAACTAACAAAAGATCTACTGTTCCATATACCTCGATTTTTATGCTCGTGTTTTTCTCGTGTTCCGGAAGATTCGACAGTTACAGGTCTTACGCTAATTATAAGGTGAAGTGGGGTAAGCGCAGACTGGTTTTTGTAAAGTTGGATTTTAAACTTATGTATTCTCAGCCTGGTATGTAAATACTTAACGCTGCCGGTATCACTGGTAATTACTGGTGAATTAATATTACGTATTTGTACAAAATGCCAACTGCTCTGCACTTTCCCCCGAAAATGGGGCAAGAGCGTAATAAAATGCTTTTAATTTCACTAAATTATATTGTACCTTTATTCTTGGGCGACATCTATGTCGGATAGTTCATACTAACTACATTAATAAATTCAAGCTAACGAAATTTCGCTCTTATTATAATAAAAATAACCAGTATATGCACTTGCCCCGTTTACGAACTCACCCCACCTTACCTTAGGTGTTTTTGGATTATATATTGCTTGCGCAGAGAATAATTGTTAAAATTTTTAGGCGCGTGCTAGGGATTTGTAGCAATTAGGAGAACATTTCCAAATTTATCAGCGCGCGAGAAATAGCGGCGCGTTTCCGCGGCTATTCTCGGTCGCGAAAGACGAAAAGGCAAGGGCGCATTGCCGAACGGCCTTGCCAAAAGCACGCTGCCGATCGACAGAAGAGAGATCGCCAGGCGAAACGGCTGCCAACGCTTAGTCGGAAGCTTGGTCCTCCTCGAGGATATTCCGGAACGAGGTCTCGCGATCGCGATAAACGTCCCTTGGCATCGACGATCGTGTCGTGACCGGCGTGATTCCTTCAAGTTTATAATGATTACCTTCGGGGCAGATACGAATTCGGACACTCCTCATGCCTAGCATATTGACGAAGCTCCAGGTCTACTGTTTAGAGCGATTTCCAGCGTTCATTGGCACTGGTGATGGCGTGCAAAATCACTAGCAGCGATTTAACACAGTGATCGCAGAATCGCGATTTATCGTGATTTTAATCTAGAGCGAACTTGCTCACTGACATCCTAATTCTTCATCTCGAACGAATTAGCTCTTTTTTAAAAATACATCAATTAGCTTGCATCAAAATATCTGCGTACAACGTAAATTCACTTCATTCGATGATAAAAATAAAAAATATTCAATTTTCTTTTCGAAATAGTAATATTTATCTAAATAGAGTAAATGTGCAGACTCCCAGTACCAAAACCTTAAAAGTTATTTATTAAATACGGCCAACGACTTATACGTTTTAGTCAACGAATTTATCAGCGAACAAAATCGCGAATTCGTATGAGCTCCCACGCTTGTCGGTATTTAAATTTTCGCAACAGAAATGGGACAGGCTGTGCGTTTAATAAAATATCGACCGACGCGTTGAATAAAATATTTAACAAACGTTGCCAGCGATCGCGTTAAATAGCCCACGGTAAGTGGCGTGTTAATCAATGAAACGGTGAATTTGACGGGCCCTTAAAAAATGAACGAAACCGTTCGACGACGAAGCAGCGCGTAATTAGCGTGAACCGCACTTGCCCGCAAATCGGTATACCCGGCCGTGATACGGAATATTAATGAGCGAGATGGACGGGCCGAATCCATTGGTTGTCCGTGCGCGAATTATAATGCGACGATGCGGGCCGGTATTTGCGCGTGCCATTCCGCTGGGCGAATAGCAAGTAGCTCAGGACCGGTCGCGCAGAGATTGCGAAAACCTCGCGCCCGACGATTTTGCCCGGTT
Organism: Lasioglossum malachurum; assembly: GCA_028455605.1. Taxonomy (NCBI): domain Eukaryota; kingdom Metazoa; phylum Arthropoda; class Insecta; order Hymenoptera; family Halictidae; genus Lasioglossum; species Lasioglossum malachurum. The sequence goes on along the minus strand of CM052319.1, from coordinate 10,248,596 downwards.
TGCGAAACCCGTCGCGACAAACTTGCGATAGTACTTGAAACGATGCGCGCGTGCAAGCATTTCATCACTCCTGGCCCGAATTTATTTATTCTTTATTTAAGCACGTTTAACCCTTCCGGGTTTGTCTTCAGTTTCAGTCTAAACTTCTCAAAGGAATCAGTGTATCGATGGATTTACTGTATTGAGTTTCATGTCTTCTACGCCAACTCGCAATAAAATAACATTTCGTGACCAGCTAGATCGGTGAATCGCAACGCAGAAGCTGAAAGCGATGGCGAATTAACGTCAGTCGAAGGCGTCCAAAGTTCACGGCCCCCGGAGCTCCGAATTACAGATCGATTAAGCTTCAATCGCCGTTAAACTGTAATTAAATTACCGGGCTGTTAGCGGGCCTGTTGCGCCCCGCGGTTTTATATCGCGCGGATGGAACCCGGTGTCGCAACGCGATAAAGTTATTACCGAGCCGCGCGGCCAGGATTTACGATGTCACGTTTTTCAGAGCGGCGGATGCGAAATCGCCGTTTGCATAATCGCGTCGAATTACTCGCGCGCGCGCCCGCGGCCGCAGGATATTCCGCGTGACAACCGCCTCGTAAAATTGTTTGACCTTTCGCGGCACTATCCGCTCGAACCCTGCACTCTTCCTCGGGAATTACACTCGAAAAACTCATTTACGATCGGCTGCACAAGTGCTCATTCGGCCACGATTATGCTGGGGCTGCGACAAACAATCGGACGACAAAAGCGAAGCGTCGAAATGTCTTCCATCGCTTTACAGTGGAAGTTTATACAGGGTGTCCCATTCGAAGCTCGTCGCGGAAATATTTGAAATAAAACTTACTCTGTTTCGGCGGACACATCTTGTTTTATGCGTTCATAGGAAAAATATAATAAAAATTTATGAAAGCTGATGGTAATCACTAGGTTGCTGATCTTCATGCAAAATAAAAAAATGTTTGCGTTGATTGCAAGACACAGGAGCGAGATAAAAATGTCTTTCTTCCTTTAATTATCTGATCAAGCGGAAACCAATACGCTGGTGGCTTTAAATTTTCGTCATAAATGCATAAAATCTGCAAGTCTATTAATTATAGACACACTGCTCCACAAAGTTGAAGGGTCCTTCGCCTCTCCGAATAGAAATATTTCGAAGACCTGTTTACTATATTTAAAAAACGGAGCGTGGAAACCTGAAGGTGGCTTTTGTTCTCGAAAATATTACAAAGTCAAACGAGCCTGTAGAGTTTGAAAAATTTTGTTCGCTGTCCGTTTGAAAATGACTTCGTAAAGGGAAGCCTCCCCTTCGCAACGACCTTTGAACAGTTGACGAATTTTTGTTTGCTGTTTCGCGACACTTTGACTGGAAAGTACGGGCTTGCGTCTCGCATGCGATGTGTGCTACGTTTAATGTGTCTGCGTGTATTCGGTACGTGTCCCAGTGCGGCTAAAAATAAATATTGTTAATCAACATGCAAGGAGAATACCGAGAAGCAATGAACACGCACCGAAACAGAGTCGAATGCATCGGTTAATTAGAAATTGCACTTTTGTATCGTCGGTTTATATCCGCGAAAGAACTACGCAGTTGTTAGCCAGCGTATTTTATACTCTCCAAATACGAACGTTCGGCGAGGAGGGTTTGCCAGCAGTTTCCCAGGGAAACAACCCTGCGCAACCAATATCTACACCCACGAAATACCGGCAGTGCTGGAAAACATTGCCAAACAGTGTTCACATTCGTCCGATCACAATACTAGAATCGTTGTTACACTATTTGCATCAACAACAACGGGCAACTGCGTTCGAGTGCTCGCGAGTTTAGCACGGCATTATTGATGAAGTCCGACGTTATAGCAAACAACGCCGATATTGACGTGTGATCGACGGAATATTATTAATACATTAATGAGAAACGGCGTAGCTGATCCCTACACAAGTAAATGGAGAAAACTACTAACGTTGAACAGAAACGGAATGTTAAAACATCGGAAAAGAGGAATCAAAGTTTACTTCGGTTTTACTGAGTAGATAGCATAAATGAAATTTCTTGTAATTTGTTAGATACTGACATATATAATAATCTAAACAATATTTCGCCACTCGAGTTGCCAAGGGTTAAAGAATGGAATGTCCAGGGTGTAAAGAAATTATATGTCGCGGCAACCATAGGATCATTCTCACCCTCAATTTGGTTGAAATTAAGCTAAGGAAGGTGCCGCAAAATTGACCTTGACCTTGAATTTTAATGTCAAAAGATCAACCATTTTTTTTCTAATTGCACATTTGACCCTTAAAAAAAGTTATTGACCTTTCGACCTTAAAATTCAAGGTCAAGGTCAATTTTGCGACACCTTCCTTAGTTCAATTTCAACCAAATCGAGGGTGCAGAATCATCCTATGGTCGCCGCGACATATAACTTCTTTACACCCTGTACAAATAGAATTCACTAATTATTATTGAATAACTTTTGATGAATAACTTTGATTTTGAACTTCCAGCTGGATCCGTGACGCTGTTCGCGGTGCAACCTTGCGGAAAATTCGCAGCGACGGCGTCCAAGAGCATGTTGCCCGAAGATCGTCCGAGTTTTCGTTCTCTGTGGAGCCAGGAATTTTAATAATTTTCGTGGCCCGGTTCCCGGCCGCTATGAATCTGCCTAGCCCCGGATTCCTTGATGCTTCGAACGCTTTCGGCAAGTTTTTATTGCGGTTTAGAGTTTAATATCTGCCAGTGGCTGTCGTTGGTTCGTATCGTGGCGAAATGAATCTTGCGCGAAAACCTCGCGGTCGAGCCAGGCGCCAGCGCGTCGTGTCTGGCGAGCAGCGACCGGCATCATTCTACTGTCTCTTCGAGACTTTTACCTGAGAGAGAGAGAGAAAGAGAGAGAAAGAGAGAGAGAGAGAGAGGGAGGGAGAGAGAGAGAGGTCGACCCTCCGAGACCAGAAGGAATTATGGTCGCAGTCGTAACTGACGTATTGTCTAGTTTATTCATCGCATAATCCGTGTACAATTACCTGGAAGTCAGTCGGAGCTTCTAAAAGCTGCATTCAGCATGCACCCGTGGAACAAAGCTCCGTTCGGCTCCTCCAGCCGACCGGCTGTTGGCTCATTGTAACATTCGTTACATTGTGATTTTATTTGGAACAATAACGTCCAAGCACGATTCGGGCTAAGCCGTCTTTTAAAATGCACCTCCGCTCCGCGGCTCGTTGTCAACGACGGGAACCGCATTCACTGGCAACGCATACTCGTTAACGCTCCCGCAAAATCAAAGAACTTTCCTTTCTTCGAGGGGGAAAACCGCGAAGACCTGTGTTTCATTATCAGCTCTAACTTTAAGCAATATTGTAGACCCTCTCCTGCAGTCTTTGTTCGTACCTTCGCTGAGACGAGGTGGTTCACTGTAAACTGTAAAACTTTCATTTCCTTCTTTTCTTTAATGATTACGTTTATTGGTCGTGCATGGTATTGGCACTGTTTTCTAATCTTCTCTTGCTGCGGCTGTCTTAAATGTGTCTTTGTGTACTATACAAAAGCCATTATTCTTTCCAGTGATTTATCGTGAACCGCAAAAATTGATTTGTTTGTCACACGAAATTTTGATCCACAGATGTCTAAAAAATGTCGTTCTGGTTACAGCGATGAATTCTGATGTTTTGTCGATTTCGTGGCCCCTTGCCGTATTTCAAAGAGTCAGACTCGTAACGAAGATTTGAACAAAACGTTACGTGTTTCTTTTTAGATGAAATAAAATTCGTATCGTTTGCAATCAATGGACTGCGGATCTTTATGCATTTATGGCATCTAAAAATGTTTAGAAAATTCTACAATATAAAATTCCACAGAATTTAATACGATTTTTACTTATTTCAGATCTATAAAGGCTACTACCATAGAAAATAAGATTTTACTTGTTCCCACTATCTTGAAATTTGCTTCAAAAAATTAAAAAACAATCAGTATAGGGAACCGCAGGAATATTTACAGCGTTCATTGATGTTGCCGATTTAACTGCCCAAAATGCGATGGAATCCAAAACAATTTAATAAAGCTGTTATGATCATTATTGATCAACAAATTGTATTTTCTTTTAATTTCAAGGATGTATGGGTTAGTTTTAATATCTACTTTAGTGCTTTTCAAAGCTAGCGCGCTGAGAGAGTCCGAGGATATGAGAAAACTGAGATGTTGATGTTCCAGAGCAAAATATCGAAAGCATCATTTAGACCAATACATTCTGCGGTGTACACAGAAGACGGAATGTTTATAACAGCACGGTGGAGGCCTGTCGATTCCGGAGGCTCGAAACAGAGACACGGTCGTCTGGCCAGCAGGTTTCGCGTCGTGCCCGTTCGACGACGTTATTAATCGCTAATAACTGTAATTTTCCGGGAGCTGTTTCTCGAGCGTTCCTCGACCGTCACGATCGACCACTGGGAGAAGCGTTCCACGGACTATCCAGGAAGAGCGCAGTCGACCATCTAATCCCGTTGCTCTTTTGCGTTTCCTCCTCCGGTCTTCATGGCAAATTATCAATGTCACGTAGCGCGTCGGACTCCCCTGGCAAATCCATTTACCACGCGCTGTTTGCTGCAACCACGTCCCTGCCAGCCCCCTTTCGTCCTTTGTCCGTCAGACCCGTTCCACGAATCCACGAGATAAATCCCTCTTCCGGTTCCTCTGTGTCGGCCCTCTTGTGAAACGGGAACGCGCGAACTCTTAGTTCGGTCTCGGAGCACACCGTCGTGATTCCCGGAATTTTAATTAAACATTAAACGCGCCGGTAATTTGCCATGTTTTTTTTTAGATACACGGCAGCGGCGTTCGTTTAAACTGTATTTTAGAATTCCTGGAATTTTTTTAACAGACATTGAATGTACTAGTTAACTAGTACATAAAAATATAAATAATATTGTCTCGCTTCTAGAGTTTCAATTAAATATTAAAAGTGCGAATAATTCACCGTATTTTGTTTTAAACCCTTAATTGGTATACCGTTATTCAAAATATTATTTATCGGTATCTAATCAATTACTAATCATTTAGGTGTTGTATACGAGGTATTATACCAATTTCATGTCCATCAAATTTCAAAAACCATAGGGAATGGAAACATTCTATATCGAAAGAAATGTTTAATTTTCGAGTTAAAGTAGCTTGGAGTGGAAAGAGTTAAATGTTCGGTAGTCGCGTTTAATGAAAGAGAAATTTGTATTTCCTCGAATTTTTCGGGACTCGCACACAGAAAACAATGAAACTATAGAAGTCACTCAAAGGGTCTTTGCAGCGATTCGAACGTATGTACCGAGGAACGTTTTACCAAGCGGTACGAATTTTCGTTGCGGCTTCGCCTCGACCAACACCGGAAACAGAAACGTCGCCGTAATTAAGCGTGTGACATCGCGTCGCGACGATAAAACGCCGGCAAAAAGGTCGCTCGTAACTTCTTGCTGATACGAGTCCGAATAAAAAGCAAATCGCGGGGACGCGGAAGTTTATCGGCGGAAGAATTGTTTGCTTTGCGAGCTCCGGATGAAAGAAACATGCGGTATAATAATACGTGTCCGGTGCATGCGAGTTCCGCCGACGTGGTGCGCGAGCTTAATTGTAAAAAATTGCGTCTGCGCCACGCCCCCGCGCTCAGCGAATTCAAAACTAGACAATACTAAGCCTCTGCAAACGATATTCAATACTTCGACGTGAGTCGAGGACATATTCATAGTGGTAATTATTGCTGTCTGATGACGTAACTGGTTCGAGATTGAAATAAACTTTTATCGTCTCGCTACATTATCAATGCTGTAAGCGAATTTGTGAAACAAAAAATATGACTAAATTCTTGCTCGGAATATTGTTTCACAGTAAATATTTGATCTAAGAAAAACGAATGTCCCTCATGAAGCCAATTTTTCTTTTATACTAACGCAGTTATTAATAAAAATATATAGTTTATATTCTACTTTAACATAATTCAAGTCAGTTTTGTACATAAGTGCTAGACTGCGGATTTTTATGCAGAATAAACAATGTTTTCATTGATTGCAAGACACAGGAGCGAAATAACAATTTCATTCTTCTTTTAATTATCTTATTATATATTATATTAATTGAAGTAGTATATGGTATATTAATTGAATGATTGCATTCTTTTTCACGAATATTTCGGAGGTCCACTGAAGGGTTACGGATTAAGGACTACTATGTATGAAGGGATCCGTAATACCAACAACTTCGTAATTGCAGTTTGAAGGGTGTTTGTCGGAAAAGAATATTTGTTGGAGATTTTTCTAGTAAAATTGCGCAGTCTGCTCGCCGCGGAAGGATAATATTTTCCAGCTCGGTATATTCCGGGCCGATTTCCGCGGCGCGAAACGCGGAGCTGCTACTTACCGATATCGCGCTGATCAATTTTCAATTTTCCGGCGGTCGTTGGATCCGTGCCGAAGCCCCGCGGCTAAAATCACGTCCCATTGTTTCGCCGAAGCGCCTGGAACGCTATGGGAAGAGGGACCGGCGAATAAAAATACAGGCAGCAACGCGAAGGAACAGGATCCCCGTCAACGCGGGGTAGGGATACACCGCAAAACACCGCCGTTGCATAATATCCACTCAGGGCCGAGTCTTTTATTTATGCTTGACACCGACGTAATTTCAGAGAAACGTCGCGCGAGATTATTCGCAGGATGTCGCGGTTCCCGGGTTGTACACGGTGGAAAAAATGTATTTACCGCGGTTCTCAGGCTTCAATCAGCGCCCCTTTGTTTAGCAATCTTTGTCAAATAATTCCCTGAAAAATTAACGATTAATCGGTTCTTTCTCTTCTGTAATATGTTGAACGGAACATTCGTTCTGAATGAAAATTTAAGTTTTTGTATATTATAAAATATACAGGGTGAATCTGGGAACTAGGAGAAAAAAAATTACTGCGTTTTTCTAAGTAAAAATAGAAAACAAAATGATTCTTTCTTACCTTCAAAAGCAAGCGTTATTCGGCTAATCTGTTTATAGCATCCCACCCTGTATATTCAAACTAAAAACATTCGTTCATCGCAGTGTAATATGGCGGATAAATCCCTAGGGTATCCCTTTAATATCTTTTATAATATTATAATGAATAATATTTCAACCGCAGGTTTTCCAATTTCATTCTAATCGGAGATTGCATATTTTTCGCCCACCCCATACAAATCCTGTTGCCCCGCAACTCAGTGTTTTCATTGGTCGTAAACACCGAAACACGACACGCGGGAAAAATCGTCTCGACGCTCGAAAACACCGGGGAGTTCGATTAATTAAATTAATTCGTCAGCCTGGGGCGTCGAAACGTTGCACAACAACCCTTGAATTTTATTTGCATTCGCGTTTTACTTTCCGCGAGACCCGTCGCGTCGGTCTTATTAACAAGTTTATTTACGATCGGGCTGATAATTGAGCGACGCTGGAATGCGGCACGGATGTCGTAAAATCGGGTATTTCTACGAAATTATCCGGGATGCTTGTTTCAGCGGCTCTTCAGCGATCGTTGTCTTTTATGGCACTAACGAGAAGACGCGTTTCAATTCCGCCTTCGCTTTGCACGGCAGACGTTTTCTCTTTCCACTGCTTCATTACTCAATTAATCTGGTCAATTAATAAGTTCGAGAAATGATCGCTTTCAAATTTTGCCGCGATCAAATGGAAAATTGTCACATTATGTAAAGAAAAATGTTCCTTGTGGCTGAAAATGTATGTAAAATTATGTGACTTTTACGCCAACTGCTAAACCAATTGCAATATATTATTTTATGAATCATGATCGTCTTTTATTCTGCCTGTATACGTATATAAAATGTTGAATGAATTTACGTAATCTTTATGCACTCTGGTTATTCTTTGAAAACCGAGTCCATAGTATATTGTATAGAATGATGGATTAATTTACGTCAACTATCCGAACTCCTGTTTTTATAAGTAATTTAGTAAAAACGTGATTAACAATGAAAACCTTGTATTTCGAAAATACAAATGTGATAAAAATTACACGGCTATTGTTGACGTCTCGTAAAATGCTGCAAATTAAAGACTAAACTTAATTGTTTCATCGGAGAACAAATTTTATGTTCACGTGGAATGTGGTATTTACGTTCGCGAACGTTTGCTCGTGGACAGCCGGGTCTCAGAGGAGGTTGGATAATAGAAATTTCAGCTGCGAGAGAAGAGGTCGAACGCGTCTGCAATAAATCACGGGATCCACGCGATCTTCGTGGATCATTATCGCGTAACATCAGATTATGCATCGGGAAGCAACAGTGGTTCTAATGAGACGACGAATACGATCCTGCGATCCATTATATCGCTCGCATTCAGCCCCTGATACATAATGTATAAACATTACGAAACACTTCTCCCTCCGGCTGTTATATATTCACCGCTTCCTTTGACCCGCGGCTGCCTTTTAGGAAATAAGCTCTCTGCTAAGAAGATCGCCGAGACTTTTGCTTACACTCGGAACCGCGAACGCTTAAGAGGAAGCTGAAACCGTAGGATAACGGATCAAGGATATTTATTCAAGTATAACGCTTCATGGTTTAATCGTTTTAATGTTTGCCCGACCGTCCGAAAACTTTGCGAGAAGAAATGAAACTTTGGAGTATATCATACATAAACCGAAATTACGTATGCTTCTTTTTATGGGGGTAGATCAGATCATGTTGATTTTCAGCCGCGATAAAATAATTTCCATCCATAAATCACTAAACAATTTTTTGATCTGGATTCGATAATAATGCACGGTCCGCGTTCGCTTCGAAATATACAGCAGCATAAAGAGGAGATTACACCAACGACGGTAACAATAAGAATAATAATAGTAAGCTAGTATCACAGATGTCTCGTACAACGTTGCAAGAGCGTCGTCGGCTGCGATCGTGTAATCGTTTTGTAATTTCGCGGTATCTTGCGCGACGCTTGTGCCGTAATTAGACCACCTAGCCTCGATTTTTATTATCGGCCGACTGTTGTCTGGAGTCTGGCACGCGCATGACTACGGTACGAATCAGGACAACAGTGTGTCAAGGTGAGCACACACGTCCTAACGTCGCGAATACAGGCGCGTGACAACTGCGTAGCGAGTAATATTTGCTCGATCGGTATGAAAAGAGGATCGTTGAACTGGCCATGAATGCTGAGAGCATTCGACGAACCTATTAACGAAATTTCGAACCCGCATCAAATCCACCATTTCTCAAAATGACGTGAGACTTCGTCTGTTGCGACAGACGAACGGTACGCTGTTCCAGCAGACTTATTCCAGATTCAAGTGACACCCGGTATAACCATTGCAACGACCACAAAATGTAAGAAGAACCTACCACCAGTTTCTACCACAAAAAATCCGCCCACCCCCGTAAGAATTGGGGATGGCGGACCTCATTCGAAACGTAGAAAAAGAGCACTAAATCAGCCAGAGAACGAGAGATCCCTTCGCGTAGTACACAGGGTGAAATTATCGTTCTCGCGTCGCGATTTCCCGGTATATAAATCAAACACGGCAACAAAACCACCCTTAGCCTGAGGGCTAGGGGTTGGTCCCGGTGTCGGGAAGTCGGCGGTTGGTTCTGGGGCCGTTCGTAAGGTGGTCTTTCGCTTGCAGGTGCGATCGCAATTAACCAAAGACGCCCTGGAAATTGAATTCGCGCTAAAAGTAAAGAAACAAGCCCGGCCTCTCAAGCTCGAACCTCTTCGCTCCGCTTCGTTTCCCTTAGCGCCTTCTATCCGGCCCGAGAAACGAAGGCTTCGTCTTTCAGGAAGCAATCTACCGAATGTAATAGAAGCTCGTGCAAGCGGTATCGGCACTGGGAAAGGGGGATGGGGGTTGAAAGACGCGGGGAAAGAGAGCAGGAAGAGGAACGGGGGAAAAAGACGGAAGAGAGAAGCTGTGCTTTCAGGTCGTTTGAAAACGCGATATCAATCGGGTCGCGAGGAATGGTCCCCGAGTGTCTTCGGGGAGGTGGGTCGAAGGGGTGGAAAGAAATACAGGGGTGGAAAGCCACGCGACCGCTCCACAGAGCCCAACCCCCGCTTTCCCGCACTACGTGCCGACTGAGATTTCAATTCAATTTCTGCCAGGGAATGTAAACATGTCGGTGGGACCGCACGCGATCCGCGGGCGCGCTTCTTTCTGAAATTTTTAGAGGATCACGGATCCCGAGCGGATTTAAGTGGTCGAAAGGGGACGCTCGGCCGGGTATTTCGATACGCGTCCTTGTTCCTCCTCAAATATTTGTTTCTTCCGGCGCGTGGAGATCGAGCTGCCCGTTCGATTATTCCCGCGGGAAAGCTACGCGTCATTGTTCCAGCGAAATTTGCGTCTGCGGTCGGTCTCGCCGGAGAACTCGCGACTCGTGATCGCCAGATCGAACAATGCAGGTTCAGTGGTGATCGGAATTCCGCATAGAAAATTCTCTGTTTCGAGGAGACGAGCAGGTCTATTTACCACACCCTGTAATTATGGCTGTACCATTTGTGGGTGAACACAATTTTAAATTATTAAGTTTTTTCTTTGTTTTTCAGTTCGTGTTTTGTCAACAGAAAATAAGGTATACCCACAAGCATTGTAAAATGAAGCATATAAATGTCACATCAATGTCACATGTAAAAACATGCTTTTAAAAAATACTGAGTCACAGCAACGCGTGGCGGGGGTATAAGCTAGTTTATAAATAAATTAAAAAATACAAAAAAGAGGACTGCGGATCTTTATGGAAAATAAAAATTGTCTATACCGCGCGATTCCAAAAAATCCAGAAACCACTTTAGACATGTTTTCTTTCTTCAATAGAATATCGAAACTACAACTACTCATTTCTGTCATAATTTCGTTAAATAATGAGATATTTTATTCGTTTCGGTTCGAAATAAATAATCTGCCACAAACGTGGACCTTTTTAGTCGGCCATTAGGTTTGTTCCGGACCGTGAAAGCCACCCTTCGACTCGCGAGCGAGTTTCTCCGACGTCACCGACAGATCCTTACATAAATCTCGCGTCACACGGTCACGTAATTGCGCGACGATAACGAGCGCTAACGAGGTACGGAATTTTCTGAACGTCCGTTTCAATTCGGATCGGCACGCTAATCGCGAAGGCACCTTTCAATTACCCGCCACCATGGCCGCGCGAAAGTATCCCGTGTGTCGATCGTGACGCGATCGACGACCCGTCGTCTCTAATTATCCACTGTAATTAATGTCGCGCGTCGACCGAGAATTATTGCGGGCTGCCGGTTAATCGTTAATCCAACCTCTTTATTACACTTGTCACCGAACGTTGAGAAATAAAGTACGTAATCCTGCATATATGCATTTTTCCTCGTTATTCACCATTCTATGAAAGTCCACAGGACTTTCTGCTAATCGAATTTTTAGTATTAGAATTTTCATATATTGCCAGTTCCTCTGTCCTCTGTAACGGTAAAAAAAGTCTCGAAACACAGAAGACATGGAAAGCTGGAATTTGGTACACAGTACACAGACAGCCGGTAGTCCAAAAAAGTGCACGGATATGTTTTTATTCCGGAAGTCCTATACAGGATTAATTTCTAAAATTAAATTAGTAGCATAGCTCGAGAAATCAGCCAGCCGTTGATTTTCCAATGGGAATTATGTTAGTATAATAATAGTTGTTGTCACTATTAAATTGTGATATTTGAAATGAATAAATTCATTTGTGAAATAGTAAATGACCAATTTGGAGTTATCTGAAAAACTGAGAAACTATAATCGTATTAAATTTGATTTTCAAGGATATTTTACGGAAGATTTCCGCTGAGATACGTTCGAAGTTTAAGATTCAAGATCCTGACGACTGATTTCTAGAACAGAAAATGACTCGGCGAAATGAGCATTGACATAGTTAAGAGTTAGACCACCGCGATAAGGCTCGACTCAGTTTTAGTATATGCGGTCCAAACACTGTAAGTGTAACAGGAAAGCTCTGAAAATAGAGTTGAGTAAATTGTGGCGTGCGCGTGTGTGCCTCGAGGAAACTGTGATAGCAACTTATCTATCTGCAATCGGTGTGTCAATAGAAATTAAACCAGGACAACTTTTCATTCAGTTACGTCTCAAGGAGACGAGTCGTCGACGCGGAGGAGACGCTTCAGATAATCATTCTTCTGCGAAATCACTGGTAAAGTAAGGACGGAACAGATTTTATAAAAACGATTGCGGTCAATTGAATCGATACTACAATCGAATCTCTACAAACTTAAATGCCGGTCCTGAACGTTTGATGGACAGTACGTGTCCAATGAAATCAGTATTTTCAACTTCGAAAAACAAATCGAAACTTCGATTAATCCTCATCCATCCGTCGTGTCAATTTGACACAGTTTTCCCGAAATAAGTTTAACTGTTCTGTTATTTGTAGGTCAATTTTCCCGAAACTTTCGATACTTTTATTTTTTTTTAATGCGACACAACCGAAAAACCAAAGATGCAACTGGTAACCCATTGCACTCGGAGCTATTTTAACTTGAAAATTAAACATTTCTTCCAGCCTGGAATAATTCCATTGTACATGCTTTTTTTCATTTTATGAAGCAAACCGGTAGGTAGCAAACAAGGTAGCAAACCAATTGTTCTAACTTCTCAAAAAATTTAAAATCGTATATTGCAATATTAAAAAGGTCTTTTTAAAAGTGTACGAATATTAGCGGGAGTCACTGTATGTCAATTTGACACCGACGGACAGATTTAGTTCGTGAAACGAGGGACGGATGAGCGTTAAACGCAGGAAATACGCCGAAATATTTCGGACAACAAAAGAAAACACTGCCGCGCCGCGCCGATCGGCAATCGTCCCGAAGCATTGAAATCCGGAGGGAATTATTCAGGAACATAAATATTTCAATGAATTCTAAAATATTCGTAAACCCCCCCCCCCTCAACATCGCTATCGAAAACGAAGCAGATCGAAGAGCGAGGACTGGGGGGGAAAACAAAACCGTATGCAAAATAGAATGCAGAACGAGGAGGCGAACGAGTCCGAAACCGTAGAGGCGAAGAGCGCGGGGCGGCAGCTCTCCGTTGCTCCCGCAAATATTTGCACACCGACGACGCCGGCTAAAAAATTAAGCCGACGCTCGTGTGCTAATTCACGAATACTCGGCGCGCTGCCTCGCGATCTTGCTCGTCTGCTTGCGCTCCTATTCGCACGGTCGCGGATTGCGTGCGCCTGGAATGATTGCACCCTTTGTTGGCGCGTCTTGTTAACGCCGCTGAAAAAATATTTGAAATCTCCCCTCGTTCTTCAAAAGGGAACTGGGTCACACAAATTTGAATAGTATCCTTCGAAACGCCCGTCAGTGTATCACACGAAACGCCTCCAATTTACAGATACCCTCTATATGTTCAACCGAAACGTCGCTGGAACTTCGAATCCAAAAGAATCATATTACACAATTCACTCGTGAAAAGTACCGTTCAATACAGTAACTCCCACTAATATTCGGACACTCTTAGAAAGACCATAACTTTTATAATATTGGAATATACGACTTGAAATTTTTAGTGAAGTCAGAACGATTGGTTTGCTACACAGAGTGACAAAATTTTTTGAAGAAACTGCAAGTTGTCGGAATATTGCAGAGAAAATACTGAAAGTTGTATTTTTCAACTATTTTATGTGGGTTTATATGGAAAATTTAGAAAATACGTTTCGTAGGTCTGTATCAATGAAACATATTCTGAAAATTTCATCAAAATCGGTCCTCGTTGTAATGAGCTATACAATCGTTTAAAGATTTTCATGATTTTCTGCCTCCAATTGCAGTAATTCTAAGGATTCTTACATCTTTCAATGCCTGTCGTTTTTCCACGCATCAACCGATTTCTATGAAGCTTTCACAGTGCAGATAATTGATACAGATCTACAAAACGTATTTTAAAATGCAGCTTTTAGTTTTTTCTCTATAATTCCGACCAAATGCAAATTTCGAAAAAAATTCTTTTCACAACTATCACGAACTCAGAACAATTATACATATTCCCAAGACAGATTTCGTAATTTATCATTTCGCACTCTCCGCTACATTATCAAATAAATTGATTAACAAATCGAACAATGAAAAGAAAACAAATCGAAATGTTAATGAAATGCTGCATACCAGTGCCTACAAGTGGTACATACAAGACTACATACAAGAAGGAGACACATTCGAAGCAGGAACGCAATAAGCCAGCGAGCGATTCGAATCGATGAATTTCATCTCGTTCGTTTTTACATTGCAATCGGATCGATGATCGTTGATCATCGTCCACCAGCGTATCGCCTCGAACATCGGAATACTTAATCACGGGCAGATGGGCTGGGTCCTTTCAGATCCTTCGCTCTCGAATCCTGAATAGAACGTCGAGGACCCCGTTGTGTGCAGAGATTAACGAACCGTGACCAGTTGGCTTCCGCCTCGCGAGATCGTTTTAAGAAACTGTTTGCGCGTGCCGGGGCCTACAGCTTCTTTTAGAGGGAGCAAAACGACGGTAACTGTAAAGGGGGGAGGGGCGACGAGGGGTGAGAGAGTATTAATCCAAGCCAAACATAATTACCCGTGCAAACGATCGGAGAAACCGTAACCACCATAAACACGCCCACTGGCTGTAAATATGCCGTACACTGACTTCCAGTTAGACTCTGCGACGTCTCGTTCTCATGCTCGTCCCTTTTAACCCTTTGACGAGGGTTGGGGATGATCGTAACTAATTCTTTATCATTTTGTCCGTACGTAGAACATTTCAATTTTGCAAGAAAAAACCCACAGTCTACCGATACCGAGCACAGTTTTAAACTAATTCAGATGCTGCTGTTTGCACGAGTGCATTCACCCCTGGTGGTGCTGCACCGCAAGTTCGGTGGCGCGATGTATATATTTTCTGAAGCCGTCGTCGTCGGTGCAGACGGTTTCCAGGACGAGAAAAGAAGACGCGGGTCCCGATTGTACGCGGAATAATTGTTGAAGCGGGACGCGTCGCGACGCTGCGGGTTGCTCGAGCTTTTTAAGCGTCGATCAGAGGCAACAATGCCGCCACGACCGGAGGAGGCAACAACGGTGACGCCGCGGGCAATTATCGCGGCTGGTGCAAACTCGTTAGTGCGCTTTGAAGGTGGCCGTTATGCTTTCGCGGAACCGGAGACGTAAATATGCCGCGATAACGATTCTATCCATGCGGAAATTCCAGGTCGGCTAAGAAGAAACTCGTCTGCACGACCGCTGGAATCCTCGTCCGATTCTTTGTCGCGTCATAGAAACGCCGTATTCGAAGCAAACAATTATGTCTTGTTTTACTCGACGTCCATTTTTAACATAATATAATTATGTTATAATGTAATTATTGTTCCAAAAAATGTTATTCTTGATTCCTCAGGTCACTCGAAGTAACTTTTTCCTTTGCGAAAATCTTCTCCGCGGCTTTGTTTGGGAGTTATTATCGAAAAACACGGATCAATAAATTCCGTAAAGCTGCGCTCTGATTGGTCCGCGTTTTTCGTTAGTAAGTCCTTAACGATTTTCGCAAAGGAAAGTGTTACTTCGAATGACCTCAGGAAGCAGAAGATTTCTGAGCTTGTCATAAAATTATATTGTAAAAGGTTCTTCCAGACCACATACAAGCTCAAACATATTGTGATGCCTTCGATAATAACGATCGAAGTTTTAATTCGCGTTGAGTTATTTTACAGCGATGTCCAGTTTACACAGGAATTAATTAAAAGTTCCTTTGGAAAATTGATTTCGCGCGGCGACTCGTGTGAATGAATACACCATCGAATTTGCACGCGGCGAGAATTTATGAAGGTTGCATCGATTGTTATGCGAGGTGCCAGCAGTAATAATAATTCGGCAAGCTGCTTTTGGCACGTATCCGTGCATGCTTCAGGAACGTATGAATTTATACAACGCGCACAGAGCGCAGGGGTAGCTCGGATACCACAATTTTTCGAATTTTATTTCTATCTCCACGGAGAGATTTTCCAACTGTATTTCATCTCTCTGTGAAACAGTATTTTAACGTTACTGCTTAGGAGATTCTGAAGTAGTTAATCAAATTATACAGCGATTCATAATTTGACGACTGTAGTCGCAGTTTTTCAGAGTGAATGGAAAGCAATTTCCTCGCTCGAAAACAGTTCTCGTGTTTTCCTCGCACGGCCCTCAAAAATCTGGACGAATTAAACGCGAAAGAAAAATCCTCGTTTTCCCTCAAGAGCGAGAAATTCCAATTTAGAAGGAAAATAGAACGTTTCGAGTTTCGCGAATTCTATCTACGGAAACCGTGAGAAAATGAACTCGGCGTTTTATCAACAGAAATGGTACTAGAATAATTCCTAAATGACTTTAAATTCTGAAAATTCAGCTAGCACGAGGCGTAACTACCTCTGGTGAAAACTTCGGTAGAATAATTCCTAAATAACCACTGTTTAATTAAACACGGTTGAACAATTTCGTATCGCCAGGCACCGTAGTAGAATATGAAGTGGGAGAAACTATACGATATACAAATAATTTTAATTTAGTGGAGAAATTAGTTTATTCCAATTTTAAAAATTACAGAAAAAAACACTCGAAATTTTCCTGCATAACTTTACAAGTGAATAGTGTACAGATTATCGGAAGAAATGTTTTATTTTATATTTACCCTAAAATCGCAGCGATTTAATTTCTGTGCCTAGCGTTCCACAAAACAACTGTACAGTTTGCCTCCGGTGCGACATTTTTCGTATTTCCCCGAGCATCGTGATAAAGTTAATTAAATCCGGATCGGTTGTTGAAAATGACAAGCAGGTGAACTGATTTTATCGTTTCCCGACTTCAAAAGTACAAAGCGGACACGCGAGGAATGGTGGCATGGCGGGATGGGATATGGGGGGTGTACGAGGGGGGTTCGGACGCGAGCAAAACAGAGCATCATCCATGTTCTAATGAGGGTCGACGCGGCGGTGGCAGCAGGGGTGGCATTTGTTACTTTTATCGTCGGACTTCCGACACGGTCCCGAAATAATTAGCATTTTAATGTATGTATCTGCTTATCTAGGCGACGGCCGGTTACTCGGCGTAGTTTTGCATGTTAATCTCTATGGGAAATTACATGCGCCATTGCACTATCCGGGGACAGCCCCGAAACAACTTCGACGACGTCCCGTTTCGTTCGCCGGGATTAAATGGCGTACCGATCCCTTGTCTCGTGTGCACCACACTGTCATGTTTCTCTCAAAGTGATCACAAATTTGTCCGATATGAAATGCTCATACAAATTTAGTTTTACCTATAATTTAATTTATTATTATTAGGCTGCGGATTTTATGCATTTATGACAAAAATGGACACGTGCAGTTTAAAGCAGTGGACGAATTACGAAGATTTAAGGACATCAGTTTATTCATTTCAGCTTAATAAGACAATTAAAGGAAGAAAGGAATTTCTGTTTGGCTCCTGTGTCTTGCAATCATTGCAAACATTTTTTAAGTGAAACTTCTTTTGGCAGGGTGTAAGCCTAATTCGCGTCACGAAATTCGCGACATGAAAAAGCGAACGGTGAAAGGTGAAAAAAGTGGGGGAATATCGCTGGCAGCTGTCCTATATGTATATATATATCCGAGCGGTGGGTAAGGCCAGCGCGTTCGCGCTTTCATGTCGCTGGCAGCTATCCCATCTCGCGGCGAGCAGAGAACTAATCTCTATGTTTGGGTCGCGCAGCGCAGTTGATTTTTTAAGAAAAAAACAAAATTAAAAAACGTGCGACAACACGTGCGACGGACCCATCGAATCGACGAGCGGACTACCCTTATAAATGACGTCATTGATGACCGTAGACAATGCCACAAGGAATTTCTTTGACAATTTCCCCACTTTTCCACCCTTAACCATTCACGAAGAACCGAGGTGACAACCGCAGTACTATTTTGACCGTGGTCGGAGTAACTTCTTCCCGTTCGTTGCCACAATTTTGGATAATCTGTTGTGTTGTGCTTCAAACTTATTCGCGCAAATGGCAGTGTCCTGTTGATCCGACGGAGGTACAAAAGATTCTGAAAAATTTGTAAGTACCTATACGTGACACTAGTATTTTATAGCCCAGAATTAATATTCTTCTGTATAAAAAACTATACGCGTGGAAAACCACGCGCTGCAGAAGTGAAGCTTCTTGTAGTGTAGTAATGTTTAGAAGTAAATTAAGATTGGAAATGGTAAGTAATCCTAATGAAGCGACAAGATCAGGAACTACTAATGCAAAAGAAAATAATGAAGCGACAACAAAATCAGGAACAACTAAGCGTGGTTTTCCACGCGTATAGTTTTTTTTTTATTTTGTATCTTTGGATCTTTGTATACTTAAAGATCCGCGGTCTAATTATTATCGTCTCTCTCGAAATAGCTTTGCTCTTCGTGGCTCGACACGCGTTTTCGAGGATGTTACGTGTTCGTTAGCTCGCGTAGAACGGCTAGTCAGTCTACTTTTCGTGACACGTCGACGTCACCTACTGTCAGACTAGCTGCCAAGGAACTCCAGTACAGCCTCGGAATTTCAAAATCGCCTTTATCTCGTTTATTTCTCGGGGCGCTGCGTTCCCTTCGTTCGGTGAACGTGGAACTCTGTCAACGATTTTATTCACTGTAATACAGCTTCTTAGTCATTTTTAGCTTCGTTTCAATCTGAAAACACTTTGCCTAGTGTAACCCTATAAATTATAATCGAAAACTATTACAACTTTTTCACCAATTATTTTACGTTGACTCCTGAAGCATCTATTATAACTACGGATGGGATCAAGTTCAATATGTACTCACGAATCCGAGTCAATTTCAATAACCAAGTTTCATTTAATGAGTTTCGATCACTATTTAAAAGCAATAATGTTTCAATGATTATATTTGAAAAGTATTCATTTTATACAAACTGATATCGAACCTCGGAATGAGTACTTACTTACAAGTTACGAAAAGATACTTATAAGTACTTCGATGTTCAAAGGAATGGAATCTTTCACAAGTACTTTCTTTATTAAATTAAGAATAATATTTCCGGTTCAAAACTGTCTGGCATAGGTTCGAGTATAGTTAGGAGTACTATTTCTGTTTTTCGAAGTACTTATAGAGAGACAAATAGAAACGTAATTTTTTCTCTAATGATATTAATCAGCTGAAACGACTACATTGATATTTTTAAATCCTTTTAATCTGTGCACTGCTTTAAATTGCACATTCCCATTTTTGCTATAAATGCATAAAATCCGCAGTCTAATTATAACATACCTGGAAAGAGGCATTTATGTACTTACAAATAACAGAACAGTATAACTTATTTCGGGAAAACTGTGTCAAATTAACACAAGGGACGGATGAGGGTTAAAAGCGCAGGAAGAGAGGACGGTATTTAGCGACGGCGTACAATTGCAGAATAATGAGTGGCCAGTCCAATCGAGGATCCAGTTTGTTTGGCCGGTTGTCGCAGAGGAACACCGTCGAAGGTAATCGACGTTCGATTCTATGTCCGCCGTGCCCCGTTTCCCGAGATGGTATCAGCTTACAATGACTGGTACAAGACAAGGGGGAACGATCGTCATTAGTATTCGCGTTATTATCGCGTCGCCCCATCGGGCTGCCCCTCTAATCAACCCCGCGCCAAGTTAGTTACTCCGTTACTTCGACGAACTCTGTAATCAACGTCACCATCCGTGGCTATCATTAGGCGGTCATCGTCCAAAACTAATAATTGCAGGATTCCTCGAAGTGTAACCGCAGCAAGCTGAAAGAACCCTCGGGGAACTATCGGGCAATTGTTTTATCCGATCGCACACTGAATAATAAATTCCTCCGGCTGCTGAATGCAAATTAATGCCTTCCGTAGTTCGTGCTTTCCATCTTATCTCACAAATCGGAGAACATAATCGGTATCATTAAAATGCCTCTGATAGCGGTCTGTGTGTTTTTAAGATCATAGTGTTCAGTATCGACATATTTGTACCAGCAATTATGAAAGTGGTCTGAGTGATATATGTTTCTTGTTTCGCGAGATATTCCAAGGAAAAGTATATTAACGCTAAATGAATTCCGTATAATGTTGAAATAACAAGCATTATCTAACGATTCGTTTTCGCGATATCGTAGAAATTATATTGAATTAATTTAGTTTAAAATATAATGTGATGTCAAATGACTGATTTATTTTTTCCAATTTTCACCTAGACCACACGTCATTATTATCAAGTCCACGGATAAAAAATTTCTCTTGGTATTTGAGATATGAACATTTTACTGGGATAATCGATGAATTTAATTAGAGCCTGTGGCGAATGTTAGGAGTATCCTGTATGCTGTTGGAAGAAGTGCTTGAATTTCATAAATCAAGGATTTTCTCCAGTAAATGGATCTGGATTTTCGAGTGGAAGATGGAACAATGCATCGGTAACAAGCGAGCGATGGAAGTAAGCGTCGGTTTCGGCGAACGAAATTACAGGAGCGATAGAGTCGGCCCGAAACGATCTAGTTTACCGTGGCGGCATGATCGTGTTACTCGCAGTTATCCGGACGCGGTGACGCGATCATTCCCGGCTGAATGTTTTCGCGCACCGAGCTGACGGTACGCCGTGCATTTGCGTCAGCAGCCGAATATGGCGCAAGGCAGGATTAATGACGAACTGTCGCTAATTACGTTGAACGACATAATGCGATACCTCGTCAAGTGACTTTTGCAACGGCGCTACACTGTACATAGAGCGGTTCGGGGACCGTGTGGATCAAACAGTGTACGGCAACGCGTGCGGGCAGAAAACGTATCAGCTGCTCAAGGCTGTCCCTCTCACTATAAATCATTCCGAAACAGTGCATTAACGAAATAAAATAAACCATTAATCTCCCTGCAATTTGCAACCGAATACGTTACGCTATCTTTATTCCCTGTAAAGGTTTCGAGAATGTTGCTGTGTGCGGCATGAGCTCCATCATAAATGTAACGATGATAACAGCGAATTTGTTTAGAAGTAGAGGAGCTGTCTTTTGATGTACAATTTAAATGAAAGACAAAGGGATCACAAAAATTTTAGAAAACCTGAGCAAGTACAGTTTGAACGTCGTCGATCGAATGAACCGAATAGCTGAAAATTCTCGGAAAATCATCAAATAATAGTGGAGTTCTGTCAGAATCATCGACATAGTAGCTCGTGGTTCGATGCTGCGTGGCTGCGCGATAAATCAGCGGCGTCTAGCATCGACAGGCCCATCGCCCGAGGATAAATCATCATAACGAAACGGGGTTACGTAAATGTTACCGCTAAAATATCGCCGTCGGCGATTCTATTAGGCGATTTCGAACGCGATCGAGCTAATCAGAACATGAAGCCGATAGATCCGAGCTGTGCGGACAGTTTGCCGTTTGCGACGAAGAAAGACCAAGGGGATTCGTCAAAAGGGTGAAAGAAATACTATTATATACGTATATATACCCCTGGGCCGATAAATCAATGTCGGAACGTTCGTAGAGCTAGCATGTCCCCGCGATTATTGGCCGCGGTGTATCGACGATATTTCATTGTCGTCCGACAACCACTTATCACCCCCTCGCAACCCCTGTTCCTTTCCAGGTTCCTTTTTTCGACGATCACTGAGCCGGGAACGCCGGAAACGACGGCATGGATCACGTTCAGTTGTTCGTCGATTTTCGAAAACCCGCTTTGGCCCTTTCGATCATGTTTAACGACCGAAAAGATCTAGAGTGTTGACGGCGACGTGTGAGTTCGGCGATTTGATGTTTGGCTGTATAACATCTGCGATCTGTAGACTGCGAAAAAACAGTAATTCTGCGAGCATGGGATCTTTAACCCTTAGTACTCGAGTGAGGACTCAGAGTCGCCACTAAAAATTGCTATACCATTATTCAAAATATTATTTAGAATGTTTAGATTATTCAATATGTTGGTATCTAATCAATTACTAAACATTTGAGTGTTAGAGGAGGTGTTACATCAATTTCATATCCATAAAACGAAAAAAATGATATAGAATGGAACTATTCTAGGTAGGAAGAAATGTTTCATTTTCGAGTTCAAATAGCTCCGACTGAAAAGGGTTAAACATTGCTGTAGCATTATTAAATAAGTTGATATCTAATCAATTAAACATGTAAGTATTGTGTGAGGTGTTATATCAACTTCATATCCATAAAATGAAAAGAATCATACAGAATGGAATTATTCTAGGTCGGAGAAAATGTTTAATTTTCGTGTTAAACTATCTCCGAGTACACTAGACAAAATCTGACGTCTATAGAAATTTTGAAAAATCCCGTCGATTGTTTCCCGAACTAAAAATTATCAAGACTCCGCGTTGTACTTCACGTCAGGTGAAAACAATGGAGGATGAGTTGTGTCTGGTAAGCGTGGCGAACGATTTCCTTTGTAAATCACGGTGCGGGGTCGCAAATCGTCGATTCAGAGGCCAGAGAGGTGAGAGATCAGACGTGGCCCGCGAGTGGATCAGCTCTCGGTCGGCCTCGAAGGGGCCGTGATGGCAGCCGCAGCGAAATTAGGTTACGGCGGTCTCGGTTCCGTGTGTCCTAGCGCGAATACTCATTATCCAACGCGAGCAGGCCTGTCGTCGACCGCGTGCACACCCACGCACGCACAAACTCGGCGCCCGCACACCGCAGCGTGAAAACGTCCTGCGCCTGACACAATGACAGATTATGCAGCCGGCTGGCTGTCTCTCCCACGAAGCGGACCCCGCGAGACTCTGTAATTTATTTAATCGCGCGCGTGCCACGCGGCCCGCTGTCGAATTTCAGGGCTGATTGAAACGCTACGATAGCCGCTGCCGACGCCGACGATTCCGACGGAATAACGCCACGCCGTGCCTGCCCTTCGATCGGAAATCGATTCCAACCCCTTTCGCCCTTCGCGAACCCTCCCTTTCGATGTACCGTCCACTTTTTCCTCGTTCCCACCTGGAACGCCTAATTGAGTTACCCCAAGCACTGAAGTTTCGATGTCTGGACAGCGTCTGCTTTCTGGAAATGACTGCAACAGCTTCTTTCGATTTTGAGACTATAATTTTCATGTTTTTTAAACGTATAAAAGTCTGCGATAACTTGAACAGTAAATAAATAATATAAAGACGAATAGCACCCAATATAATTTATTTTTCTTCCATTCTGAATATTTACGTACCGAAGGTCCCTACCGATGACAGCAAATTAGCACAATCTCGCACGTGCTAGACATTTAACATACAATAGAGAAAAATTATGCGTCCGCAGTTAAATAACTCAATGTCATTTTCAATTCTCGAGTCATTTTATTTCCAGTTTACTGAAAGCGTCGGTATGGAAAATAGAATTCCACGCGACTCTAAGCATCTGTTCAACAAATACGCGAAGCGAAGTGAATGATTCTTACATTCACACTTCGTTATTTCGTGTCACCGAGCAGAAGATTTAAACGCCTATGAAATTTTGAGGTTTCACGCGAAGTGGGTCGTTATTAATGGGAGATCATCATTTCCGAAAGAGTTAGTGGACAATCCGCGAAACGAATGTAAGAGAGAATGTTTAACAGAACCGCTTCTTTGATCATCCGTCCCACGCCGTACCGTAACTGGGTTAACGAAACAAGTCGTTCGCGATTTGGCCGGCAAATTGGATGGCGCCGCTTTTGATGTTCACGGCGACTCCATTGTGGTCGTTTGCCAGCCAGACAACCGGAGATCCATGAGTCATAAAGTTATCAAACAAACTATGCATTCGGCCATGGAGTTGCTCTTCATGCGGAAAGAAGCATAACCGAGAATGCTCCGCAACCACTCGTGACCGAACAAACGTAACAATCGTTCAATATAATTCATTCACATCTGTATATAATGTATGATACTTAACGAATTTTAGAAACCAATTATTTGAGATCATTGCTTATATGCAAGACCAGATACAAAAATTACTTTATCTTCACCACAGTAAATGTTGCTTATTACGTAAGAATTGCCTTACCATTTCCTCAGGAAATAACGAGGTCGGCTTCGATACTCGGCAATACCGTTCACAGTTCACCGGTTCGCGTTTCCTGTTTCTAAATAAACGGCCGAGACGGCGTACAGTGGGGTACGCCGACGAATTTTGTGTCAAAATCAAAGAACTTTCGATAGAAATGAGATAGAGCGATGATTTTTTTTTTAAATAAAGCTTTTTATCCTTGAAAATCTGTTTAAAGAACTGGTAAAAGTCTGTGTTAAACTTGCAGAATTTCAAGAAAATTGCGGTTTATCCATCATTTCCCGTCGATTTTAGATAGAACACGTCTAGCATTTCTATTCTTTCGGCTAGTTTGTCGTGAATGCAGCATCACATTTTTCTAGAGTTTATGCGACGATTCATTTGCATCTTCTGAATAGTAAGCTATCAGTGGAAACTCGTGAAACTCGTAAAAAGTCGAAAAACGAATACGTTAAAGGCTTTCGCGGTGCTGCACGGTTCCACCACCGGAGGGATAATGTTGCAAGGACCTGGTTCGAATCCCGTGTGCGGCCGATGTTAATACACCTTTCGGTCGCAATTCTTTTCTTCGTTTGGTAAATAACCGCGATACCGTGAGAGGTTCCCAGGTCCGCAAACTGCGGCCGGGCTTCCGCCATTGGCCCGGTTCCAGCTTCCGGGTCAGCAACTTCCGGTACATATACCCGCCTCCTCGCTCGCAACCCTGATACATTTCGACCCTCGTGCGATCCTCGTGAACCCTCCTCACTCGACTGGACACTTCGCGGGCTCGTTTTCGGCGAACCTTCTCTCCGCTTTATGGTCTACTCAAAATTTTTAGGGGAGCCTCTGAATCACTGTCCGGAATCGGGGACGCGAGGGCTTCCATGAAAATGCGATAGTGGCTACACTACGCTCTAGATTTATCACTCTGAGCGATGGACCAATAAAATATATCCCCCTCAATTGGGATCGTACGCAAAGATTTTACTTCGCTGCTGATTCGTATAATATATTTTGGAAAAAATCTGAAAAGATTTTTCAGGAAATCTAAATAATTCTATCGAAGTCTAATGAACCACAATAATGATTATTAGACTGCGGATTTGATGCATTTATAACAAAAATTGATATGTACAATTTAAAGCAGTAGACATATTTAAAAAATTTAAGAACATCAACGTATTAATCCCGGGTTAATAAAATAATTAAAAAACGAAACAAATTTTTATTTAGCTTCTGTGTCTTGGAATCGATGCAGACATTTTTCATTTAGCATAAACATCCGCAGTCTAATGATTATTGTTACAGAAGTTCGACCACAATATGAACATTAGAAAATCCTTAAAAATAGAAAGATCATTAAAAATGAAAGAAAATTCACTAACAAAGAACCATCCGCACAATCTTCTTTTTTTCTAGTTTGTAGAAAATGATGCCTGTAAACGGGAACGTAGATCCGATTATTGTGGTCGATATCGAGCGCCGTGGCTCGGGTTAAGTAATTATCAGCGGCGAGGTAAAATCGTCGGGAGTCGAAGGTGATTTTGGAAAGGGTGGGTTTTATTACGCGGAGATAGAACGCGAAAGTACGGCCCGGAAATTCGAGAAATCCCGTGCAATATCGTGCAGGCGCAACTCGCGAGCCTGAATTTTTCCTGGCCGGGGCGTATTCGAAATCTCAAAATCCTATCTAACTGGATCATCTCCCACGCGGAACGTTCGAATTGCAACCGACCGTATCAGCCGGCGATAAGCCGAGCGTTGCAGCGTCGCTGATTACCATAATTCCAGAAATACCGGCGTCATTTCGCGGGCACGTAATATCATTCCGCGCTGGCTGGCTTCTGACCGAAAACGTTTCGAACGTTGGATCCTGTACACCTTTTTCACGGTTCGCGGACCATTCCCCGAAGATGGAAATTCGGAATATCGCGAGGAATATGTGAGCACGAATCACGACAACGCGCACCGAGGATTTTGCGATTTTGTTCCGTGTTCGTCGCGATTGCTCTGCAAATACCCGATTCGTCAAGATGGCGGGAAGAGGAGCGGTCGGAATAAGGATCCCCTAAAATCGAATGCATATTTTGCCGCATATAACGTAACGGCTAGACTCCGGATTATTATGTGTGGATTTCCACAAACCGATTATAAGAAATAATAAAAGTGTTTTCCGCCATTAATTTAATTAAGTTGAAAACAGTGTAACAGCAATCTAAAATTCTTCTAATATCTTCGCAGTCTTATAAAGGGTTATCCAAAATAGACTATAGAAAGTTTTTTTTTAAAATAAAGAACATAATATTTTTTATTTTATTGGTTTTTTTATTTAATTGTCAGGTCATCTATGATGTCATTGGTATCTATGATTTGAGAATTGGTATCTGAGTGCATGTACACTTAAAATGTTGTAACACCACTTTTGAAGCCAGTTTGACTCTTGTATGGCACAAAATGAATTCCTCAAATGCCAAGAAGTCTGTCTAGATTCTTACCTAGATTCTTGAAGAACCACTGAGGCCCTCTATCCTCTTAAACAGGGTTCGCTAATGTTAACCAGAAAGCCTCGCTAATCCCTCTCCAACGCAATCGTTTGCCAGTATTTTCTGCGATCCGAGCAGATAATGAATTCCAGTCGAAGTGGCTGGCGGCGGCGCGGCGTCGCGTCGGTCGGCCAGAGGGTGCATCCCCGGCTCGGTCTATTAGAAATCTCCCAGCCCATTTGCCGTGGGCGGCTTCGCCGATGCATCCGCGAGATGGAATCCATTCATCGATACCAGAATAGCACGGACAAGAATGGATATTCCATCGTAACCCACGGCATATCTTATCTCGGGGGGAAAAAGCCGGGAGCCGTATAGAGGGAGAGCGAGAGAGATACGTTTCTCGAGGAAAAGCTTCTCTTCCAGGTAACGTTACGTCACGCCCTCGTTCTACGCGACCAAATATAAATCAACCGACGGTGTAGACATTATTATACTCCCTCTTTTTTCCCGGTTCTCGTGTCTAGCACCGACGACGGAGAGAAACGTGTCTCGGCCGTGCGCGAATTCGACTTCGTTCTTCCCGGGGAATTGGATGTAAGCGGGACAACAAACACGTTTTTCACGTTTTCCCTGGTTCGTACGTCTCCTGGTGCCAATTGCTGCGTGCACTGGAATGCTAATGGCGGGCGATTCTTTCCTGTCGAAAATTAGTGCTTCTTTTGAAGTTCGGAAATGTTGAATTTATCACTGTTACCTGTGTAGTATGGAATTTTCTTAATAAATGAGGAAAGACTGTTTATTTTTGTAGAAAATTAAGTTTTCAATAGTTGATGGATGACTGAGATCGATAACGATAAACTGGAACAAGTTCGGTAGAATGGAGACGACCATTCTCAGACAGAGTTAAACTGAGGGCAATTCGGATCGGAACGCGTGCTCATCGAAGCATTCGACTTATGGTTAGTCACGTATCACTAAGCTAACTGCATATTTATCACGATCAGGCGGATCGAAATGGGAAACGCTTCGATTTCCGTGTTCGCGATTGCTTCGAACGAGCTGGAAACGATCGTCTTCGTGTTCCCATCGGTTTGAAACACTTTGAAACTCGTAGAACTAATCTGATAACGTATAACGTGTCTTTAAAGTTCACGAAACGACAGAGATTCTGCATCCTTCACTGAAAACAAACATTTTCTTCTTCAGAAGCTCAATAAAACACACTCGTAAAGTGATCTATTTTAATCGACGTCATACGCAGAACGTAATTCGATCGACCTCTAGGAGAAGTAATAAAAGAAGACAGTCTTTTCGGTTAATTAACTTTTCCCCTCAAGTTTCCTCGAGTGAATTATACGATTCAACATAAGGAACTACGCGTTCCAGGGAGCAATAAACTGCGAGTCAGTATGGAAACGAGGAAGCTGGATCAGCATGGTGCCGAAGGATAACGACCCGTTTTTTCCGACGAATTAAACGACAAACGAGAAACGAACCGTTCCATCAATTGGCCACCGCGGAATGCAATTGTCGTCACTTTCGCCAACCGCTTTGAACCGTGGCCCGACGAAAGCCCCGTACTTTCCACGATTACAGATCACCGTGTTCCTTCGGTAATTAGTTTTTAAATCGCTTCCCCCTTTCAGCGAGCTCGAGCGGATCACTGTTATTTCTTACGATACCGAGCGAGCCATTATTCCGTCTCTTCTTCCCCCGATTTCGACTTCGATCGAAAGTCAACGCGAGCCAAAGTCCCCTTAAAGATGTTCCAGGCGGATAGACTTATCTTTACGGACACTTTGTAGATCCGCCCTCGCAGACAATTTCAAGAAAGGAATTATCTCCTGCAGCGATCGAAAAATTTCGTAATCTTCCATATTCTATTTTATTGGACGGTCTACCTTATTATTAGACTGCGGATATTATGCATTCATAATGGAAATGGATCTTAACCCTCTGCACTCGAATGGTGACTCTGAGGCACTAGTAAAAATTGCCATACCATTATTAAAAACAGTTTTAAAATTATTAGATTCGTCTCTATTCTGTAAATTGTAAAAAGCTCAACGGTGATATGAGAGCTCAATGTAAAAAAGATTACATAAAAAAGCATAAAAATTACCTGGTTTGAAAGAAGTGTCTTGATTTTGAAATTAAAATTGCTTCGAGTCCAAAGGGTTAAAATGATAAACCAATGAAAATGATTTAGAGATATCGATGTTCAGTACAATTTTTTTAAACGCGAAGGGATAATTAAATGAAAATCACAGGAGTTTGTAAAGGGATTTCATTCTCAAGAAGAGACACAGCGCGAAAAAAGAAAAGATTAAGACTTCTTCGTAATTATAATGACCATTAATGTACACTGAAATGTGCAGTTTATAAGCTCACGATAAACATGACATGTTAAGTTGACTCTCCAAGGAAATTGCAACGAGTGGAAGATGAGCAAATGTCCGGGACACAAAAGAGTACCATTTCAAAAGTTTCTGCGTTCTCACACTCCGTGACACTTGACACGCGATTACGCAACTCGCCAAGTATCCTGCAAAGCGCGGAGCAACAAAATTACGTTTTGATTAATGTTAGTTTAAGCTGCGTAGACAAGGGATCCGTCATCTCAACGCAGTAGAACGTGGAACTTTCTTCATTCTACGGAACTTACGAGGATTTCACCGATCAAAAGACGTGTCTCTGCATCGGGATCTCCTCGGTTGTTAGGGACATCCACGAAAGATCCACGGACAAAAGCGCTCGAGAGGCTATTTAATAACAATCTAATGCCGGCTGTTTCTCATGGACAGGACAGAAACGAGCACCTTTCACCCATCGGTCAGCCAACTGGCGGCCAATGGCGTCTGATTGCTTCAGTCAACGCCATCGTCCACCGTCATCAGACACTCATTTACATTTCTTTTTCTTCTGGCTGCGTCATTGTTCTTCCCTATTAGCCACGATTTCATCGGTGTCCTCCATTCCCGGAAAAACGAACCGGTTGTGTGTATCTTCGGAGAAGCAATCACCTTTTTTGGCGCTGATTAATTCGCTGAACAGTCACTATCAATTAGAGTTATATAAATGCAAGTTCTAAGATCAAATTTATGTAAATGAAGCTACGTCAATTCTGAGTTCCTTATAATTCGTCATTAATTGCTACATTTGGTTCCTCTATATTGTAATTCTAAGATTTTAAATATACGTGTGCTTATGAAAGCACATCTTTACATAAATTCTGACAATGTTAAAATAAATTGGACTTAAATATTTATTCTTTCAACTTCATTCGAAAATATACAGTGGGTGTACTAAATATAGTCGTACACCTTTTGAAAACCAATAACTTTTTCAAAATTGGACCCAACAGCTTGAGTTTTTTTTTTGTGACGTTAGAAAGATTAGTTTACTAGCTGATGTGTAAATAATTTCTTTTCCATTGTCATTGTAGTGACAGTCGCGCTCCACTTACCGAACGGAACCGCTAGATGGCAGCACATGTCGACAACGTAGATTGGCAACCGCAATTGAAAATCGTTCTACTTTAAACACTGATAACTTTTAAACCACTGATCTCCTAGGATTAAAACTTGGATTTTTGGCATTTTCTCGTGAAAATTTACTGGATTTCATAAGAAAACGGGAAAGATTTCTGGTTACGTAAGGAAAAGTGCAGTCGAAATCATTTTTACCCACCCGGTTGAAATCGGCGAGGAATTCCCTATTGTAAATCATTACCAAAAGTGCTCGTGTAGACGAACGATTTCGTTTAATTAGCAAGTGGATGATCACTTGACCGGATTGAAAAAGATTCGATCCTTTGAATGCGCTTCGTAAAAGGAGACAACGTTCCCTCCGGATAACGCAATTACGCTCGGAACCGACGTAAAGGCAACTCAGTTCCGCGGTTTCATCGCAATCGGGGATCGTCCATCGCGACGGTAATCACGTTAATACGCAACAATATTCAACAACGAGACCGTAAATCGCCAATAATATCGGGCCTGTCCGCATAAATTTACGATTGCGGCCGCGCGGCGCGGCTCGCGGCCGGGCGCAACGAAGTTTGCCCACGCGGCAATAATTGTGGAATAAAACATCGGATTGGCAAACGACGACAATCATATGGAAATGATACGTACGATCGGTTACCATGCCGAGAACCCGTTCGTTCGACAATTATTATAACAATGCTGACGATCGCGGCTGGTTAAGCAATCGTTCGGTTGAATCGCGCCGACTTCGTGTTTCAGACCTTCGTGATTTTAATTCATAGACTGTTCTTAGATCCTGTACTATTAGAGAATATTGGCCGAACGAGCAGGTCAACAGAATCTTGCAATAGAACAGTGCTGTTGCACTTAAACACCATGACTTTATCACCATTTTTGAAGTGATACATTTAGCAATTCTGAGGATAGGTGAAAGCCAGGGACCAAAAATAACAGTTATGGTCTTTTTGGTTATAACAGTTATTGATTTGTTTGATTTTTCAGGTTTACGACTATTTAACTGTATCCTGTGATGCAGACATCATTCAACAAATAAGAAACTGAGCACTGAAAAGATTGAAAATAATATCTGAAGGCAGGAATTTTTTGGCAAAATATAGAGGGAGAAATGACGACAACTTTCTGATCAGTAACTGTCACGTAAAGATGCCAGGACATCGACTGGGTAGAAATGATTAAGTAATTGAGTCAGAAAAACGGTAATGTGCCTTTTTCTGCGAGCTAATGGCCGTCTAAAGGTCATCGTCGTTGATAGATTTGATGCACGAGGTTTTTTAGACTGTGTCTGAGCGATAGTGATAGTTGACAGATAGATTTCTCGATGAAAACTGGAATAAGGGAAAAATTGCTCGTGGTCGTCATAAAAAGGATGTAAAAATGCTATCATATTTGAACAGATGTCGTAAAAGTATAACGATCCGGGATTTAACGATGGCGATCGACAATCGGCGTTAGATCACAGAAATTATAAAAAGAATACTTTTTTACTGCTGTAGAGAAATTAATTTTTCAAAATGAAATAAAAAAATAATGCAGCACAATTTTTGTATTCTTTAAATGTTTTGTGTTGGGTTTAGTGTTACTTAACTATTGAGTTAGTTTAACCAATTTCGTCTGTTTACCTACAACAAACTAGATAACTAAATAGAAAAATAAGTAGATGTCACATCGATAATATCCTTCTTGAACAAGAAACGTTCCTGAGATGGCGAGTGTTCTTCTCCAGTCTAAGAAACTGAAATTTGGCTGGGGAGCCGTTAAATTTCAGATTCATCTAGGATTAGCCTAAAACTTATGGCCGGCGGATCGCATGAACTCGCTCTGGAGCGTCGGGCAAGTTTCAGTTCGCAGGCAGGTCGTCGATCCCTAGGATGGATGCAGCTGCACCCGGCGCGGCGCGATGGCGTCGCAGTTGCCACTCTCAGTCGAAGATGCACCGACGCGCTTCCGTGATCCGATTAGGATTTATTATTCGAGCGGGCGCGTGCACACCTGTGCCTTTCCACCGATTGGCCAGGCCAGATAAAACGCGAATCCCACGCGTCTAGGCACTAGGCACGCTATACTGCATGGTTAGCTTTCATCGAACCCTTCGTCAATCCTCGATCAATAAACTCAGAAGTGACCCCGAGTCCTCGAGCAAGTTTCTCTGCGCGTTTAGGCTACCGGGTGCAGTATCCTCCTCGAAAAATCCTACCAACTATCTCTGTCAATCTCTGTTACATGCGTCGTGCGGTACTATACATGAGCGTGGGATCAGAAATCCCGTTTGGTTGATTAAAATTCTTAATTACCTTTTCAAAAAAGTTTGTTTCTCCCTTTGATAACGTTATAAATTAACAATAATGTGCTGGCACTCTTACTACAAGTCTGAGGAAATATACAGTCGATTAATCAATATTTTTAAATTGCTTTCATTTTTTTATTCAGTCAAACTGTTGCCATTGCTACGAATGCTTCCTACATGTGATATTATACCTTCTGGTATGAGAATGAAAAAAATTATTCGTTTCTGACGTTTCAATTTTGATCAGCAATGGTGGTCATCGATCGAGGTACCGATTTCTCGGTAAATTTTCATTCAGTATTTACTTTGAGCCGATCATTCGAAAGAAACTTCGTCCAGGTCTGGAGTTCGGGATCGGCGAAACCGCGAGACGATCGGATCGAGTGTTGGAAGCCGAGAGTGGAACTGTCTCGCGCGTCGTACACGGCTTTCCTCTAAGGTGGGCACACTTGAGCGCACAAGTCCGCAACGTCGACCAGGATACCAGTTATCCGGGAAACGGAGTTCGGAACTGCGACAGCAGAGATTGCTACTAGGATACTCCATCAGAGTGGAGAGACTCTCGCCCGGTGCGGATTGATGTTTGCTGTGGCCCGATCGAATATTGGCAAAATTACTCCGCCGTAGGGACAGAGACCGTTCTCCTTCCGTCCGGCCACGGTGCTGCTTCTCCGATTGGTGGACGGGCACCAGAAGGGCTCTTACCGGGACCGGAAGTCAATGAGCTTTTTTTATTCTCTACCTCCGACGCTAGAGAAGCGTCGCGTCGCATCGCGTCGCCCGAGTCCCGATGAATTTCGATTGCCGCTCGCGACGCGTGAATTTCGGCCATGTTCGGTGACGTTCGGCCAAGTTTAATTGGTCTGCGGGCTGCGAACAGCATACTTCAAGTGGCCCTGAATGGCCCGACGAAAATGCCGGCCGATTTCAATATCCCGATATTTCTTCCTGCTTCAACAAATCAGAATAACAAAATGTTTTAACTTGGACAAATGACAAGGCTCTATTTATTTAGATTCTGTGCAATTTTTATTGCAATATATGCTTGGACAAAGAAAATCAAATCAATCTCCGTAAAAGCAACTTCATAATTTCAATAATTGTAAGACATAAATTAATGTTCCACATAGAAGTATCTTTCCTTGAACAAATAAAAATCTCTTGCAGCAACATAGCCAGCCTAAGGAACAGCAATTCACAACAGACCATAATTTTTGAAGTTGATCAACTGAACGAATCAGGACGATAAATTAGACTTGCACACGCAAGTATTTCTTTTCTCCACTGCTAGAAACGCCGCGCAATAATCATTTTTAAATTAAACATCCGAAAGGATCAAAGCGATGAACGAAAATGTTGAATTTAAGTATTTTTCCCCAGAGCTGGAAATGTTGTTTGCGACGAGGTTACCAGATAAGGAGATAGCAAACCTATTTTCGTAAGAATAGAGGGAACCGGAAATGCCGCTAGCATTGTTGTCCAACAATCGGTCTCCGAGTTATTCCCCGAACCGCGAGCAACCGATCGCGGAAATCCGAGCACAAAGGAGAGGCGCGGGCGTCACGATCTTTTCTCCATTGTGCGGGGCTCCATTTTTCCGCGTTTTCCACGTGCCCGGTTTCCTTTCGTGACGGTTTAATGAGCTTCGAGCACGAAGACGCTGCGGGGCACCCGCGATCCGCCGAACGAATCGCGTCACGAGACGCTTTTCATTTGCCCGGGCGAGAAACCGGCCCGAAACAGTCTCGTTTTGACCCGCGAACTATCGTCCCGACAATAGACCGCACGAATGAAGCACGGGCCGAACGATCAAACAGGAAACTAACCCTGTAAATCTCTGCCTGCTTTTCGACCACCAAATGTAGGTCCTCGGCGTTCGACATAATTCCCCTACGTAAAAAATGTACCAAAAATTCAGTAAAATACTATTTAATGTACAGTTCAAGGCTATAAAGTTTAAACGACCAAAAAAAAAAATTAGACAAATCCACCACTCCACAAAATAAAGGAACATTGAAGAAGAAACGAAAAATTGTGGAACTTCGTGTAAAAAAATTTCCAGAATAAGTTTGCACATTCAAATAAATATAATTCGAGTCCTGAGAGCCACCGTTTTAATCCTTAAATCAACGATATAACGCTTAGGCAAAGGAGAAGGAGATCCAAATACGAAATTAATTCAAAAACTGTTGGACAGGAAGCCGCTTCTCGAGGACAAAGTTTCAAGTCTCACCGTATCCCTTCGGATTCGATTTTTATTCATTCCGGGACAACTTTCGTCGTTGAATCTAGTTAATTCTTTCGCTGCAGACTTATTGTCGAAGAGCTTCTTCGAAGGATCGATGAACGAATTCAGCGGGAGCTGGCACGAGCAGTATGTAAACCGGACGTAATGCCGTTCGAGCTCGTTTAGCAGCTGAGCTTAAAATGCAATTTTAATGCTACTTAATAGAACTTTTTATTTCGGTATCTCGAGGGCGCGCTTAATTTCAAGGGGGGGGGGCCGAGCGATTAATAATAAGTACAGTTAGAGGGAACTTGCCCTGCTGCTTCCCCGGGAAATCGTGATCAAGGATCTAATGATCCCTAAGAAGCATAAACTTGGGCAAGCAATATTAGCAATTGAGATCGCTACGTAATAGAAGAACAGTGTTACTTAACGAATCAGATGATGCGGAGGGGTTCGCCTCATCACCGTCTCATTTCCCCTCTTGCTCGGTAAAAAAACAATTATAAATCGCTTTCCCCGTTTCTCTCATTTATCCAAGTGAGTGACAGACAAGCAGCCTGTCATTCCCTCCTCTCACAGCTAAATCTGCACTAGCCGGTTGCCCAGCGAGATGAGTAGACATGCATGCACACTGCACACACATTATCCAGTCGCAACAATCCTCCATTGACGGCACTCACGATCTCTGCACTCGGATACGCGTACACCTGTCAACCAGACGAATCGAGCCTCCTCCGAGTGTTGCATGAAAGAAAGTCAGCATGGTGCAATTCATTATATAGTCAGTCGTTGCGGTCCATATTAAAAGAGTCGGAGACGTCTCGCCGTCAAGTCCACTTTCCCACGACCACATTCGTTGGTTCGATTGCCCAAACTTTCTCAAAAGCGAGAAATTAAGAGATCTTGATCGAAAAAATCAAATTTCGATGTTTAATATATTTTTCAACACAACTTTTATTCAAATACTATTGTGGTTAAAAAAGTTCGGCACCAAAATTTTGTCTCGCCAGTATTTTTTGTAATAAAGTTATTATTATTTAAAACGTGTCTATATTATTATATCCATTAAAAGATAGGGAGGCGGGGAAAACAAAATTCTTTTTAGGGAGGCGTAGTAGCATAAAGTATGGAAACCGCTGATATACAGTAAAGTCTCGATGTTAGAAAACAGTAACTGTACGATCTAAGAAAAACGAATATCCCTGGTAACATGCCGCTTAATCCGACGGGAGATTCGGATGGTGGAGGTCCACTGTAAAAATATCATTTTGTTCTCGCTGTTTCTTTATGTTTGTACTGGTTTCACCGACATGGATTTTTTTACACGATTCGTTTTTATCTCTTCTCGTTTTTCCCTGTTCCGCCTCGGCGTTTCGAGAGTCACCACGCAAACGATTCGTCCTCGAGAGGTTTGTCGCGTGATTTACGCTCCGCCCGTGGATTAGCGGTGCTCGAACGTGCACAAAAATCCCGTGAAAGACACTCGACGCGTTCTGAGGCGTCGGAAGAGGATCGATTCTCGCGAGCAAATAAATCCTCGTCGCCGATGAAAGCGTGTTTCTACGAGGAGCGAGACCGTTTCGGAATGAACAAAAGCGCGACCGAAACAAAGCTGGCGAACGATCGACGCGAATCCAGCGATCTCTGTCGCGGCTGACACCGGTTAATCAATCTTTCTTTTGTCGAGCACTCGGCGTCTTATTTGTTAATACGTGCGCGATGATCGATGATCCGGCGACCGTCCGAGACATTGGCGATTTTACTGTTTAGTCGAGATTGTACAACTTGCAGATTTCGCTGTTTAAGAGTTCATTTTTGATTTGAGAATTTTTTGGGTTAACTAGATGACATATATTTACGAGCTCTTACAAAGTTTGTAAAATCAATAAAAATCATAAAGTCAGAACCGATGCCGGGAAAACGTTCGACAAACACTTCGATAAAAATCTGAATTGATGTTTGCGACATGGGGCTCCTTTCAAACTTTTCTCTTCTCGACGAGTAGAAGCTATTGATGTAAAAACAAACTTTAACAACAATATTCTTTGTTATAAACAATTTTGCGGCAAGTTTCTTTTACAAATATCCACCGATCATTACTTTTTATTCACCCTGTACGTGAGTTTTCCAAGTTACAATACATGAATGATCACATCGATGTAGAAAAATATCGACAGTAAATATTCATATGCTCGTGCAGCAGAAGTGAAAGCCAAAAAATATGTCTCGCATTTTCATCCGATCTTCACGGTGGAAACCTTTTTATTCGATATCCGAGGGATGGCGATATATTCGACTAAAATCGTTCTTTTACGAGGATCGCGAACGCTACGAAAAATGAAACTGATTCGGAGGACTGGTGACATCGGCACATAGCGGATCTCGGTGAAATTCTATATAAAATCGTGAGCGACAGTTCGCGCCGGCGGCGGCAGCTTCCCTCGGAACTTCCT
This sequence comes from Lasioglossum malachurum, assembly GCA_028455605.1. Lineage (NCBI taxonomy): Eukaryota > Metazoa > Arthropoda > Insecta > Hymenoptera > Halictidae > Lasioglossum > Lasioglossum malachurum. Next base: position 10,211,641 of record CM052319.1, on the reverse strand, counting down.
ATTCCGGATTTTCCGGGGAATGCTTTGCGTGCTCTGGTTTCGAAAATTTTCACGAGCGTCTCGATACGCCGTTGCATCAATTCGCCGGCTCCGTGTGGCTCGTCGGAAAATTTACAACGCGGCCACACGCTTCCGTATCGCGTTGCATCGTTAATGCAAACGCGGCGGGATCACGCGACTCGTCGGTGTTTTCCTCGGCGAACGTTTCTCACGTAAATCGCCGGTATGAACCGGGAAACGAGATGAACATGTTCCCGGAACGAAGAGGCGAACAAGAACTTCCCTCGAACCCGACTTGTTTCTAATTTACTTCCTCTTAACGGCTTAAAGTACAAGAAATACGGCGAATATCAAATAGGTCAGCTATAGACGCCGAGGTTTTCACCTGCATGCTGTACCGACAATTTTTACAATGGGTGCATCACGATCCGCAGTCTAGTTATTAAACTAGTTAAAAATATGTTTATTTCAATCGAAAGATAAAGTTAGCACGAGCAGAATAATATATTTTCGAACGAAGTCAAAAGAATCAAGTTCAAGTCGTAAGAACATTATCAGAATTTATGCGCGGGCTTGCTTACGTAAATTGACCTTAGAATTTGCATTTGTATGAGTATAATTTAACGATAGCAGACATGAGTATACATGGGAAATTTTCAGGATGTGTATAACTAACACATAGATCTACAAAACATATATTTTAAATTTTCATTAAGCCTTTTTTATTTTTGCATGTGACCTTGTAAATTATAATTTTCGGAAAATCTCTTTTGCATATCATTTCGTGAACCAATGCTTCTAATTGATCATAAAAAGTCACGCCGTTTGGTACAATTATAAGAAAAGTCATTCTGTTTTAAAGGGCGTACGAATACTTTTTACACCCACTGTATATTGTGATTACAAAGGAAAAAGGCTAAAATTTCTGGTTACGCGAGGAAAAGTTTAACCACGATTTCTCTTCAAATTATCTTTCGGTTTCAACAAAAGTTTCGAGACACTCGGACGTTTCACGGTTTTCTTTTTGGTAAAGTGGCGTACTTCGCGGTTCGCCCATGAAGTATCTTTAAGCATCCGAGAACGACTTCGTTGACAAAGGAGGAGAGGGGATCTGCGTGAGATGCAAGCCCGAGAGGCCCGTTCAACAAAATTCTACCGGTTCCGCGTGCCTTCGCGAATCAAACTCAGCTTTGTCCTCGACAAGGACCGTTCTCCCCCGTCACGTTCCTCGTATAAATTCAAGGGGTCAGGATAAAAAATCCGCGGTACGCACGCAACACGGTGAGTTCCATGAAGAATTTGCAAGAGAGCCGGGAGGGGGGGCAGTCACGTTCGAACGTCTTTCTGCGGGGGCGGGAGAGGAGGCCGCGAATAAACGTGGAACGGCGAACCGGCCGAGAAAATAGAGAAAACGAGCGATGTTATCAGGGGATGACAAAAGCCTCGGCGCAGTTCCAGGATAATTGAAAGTTATGATTGCCGAGATGCATCGCCGCCGAGGACCGCTATCGTTCCAGAAACGATCTCTTTGCGAGGCTAACCGGCCGATCGTTTACCACTCTTTACGAGCGTGAACCGAAAGGTCAGGTGCTAATACAATGCTAATGGAAACAGGTTCGAGCAGCTTCCGTGGTCGATTGGGTTCACCGTGTTGGGACCGTCTGCTTGAAGGCGAAAACGCGTCCGACAGTTAGGAGACGGGTTCACTTAAAATCTTAACCGCCAGACCGTGTTTGTTGCGAAATCCATTTGTTTTCAATTTTAACCCACAGCAATCGAGTGGTGACCCAGAGTCTCCACTAAAAATTGCTGTACCATTATTAAAGAAATATTGTTACTATTCCTTCATAACGTAAAAATATGCATTTTGGGCTCTGGGCAGACATAGATTAGACTTTTATGGCTTCTGAAAATTTTCAAAAAATACCAGAATATATCCTTCGAGATAATGTAGTTAAATTTTGATGTATTTCAGATCTAAAAAGGCTACTACAGCTGAAAATAATGTTTTATTCGGTTCCCCTTTCTTGAAAATCGTCTCGAAAACTTTCGCAGTCAAGTAATAACAAATGGAATCAATGCCATCTCTACACGAGAAACGAAATTACTTTCCGAACGACCTAATATTTCCAGCGTTTTATCCATTTATTTCAAGATAGAATTCTTCAGTTCAAAATCGAAGATTCTTAAAAAACGACTAAGCGGCTCTGCATAAACGAAGCCCGAAGAATCACCGAAGTCAATGACCCGTGACTACAACAAAATAGTGACTAAAGCATGACTAATCAGAGCTCGGACGTCCCAGAAGATCACGAGGGAGCCAGGATGACGTTCTTTTAACGTTCCAGAAAAATCGTCGGCCGTTCGACGTTCGTCTTGCGACCGCGACGCAGATCGGGCCACTAACAACGGAAGTTACTTGTGGCAGCTGCTGTTCCGTTAACGAGAACGTCCAAACACGTGGAAATATCTGTGAACGTGTGCACCGTGCGTGGGTGCTGAGTCGAGCGTCATCGGGGACTCGAAAAACACGGTGCTCGCTTTTGTCGTCGTGCTATTGTCGCCGAAAGCGAAATTACGAGGTCGTCGCCACCGAGGCACGTCATCGACTGCATATCGGATTAGCTGGTTTCTCAACGACGATCGTCGTTGTGACGAATCCGTCGTCTCTCTATTAATAGCACCGACGATGTCTCTAAAAGAATTCTAGCCAAACCAGAGAGAGACAAAATTCGGACAAACTTCTTGGTTGCATTTATCGATGAAACTGGGGATTAGTAAATAATAAATTATTAGATCATGTAATCACCATGATATCATGCAACTTTCTTTTAAAATGTTTCCTCGTACTGTTAATAATGTTCGAGCAATTTTAAACCATCATGTTTAGAGAGACTCATTCTTTATCTTTACATATAAAGATTATTCATCGAATAAAATTATGAACGATGTTAAAGGATTTTTTGCTCCCATCTCTGAGGTGATTATTTTTGGTGATAAATTATCGCTTGTGAGAATCATGTGCATTCGTATTAGTTATCGATGAAACAGGGGAATAGTAACGAATAAATTGTTAGATCATGTACAGTCAATAGTGTTTGAGCAATTTTAAATCATCACGTCGAGAGACTCATTCTTCGTCTTAATATATAAAAATTATTCATCGCATTTTGTGAACGATGTCGAAGGGTTTTGGCGCCTCCATCTCTGGGCTGGTTATTTTTGGTGATAAATTAGCGCTTATGAGAATCATGTGCATTCGTATTAGTGGCTCGCGCGGTTCCAAAGCAAATGTTTTATCAGTGAAGACGCGGCAGTGAACAGCCCCGTGATTTCCTCGGGAAACAAGCTTTCCACGGAGGAATCGCGGCCGATAAAGGATCGAGCCGAGTCAAAGCGACACGGTGTTTGGCTAATTATTTCCGTCAGCCTGCTTTCTGTCTCTCTCCTTCCTCCGAGGGCTCGTCTGGCAACTTCCGGTCAACAAAATGAAGGATTCCGTTTGCGGGCCCTGCGTTTTCGGCGGAATCCTTACCGCGCTCGTTTACGATCCCTCGTTATATATTTGTTCGTTGTCCGAACTTCGCGCCGAGTGGAATAATTTATCTTCTCTGGGGATCGTCTGATGTACGGTTGCTCGTCTTCTGCTCTCATTCAGGTGATATCTTCCTCAAATCCCTGGTTCCATAAAGACTCTATATGTCTTGCGCGAATCGTGCGCACGCCAAGGTGCACGTCTACGCGAATTCACGTCAGGCTTGTTTATGGACGTGGAAATACAAAAATACCTTATTTCTAATTTATTTCATCTAAATTGCTATGTGCATGTACTATTTGAAGATCGTTTATTGTTTCCCCGAAGTAATCATTTCGCCCGTTGACAGCCCTACGAAAGTTTAGCACATATTTAGCAGCAATACTTAAACCGAACGCTTAATGGACAGGAATGTGCTTATTTATACGCCGCTTTCGTCGATTATTCGACACAAACAGAAATTTGCATAAACGACCGTAGTTTAGTCACGACATATCGATTAACCAGCGATATTTACTTACCTTGTTGACACTGGCGTTTACTCGCCGCGATTAGTCTTGACTGAGCGAATTTTCGCGAAAACAACGAGGATAACGATCCATCCTTATCGCGACTCGTTCTCAACACAGACTGTTTATTATCTCGGCCAATTTGCATGGAGAAATACGTCAAAATACAAAGTAAAAATGCTAGTATACTTAAAGCAGTGTACATCGTCATACCATTTTCGATCTTTTAAATTATTGAAAAGAAAAAATTATTGAGAAATTCTTTTTAGAAGATTTACAAATTTCGTGGTTGGTACAAGATTTTACAAAATATCTTGAAGAGACAGTAGAGTTCATGATTTGTTCATGATTTACTAATAGAATAAATGAATTGTGGGGTAATGGCTATGTAACTGAATCATTTTCTTGGATCTATAAATCGTAGATACTTCATTCAACGTCCACGGCAGAGCAGGATCCTTTCAGCGGACATACTCGAGTTTCGACTGCAGAGAGGATATCCCGCGTTGATCCGGATGGAATTTCATTTTCTTCGGATTTATCCGGCCCCCGTCGGCTCCGTTAATTCGCGACTCGATTCCTCGAATTACGCTTCCTGCTGCACTTTTGTCCGGCAGCCGGAGGCAAAAACGCTGGGGAATCGCGGACGAAATAAATCTCGTTAGCCCGGATCGCGATACTCCGCGCGGAATTATTCAATCGACGAGTTTTCATTCCGGCGAGCGTTTTTCCGACGCGCGAAAGTGTCCGGTATCGGGCCCGGATATCACGAAGTCACGCGACCCCGAGCGTACGAGAGCGATCATTGTTTCCCGAGCTCGAAAAACGCGCGATATTTCGTCCGAAATTTTTTCAAATCCTTTTCGAACTTCTACGGTACGAACCGCTTCGAACGGCTGGCCAGTTTTATCCTAACAGCATCGCCGCTTCGTGAATTTTGTTACAATGGGAAAACGTTGGAAAATATATTTTCTGATTTTAATCAAATATTTCAGTAAACGATAAAATATTTTTCTGAAACAACTTGCACGTTCTCCTTGATGCCCTATCATTTGTATTCAGAACACATCGTTTTTCCATGGAATGCTTGCACGTATTATTATTTCATGATAAATTAGGAATAATATTAAAATAAATTACGATATCGAAGCATGGTACCATAGTAATCGGTACAGTCACTCTAACAATAGTCCTTGAAAAGCAAGATAGGGAAACGAGGAACCGAAGGAAACGTTTCAATTCGGATTACCAGCCCGATTTCCTAGACCCACGGCTATTTCCTCGTCTTCCCTTCAACTTCTCTCGCTCACTCTGTGCCCCTGGATCGTCGTTCATCGCGTCAGTGTACGCGGGACGGATCCGACCCGATAGTTTTTGGCAGAAGCTCGCTCTAACAGCGCGTCCCCGGCGGGATTACGCGAGGAAACTGGCCGTTGATTAAAACCTCGGCAAAAAAAAGAGTGGAATTAAAGCTTTTTGCCAGGGAACGCCGTTTAATCTCCTCTCCGCGACGTCGCCTTTCGTTCATCGGTTTTCACGAACTTCCTTGCGATCTTGTCCACAATTTTCACCACCCGTGGCGAGGGGCGGATTCGCAGTTTTCGGCATCAAATGAGTTTCTTCGCGTCTAAAAAACTTGCCGTGGTCCAAATTGCGTCATTAAGTCGATACCAACCGCGGTGAATTTTCTGTACTACGTTGTTAACAGTTGGGGGTTGTACAACAAAAATCATCCTCGAGAGAAAATTACGTTACAGGAAGAATCGAGAGTATTATCTAAAATTTTACAAAATTATGGACAGTTGTTGTATGGACTGTTAGTCCGATTATAGAAAATTCCACCATATGGTAAATATGGCGCAACGTCCACATGTCTTTTAAATATAGAAAATAGTTTTGCGTTTATAGCAGTATCAAAAAGTATAAGGAAAAAGTGGCGTAATTACAGGGTTAACAACACCAGAACAATTTTCATCAGAACCTCGAGTTCGAAGCGAAACGGGTAATCCGTCCAGCATGTTTTCTTTGGTATCGTCTGAAGAAACGTTTAATTTGCTCGCTCAATCTGCGTCCGAGGGTAAATAACAAATTCTTCTACTGCGTTGCCTGCTCTAGGAAAGCTGATTACCGTCCACGGTAATCCGTGGGAGCCGCTGTTGCCACCTGCAGCTCGTCTACCTTCGTCACCTCCGCGAGACACCCTCTCTATAGGGCACCTTCTATAGGGGTTAACGAGGTCGGCCGCGAAACAACCCCCAGCCACCCCCGTTCACCCTCGTTCCTCCGACGTTTCCTTTCCTCATGCATATTTAAATTGGCCGCCCAGTGGAAATTTGTAGCTGACTACCGGCCTCGCGTCGTTAGTACAGCGGGCCTGTCGAATGGCGTCCGATTCGTTCACAGAAGTAATCAATGACAACCCCCGCTAATTAATCCGACGATTGTTCCGAGCGAATCATCGTCACTTTCTGTCGGAGAATCCGTTTGATTTGATCCGCTTCATTTAAAAAAAAATTAAAAAATAGGTGCATTTTCACCGTGAAGAACGTATGAGGGTTGAAAGACCGATAAAATGACTTTTCTCACATTTGTCACTCCTGCCTTGGTTACTTAACCTTCCGGCGAGCGAGTTTTATAGAGGTGAAGCAAGTAAAACCTCATTTAACGGTTCCGAGACTTTTTGGTATTCTTTTAGACTTGTTTTGTCCTTCAAAACATCTGGTTATAATTTATCTATAATTAAATGCTAAGTGTAGATGAGCTTGAAATGAATATATAGTTTAGGTGTCTTTTTTAGGTGTCTAGATTTGCTTGTAAGAAACATTCTATAACCTGCGTGATAGTACAAGATTGTCAAATTCCAGAATCTGATAACAATTCCTAAAATTTACGTAATACGATTGTAATTTGTGTATTGTAATAAGTCAGTGTAACAGAGAACAAACATTTTTATATGTCTAACATCCTTTATATAATAGTTGTTTGATGATAGAATGCTAAACTCTTTGAAACTGTCCTTTCTACTTCCTGGTAATAAATTCGCTGGAATGTTAAAACCGCGCTAAGTAATTAGTAAAGGGTAAGGTGTTTTAATGAATGGTAAATGACTGTATGAAGCGTTGTGGTAACAATAACTTATATTTAAGCTAGGAAGCTGTACAACGTTGTTAAGCGAGACAGTTCTGAAAGAGTACTGAAGACTGAAGGCTAGAACGGAAAGATGCTTTTTACGTGACGGTCCGTGCCGTATAGGGTAGACTGTAGATCGACCTTTAGGCTAATTTATTGCCTCTAGTCGGCTGGTCGAAGTCTTTGGGACTTCTACGGTGCGAAATTCTACGGACACTTTCGTGGGTCTCGCATTACGTTGCGTCTCAACAGTATCCCAGCGCGATAAAACCACGGCCTCGCAAACAATTCGCTCGCAGCCAACAATTAACCAAGAATTAAGCCGTCGGGTCCAAGTAAAAACGCGATGGAAGTAGAGGTACGGAACATCGTCGCGAAATATGTCTCGAACTTGCCTAATAAAACTTGCGACTTCTCGGGGCCCGGCTGGTTTTTTATCTGCAGCTCGCGAGCCGCATCCCGAACGCAATTATTCGCAAGTTCCCAAGCCTGATGCATGCTCGCTACGTTCAACTTTTACAAGATGGAGGGCGTACCGCGAGTTAAGTAACCTCGCTCCGTTCCTCGGGCCGTTTTTGCAACGAGTAACATCTTGACTTCGCGCCCGTAAAAACCTTTATTTATTCTCGGTTTTTCTGGAAAAGTTTGATAAATCCGATGGGGGAAAAAGCGAGGTCGACGCGAGCTCGATTAATGACCGGTGCTCGGGGCTGAAACTTTCGATGGAAATCAGGTTACGTCCGTCAGAAGATGCGGGGGACACGACGGATAATTAACGATGGAATCGAACCCGGTGAAATGGAACGTTGGCTCGCGAACATTTTTCGGAAAATGGCGTTTTCCCAGCGACGGGTACTGTTTAAACAAACGCGTGCGCGAGCGCGCGCGGCTGTTCGTTTTTCCGCGAGATGCGACGATGATACGCTGCGATTGAAATTTTTACCGTGTTTTTTTTTTCGCTTTACCCGGAACGTCGGAGACAAACAGGAGCATTATATACACCAACAAAATCGAAAATATTTGCACACCTTTTCCCTGGCGATTTTTCGTTTTTATATGCGATACGCTGATCGTGATGTTCTTTGGATAGCGAACATTGAAAATGGGTACCGAAGATCGCTTTTTAAAACTCGATTAAAAGTACAAATACGCACGGTTCGAAAAATATTGCTTCGATTTTTATTATTATTTAAAATAAATACAAACGTCGTCAGGCTGTGGGCATGATGTAAATACTGGTAAATAGAAATGAATATGTGCCCATAATTATGAGACTGGTCTAAGTGAAAATTGAAAAAATGACATTATTTTGAACTAAATTAATTGTCAAAAATGAATCGTTAGATAGCGCCTGTTATTTCAACATTATATGGAATTCATTTAGTGTTAATATCCTTTTCCGTCAAATATCTCGAAACAAGGCATACATGACTTAGACCACTTTCATAATTATGGACACATATGTGAAATATAAAAGAAAAAGGCCGAGAAAAATGTTCATTTTCTGCAATTCGGATTTTCTGAAAGAATTAGCAGTGGAGAGACGTTCACAGAAAATAATTTCGCCAAGAGGGCCACTCGGCGTCTTCAAGGAATAATTGCGCAGGGTGTGCAAGTTGTTTTCACGCGTAGCCGGCAGAAGTAACCATGTTCTTCAAAAATTGTAGGTTCGAGTCTGGGAGGCGAGCAGCGGAGAGACTCGCCGCGGCAAAGAAAGTAAAAAGCAGACGGTCGGGGGCGGTTCTTCTTTCCGCAAACGAAATTTTCTCGCGGCGGTCGTCGACCCGTGTCTGCAGAGTGCGGGGGGTGGTGCCGCGTCCTCAAGTTCGCGCATATAAAATCACACACAACGGCAGTTAAACCAAAAAGTTTACGCGGCGTCGCTGTCACAGAGGCGGCTCGTACACTCGTCGAGTTAGCGCTGACTCGAAATGAGAAAATTCCTTTCTTCGGAGGTGTGCCCATCGAACGATTTACCACTGCCTGGCCGTTCCGAATTTGCGAAATTAAGCCGAGTCTCGCGAGGACTCGCTTTGTTTCTTTGTTCCGGAGAAAAATGATCGCTGTAAGTGTTGTTAGCAGGTACAGAAAAATCGGAACAATTTTTTAACCCGTTACAATTAGCTATGTAGCATGAATTTACTGGTGTTCTAAGTTGCAAAATTGAAATGGCCGATTTCACATGAAGTATAAGATTGATCAGAGGCTTCCGTATGGGGTAAAAGGGGACGAGACGGCATGGGGGGAGAGTTTCTAAAGCGATCCCCGGCGAATCAGCGAAAATTTCGACTACAAGACACCAATTGATCCGTGACTCGTTATACTAATAAGATAGAACGACGGAAGGGAGTCCGCGTCCACCCTCACCGGCAGCTTAAACGCAATTGGCGAAGGGGAGAGGGTGCTCTCGTCTCGATCGGTGTAATCATCGTGACACGGGTGAATTTAAAATGGATTTTTTCTCCTCAGATTAGAGCGCACCCCACCGCTTTTCCGTCGCACAAAAAACGACCCCGTGATGTTGATTCCACTCTGACTTCGCTGTTGCGTTCTTCTGTTAACTCGCTAACACGAGTCACTGATCAGATTAGAAAACTTTTTTGCGTTATCACATTAATGTGGTAGACTCGTTTGTCCAGGATTGCAAGGGTGCGGGATGCGCCTTCTCATTTCTCGATCAATCATGAATTATTAATATGAATTAAAAAGTAGTTAGAAAAACTGTTTCGTACATTTCCAATCAGATTTTCGAAATCTTGCGGACCTCGTTGGTTGCTCGAGCTCCGTCATGAAAATGGAACACCGGCTTTTACCACCATGCTGTGAAACGAGAAGTGTACAAAAGTTGCGAGCGATGCATGCAAAAACGTTTATCCAGGTTCTAACAGCAGCTTGTTTGCGTTACGTACTCTCGGGACCACGGGAACACGCAATCCAAATAATTCCTCGACACGCTTGACGCACGATTATGCGACTGGACTGTCGCTACGTTCCATTTAGCTCTAATTAACACAACTATTTTGAAACCGATAACCGTGTTAGTACCGCAATTTCGCGGTGACGTGAACGAAAATCAGTCTGAGATTCCTTGACAGGATTTGTGATCGGGAGACCCGTCACGAGTTCGATCTCTCTTGTTCCATTCAATTGACACGAATGACATAACTACGTCTAGTCGAAATTACTATTTCTAGAACTAGACGATTATATTGATCGTTTGTAGTTTCTCGTTAGAGGAAATAACGGGAGAACCTGTTGTTCGATGAAAGAACGTACGAGATTTGAAAGGTCGCGCAGTGCGGACAAACCTGGAATACCTGAATATTCGTTCATATCACGATGTACGATATATTTCCTTTGTTATTATTAAACATATAACAATCATTTTTTTGTGAATAATTACCATTGTATATACATTAGTAACCAAATTTAGATTTTTGTAACAAATTTTCCCATGTGCCGCACTCTCTAGAGAGCCAAAATTATTCTAGGTTAGAAGAAATATGTTGAATTTTCCAGTTAAAATAGCTCTGTGTGCAAACGGTTAATAAAAATGTGTCTTTCGCGTAAAGTGTCCTCGACGCCGTACGCGGAAAAATCGGTAACGTGAGCGTAGATACAGCCTCCATTCACGTTGTTGTCGAGCCGGGATTGCTCGAAATAGATCCTCGTTGATCATTGCGCAATTCGTAGTTGCGAAGCGCCGCGCGCCGTCATGCTCTCGCATGTTCACGCGCAGGTACGTCGACGACTCGTTGTTGTCCTCTCGTTCGGTATTTTCGGACGGGCAAACCTGCGGAAACCCACGCGCATTCCGATCGGATTTGCCCGATGAATTTTACTCGCGCAAACGAGCATCCTCGTCGAGCTTCGTTTCGCGAATAATTCAGCGTGCCTCTGTTCTCTCTCTCTTTTAATTTGCGCAGCTTTGTTTCGAACCCGTCTTGCGGTTATGAGCGACGCGCAAATTTGGTTACTAATTTATATATATCACAGAAAATGAAACTTAACGATATAATTAACCCTCATCCGTCCCTCATTTCACGAACTGAATCTGTCCCTCGGAGTCAAATCGACAGACTGATAAAAAATGTTTTAGTGACTGAGTCACAATTCAAGTGCTAAGGGTGTCAAATGAAATCACTAATTTTCCTGTTGATAATTCAATTTTCGAAAAATACTAGAATTCATTGTATTTATTTCAAGATTTAGAAATTTTGACAGAGACAAATTTGAATAATTCGTTGATAACGTATAACGATGAATCGACGAACAATTAGACTTGCGGCTCTTACGAGAGTACTCGACGATGCTGCGGGACTCAAAGGATCCCAGCGGACGCGCGTAATCGTTCGCTGAAAAATCCATCCGCACGAAATTGCGACACGTTCGGGTATACGAATTCCTCCATTGAAAGCCAGTGGACCGTACAGGCCGAACGTTCGCTCCGGTGGACGTGCGTAATTGAACGATGCGATGGCTGATCGAGATGACACCCAGAAATGCCCGTTTTCGTTTAAAATTCATTCCCCGCGATCGACCGATCCCGAGATTTCAATAATCGCTCGCTCGCCGACTTCCGACTCCCGGCTCCTTGTAAAATATTAAATCCCGTAACGCGAGAGTAACGCCGGCCTTATCGACAGCTACCGATCGAATTCGACGTACGAGTGCCTCTAATGAAAAATTTTAAATAAATCCTGCTGAATTTGAACAACCGAGTCTCGTGCTCGACATTCCGAAAGTGGTTCAACAGTCTTCGAACGGAATGATTCGACTGAAGGTTTTGTCTTATATCTGCGCTGCGAAATATATTTATTTAATCATTTACTATTTAAACATTTTATGATTGTAAAGTAAAAAATCTAGAATCAGTCAATCGACCAGTGGTGGTAGGTTTACTGTTAAATGCACGGAAGTAAATAGATCGAAGAAAACGGCAACTGTACGATCTAAGAAAAACGAATACCCCTGGTAACATGCTACGCAATCCGATGGGAGATTCGGATAGTCGAGGTTCACTGTAAAAATATAATTTTGTTTTCGCTTTTTGTTTATGTTTGTACTAGTTTCACCGATGTGGACTTTTTTTCGTTTCCCCCTGTTTCTCCTCGGCGTTCCGAGCGCCACCACGTACAAATTTGTATAAAGGTATACGTCTGAACTGTGACGTCACGAACATCGAAGTTCCGAAAGTTTCTGGTAATAACCACGTTGAGAAGAATACAGATAATGCTCCGGGCGTCCGGGTGATTCATTGTTTTCGCGAGATGCGCACCTGAAACGGCTCGAAGATAATTGCCCGCGTATCTATTCCTGTCAGTCCCGATCCATCTTCTTTACGAGGCCGTTCGTCACTGGTCATTCATTGGCGGTAGTTCGTTTCGGTGTGCACGGTAGAGAGCCGTGTGCCATCTCGCGACGAGTCTCGCTCGGCGAACGATGAATAAACCGGGCATCAAAGGAGGAAGACTATTTGTTTCGGTGCAAGAGGCAGCGGGCTTACGCGAGCCCGTTACCAGCACGTCCTCTCGCACATTTTTCAATTTTCGTGCACGTCACAGCCACGGTTACACGATCCGTCCAACCGGTAGAACCATTAAATAACGGAAAATACCGGGACGCATTATGTTAACACACCAGCGGGAAAATTTATCCCTGTCAAATGTGATCTAGTGTACCTTCCACGTCGCGGTTTACCGAGCTACACGCTGAAGTGAGCCATGGTGCGTTAAAATGCCAGTTCACAACAAAAATTGCTCTGTTCCAACAGTGGAAAATTTTTTATTCAACTGTTAAAAGAATTTATACATTTTGGGAAATGTCACGAAGGGGTTAAAAACTGAAAATTGGGTTATTTTTCAATTTGACTGTGAAACTTGGTCAATGTAAAGCGGCGGTGGCGAACTTAAATTATTGCTTCAGATATATGCTAAAGAATATAAGTACATTTACAAAATACGAGTCACGAAATGAAATTTAATTCCCAAGAGTCAATTTTAACTATTTGAGATGAGTTTGGACAGCAAAGGAACATATACCTACACAGCCTCATAATTCTCTGAATTTCCAATTTCACGAAAAATCCTGAATTAATTTATGGAAATTCTGCAGAAGCAACCGTTGTGTCAGACCAACCTGCAGTTTAAGTCCGAAGTAGTATTTCCGCCCACATTATCGCCGCCCACGTATTTTCAATCCCTCGTTATCCGCTGATATTGTCGATCTAGCTTAATAATTTCCCACTATTATTAATAACCAGATCCCGTACCACGCTTTCGACAAACACGCCACCCACTAAAGCAAATTAATCCGGAATTCATCGGAACGACCAACGGGACATCGGCAAACCCTGACGGTAAACCTGCAGAGCCACCCCATATTTACCGCGGCTCGTTAAACGAGCAATCCGGCTCCTCGAAAACAGTAACGATTTCAACTGTTCATCTATGCGAAACATTTCACGTCATCGATAGTTAATCCATTCAGATTTAGGGGTGGTAGTTCTCCAAGAACCAGACACGCAGAAGACGATTCACTTAAGGTTTCGTTTTTTAATTATTGACGAGGTTAAAAAAGTTCTAGAAGGAAGGAACTATATATAAAAACGAGCTGTCTGTGTATAAATGTAACTTTGATTAAATTTTACAATCAGATAAATGTTCAAATTATAAAACAAAATTGTAATTTGTAGAACATTAATTGTTGTATCTCCTAGGTTGCTCCTCGTGTCGTCACAAACATATCCCGGAAAAAGCTCGTTGTCGGCCTCTACACGTGTGGGTCGAATAATTAGTATCAATACAACATCGACATAGTTCATTTGCACGTGCGGGATTGCAGGATCCCACTTTGATGCTAAATGTCTGTCTCGTTAAAACGAACTCGTTCATTTAAAAACATAAATCTTTGTTGTATTGGGATCTGACGTGCGGAAAACTAAAGGAATTGTTTGGATGAAACGTTTATGCTGCGAAAGACAGACGCCTTTCGCGTCTGAGCAGGGGATTAGCAGCACCTTCCTTAACAGCTCGCCCGGCGAAACCTATTCCTTTAATCAGCCCCCAAACTCAATCTCCATGGAGCTACAAACTCGGGTGTGTCCCGAAGTTGGTGTTTAATCCTCGCGGCCGAGGAAAGACGCTCGTTCGTCATGAGCAACGGAAGCCAAGGAAGTATGGCGGCGCTGAAGCCTCTCTAGCGGGAGGCGGCAGGACTTTGCCGATAATCGATCCGATCGTTACACAGCCGCTTATTACAGTAATCGCGTCGGGCACCGCAACGACGCGCTGGTAGACCGGATCCGGACTTGGGCAGGGTGACGAGAGCGTGGCGCCGCTTAAATGGAAGTTGGCTTAAGTTCTCAGCGGATCCGTCCGATCCTTGCCACTGGATATCGGCGAGTTCGCCTCGAGGTTTCGCTAGAGGCACGCATGGCAAACGACTCCCGCGCGGATTAACACGCGGCGAGCTCGTAATCCCACGTCGAGAAACTGCCTCCCTGCTCTATGACGTACCGCAATGATCCCAAATACGAATCCACCGGGTTAGAGTCAATACAAACAATTCTTTCGGAAGTTGAAGAACAACGTCGTTAGGATTCTCTAAAAATATTTTTCATATGAATGAACATTTTCCATTAAAATACATTTCCTCTACAATTCATTCCGCGTAATTTGTTTTCCTTGGCAAATGGAACTTTTAAACTGTTAAGACGATGTTATACGCCGCAGCGCGTCAATCCAGAAATTCATCCCCCGTCTCGCGGCTTCCCTTCGTTTACGCTCTCGCCGGGATATAATTAAAAAGGACTCTTAAATAATCGACGGGCCACGAAGGAGAGACCCTGAACCTCAACCCTCGAACTTGTTCCCTCCCCTTCAAACTTTATTAGGTTAGTAAACCGAAGACGGGGTGGTCGGAAAGCCTCTTAGACGGATATTGGGTTTAGAGGATAGAAATTCTGCAAGTTTTCTAATCCCACTGGAGGGACACTTGTTTGAACTGCTCCTCCCTATATTGTTAATTTTTTTCTGACTTTTTTTTATTCATTATAGAGCTAATATTCATTTTCTCAAGTTCCTAAAAAAATGTAAGATTATTATTTACCGTGCACTGTTCATATTCATTTAACTTTATGTAACGATATACTGGGTGGTCCACGTGAATGTAGCCACCTAAGTATCTCCTTTACTTGTGACGACATAACAAATGTTTTTAATGCAAATGTTTTTAGTCGATTTTTGTCGACTCGTCAATGTTTTGGTCGAATTTTAGTCGACATTAAAACGCAATCAGCACTTTTTTGAAGATCATGGTTTCCTGAAAAAGGAGAAAATTTACATCTATTGTATGTCTAGACGTTCTCCAACAGCTCTGTACATTAACGATATCAAAATAGAATTTTATTTCGGTTTAAAGGAAATTATTAACATACATTTTCATCAGAATCTGTTCAGAATCTTCATCATGAATCAGACACGATATTGTAAGGCAAGGGGTTAAAAACATTTGTTATGTCATCAAAAATAAACGAGATATTTAGGTACCTACATTTTGGTGGACCACCCAGTATACTTCAATATTAATTGTAAAGTGTTATACTAATGTATATTAATGTGAACTTTTGGTAAAAATATGTACCAAGAAGTGGATCGATAGAAAAAGATATCTACAATGGTCTATTGAAAAATCTCCGCTATGGCAATTTATTCAAAAAATAGCATAAAAGCTGGTATATCATCAAAGCCAGCGCATAGAAATCCAAGGACGGCTCTCCAGAAATCTACGGGGAGGAAAATCAGCGATCGCGACCGTCTGTCAGAGATTTCGCCTAGCTCTAATTAAATCCGAGCGAGTTTCCAGTCGAAAAAAGGGCGGGCGAGGGAGGAGGATGAGAAGGACTCAAAAACTCGTTGGTAAAAACCGCCGGCACCTCGGACCGTGGATTCGTTTGTTCCAGGCAAACGAAGATATCCCGTGGCTGGCAGCGAATTCCATCTCGAATCACTGGGTCACCAGTGCTATCGCTTCGGCCGCGGCAAAAAGAGGAAGACCATGAAATCGGATAAAAAAGGAAGGCTCTCACGGTTATCACGAGCCCGGCGAGTTCCCTTCAATCGCTGACTTCTGGCTTCCCGGTTCCCCGTCCATCCGTCCGTCCGTTTCATCCAGAAATATAATACCCCACGGTATTTCGATCCGACTTTTTGATCTCCAGCTTCTGGCTACCTAGTTTCGCGATTCATGGTTCCGAAAAATATGTTTTAACGTTCCCTCTGTAGGCAGATTGGACACGGTTGGCACATCTCGAAGAATGGAAATCCTGTGGATAAAAATATACAGTTTAGACATTTTGCAAGTTCTTATTATCAACCCCTTGCCGTAGTTGAACAAGTCGGACTCGTAATGAAGACTCTAACAAAGTCTCTAACAAGTATGAATGTTATATCTTTCCTTTTAGATAAAATGAAATTTGATTCGTTTGTAATCAATACACAGCGGATTTTATGCATTTATGGCAAAAATGAGTAGGTGCATTAATTAATTTTAAAGGGTCGAGTGGTGAAATTTTTGAAACTTGAATTTTACGTCCGCAGACGAAATAAAAATTCCTTGAGAGACACCAGCCGGATGTTCGGGGCCTGCCGATCAGGCTGTGTATAGCAATTCGTCATCTCGACTAGGTGGTCCGCCGACAGAATTGCGTCTCCGTCTAGATAGTTAGGTCAGGTGCGAGCGGGATGGGAGCTCTTTGAGAGCAACTCGATTCGAAGTAATTTAGCGGGCTGGGCCTAACTTGCTGAGTGGTGGGGCTTGGAAGTTTCCAGCATTGACGAGGATGAAAGCTCCGTGAATCCACCGCGAGCCTCCCTCCCCCTCCGCCGTAGTTTCCACCCCTTTGCAGGCGCGAGAGGCGACATTAATCTATTCCGCATTGCCGATGATGAATTTCTCCCCGAGCCCAGCCAGAGGAAACCGGCTCCCTGCCGCATAAGCTGTTTCCCCGTGGCATGGCAGTGCTTGGCTTTGCGAGCCGGCTAAAAATTAATTACTCCTTTTGCGGCGCGTGTTTTCGCGAGACCCGCGAACAAACGCAGCCACCGCCCGGTTCTCCGGAGACGTTGCTTTTCACCGCTGTGCTTAATTGTTCGAGGCTGCTTGATGGGCTCGTTGGATTAATGCACTTTTGAGGAAGACGGATGTCTTCTTTCCTGGCAGGGGATCAAGGACTCCTTGATAACGGGGATGAATGGAGGACACCGGAGGAATTGGATGGCTTCAAATGCAAAAGAGATCCGACGTAAATGGATTTCGGAGCGGCGCGGCGCGGCGCACAGCGGGACAAATGCCCGATCCAGCTGGAAAAATAGTGTCACTCATCAGAAACAGCTATTTACGCTAACTTGTATGGGGTCGATGAAAATGGGAGATTTTCTGTTGATTTCTATTATAATATCTACAAATTATAAAACACAAATAAAATTAATGTACAATCAAGAAATAAAGAGTAGTAGAGAAAGTACGAAAGTACGATGTAACACAATGTAAATGAAAAATCAAAATCGATTGGCTTGGGGACAAAGTTTCTTCTTATTGCAATGCAGAAATGAACCAAGTTTTTTCATATTTTAAATAAAGTTTATTAAATCAAGTATGTGCCGTTTCGATCGACCACCTTTTGCCATTTTTGAGGTAAATGTATCGAATTTCTTCTCAATTTTCACTCATTTTCAAGACGTGATAACTTTGGACTGAATAAACAAATATCACAAATTCTTGTTTGTAATTATTTTATGATCGATATATCATCTTTCAGACCGGTAATGCAGGTAAAATATTAAGGAATGCGTGATTCGAACAATCTCGCAGTTCTAGTGGTAAAAATATTGAAGATCAGAGAACAGTGGCTGCTTGTAAACAAGTACCGTCATTTCTGTGACTAGTAGGTCCACGATGGTACGTAACTCTGGCCGTTCCGCTGGCGAGAACAAACCCGAGAATCAATCTGACGCGGCCCGATGCAAATTTCTTCCGATGCGGCGACGTCCAATACAGAATCGAAGAGCTGTCGACGGCCAACACGGAACCTGCGAGCGGAACGAGTGGAACACGGTTGAAATTCCGTCGGTCGAAGTTTATTTCTCCGCGGAGGGAGACTTATTGCCCGGTCGGAGTTGTCACGGGGGTCCCGTGTCGACGTCCTCCTCTGTTCGCTGTGAACGGTATTTGTTATACTGTCGCAGGCGGCCGCGAAAGTATTCCCGGGCTGATCACGTCCAGTCCACGACGAGTACCCGGCGAAGTTTAATTAAAATCAAAGTCACGTCAAACACCGCACCGCACCGCGCCGCGCTGAGCCGGAAATACGGTTCGTTCTCCGCGTAGCGGAACAAAGAGAACCAAGAGATTTATCTTGGTTCGACTCCGGTTCACTTTCGACTCGGCACCGAGCGATCGTGGCCATTTTACCAAATTATCTCGCTCGTTCGAGAACACACCGTGCGAAACGCTGCTGCGCTCTGATGTATACGCGGACCGTAAAGCGGGAGACTTTTAGTTGAAATAGAGATACCAAGAACGATTTTAAATGATCGTTCGGGTCCACAACGAGATATCATTTTTATATTACAACGAATACATTGTTTCATAACTTTGAAAATCCCTTTTGTCGCTTGGGCTTCCCCGGGATGGAGTGAATCAATTAAAAGAAACAGGGGTTAAATAAAAATACATTTCTTCGTTTAATAAATTATTTTCGAGTGAATCTTTACGCAAAATAAAAAGTTTCCTCCGTTAAATAATTTTGTGTTGATCTGCACGCAAAATAAACATTTTCTGAATCGATTGCAAAAAACAGGGGTTAACGAAAAGTACATTTTACAGTTCTTTGTGAAAAACTATACTCCAATTTCATTCATACGTGAACAAGATGGGTTAAAAAACATGTAGAAACAAATCACGTGAAAAAAGAGTCGTAGGGATGACGTTTTCCAGAGTTCGGTGGGGGGTTCCGGTCGTTCGGTGAAGGGTTAAAACGAGTGCAGCAGGGTGCAAGGCGTAAAAAGAAAACCGGTAGCTGGAAAAGAAAGTCTGAACGGCGGCACCGCGCCGCTGTTAGTTTCGCGCGCGATAACTCCTCGCCGTTGGAGGTCGAGGATGGTCGGGCCGTGGTCGGGACGACATCCAGCTCGTTCCCAATTCCAGCAGGCAGCACGATCGCTTCGCCAGCTATTCGAGACGGTGCTTTGGACGTGTCCCCCGGCATGGAAACCGCGTTACAGGCATTACTTTCGTCCGACCCTATTCTCCGGTGGCCGAGAGCTCGCGTGCCCGCGCCGCATTGTTCGGGACTTTCGCAAAAGGGGAGTTGCAGTCGATGCACCGGCGCGTTTCCCGAGTTCCTTGCGGAAGGACGAGGTCGTCAGGATGAGGGGAACCTCGCCGATACACCACACCGGCGAGAAATTACGAGGCGATCGCTAAGATCACGCGAATTTAATTCAATTCACTATGGGGCGTGGCTCCTCTGCTCCTTTTAAGCGAAAGCGTTCCCTTACTGTTCTTACGTGGACAAGTGAAACAAATCGATTTTGTATTGTACTTTTGAAAAAGTGAAACATATTTTCCCCAGAATTGATTAAATTGATTGAAACGACCAAATTGTGACGATTCCAGGAATGGCGGAATTTGGAGTACAAGTAAAGCCTCGTTCTAAAGAAACGGGAACTGTACGATCTAAGAAAAACAGATATCCCCTCCACTGTTGTCCTTTTTACGTTTCGGCGCGGTCGCAAAGAAATAGTGAAAGTGTCGGGAGTCAAAAGGGAAATCGAATCGACGTTTTCGACGAGATAGGCTGGTCTGTTAACGAGAGCTCGATCGCCGAGTTTGCAGCGCCGTCGTTCGCATAAAACTTTCAGAATCAGCGAACGGCAAAGAGGGTGGGCCCAGCGAGGCCAGATTAAATCGTACTTTATTAACGAGCCGGCGCGGCGCGGCGCCGCCTTCCCGACGCGAGCATCGAAGAATAAATTCTGCAAGATTAATCGGCCACTTTGGAACCGGCTGCGGTTCCCGGTATTAATGAAACGAGATCTTCCGGCCGGGAACTGTGATTCCATTGCTTGCGAGTGAATCAACCGGGGGGTGGGCCCATCATTTTTCTTCCCTCCGCGACGGGAACGCGGCCGGATGATTGAATGTTGCTACCCTTGGGGCCTAATGAATATTATTTGTTGGATTGCTTCCGATGACGTATTTTGATTTATTCGCAGTCTCGGTGGGTGGACCTGTGTTGAGGAAACTCTTCCGAGACGAGTGTTTGCTCAGATCAGATATATTTTCTGATCCTCATTCATAGATATACAAATGAATTCTGTAAATAAATCTTTTCTGATCTATTCATGTTATTACCTGCCTGTGTCTTACAACTAATGCAGAAAATTTTAATCGTGCATAAAAATCCGCATGTTCTCAGATTCATTTGTTATAACTAGACTTCGGATCTCCATACAAAATCAAAAAAGTTCGCATTGATTGCAGAACACGGGAACCAAATCAAAATTATGTTCCTCTTTTAATTATCCTATTAAGCTGAAACGAATAAATTGATGTCCTTAAATGTTTTTAACACGTCCACTGCTTTAAATTGTACATGCCCATTTTTCCCATAAATGCATAATACAAAGAATTTATATCGTGCATAAATATCCGCAGCCTAACGACGACTACTCCTCGCAATTGAATAAAATCCCGGATAGCTAGGAGTGATCGATTCAACACGGTATATCCCATCCAGTGAAAGCCGTACAAATTCGCATGATTTATATGGTAGCATCGGGATCGAGTCCGCTCGAATAATTCGGCAAAGGGCGGCTGCTGAGTTTCGCGGGTAAGGATCTCGCGAGCCAGCGAACCGCGAGGAATTCCGCAAACCCACGAAACCCGAGGTTTGCAGGTGTAACGGGGCCGGCCACGAAGATACCCGGTATCACAGGGCGAAACAAAGAATCTGGGTCAGCACTGGATATTGTTAATCCGTTCCCGGTTGAACGGTGATTAACGGGGACGGTTGCCGAAACGGCGAGGCGCGGCGCAATCCACACGCGAGTCGCTCAATGCGCTCCACGGATTTCGAAGTTTCGGCAACCGGGATTCACCGTCACCCTCCGCTGAATTACGCCTCTGTTCCGGATAGGGGCTAGAGCAGAGGGTTTCGGGATCGATCGCGACCCGCTCGCGCTGTTTACGCGCCGCTTGAATTCCGTGCAAACCGAGAGACCGACCGGAGACCCGCAAACGATCGAATTCTGCGGGCTAACAGGAAATGTTTGACGATGTTTTAGGGTCGCCAGAATTTTCTCCGAATAATCCGCGGGATGCTGTAACATAATCGCTTAATCGACCAGCCACGGTGCCTGGGTCCCTTCCGACCCGAGCTTCGAACAACCCCCCTTGCAACTTATCGATCTCGAAAAGAAAGGGATAGCAAGAAATTTGGTGCAATTTGCTTGAAGCTCTACTTGAACTATGTTGTTTTAGCTAAACAAAATTCCGACTAAAATTTAAACTTGTACTTTATTTTTCAAAAAATTATTTGTTTCAATGTTTAAATACGTTTGGGATTTAATCTACCAAGTAGTGGATTATTTATATAGTGTGGAAGATGGACGAAATTCAGTACCATCCACGAATCCTCCCCCCGCCCCCAGCCCGATTTCTCGGGCGATGGCACACACACAGCGACGACGTACCAAACACTCTGTCCTCCACTCTCAGTTTCCCCGACCTTATTCGCGGAGGACGATCCTCGCGAATAATAAATTGAATCCCGGTCTCATCTCTGGTTAGAGACCGAGGAGAAGGGCACTTTCGGATGAATCTCTAACGAGCAGCCACTTCTGGAAACGAGAGAACGGCAGACTCCCATGATGGCGGGCGGTTTAGGGGATGGAAAACGTCGGACGGTTGGAAAAATAGATAAATACCGACCTGCCGAGATGAGACCGTGATCGGGAAAAAAACGAAGTCACGCGAAGACAGAAATGTCCTGAAAATAAAATAAAATTCCTTCACGAATACGTCAATGAAAAACTAGACTGAGGTTCTTTCAAACGAAAGTATAAAAAATGTTTTAGCTTTAGACCTAGGAACAGATTGATTAGGATCGTTGGTCGATATTATGTATTTTTCTGCGCTAATCTCAAGTAACATTGGCCAAACCGGAATTTGTTTCTCCTTTTAAGAGAGCGTATCCTGACTTTCTATGCTTCCTTTCAGAAAAATTGTAACGTACGTACTTTTCATCGTGTCGAATACTCCCGTAAACCCTCGGATTTCTTTTAATAACATTCTCTCGTACGTTTTCTCATTTTCCGCGATCGCATGAACGGCGTAGAACGCAGGAACGGAGTTAATGAATCGACCGGTATAACTCTGCGGCTGAAGCTCTTACAATTCCTTCGATTTCCACGGTTTCTCCCCGTTCCCCCACGGCTTATTTACTCTTATTGGAAATTTCTTGCGCGTTCTCCCGAGTATTTTCTTGATCCCGGAAAAATCACAAGTTTCTTCAGTATGCGTATGGCCGAATGGGAAATGATATCCGTGTGGGGAGCACGGCGGAACTGCACCCGGAGGAATTTAATATTTCACAGCGGCAGCTTCGAGCTAATTCGCCGAAGAAAAGAACGCCGGGAATACAAATTGTTCGCGGAGTCGCGACGCACCAGACAACCTTCCGGAATGTTTTTCGCGTTCGCAGTGAAATATTTCACGGACGGCGAGTCATCGAACGCGGCGACGAACAACGGGGAAAGTTGTTCCTCTCACTTTTTCTTTTCGCCCTTGTCGTGTCCTTTCGGAAATTAGAATCACTCTCGTTACGACGAAGATTACATCGCCTTCGCTCCGCTGGCAATGAATAAATTTACCGGGAAAACTAACGAGACGCCGGAAATTACGACAAGCGAACCGATTCACCCTCCGTGTTCCGTAGTGGAACATTGTCGAGATAGCCGAAGATACGAGTCGTTCGCAATTAGGGGACAAGATCGCGAACCTGCCTCCTGCATCATCAGATCCGCCGCTCCTGTATTTTCTGCCGTAAAACTTCGAATTTTAGCTATTTTGTAATTAACGAACGGCGAGGGTGGCTAACTAGGGGATGAAACCACAAAATTTCCCCTGGGATGTGTGTTTCCGATTAATGGGGTGTGTAGGCAGTAATATTAATAATGTATTTTACTATACCAGTAAATGGAAGAGTTTTATTGTAAATTCCTTTGTACGGATTGTTAAAACGTATTTGTTCCGCTTTTATTCAATTATTAGAAGGAGGAGCTTAAACAAGGGCAATTTTTAGCCATTCCAGTTTTATCATAAATGCATAGAGTTCACAGTCAGGGAGGTCCTAACCATGGTAACCACGGAGAAGATTGTAGAGCAAGAGGCCAACATTTTTTCGGTTCGTCGGTACGGGCAGCTCGTTAGCAAACGTAATCAGACCATAGGCAACAATCAAACCGAGACACTTTAGATTGCGACTCAGATATAAATACGGTCCTCGGTATCCCCTAATAGCAGTCAACCTGTTAACCAAGCAGCCCCGGCGATGGTCGCGACCATTCCTCGGGCGAGGAGCCACGGATCCGATGGGCCTCGGGGAAGGGGTGCCTAACGTTTCTTTCATCGTCAAAGAGAGCCAACCAATTACTTGCCGAACGATCTCGAAATCACGCGAATGGACCAATGGATGGCGCTTCTGTTACCCTGGGTCGGATACTGCAATGCAGCTTTCACCCTCTTCTTCCCTCTCCATCTCTCTCTTTCTCGCGCCTCCTCTCTCCCTCTCGTCACTCTCCGCGCGACACCCACCCTCTCGCGCCTCTCACTCTCTCCTTCCCACCTCGCCTCCCATCCCAACGAGCTCGCACTTCCATTTTACGTGATTCAACCCCCCGTCCATCCCTATTTCCCTTTGCTCGCACACTCCGCTTTCCTCTTCAAATGTCACCTCGCGGACGATTAACTTTTGCGCCTCCGTCTCTCGCCCTCGCCAACCCCCTTTTCCCACCACCGTTTGATTGGTGCCCAGCTCTTGACCACCAAAGGGTGGTCCATTAACCACTCACCCCCTACACGTCGCCGCTAACTTCCCGCGCGACCAACGGTTTCACTCGTCGCCGCTTCTTCCGGCGAGGTTTCTTTCCAGCACACGCTGGAGTTCCGATTCTTGGCAGATTTTAAACTAGGCTGGAGGATACCGATCTTTGACAATGGGGGTAGACTGGTTTCCAAGATTGCAAGGGTGCAAAATAATGCAAATTACGCATCGTAAACGTAAAAAAATCAATTGCAAAATTTGTACCGGACAGACGAGAAAGCGAGCTAATAAAAACGTGGTAAAATTGGACTTTTGAGGTCGACTGCGGCCTAGATTAATCTTTTATCTAGTGCTTTTCAATACTGAAAAACACCATCTTTTTATTATCGAGAAATGAGAAGGCGCATCCCGCACCCTTGCATTCCGGAAAACGAAACTACCCCTCAAAGGAATAACTATCTATTCTTAAATTCTTATTACTTTCCCAATATGTATGAAAATTATTGGAATAATTATTGGAATAATTATTAATTTCAATTATAAATAATGATTATTTTCATCGTAACACGCATTTTTTGCAAAAGATATGTATTATATTTCATACCATGATATATTGGAATATTGCATTTTTTCAGTAAATTCCGCTGTGCGAACGTGGCGGACAAATGGCAAAATTTTGCGCAAAATTCAGAATTTGGTTACTAATGTATATGTGTTAGTCATTATTCGTAGAGAATGAAATTTAACAATACAACTAATAAATGTAAAAGGAAGTTAACAAATTTTCCGCAATAGTCTCTTATTCACTTATTTGTCTATTTATTAAAAATATATTAGAGATTGAAGAACTAAATCCTTAATCCCGCAGGACCTCGCGGTGTCTAGGTGCACGGTAGTGCTCTTTTAAGCTAATTTTTACAAACGCTTTTTTCTAGTATTGCAGGAGGAATTTCTGAGCTAACGAACTTGGCCGTATTTTGTTTGAACTCACAACTTTTTACGGCCATAGGGGAACTTGGCTCCTGTGTACAGGATGTTTTTGTTGGGATTGAAAATTGTCGCGAGATTGCAAACCCCAATTTTACCAGTATTTTTGAAAATAGTTTGAAACCTGGGGTTCATTTGAGTATAGCTGGTCGGCAGCACAACATCCGCGAGAATCGGTTGAACGACCCCCGATCGAACGCCATTTGCTGTTCCATCGGAGGCGGATCAGTCCCGAATAATGACCCAATTCGCCGATAAATATGCACGGTAAGAGCATGGAAGAACAAGAGGGGTTGGCACGAATTTCCCAGTCCCAGTCCCGGCCGACGCAATTACGAGGAACACGCTCGCGTAACAGTTACAACCGACTGTGGGTGTATATATACCTCGGGGGTGGGGTTTGCGAGAGAGAGAGTTGTGCTCGCGAAACGCGAGGGGCGGTAGCGTCCCAGTTGCCGTCGTAGTTACAATATATCCCGGTCACAATGTCGGTCTCCTGGAAAGTGGAGTTATTTGTCGAGCACGGAAGCTCGCGGAAATAGTTTCCGCACAGCTCAGACGTATTGATTTTCGCGTTTCTGTTTCTCTTTTTCCACGGGCCCCGTTCCGTTCCGTTCCGTCCGCCGCGGCCGCATTTCTTCGCAACGTTCTCTCGCGTTCGCCGCACCTTTCGCGCCACCATTTTTATTCGGAAACCCGATAGATCGCCGAGTAGCAGCAGCAGAGGAACGGTGACGAAACGGGCTCGGGGACGTGCGAATCGTATTTCGACGGGGAAGTCGAGGAACTCGGCGCGATAGGAAAAATAGAGGGACAGGTCGCTTAAGCTATGTAAATGGAAAAATCGAGGGGCAAATCGCTTAAGCTATGCAAATGGAAAAATGGAGGAGCGGGCCAGTCGTTCCGCTAAAAGGCAGCCAGCCGCTCCACAGGACCAAGAAAAACGGGGGGAAACTCGGTACCGAGGGGCTCTGTCGCGGGACTCGTACCCCCTTTTCCTTTTTTCCATTCGACCAAACTATCCACGCCGAGACGCCTACTCCCCAGAGAGACCGTGGTTGGAACTTATTGAATAACGATTAAATAATGGTTACGTTAAACGCGCGCGCGAAACCGTTTTAGCGTCGTTACGCTGCTACGTCTACGCCTTTATGCTGCAATCTGTAGACGCGATTACGCGACTTTTACTTCACTTCGGAGCGATTTAAAAATCGGCCCTTGATGGAACTTTCCTGTAGAATGTATTCCGTTCCGATCACGGATTTTATCACAAAAACGGTTTTAACCGTTTACACTCGGCGCTATTCTAATTCGAAAACCGAATTTTTCTTCCGCGACCTGAAACATTTCTATTTTATATGATTTTCTTAATTGTATTAATATAAAACTGATATAACACCTCATAAATTTAATGATGCGACAAATATTTTGAATAATGGTATAAGAACTATTAATGGCACCTCCGAGTCGTTAAAGTTGTAAGAGTTGATTAACAATTCGTTAGGTGCATAGAACAGTATACTAAATAGTAGCGGTAAGCTTAACAATACTTGGACAAAACAAATAATAAATGCGTGACTTCTAGCTTACAAACCGTTATAGAACGATTCATTAAATTTGATCTTGAACTTTTAACAGGTTCACGTAATCAATGCAAGATTTCCCTTTCTGCTGGATAGACTAATGATAATGTAAGTCTCGTTAACCAAGTCACGTAATCAATTATAATCGTGGAAGTTTGTGGATGTACAAGGAATAGATGATTATAGGTTCTGCACTCCAAATTGAACCTTATGCAAATCAGTTTTACCCATCGAGAATATTGAAAATTAATTATTTATTTATTTAGATCAAAACTCAATACCCCCGATACGCTTCAATAAATACATGTGTAGTTTCATTTCGAAAATTTATTAATCAGAAAATGGCTGCAATGAATATTCATATCTGCACACAGAATTGGTAATTGCTTTTAAATAACATTCGATTTGATTTTTTCACACAAACTTACTTCAAAATACTTTATCTGTAAAAGGTTGGAATTGATTTGCGAATGGGTGAATTTGGAGTGCAAAACCTGTATACATTCCTTAAATGAGTATGAAATTGTCACATATTATTAATACCAGATACGATAATAAAACAGTAATTAGAAAATTTCGTAGAAGAGACAAACAGGAAATATTTTTATTCCTTACGTATATGAATCGGAGTACTATATCCATAAAATCACATAGTATAAAATTAAATTAAAACGATGCCAGAGTAAGCGCGCGAGACCGATGCGCTTATTAATAAGTAAAATGGCACTCTTACATATTTGACCACTTTCCTGTAACAACTGTTGACATTATACGTCCAAACTAACATTTCACACGTATCTTGTTGTATGAATCGAGGCTCAAAACCGATATCGATCGCTGAACTTTGAACTTGTTCGGAGAATTTACGGTAACCAAGATTCCTGGCGACATTTTATGGAAACAACGACACGTACAAGGCAAGGACCAATTTTTGCTTGGTTCGTGCGATACAAGATTACCGGTATCGCGTAGGAGGTGAAACGCTGAATCATGGCCATTCATTCCACGGTGTAATAATAAATTCCTTATTATTCTTATCATTATTAATATAAGCCAGGCGATCCCCGAGTCGACACAAGTCGAGGTGGTAAAACAGTAGCAGCGGCGAGGATCGTCATTCTCGCTCGTTATTTAAATCCGAACCCACTTTTCTACCCCCTCGACCCGTCTCACCGGCTATATTTACTCTGCCGGTTGAATTATCCACCGCGTTCCGGTCTATTTAAGCGGAGACCAGCGACGAGACGGGAGGAGCGCACGGTATCGCCGATCCGCCCACCGATAACCGTGCGCGACTCGGCCAGGATTTTCGCTAAAATGCGGAAAGTCAACTCGAAAGGTCAGCCGGATAATAAAACCGAGGCGGTTTCGAGCGCGAAACGGCCACGCATGCCCGCCGCGGTCCGCCTTCGCTCCGCTTTGCTCCTCTCCGCGCTGCTCCGTTACGCTCGTGGGCCGCATTGATTGCGAGCGTCGCACGGTCTTCCGAATCACGGATATGTGGTCGGACGAAATCAAAATACGTCACTAGACCGCGGATCTTTGTAATGGAATGAAATAAATTAGATAAAAATTTCTTACTTGAGTGGTGATCTTGAGGCGCCACTAAAAATTGCTGTACCATAATTTAAAATGTTGCTTTCATTATTAGATATGTTGGTATCTAAACGTTTAAGAATTGTATAAGGGGTATTATGTACATCAATTTTTCATATCCACCAAATTTAATTTTCGAGTTAAAATAACTCCGAGTGCAAAGGGTTACAGTAGAAGCTCCTTTACTGTCCAACACTATATTTGGAATTTATTGATATGGATGCTAAATTTTCGTTCCCAACGAACGTGTGCTATGAAACATGCGGTACAATTGGCCGCGAAACAGCTCTATAGTGGAGCAGCAGATCGAAGTTTGCCGCGTGGCACTCTAACGCCTTAATAGCGCAAACATTATTTTTATCAATCCCTCTCGCTGTACAATCAGTTTCAAAGTAAACTCTCGACCGACGATGCATCGGACCGATTAAAGCGAACGTTAAAAAGTATCGAGCGCCGAAGCGAGCAAATGAACGGATCCTGCCCCTCACCCCCTAGCCCCCAATCCCTCTCTCTCTCTCTCTCTCTCTCTCTCTCTCTCTCTCTCTCTCTCTCTCTCTCTCTCTCTCTCTCTCTCTCTCTCTCTCTCCCTCTCTCTCCCTCTCTCGACAAAATATTGTCCCATCGAACTTTACACCGCAAATATTTGTCGCAACGGGGGAGAAGCCAACTTTCTGTACACGGACCGGGGCCAAGCTTTTCACCAGTGTACCGCGCCAGTGCCTCTGCAGAAACCTTCAGAAATTTATTCTGGAAATAGCCTGTCTCAGGACTTTACGCCCCTAATGGCGGTGCTTAATCTCTTTTCGCGAAATTCTTCCTGTAAAATGGGCCTTCGGGGACTCGGCCCTCTTTCCGACCCCGTGCACGCTGTTGTTCGAGAGCTTGCTCGCTCCTCTTTACTCATTCTACTCCGCTAAAACATTGTTGTTGTTGTTGTTGTTGTCAAAACAATATTTCATCGTTGAGCTACACTATTCCTATTTTATGACAACTCCTCTAGACTTCCAAGCAAATAGGTTTTAACCTATAGTTACTCGCACTCCATTTTCTACATAACTGTTTACTAAAATCATAGTAGAACCTTGCTTCTTAATCTTTGAATTGTTTGTACTCCATCACTGAAGGACCACTGGAAATTACACTACAAAAAGTAATCAATTGATTCAAATACTTTTGAATAATATCATCACACATTTAGCTCAGAGTGCAATTAGACGAGGAATACATTGAATAAATCTGCTGTATATTTAGACACCTCAGGAAATTGTGTTTTAACTAGGTTGCCGGGCGTGGAATTATACCCGGGACCCCGAAAGGAAACAATAAGAGAAATGACAGCTCATCATCGTTGCAAATGAACCGAATTTATTCAATAATTTATGGAACATCTGGCGAGCAGGGGACAGATTCGGATAATCAGCCGGGGATAACTCTAAGTACACCCTACCCAAGGGTTAATTAAACTGGGATAGTTGCCCCTGAGTATGTATTCTGACGAATCTAATTTCCATCGGTCACGAACAACCTATGAAAGTTTCATTAGCAGTCGCCCTTAGTTTTTATACAGAATTTTCATTTTAAAAAAGTAGGCAGAAGGAGAGAAAATTTCATATTTTCAACAATTCTTTTCTCATTATTTCATACGTTATATAAAATACCGTAGATGGTCAAGGCTTGCGGATACATCTTTGAACATACCGCCTTTCAGGAGTATGGAAGGAAGTTGGAAAAGGACTGAAATTTTCACGAAACTGGAGCACCAGAAAATTCAGTATTTCACAAAGCGAACCTCGATACGTAAAATCACGTCGGCAGCTCTTTTCCTATTTTAAAACATTCTGTGTTGCACGCACGAAGAGTTCCATGGAGGTTAATAAAAATGTTAATTGGGGCACAAAGCATTCGAGAATTCGAGCCGGCGGGTACATTGAATTTGTTGGTCAGCTGCTCCTCTTTCTTCATTTTCCGAAACTCGCTTTATTTGCATAATGCGTGTAGGGGTCCTCTGATAAAAAGCCTGCTCGAGAATTTGCAGGTGAAGGTAGACGAACAGAAAGTCGGGCAAAGGCGGGCCTCCGGTTTTCCACGGTGTCGTAATTCTTCGCCTCTCTCCTCTCGAAACTGGAAAATCGAATTTCACAGCCGGGGAAAAGTTAATCAGCGGCTGTGGGCGGTTGGGGGGTAGTTTTCCACGACTTGGAGGCGTGTCGGTGAAACGGTATCGATGTTTCATTAGCGCCGCTAAAAATAGCGGACAAACTTCGTTTCGTCTAGGGGTTAACATCCCTATAAAAAGAAGAAGAGCTTAAAAACTAGAGAAGAAACTTCCCGAGCGTCAGGCTCGAACTTTCTTCCGTTGAATCTTCAACAGCTCGCGACTTTTATTTCACCAAATTACTCTTCCTACTGCGCGGAACAGTAGGAATGAGCGATCTTTGTGTAGTTTGCCGGCGGAAAAAGGCTGACGGCGTTGTTAGCGGGACACTACCCCTCAAAAAAATTTAATTTGTGACCGTACTTTGC
Organism: Lasioglossum malachurum; assembly: GCA_028455605.1. NCBI lineage: Eukaryota > Metazoa > Arthropoda > Insecta > Hymenoptera > Halictidae > Lasioglossum > Lasioglossum malachurum. The sequence continues at coordinate 10,180,672 of CM052319.1, read as the reverse complement.
TGTTGTTAATGGACTGGGAATTTTTATTCATTTCTCGTACGTGCAATTGCGCGAGAACCAAGAACTACGCTTTTTTTTTTTTTAATTGCAGAGAATGATCGCGTTATTTCATTTACAAGTACTTTCAGCCTAATTACAACAAATAAGATAATTTTGTTAAAAAAACGTTTCGAACAAAAGTTAAACAGTGTTCAGACATCTGCAAACTCCGATATGTAAAATTTCGTAAATATTTTTTTCCAACAAATAATCAAGTTCACTATGATTTTTTAAATGTTAAAATGTATTTTAAATGTCATAACGTTTTAGCTGATCTTAAGAGGAAATCTTACGACTATAAATAACGTTGCAACAGTTTCGTCCAGCTTTCCGGGCGAAATACTCTACTGTACGATCGTGTAGTTCCATTTTTCGTGACCCCAGCGGAAAAGAATTAAATCATAGCGCAATATGTGTGGGAAGAGGGCGAGGACGTTACAGCAAAAACGAACGCATCGTTTCGTCGGTCTGCCGATGCGATCAGATTGAAAAACGACGAGCGGGTGGCTAAGCCGAAAGAAGGGTATCGACGAATTTTCCCCGGGGCGAGGAGTATCGAATTAATCGGTGCGTGTATCGAGCTCGAAGGTAAATAAACGACGGAACCTGGAGCATTGTGCGCGGTACGCATGCGAATAATATTATTGGGGATTGCGCTGGAACCGTGTTTGAGTGAGCCGCGCGGATTAATTGGCAAACTTCCGGAATAACACTTCCACCTCCGTCCACCCCCCGCGATGCAAGTGCGAGAGCGATTCGGTTGCGAGCACCGAACGGATGCGCCGCCACTGTTTCTCTGTGCAAATTAAGTTCTGGCCTGTTCAACGTTGCCGTTCGCGCACGAATAATATGGAAAAATCGACGCCAGCCTGGGGCCTCAGGGATGGAATTTCTTCGCGTGAATTATTGCGGCGATTGCACGTTCCCAGTCCATGGGGAAGCATGATTTTTTCCCGTCGCCGATCGCGACGCGATAGCACAAATGGTTGACGATTAGGGGAGCCACTGGCGACGTTTAAGGCTTGAAAAGCTTTCCATGTACATTTACATGATTATATGGATGTGGAACGTATACGTTTGTTAACGACGTGTAACGGGCGTGTATGCGAAATCGACTATAAATATGCTGATGCTGATGGATGAAAATCGTTCTATTTTGTTTGTTGAGCCTTTGATTGCAGTATTGTATGTGTAGTCGTTGATTCTAGTCGGGTTCCCAGCAAAATTTTGTTACGCGCAACTTTACTGCGGTAAAGTGTTCATCTATGAAAAACCCTCGGGTCCGTGCTGTTTCTTAGATCGTGTAGTTTTACTATGTTTTCTTTCTGTGACCTAAAGCTACCGTTTTCTTAGATCAAAACTTTATCGTACTACGTTTTCATTGGTCCTCGACCGAGAAATTTGCCTTTTTCAAATATCGCGTTAATTTTTGCAATTCATGCGTTTGAGGGTCGAAAGGTGGCAAGCAAAAGAAAATCTCCGACCGGGGTCAAGGAAACGCGTAATTTTCATTTTTAAGCAGCATGGCCGCGCCCGGCTACCGGGTCAAAATTAAAATGCAGAAAGGACTCGCTCGGAATTACTTTGTCGACGAATGAATATTTCATGTCGCGAGGAATTAGATGTCGACCTGGAGGTTATAAAAAAAATTCTCGAAGTCCAAAACGGAGAAAAAGGAAGAGAGCTAATATCGGGGTGGTTTTATTTCCTCGGCGCAGTTATCAAGGCTTTGCGATGATCTTGGCCACTCTGTGATCCTAAAATACATGTAACAATCGGGAATTAGATGGAGTCCTCGATATTGTAGGAAAAACTCTCGAACTCAAAATCGGAGAAATGTAAACGAGCGCCGATTCGGTTGGAGAAACTGGTACCATCGGGTTTTATTTTCCCAAGCGTGATGATTTCGCGAGGTTCGTTGATTAAACTCTTGAAACTCGGCGATGACCTTGCCGCCCTGTGATCCTAAAATACATGTAAAAATCGCGTTCTCCGCGGCGCCAGAAGAGCAAGGCAACCTGACGTTGCGGAGGAATCGATAAATGGGGTTACACCCCCTCTCCCTCTCTTCGACTCCCTATCTCGCTCGCACTTGGCCATTTCTGCCACCTCGGGACACCCTTAAGAGAACGTGAGATGGCGGTGAAAGGTCAAGGTCGAGCTATTTCCTGCACGACCGAGCCTCGAATCTGTCGGGGCCACACGAGAAAAGAACAAATATCGGGAGATACGTCGGGGAGAGAGGCTCGCCGTTTCTCTGCGTGGGCAACGTTTGTTACCATTTTGATGATTGTGTCAGATCTCTTTGATGCGTCCCCTTTTCGCTCGTCCGGGGAATCGAGGACCATGACGGAACGACTGATCGGATTTTCTGGTACTCTTGCTCGGTAACTAGAGGAATCGCCGGGATATTGCCATTTTAGAGGGAACATGCTGTTCGAGGAGACGTCGAACGCGAATGGTCCGTTCGAAAAGCATGGGGTTTGTGATATTCATTCGGTTGAATCGGATGAACCTTTCGAGGAGAAACTGTAGACATTTTTTATTCAGATGGAAGCTTCGTGAATGATAGAAGAAAGTGTAGAAATTCCAGCACTCCCGCAGCTTCGATTGAAGTTCACTTTAGAATGACAGAAATCTTCGCAGTAGTATAGGTCGGCCAGAATGCAGACAACTTATAAATTCTGTATTTCTGTGTATTAAACTACAATGTATTTTAATTGAATGAAGCGACTGAATTTCGAATTACGGAATTATTGAATACGATATAATCGAATTGCTTCGTAATTATAATTCGTGAAGTAATTCGATAGTGATTAAACACAACTCTGCAATTTGACACCGTGAGGCAGAGCCAGTTCGTGAAATGAGGGACGGACCAGGGTTAAAAATTCAATAAAATTTACACTCCTAAAATACTATCGATCTTTTTTAAACTTCCATCGACCCCCAACGGGTCCGCCTGGACCCCGTTGGGAATCTCTGCCTTAAAACGAAATCTTGACTGGATACAGTCGCGTTCAAGAGTGGAGGATTTCCATGGGACAGAAGCAAAGATAAAAAACAATTGTGGAAGAATCACGGGGCGAGAATGTAGCCCGGGCAAAGTCAAGAATGTGTCCCGGTGGCAAAGAGAACAAACAAGCCCGTAGAGCGGAATCCACAGAGCGTAAGTGTCGCGCAGGGGAATCCCAGCGAGGGTTCAAAGAACCGCGGAAGAAATCACGGACCGGAAGCGAGTTCCGTGGAAGTTCGCAGACATCAGTAGAGGGCAGCGTGAGTTAGAGCTGGCAAATGCAAAGTTATGGGTTGCAGAACACCTTAAACAGTCGTAAAATATGAGACTGCGACGGGCGACGCTCGGGGGTTGCAGTTAACCGCCCCAACCGTGAGACCGCTTCTACGAGACGGTGAGAAAAGAAGAGGAGGGCAAGAAAATATTGCGACTGTTGAGCATCCCACCGGCACGTTTTTGTTCCACTGCTCTCTGAAAAAAAGCCGCGACCCCACTTGACGAGGAAGACAGTTTTATGCACTTCCACGCCCCTGACACCCTGTTCTCCTCCTCTATATAAATTGTTGATGTGCAGCGACGTTTCATTGAACTGTTCAAAGTGCCGAGAGTTTCATGAAATCGGTTGTCAACCGAAAATAAAACTTCCTTATTTGATTTAGCGGTTGAGTAAAATATTGGGTTGGAACGCGAAAGTTTTTAAATTAAAACTGAAAGATATTATTAGGGTATTTATACATAGATTTGTTCAATAACATATTTTCCATTCTCTTCTATCACTTTTTGCCATTTTTTAGGTGACTTATCATGTTATTCAACAAACCAATGAATGAATATCTTAATTTTAATGTTTGAATTTTTTAATTTAAAAACGCTACGAACTTTCGTTCCGACCTAATATTTGTTTCATAAAATTGACGACATCAAAAGCATAATTGCTGCGGGTTTTACGCGTTCGCGCCGAAAACATGACAATTTAAGACAGTAGAAATGAATGAAAAAATGTGGATATATATTATTTTCAACTGTCTGCCTCACATCGTTAAAGAAAAAAGAAACTTCAGATGTCTCATTATTCTCATTATATGTGTATATGTATAGATACGAAATGAAACCTTGATATAAAATAATTCATCGAGTGCTGAATAATAAAACCGTTCCAAGCGGTCTTCTATTTTCGGCGGCGAGGCGTAGATATGTAGAGGCGAATCGAATTGAATTAAATCGTTCACTCATCGCATAAAACATTTACGACTCCGCGCTGGAATTCGCTGTCGTTACGGAATAACAGCCACGTAACTGCACTAGTCAATTTATAATCCAAAACCGTGAGTAATTAAGCAACCCGTCAGTTATCCCCTGTCTCCGTTTCAGCCCCTTCAACGTTGGATCCCCGATAGCAACCGCTCGCAACAAGGCGAGAATGAAATCGTTCGCCCCGAACGAACGAACCAGCCTCCATGAATTATTCGATTAGAATTCAGCTTGCGTTCATCATTGATTCTTACAACAAGTTAACCACTCGTTGCCGAAGTTGTTCGTGGTTTATGGGCTCGGCCCGGTATCTCCGCTAATCACTACCCACGGCGATGGTTGCCTGCAATCACTTCTGCAACGGGATTGTAAGTAAATTAGACGGCGGTTCTTGATGGCTCGATGGAAACCGTCCAACGGTGGTTACAGTCCGAGGAATTCGGTATTGCTCTAAACACTTGAAGTTGCCGCTATTATTATAGCCGACGATTGCTAGTTCAGTCTATTCGTCTAAAGGGTTATGTCTCTTCTGGCTCTGCAGATACCATCTCCGGAAAACGGTAACTTCGGAGTTAGAGGATACCTCATAGTTTTCAACTATCGTCCCATTCCATCTGTAATTATTTCAGCCCCTGTTCGATCGTCCCAATTGTATGCTGCAAACGTTTCTTGAAAATCCTCAAGGCTGAGTAGTACATTTTTTATGAAACCTTTCGAAGAGGATCAAGAGGAATCGAAATCTATAACATATTTAAATTTCATGAAAATCGGGGAGGAGTTCCTCTTTGTAGATAATTGCCCGGTTTTTTAAGAGGATCAAGGTCCTTTGCGTGATCCTGAACTTGATTAGTCGCAAAACTCGTTCCATCAATCGGAGGACGCTCTTCTGAAGTTAGCGACTCGCGATCTCAGAGTGGATCCTCTACTCCCAAAGTATCCCCTCGTATCCCCGGTATTCCTTGTTTCTCGAGGGTCAACATTTTTTACCATAATCCCGGTTGTTCCGGCTGGAGGACACAAATTCCTTCGGCGCAGAGAGGATCGGGAAGGGAGGCGCAACAGCAGCAGCTTGTTCGGCTGGACCAGCAGGTCGTGGAGGACACTTTTTTTCTTCGAGGAACGGAGGATGGCAGCGTAAACGAGGCAGCCAGTTCTGGTTATCCTCGACCGGAGCCTCGCGGAAGCCTTTAAACCGCCAAAGTGGCCGACGATACGTGCACGCCCACGCGATCCCGCAGGCCACGGTTTTTCAGGCCACCCTCGACATCGTCCGTGGACTCCACCCGTTGCACTGGTTCGACAACCCGGGACAAGAGAAGCGCCACGGCTTTGCATAAGAGGGAAAACAGCGCTGCCGATCCACCGACATCCTCGCGACGCCGCTTAATGCGAATCCGATGTACCGCGCGAATTTCTTTGGGGGTTGCGTGAGCATCGTGTTCAAACTGGAATTTGCAATTGTACGGAGTAGGTTACACCTTGTCGATTTCGATGGCTCCGACGTAATAATTTGTCGAAGTCGTTATTTCGAATGAATTGGCACTTTAGTCTGTACGCGTTGCCGCTGCTCGGTCTTTGTTTCTGAGACACACAGAGAAGTATGAGATTGCTGCATATATGAAATGTCTAGTTTTTTATGTAGCATTGTGACTAAACTACGGATCTTTATTAAATTCAACAGAATTTACTACGATTTTTATTTATTATGGACCTACAAATGCTATTACCAATGAAAATAGAATTTTATTTGGTACCACTTTCTTAATATTTGTCTAAAAAAATTGAAAATTCCACAAACATCCGCAGTCTAATTGTGACCTAGAAAATATAGCCTGTAGATTTACTAAATCGTCATTTTAACCTCTTCAAGGATGCTGATCGTACGTGTATACAAATTTTGATTTACAACAAGATCCTCCCCGGTGTTAGGTAAAATGGTTCTTCCGACCTAACAGCAGGCTTCGGTAGCGAATCGTTTCGCTCATAGGCTCGCTAGCGCGTGCCACGTGGATCGTGTTGCGGTCGATGCGAGGTGGTTTATGAAGAACGTGGTTGAAAGCGAGCGAGGGTGGACTCCGAGGGGCTGCTGACAGTGATTAATACTCCGCTTACAATAAAAAATTACTTTTTATATCGTGGACTTACCGCTACACAAAGAAACGGCGCTTGGAATCTCTCTCTTCCGTTTGTAAAAAAATTGTGTAAACAATTTCTCCCCGGGAAATATTTTTAGCAACCCTTCACCACTCTCGGAAAGAGCATACAAAAATATCTACACATTCATGAGTAAATCTAGGTGATGCACAGTTAAGTGACACAGGAAATCCCATTGTCTCCAGAGTTGTGTTGAATTACAATTGAATTACTCTTCACGAATTATATAATAATTACAAAGTAATTCGATTATATTGTACAGTCGTTCAATTAAATTACCATGTAATTTGTAATTCCGGTCTCTTATTAAATTACATTACTATGTAATTCGGTTTTACAATTGATAATATAACAACAAAGTACAGTGTAATTTATGAAGTATACAATATAACATTAAGAGATGGAAAAAGAAAAGAGAGAGAGAGAAATTATCAGTGATGAACATAGTATCGTTCATAAATTCATATTGTGTGATGAAAAAGAAACTTTATTATTACCTTCTCGTTTCGGAAAAGATTATATTGTATTTCAATTACATTTTACTTCACTTCGTTTCAATATCATTGTAATTGAATTACGCTCGTGATTCCCGTAATTAGCAATTCAGTGAAGTGAAAGGTTCGAATTATGTAATGCAATTACAATGTAATTAAAATACAATGTATAATTCAATTACTATGTATTTAACTACGATGACTCCTACAAAAACGTTTTAATAAATAACGTCGAGAAATGTCCGAGTTTCGAGACAAAATATGCGAATACACCGGACTTCGTCCATCGAGTACCATTCTGAGGTGGTTCGAAAGCCGGTTTGCAGGTCGAAATAAAAAAAGCTCGGCCTCGGAAGCTCGTCAGGCTCTGGCAGGGTGGAAAGTCGGAGTCGGTGGACGTTCAAGGGCGCTCGATCGAGTCGTCGCGTTGTAATTCCGTGATACTCGATACGGGCCCCGTCGTCTTTGTCGGGGCGAGCTTGTTCGTCGAGGAGGAGAGAACGAGGAGAGAGCGTTGGAGCGCGCAGTTACCGAATACAGGTCACAGCGCCTCGTCAATAACGGCGCGGTACGTCGACGCGACGCGGCACCGTCGTCGTCGACGAACGACCACCACGACGACACGGAGCCGGGATCCTTAAGAACCAGCGACCGTCCGATATTGTCACGCCGCGACAATGGAACCACTGACACGCTTTCAGGAGCCGATACACGTGACCGGCCTCATTGTTTTCGGCTGGTACCGTCATGGCACACCCCCGCCAGCTTTATTTACGGGTTGATAACGCTCCTTTCTTTCTCCTGACCCGTCTTAATCAGTCGTTACTCTGCTGAACTCTGCTCCGGGAAAGGGACCGCCCGTATCGATAGTTGTTCGACCTAATCTCGACATCCAGATCCCCTAGATGCGACTTTCGAGCGATCGCAGCGGATGACGACTGACGTGAGCGATTTTGCTGGATGACTTTGCAAATAATGCATTACGTAGGTGATTTTACATTTATTATTTGACTGCGGAAAGGAGGAACGTTACACTTTAGCTAGTAAACTAATCCTCTAACGTCTCAAAAAAGAACTGGTATTGTTTGATCCAATTTGGAAACAGTTATTCGTTTTTAAAGGGTATACGAATACTTTTTTCATTTCACGAACTGAATCTGTCCCCCGGTGTCAAATTGACACAGTGATACAAAAAATCGATAAAATAACAAGTCAAACAGTTACTTTTCGATGTTTTTTTCCTTGAAATTGATGAGTTAACATTTACATTTCAGGTTTTTGCAGTTATATGTTTCGGTATTAGAAAAATAAAAGTCACCAAGTTTCGAACGAATTTACGTACAAATAACAGAACAGTGTAACTTATTTCGGGAAAACTGAAAATTAATAAATCATGAATGCACAAAATCCGCAGTCTATTTATCAAGTATTGCATGTTTCGCCTGATTGAAAAATGTAAAATAATAAATCCCCGTTTTCTTTTTCCCTCTTTAAAAATGGATACTCAGTTTTAGTAACTCAACGGTATTCACCGGCAGACGCAATAATTAATTGCAATTTTCAACTTTGCCTGCAGAATAATGTGTGGAAATGGGCGCATCCATGGGAAATTAGACTTATCAGCAGACAGTGAAGGTTCGAACGAAATACGCGATTGTTCCCATTGTTATTGGCTTTATTATCGAATTGTGATTGCTATAAATTGATTGTGTTTCGCCTGAATCCCATCATACCACGTTGTTATGTGCATTATTAGATGAGTGCTGGGAACCGAGATTTGTAACTAGTAAATAACGGGGTACTCAGTATTCTGCATTGTTTCGGTCATTTTGATTACGAGTTTGATGGAATCGCCGGCGCTATTGTCTCCAATTTGCCATTGCCACGGAATTATACTGGAAGCGTGTAATATTCATTATTAATTGACAGTGCGTTTCGTCTGGTTATAATATGTGATATCAGCGAGATTCAAATTAATAGTTGCTATACCGTTTAATTAGAATTTCGTTTTCGTGTTAAGCCGAGTTGTCGTGTTTCAGAGCGCTTATGGTGCACATAATATTCTCTCCAGTTGCTACTAGCAACAAAATAAAGCGCAGTACAAGGTTCTTCATACTTATCCCCTTCATTTCAATAATACATTGTTATCCTTCATATTACAGGGTTGAAGTACGGATGATGTATGTGTGTATTGCATGTGTGTATGCGAGCGTGTTGACAGGCAGCCGTATACATATATGACTGAAGTTGTAATAGCAGAGAATCGTAAATAACAGTGGAGTTGTAGAATTGAGATCCCCAACGAATCGCAAGAAGATCAGATCGAAACGAACGCCGCGGCAAGAACCACGTCTATCGCTTTTCCTTACAATATTTAATAGGGTAACTGTACCGATTACTGCGCGGTAGCATGCTTCGATCGAATATTATTAAAATAATGATATGTGTAAGCATTTTATGGGAAAATTCTGTGTCCTGAATGCAAAAGAAAATTGCTGGTTCGAGATAGGAGAAAAATGGTCTTACTTTCACCTTCTATGAAGAATGATTTTTCAAATCCCAAGATTATAAAAATATGAGAATGATTGACAATGTCGTTTGCCTCAAAAAATAATACGTTTACCCTACACACAGAATTCAACTTACACCAGCTTCGTTCAACCAAGGGAACGCTCCAACTAAAAGCAGAACAAATAGACAAGTTCAGATCTGGAATAATCGAAGAGGCTGAGCCACTACAAATTAATTACGTCTACTCCGGTACAAGTTTCAAAGACTTATATATTTGCCAAACAGTAATATTGATATGTATCAACAATAGAGATCCACAAGCCACCGATAACGGACTAATTGCAGGCAAGCAAACAATTAAATCGTACCACGGCCGTAGAACGGCCGAAATTATGCGCCGAGAGAAAGATCAAATAGCAGCGGGGCCGCTCGACCAATTTCATTATTTCGGAAAGCGTCAAAATTAATTTCTCACATCGATGCAAAGTGGTTTTCTGACGCGTTCAAATTCACGGGGGGGGGTGGGGTGGGTCGGGGGAGAATCGCGATTCAGAGGAGAGAGGCATTATCTGGCACGTACCCGCGCGAAAAGGTCGAAAAAGGGGGAGTCGAACGCCATGAATACTAAAGCCGTGTTATTAATACCATCTGGCAGAGTCGCGGCGATATTAGGAGGGCCGGTTATGGCGGCGTTTTAGCGCAGCCGGTTTATTACAACGATCGTTCGAGAAAAGGAAGCTGTCCGGGGTCGGGAACGCAGAAGAAGAGGGCCTAATGGCGGAACCAAGAACGCGGCCGGCCATCCTGGTAATGGAGCTCGCCGACCGCCATTATAATAATCGTAAATGCGGGACTACGCTAGCGTGTCGCCTCTAGAAGGAAAACCGCGGCGCTCGGGCTTCTTTATGGTAATAAGAACGACGATCACCATCCCCTAACTGCGTGTCAATCGTGAATCGTTCTCTTCCCTATGAAAAATAAAGGAGCGCCGTCAGAGGCTACAGTTGAGTCGCGATCACCCAATGGATGCAGCTGAACACGCAGGAAATTAGGCAATCTGTAAATTATTCATAGGATTATTTCGCTTCTCGTTGATATAATCGAGGAAAGTGTCGAAGGAAAACATAGAGTTTTATGTCTGGTGGAACGTGTTGCGCAAATCACTTTCACGAAGCTTCTACTACTCGACAATAGTGATAGAGGTTTTGTGCTATGTCTGGAATTTTTTACATCATTTGTTCATTGTTACTTTGAGCTATGTCTGCCCGTCTAGCCACCAAACAAACTTTTTTAATAGTTTTCTTTACGAATAACATCCATTGGACCAATGATGAATCAACTAGGTCGAGCAACGTCGTTCAACAAGTAATTACCCTGGTTTAGAGATGCATTTAACGATATGATTATCGATAACATATCGATAATCGATTCGCTCATCACTATGGTTACTGATTGAAGACGTATACGATAAAAAGGTCCATATTCGACCTTGCTAATTTAATTTGCTTAACAATTTCCTGACAACACAAGTTTGTATTTTATCGTAAAAAAATACCCTGTCTGCCATTAGCAGGGTAGTATCGTTCTATTACTAGAAGCTAATTCGCTGCTCTCGGGAGATTTCGATTATATAAGCGCCGACGATAAAACCCAGCAACTCAACGATGTAAATTGAGCAGGATCCGATTGAGCAGGCCACCTGAGAGGAATGATCCATTCGAAATGGAGAACCGGTGTTCCCAGAAGCTTTCCGTAGCACCGTCGCTGCCTCTCGTCGCCGATATTATAAAGGGGATTCGAAAGTTCTGCTTCTCCCTGCAAATTGTGCCATTCACGACGTTGTTTTACGATCCGCCTTGCCGCGGGATCGTAAACTAAATGCGCGTGCAGTGTACGTCATGTTGGATCGCACGTTCGTAAGCATCTTTCCTCTGTTGGTGATTTATAGTGAATTCCATCGGGGGAAATCATCCTATCATTCCAACAGACACGCGTGTTTATTTCCCATTAATGATAATAAAACTACGAGATGGAATAAAATTGCGAAAAATCGCTTCAAGAAAATATTAGGTCGTTCGGAAAGTCATTTCGTTTTCTGAAACGCACAAAATGGTTTCGAAGTTGTGCCCACGGTTTGATTGAATAACTACAAACTCTCAAACACTTCTGCTTTCTGATGAAAAATTTTTGGATGGTTCTGGAAGAATCATTTCGTGTAGTAGCCAAGAGCCTTTTTAATTCTAATATTACCCTGACGTTTGCATGATTTATCCTAGCTTGATCCATGATTAGTATACCGTATAAGTGTGCCTTATAGAAGCTTAAAGCTATAACCATGAAATATTGTTAAAATTGCGTTGTGGAATGTATTGAACTGAACAATAATGAACAGCCTTCTTGAAGAAATAGCACTGAAGAAGTTACATAGCACTCAGGACATGCAGCTTAACCTAACAGCTTAAGTATTGTAACGAGTCACACACTTGATGAAGATTTTTAACAATGTCTAACAAATATGAATGTTACGAATTCATATTTGTTTTTAACGAATATTTAAGCATTAAAATAAATGTAGCGACAAACGAAATTACTTTCGGGAACAATCTAATAATATCACAGAAAAACGGCACGAAGTTTCTCGTTGGAAAATAACCTTGCTCGTTTTCAATATGATGATAAATTCGCGAAAGTCGCGAAGGTATAAATTGCGACACAGAAAGGAGGGCACGGGGAAATAAAAAAAAATGCAGTGCGCGGGCTGTGCCGCTGGTGTAGTTATTAAACTTCGTAATAATTGCAAAATAGTTCGCCGGGGCGCAGTATTCAAGGAATTTGTTAAATTTTATGTATGTCAGAATTTTGCACCCGAGTCAGGCCGGTCTGTCGCGAACACGAAAAATACTTTTTCCACCGTCGTTGGTGCTGCTGGCGAGAGCGCGTTTCCAACAGAGTGTTCAACTAATTTAACTGGAGGTTCAAAACTGCACCGCTGGGAGTGGTACGAATTTGGCACGCGAAACGAAAAGGTCGCGTGTGTAAGGACACGAGGGGAACTAAAGCTCGTACACGAGCCACGGAACCGTATCGAAACGAACACCCTCGCTACGTAAATTTCAAGTTCATTCGCGATCTTGGTACGACTGCTGCTCTATACGTCATGCTAACCGGATCGGCGGAGCGAAATAAATTTCAATTGCTCCAGAAGAACGAGACATTATCAAAGAAGTCGAACAGATAAAAAGGTTCACTGTGATTATGGAAATTTTTACTCAGCATCATTTTATTTTACTCGGATTATTCATATTAGAACATGACGAAATTAGAAGCATATAAGATCTTCCGGAAAGCCATTTCGTTTTCCCAAGGGAAAAGGCCCGTTGAATTTCTGTTTTCTTTTAGTAAAAACTTGAGTTACATAACTTTTCACGATATTGTTTAGAATGAAATTTGCTCCGCACAAAACATGTTGGAAAAGGCGAAAAAAAATGGTAATCTGGTGGTACATCCTCTCCATAAACAGTACACAATTTTTCTTTTGTGCACTGCTTTATTACCCTTGCGGTAACAAAAAAGCAAAAAGTGATGAAAATGCGTACTTTAATTTTGCATATTTGATGCGATGACAAAAAGACGATCGAAAGATTAAAAAGCACTACAAAGGAGGAAACGACGTCCGAAATATCAGCTGTAAAGATATATCACAATTTTGCGATTTAAAATAAGGGTAAGTAATAACTAGACTGCGGATCTTGATGCAAAATAAAAATATTTTGCAACGTTTGTGGGCACTAACAATTACATAAATGTTCACTTCGTCCGTTAATAGATTGTTTACATTGGAAACGTCATAAGAGTATTCTCAGATTTTTCTAAACTTTCACTGTTTTATATTTATCTCAACCAATTTCTTCATAAATGCATATAAATCCGTAATCTAGTAATAACAAATGGAAGCAATGCCACCTCTACACGAGAAAGCAAATTAGTTTCCGAACAACCTAATATATTTAATACGTCGCATCTCTGGATAATGGATTTTCGAACAGTCGCACAATAATATTTACCTCGTATTTAACTGTACTAATGTCACTAAAAAGGGAGACGCTGAACCAACAACGATAATCGAGCGTATCTGCAAATTCCTCTTATCTGAAACAAAATATCAACATGTAAATGCATTCATCGGGGAGGGTAAGGTGGACATAGCATTAAACAGAATGAATTGTATTGGATGAAATATATCCATGAAATCCTGCATAAGTAGCTTTTTTCCACAGTACGTAACACCCTATATTTGTGAGAAAAATAGGGAGCCCCATGTGGTCGAGCCCCGTTCACTTTCTCCTCGAAGCAGTAACCTCGGAAGTAAAAATATTATTCCATAAATTCGATATATCCTTTGGCTAAAGGGACACCCTCTCCTGTTGACACGATCACTTGTGCACGCGACAGAAATTCAACCAACCGAATGTTCTACTTCCCGTCGAGTATACATTTCGCCCAGAAACATCATCCCTCTGGCGATTTTCTACTGGTCCCGTGCAAATATACGCTGTTAATCCGCAGTGGGCCGTTCAACCCCTTTGTTCGAAGGATTATCGTGAACCCTAAGCCCGTTCAATGCAGGATTCGCGTTCGAGTGATTCAAATACGAAGATGCATTAATTCATATGTTTTACTTCTAGTGAAACGTACGCCTCTTGCACGACGGTGAGAATTAACCAACTGTCTATTTTTACGTACTGTAAAAATGTTTAATCTATTCTCGTGAGACATTAGCATGTATAAATAAGGCATAACTTTTTGAATTTAATGCGACGATTTCTGAGAATGAAAAATGTCTTGGCTGAAAGAGGGAGCATAGAAACAGCGTCGAACACCATATATCCCAGAGTATAGCTGATAATTATATACTCCCTGTGTCCCATAATAATAGTGGCAGTTGATGAATTTAATTTGTCCCATAATAATAGTAGCAAAAGAAAATAAATATAGAACGCAACATTTATTATCAAAAAACTCGATTAAATTAAACAATAAATTAAAAATATTACTCCTAATTTTTATATTTCGAGTGTTCAGATAGTTTCTAGATTTTTCAATAATTTCGTTACTGCATTTTAAACTTGCAGCTAACGTAATTGCACCTTCCTGCAACTTTTCGTTTTTCTTTTGATGCAACAAGAACTGGACAATCGCAACTCGATCTTTGCTTAAAAACTGTCTTTTTTCATCTTAGTTTTACTCTGGGTTGATATTCAACTGAAACGAAACAATTGATTTCGATCAGCGATTAATAATTAGATTAACCTAAAAATTGAAAGATGTGTCGAACCAAATGACAGGTGTCAGAAACATTGATTTTGATTGAAGACTCCGCAATTTTGCGCTACAACATAACTTACAGCTGCATTCGCCAATAATTCCCGTTTAAATATTTACTTGCTACTATTATTATGGGACGGTGGGAGTAATCATACACTAGCATGCATAAATGAAGCATAGCTTTTTGCATTTAATGCAACTATTTCTGAAAATGAAAAATGTCTTAGCTGAAAGAAGGAGCATAGAAACAACGTCGAACACAAAGTCTCTCGGAGCGTAGCTGATAATTACTATTAGCAGCATACATCTCTGAAACAAGTGGAACAAACGGAACTTGTAAGGGATGCGAAAAAATTCGCGTGGCAGTCGACGTGTTAACAAAACTTCCCTCTGCCCGCACGCGAATACGCGAGCAGGGATTCTTTCGCTCCTCTCCTCACGTTCCCTTGGTATCCGGGCGTGGATAGAAAGCTAGAAAGAGAGAGGGGAAGAGTGAGAGAGAGAGGGAGAGGGAAGACAGAGGAGACAGGAGAAAACGCCCCTGTGAATCCGTGGTGCGCGCACCCCTTGCAGCGCCGGAGGGGGATGCTCGCGCGATATGTAGATAGCACGGCCGTCTACTATCGGGAATTGGGTCACGAGCCGTGGCAGCATGGTGGCGCGGGGCTCGCCGGGGGTTGAACGGGGTTGGCCGCGGAGAAAAATACCGTCGGGGGTACGAGAATGACGGAAGAGAGGGTGGGTGCGCCGCGGGGGTAGCGTACATCGATCGTGATTGTCCCACGAGCTCGACTTTTGCCAGGTCGCTCTCGGGGAGGGTGGTAAACAAGCGAAGAGACCGGGCTTTGTTAAAGAGAAGGACTTGTTTCCTCGCCCCTCTACACCTCTTTCTCTCTCTCTTCTCTCCCTTTACCTTTCCACCCTCCCGCCACCATTCTTTTATTATTTTCGCTTGTTTTGTTGGCTACTGTCGTCACCGTCGCGGTCTGCACCCCTGAAAGGATACGCGCGCTAATAGGGCTGGACGGTTTTCCACCCCGAGCCCGTGCTCGCCTCTCTCGTCGACCGACGCGCGTATTAATGGGGAGGAATAGTGTTTTGGATCATTATTTTTTCACTTTGCTCGCGCTCTCTTCGCTCCACAACGGTGACGAACGCCTTTGCTTTTCGGCCGGCTGACGCGTGAACAGGTGCCGGCCTCTTTGTAGGTCAGTACTAGACTGCGGCTCCCACGCGCTCGCTGATGAAGCGGCAAGCTTCTCCGCGTCCCTGGTGAACAGTATTTTGTCGGACAAATCGGCCGTCTGTGTTCAGAACTGCTCCTGCACGTGATGTCGCCAAAAGAATGCCGGACTCTGTCAGTTTCCTTGCGAACGCATCCGATTTTCTTCGATATAGGACGACGACGGTTCGGGACGGCTTCCGACATATTGCTGAGAGTTTTAGAGCCAGTCAGACACGGCTGCTTTTTGTATTCGATTGTTCGACGATGCGGACACGTGCGAACGAATACGAAGACGCTAATGTAAATAAGATCCGCGCGATCGAAAACGCGTGGTTTCCGCCGTGTCTGAACGGGCTCATAATAAATTGACAGAGCCCGGTTTCGTTTTTATCGCGCATCGTATCCAGAGGAAAATTCTTCGCTAACAGGCTAACAAACAGAAGGAATCATGTTACGTGATCTCTCGACCTACCGCGTTAGAAGGAACATGGTCTTTCCGACCGGAGAGTTTCTGCACGGGAACGGCGGCGGCGTGGGTCCCGAGGCGTTAAATTGTTCCAAGCCATTGCGCTTTTTCAGCGGCCGTTTTATCACAATATTCGACCGGAAAAGAAGCGTAATCCGGCACCCGGTTGCCTGTGTCGTCCGGGTACAATGGCGCCGGAACGTATAAACCGGACGCTCCTCCCGCGGCTTTCGAGAGGGAGAAAAGTTACGGAGATTAAGCTCTTGTTACGAGGGGGGCGATTCTTTTTCATACTCGCGAATCTGCCGTGTTCCGCCGGCCGGAAAGAGTATCGTTTGTTTGCGAACGGTGCCGCGCCGCGCCGGCTCGCGAGGCTAACGGGGGCAGATAAGCCCAGAACGGTCTGCTGCGACGACTCCTCGCGATAAACCGGCACACGTTTATTCTAAGGGATCAGCACCGGTGTGATTTTCAATGGGGACCGATACTTAGCCCCAATGAAAACTTTCATCCACTCCTTCGACCCTTTGCCCCGTGTTTTCACGCGACGTATTAACGAATCATTTACTCCGACTCGTCAAATCAGTGCGTTTGTGTTCGAGAAGCTTTAAGAATGACGACTCACCCTGGAAGTACGGGCCCGACAAAATGACGGATCCAGATTCCTTAATTTACGACTACACGGGATTTATTCAATATATTATTTTACAACTTCATCTCTCTTAATAGATTGTTTACATTGAAAAGATCATACCAATATTCTTAGATTTTTCTTGACTTACTTTGTAATAATAATCGTTGCAACAGATTTTTACGATAGCGGACGCGTTCAAACCTGGAACAATGTGTAACAAATTGTACAATGGTAAACACGGTTTTAAAGAATAAAGTTCCGTGGAAGTTTAAGGAGTAACAAAACAGTACGAAGAAGAGTGTCACACAATCCAGAAATCGCACCGGTAGCCACTCCAAGAACAAAAGGGACCCTCTACAAAGGCTGAAAGAGTGATTTAATATTATACCGTTTCAAGACAGAAGATGCTTCTTGGCAAAACAAATAATTTACTCGAATATCATCCCTTGAATCCGAAGGATTTAGAGTTTGGTCGATTAGGGCGAACAGTAAAGAAAATTCAAGAAGTTTCGGCGCAGGACCGCGTCAGCGAAGTTCTTATTTTTATTTCCGCTTTGTTCGAAGGTCCGCTCCCGCGGTATCCTCGGTATACGGTTACAGGGAGAAGCAGAATTCTTTTATCTCGCGATTTAATAATAGAAAACGTGGGCTGCGAGGAGGTCGGGGTCGAGAAAGAAAAGTCGAACCCGGACACCGGTGCCCCGTTCCGGCCGCTGCTTCAACCTTTTCAGGACATTAAATTCTACTTTACTTAACTTCCTCGCGGTTCACCGGCTCCCTTTAACATAACTAACTTCCGGCTGACTTTAAGCCACCGGCGGTTTCCGGTGCCAATTAACGATTTCCAGGTAATTAGCCGGGGAGATATTTCTCCTTCTTACGAATGCGCGCGCACGGATCGTTTCGCTAAATTTAAGAGCGAAAGTTCCGCGGGGAAAATTCTCGTCTCTTTACGGTCACACCGACTCCTCTTTCATTGGTTACACGAATTCGAGGCTGAGTGGGATACGAGTAGCAATCATACTAATCGGATTAGAGACTTTTGGATGTTGTGCGGGTAAGTTATCGTTTGCGATCAATTGTAAAAGATTACTTGTTCATTCTCGGAAATGCACAAAATGAAGGAACGATGTGAGTTGACTAACCCAGTCCTTTTTTCTTTTTCGAATTTATTTATTTGTACAGGTCGAATTAACGTTTGATTACAAAGCCGAATTCTTCCACATAGACCTTGTTATAAGTACATTATGGGGAAATCAGTTCGCAGTTGTTACTATGTTGAAACTTGACTAGTTTTAACTTCGGTTATTTATCCTTATACAAACATATTTTGAGCCGCACAGAGGTTCATTTGATAGATGAAGGTTCACCGCGCTGTGCCCCATCGTATCAGTCAAAAAAGTCTTTTAGAGGCAGAAAAGTACATTGAAATCTGCGGGTGTTTTATTTTTCGATTGTTTCTCTACTTCGGACACTCACATTATTACATATAAATTGTGTATTTTAACCTTTCTCCTTAGAATGAGCCCTCACCCAGCCCAAAATCTGCTCAAATAAGGACAAACAACCGAAAGTTTTGTCTAGTTTTGTCACGCGACTATCCTTGCACCTTAACGACCTGATACTACAATTACAGAGTGTGGTAAGTATTCGTGGATCTTAGAAATAGGATAGCTCGAGTGATGTTCTTATCATTACTGAAGCATTCACTCAAATTGCTGAGGATAGCGAAGCGACGTCTACGAGAGGAGAAGGGGGAGCAGTGCTCGCCCAGTCCTGTTTGGAAACATTCTGCGAAGATCCTGCGGCAGCATCTCTCATCCAATTAACCGCATTAGCCGCGGGCCGCCGCGCGTCGACCGTACCGAAATTGTCTCCTCGGTTCTCCGATTTCCTGGCGGATTCCGGTCGACACGACGTCGATCAGAATTCATGACGAATCCCCGCGAAACGGGAGGAACAAAGCTGGCAAAGCGCGGGAGAAGGCAACGAGATGGAGCGGCAATAAAAGCGGAATCGTTCCGGCTCTGCCGTCCACGCTCGCACGAATCGATAACTGTTTCCTGTTCGATCGTGATTCACGTGGCCGCGCTTCTTCCCCTTTTTTCGTCTCTCCCTCTCTCTCTCTCTCTAACTATAGCTTTTTTTCTCGCTCTCGCTGTCCCCGTTCGTACGCATGATAATCGAGGTCATGGGGGTGGGAGCGCGAAGCGGCCGGGGGGTGGAAAAGGCCGGGGATCGTTCGAAGGGATGCCCGGGCGAAATTTCCAGGATGTCGGCCGGTTAAAATGCAAATCTGCGACCCAGCTAAAATAATTCAGTTTTCTGTTTCGACGATATTGAAACTTGTTTTGGCGGCGCGGGCGAGCGGGTAAGCCCGCTCGCGCTGCTCCCAGGATTCGCCGGTCGCCCGCGAATAATTGATTCCGCGCTGTTAGAGTGTCGTAACTTTGACGAATGGTTCGTCACCGGCGTGACGGCGCTCGATAGAGCTTGATGGAGCGCCGCGGGAAGATTGTTGCCAAGTTACGCGGTATTCGAAGCCGGCTGGACGCCCTGTCGGCCTCCAACAAATCCGCTGGCTTGCTTAAGGCTCGCCGATTCGCGCGAAATCGGATACAATATTATTTTGAAATTAAATCCCATATCGTAATGCAACGCTAAACGTGGCCGAATTTTCAACCACGAATTACCAGCCCCTCAACCAAGAGTGACGGAAGTTTCGCCGAGGCGAATGGAGTGTCACTGCGAAAGGAGCATCGAACGTCCATATCGTAGACGAGCAGAGCATCCCCGGTTCGGTCAGAGACGAAAGATGGAGTCCATCGAACAAAACGTCGATCGGGAACGCATAAAACGGGCGTGTAGGGGTGGCACATAGTCGTCCGAGGACTTGGCAACTCGTTAAAATCGGCGGCAAAGCGTTTATTCTCCGTCCGGTGACCGGTTCCGCATAATTCCGAACGAGTTTTATCGATTCCGACATGGGGCGTGCGGACCGGGCCGAAGCCCAGGGGTGGGTCAGTTCAGATGGCTGCATCGTCGAATACGCCCAATACGATTGCTCTCGAATGCGCGGCCGTCGCCATGACGGGAACGAGTTTCGAAACTCGACGGTCGGAGACCGCTTATCGGGAGCCGTAAAGGAGTCCCGGCGAATCCTAACAGCAGCGTACAGGAACAACCAGCTAGGAAATCGAGCCGCGATGAGAGTCCCTGTGCCGGAAGCGAGCGGCTCCCACCGAGCTCGAAAGGAGCTTATATCTTCCTGCAGGGATCATGCGCCAGGATGCCGGTGTATGTAAACGCCTGGTACAACCCCGCGGACTATGCACACCAATTTCCCATACCTGCGATCCTGGCTTGCCTTTCGACCTGGTTTATGGAACACCGTTCGTTTAGGCCGACAATCGTTCCAGGGGAAAATGGTTGATCGCTGTTCGCGTCGATTCAGACCTGGCACAACCCTCGCTGATGAAAATATTGAAAAATATTAAGAATATTCACGATAGATTGTTTGTAGAGTCTAAAATACTGCGGAAGGAGATAACTACTTTCTGACTTTTTGTTATTTAAATAGCCAGTTTCGTTGTTATTTAAATAGAACAGTTTCGAGAAAGAGCAAACGAGGAAAATTGATTTTTAATAAAAACCTGGTTACGTCCAGAATATTCCACATTTTCCTGCTGCTGTAATCTTTCCACGAAGCGAAATAAATTCTACAAGGAAACATGGCAAAAGGGATGTTGGGAAACACGTAGGAAGTCAAGGAAAGATGGCGTCGTGGAGTGGGAGTTGATAGAGGAAAATGTATGAAATAGCATCTGAGCGGAGCCGCGCTGTATAAAGAAATTCAATTTGGATAGTATATGGGGCACGTTGCGGGCCAGACCGAGCAGAAAATTACAGATTCGGCAGTTTTCGAATAATGGTGCTTCTTTGTTGCTCGCACTTGAATGAAACCGGCCTCGATCGAAAGTTCCTTTCGGTGCGGAACGGGACGGATCAGCGGGAAATAGAAAATAGGTCGACACGATCTTACGAAAGCGAGCCGTGTCTATTATAGCTGAGGAAGCACTTTGCAAAGTCGCATCGAGAGCGTCTTTTTTCATACCGATCCGCAGAGCAGGCGTAAGTAATTGCGTTAGGAGACGTCCGGCGCACGGAATCCGTGTCACGGCGTTCCCGAATATCGATTAAGTGCGCCGCGCCGCGCCGCCAGGAAATTTCGGGGCGAGAATTAACTTGCTCCCGACAAGACCGACGATTTATGCGCCGTGTACATCACGGATGGGAATTAAATACACGGTCCCGTGATAAGGAGTTTATTCGCCGCTGGGATTAATATCCGACGAGTGTCGGAGCAAGCCGCGCCTCGAATCGCTCGTTTCTGCTGCGGATCGATCCGCCGCGGGAAAATATCTCAGCCGGATCATTTAAATTCGAAGGCGAAATTCGAAACCGAAATGAAACCGACTCACCTTTGGATTCTCCCGCGAATTGGTCTTCACGGTTGTGTTCGAGTCTTAGCGCGATGTCGAATTCAAATCGAATAGCGAAAATTCACAATTCAAATGTGAAGCTGAAATTCAAACTTGATTTGAAATTTAAATTCAGGCTCCAACGCAAGCTCAAATTCAAATTCGCAATACAGGGTGGCCCACCTAAATGTAGCCACCTAAACATCGCCTTTATTTTTTAGGACATAACAAATGTTTTTATTTTCTTTTTTTTCTTGAAAATGTAGTTTTTTTCTTTGCGTATTCTAGTTGACATTAACCGCAATCAGCCCCTCGTCTGAATTTGACACAGTTTTCCCGAAATAAGTTATACCTGTTCATTATTCTTGTTTGGAGAATTCGGAAAAATCCACCGCGAACGCCAAGAAGAAAATAAACCACCGATACGAGTCAGTAGTGGCACGATAAAAACGATGTAGCAATAAAGAACTACAAGTGTGTAGAAAAGTAAAAAAAAAGGAATGTAAATTCTGGTTCGATCGGGAGGGGGGGGCAGTCAGCTGGAAACACATGTGAACACAGGAAGGTTTCCATGAAATGTCTTCGGTCACGAGCGAGCCTGGTCGATGCAGGAAACGCGAACGCAAAAATACAGCCGGTTAAATCATTCCTCGGTTCCCCGGCGCGGCGCGCGACAGCTTGGCAAATCGCAGGCGGCGGCTGTTTAGCATACGATTAACAGAGTACATTATGAATTTTCACGCGTGTTAGCCGCCGCGCCGGTTCAACTACTCTTATTACCGCACGCGAGATTCGCTTGCGAGCCTTAAAACGGAGGCCGCCACGCACGCATCCACCTCACCCGCCGTATAATCGTATGCATATTAGCCGAGCGTGTTTCAATTAAACTGCACATTCCATCGGCAACGCGCTCTCTCTCTCTCTCCCTCTCTTTGTTTCTCCCTCTCTTTCTCACTCGACTTGTCCGTGAACAAGCGGCACGATGTCACGCGAGTGTCGTACGCACCTGCGACTACGCGCGTTCTACTGGAACGGTGTACACGATGTACCGCAAGCCGTCTAACAATAAGACGTTCCGCTTCGCTTAATCGACGACACGTCGACACGTTCCTTCGAAAAGTTGGTCAAAATCAAATTTTCCAAGGACAATGCAACTGGTTTATTTTTTACCGTTAGCGTCGAACGTAGAATGTACCGATGGAAGAGTATTAATTCAGGGAACAAACCATTTTGTTTTGGATTATTTATATAATGAAACTTTCAGCAACATATTCATGATACTTCTCCGATTAAAATGATACCAAACACGACAGGATTCGGATCATATTTACTCGTTTAATTCGCGATATCGTGGAACCTCTATTATCCAATATCATCGATATTGTTTGTCTTGTAAATATGTAATTTTTCCATTGCGTACTCTAGTTAATTAAATTAAAATATATTCAGAGATATTAATAACATGACCTTGAAGTGAACTCTGACTTCCAGCGAATGATCATTACAATCTGTCATCGAACGTTTTAGACAATGCCTTTCAATGTCAACGAGAATATATGCAAGGAAAAAACTATATATTTACGAGAAAAAAATATCGAAGTAATATACGAAGCGATATCATTTACATTGCGTGAAAAACATTCGTCACGTCATCAAAAATAAAGGAGATGCTTAGGTGGCTACATTTAGGTGGACCACCCTGTACATGTTACGTGTTTGATTTATTATGTACATTTTATATCTCGTATCGATCATCGAAGTTTCGTAACAATTTCTGGTTTAACCAGCGATCCAACAGTCGACTTCAGAAATGGAGGTTCCAAAGAGACTGGTGGGACCACAAGGTCGCCCGAAACAGTCTCCTAAAAAAAGTGTAATGACGGGGAAGAGGAAAGTTTATCGACCTTCTCCCTTATCCGAGCGATCTAAAGCCCGAGGAAGTCATCGAACCGGTGCGTGCGTCACCGAAACCGGGCTTTCGTGATTTCAGCTCTCGTATCTCGCGAAATAAATCTCGATCGTCCACCATCGATTCCCCCGGAAACCATGTGACGCGTCCCCGAACACTATTCACCCCTCGAGTATCGAGAACACAAGAGGGTATCTGTGGAGAGGCGCGAAAGAACGACAAGTGGCCGTGTTCTAGATTCGTTCAGTGAACCCCAATTAAAGCCGCGCATAATTATAGAATTACGGACGCGGCCGCTGAATGCTCGGTGTCAATACGCGGAAGCCAGCGGATCAGGCTGAATCTGTTGCTAGCGGCAAGAGTTACCTTGAGCAGAGAAAGGCGTCCGAGCGCGACAATACCGAAACCTTGACCCAAGCACTTCGAATCGCTGACGATTCGTTCGACATCG
This sequence comes from Lasioglossum malachurum, assembly GCA_028455605.1. Classification (NCBI taxonomy): domain Eukaryota; kingdom Metazoa; phylum Arthropoda; class Insecta; order Hymenoptera; family Halictidae; genus Lasioglossum; species Lasioglossum malachurum. The sequence goes on along the minus strand of CM052319.1, from coordinate 10,156,716 downwards.
GCTTTATCGAGTCGATGTTGACGGGCACAGTAGACCCTCTGAGAAAAACAACACGTCCTGCAAGCCATTTTTCCACTGCAACAGAAAAATCGAATTCCTCTGTGCACACCGACAACAAATCAACCCTTCGGGTACGATTCGGGTGATTTCAATCCCTTTGTAATTGGGTACGCTTTATGGAATTCAAGTAAGCATCGAGCATGACAAAAATAAAAATAATTGCTAGCAGGTTGGAAAATGGTAATCTCTGTGTCTGTGACTAATTAAAATTACACGATCAAACGAACTTAAGTACTTGTACATTCAGTTCGAATATGAATAGCCACGATCGAAGAGATTATCTCCTACCCAATAATATGAAATAATTCCCTACCCTTATATTGCAGCAATTTTAAAACTTTATAATACACTATGAATCATGTACTTTATGTTTCTTCCCAGTTAATCTCTTACATTCTCGTTATCTTAAAAAAAAATGGGAATTAAAGAGTACAAGGTTATCATTTTTATTAGATGTAGTAAAGTTCGTTGCATTTCCAGCAGAATGGACAAAGTTGAAATTCTATGCTTTCCCGCTATTTGATGTGATTTTGAAAACACTAGCAGAAACCAATGAAGTATAAGCAATCAGCGTCAGTGAATTTAAAGTGAATATTTGAAGAGAGAAGCTTAGATTATGGTTTTGTACTTTATTGTACAGGGTCCTATACATCCTCCTAGGAGAACCATTCATTTGGAGAGGATGTGATTGCGAACTGATCCCCTGTTTACTGACACGAAGCGTGTTTCACAGTGTGAAAGGTCACCGGACGCATTGGTCGGGAGTGTGTGCGAATGAATTCGCCGGAATACGTACCGTTTTCCGTCAATTGGTCGCAGCTTGTTCGACAATAACGCCGCAAATGTCAAAGTTCGGCCGCTGCAACGGTTGATCAATATTGCTACCCGGCAGAAAGGGAGAGACGGAGAGATGCGATCTCTACCCTCTCGGCGACGGCCACGAATGATCGTTTGACCTTCGACGAGAATCTTCCAGGTTTTCTCGGTCACGGAATGATTTCTCGCCACGCCCAACAGCATGCGTGGGCTGATCAAAGAGCTCCGTGAAAGGGTAAAGGGCGGCCTGCAGAATGGAATTCCAGCGAGCAACCGACCCACGGCAGGAAATCAATTACGGGCCTTTAAATCCCCGTGCTTCCTATCGATCCCAGCCCCGCTTCGAAATATACATATAGCGCTCGGGATTTGCTTACGAGCATCTTAATGCACCGGGTGGATTCGAAACGCCCGATGCTGCGTCGTCTACCATCGTTCTCGAGAGACGCTCAGCTCGGGGAGAGATTCAATCTTACATGAGTTTCAGCATCGTGCGTTTCGGAACAACCTGTCTTTGCACCGTGTTCCATCGAAACCGTATTTTCGTTGTATCGTGTCACAAGAGGGTTAGCTGAAGGTCGACTAATATTTCAGCGAGCTAATTAGCCTACATTCAGAATCGCACAGAAAACGGCAAACCTCACAAATGAATAGCCAAACTTGAAATTTTCTGCCACCAGTCAAGGTCTCAAAGAGTGTCCCGTCCAAAACACCGCAGAACTTGACATTGAAAGAGCTGGTGGTGCCGTAATTTCCCTGTCTGAGCAAGCGAACTCGACCCGGCCGAGTAAACAGCCGGCTTGAAAGGTGCTTTGGCAGGTGTGGAAGGTATCGCAGGCGATTTTATCTCGGTTGTTCGAGGCTCTCGGTAGAGAGCAGGCCGGGGGGGGTAGGTATGATCGTGGTGGTCCGTTGAGAGGGTCAACGTATTCCATCCCTTGGTGTGGGCGTCGCGTTCAAAGAAAGCCGCGCGGCTCGCTCGCAAGCTATCTAGCTAGTAGGCAAGCAAGCGAGGGAACGGAACGGCCCCGATCTTGGCTGACAGGCAAGGACGAGGTCGCGAGCGCGGCCTAATCGCGTCGCGTGCTCTCGTAGCCGGCTCGTAGCTCTCGGCTCGGGACAGGGGTTGTGGCGTGCAGCTGCAGAGTGCAGGCGCACCCCCGGGCCGCTTGTTACGTGCACTCTCTCTCTCTCTCTCTCTCTCTCTCTTTCTCTTCGTCGATGCGGGAAGCGCGAGGAGGAAGAAGCGTCGTGCAGCAAGAACGAGAAGCGTGGCGGCCGCGGTAAGAAAGAGAAGAAACTGGGAGAAAGAGAGAGCGAAAGAGGTGGGAAAGAGTGGGTGGTTACCGGTACCGGGTCGCGAAACGGCCCGTAGAGAGGGTCGAGAGGGTAGCGAGGATTCGCTTCCGTGTCCCAGTAGCACTAATGACCACCATCCTCCCCTCTTCCCGTTCACCGTTCCCCACCACCTCGCCCTTGCACTCTCCCCACCCCGACGCTCAAGCCCACCATACCTCCCGGTTCTCCCTCCACTCCCTTCCGTGCCGCGCATTGTACATCCAGGATGACTCGGGTTACGTCACAGAGCCTAGAGCGTGCAACCCACCCCTCGCCTCGCGCACCCTCTAGCTCTCTGTTATCACTAACTCTTCCCCTCGCGGGATTCTCACGTTGCCTCCCCTCTTCCTCTCCTTCTCGCTCGCTCGCTCGCTCACTCTCTTTCTGTCTTTCTCTCTCTCTCTCTCTCTCTTGCTCGCTCGATTTTCCTCCCTCTCCGGATCCGCGCGCGTACCCGCCGACTTCGTTTCCTCCGACCAACCCCTCCATGCCCGAGACCGTTCAGAATCCAGCAGCGGTGTATACACACGTTACGAGCCGTTCTATATATCTTTCCACTATACCGGCCAGCACTCGGTGAGACCGAGGGGAACCCGGCAGTCTCCGCTGGCACACCGAGCTGCGTGTTACCGTTCCTCGTTTGCTATCACGTTCTCTCGCCGTAATCAGCGTCGACGCGCGTCCGATCCGACAGACCGAGGCCGCGGCGGTACGTCGTCGCCGCCACCCACGCGCTCACGAGCCACACACTACCTCAAGCGACGATAGCGCCCATCAACCCGTGCATGCTCGCTCCCGACATACAGTCACAGTCACATGTATATACGTATATACGTACACTGACACACAGAGCCACTGTCAACCGCACACGTGCGACACACACACACACACACACACGCGCACACACACATACATTGACAACGTGCGTGCAAGAGGAAACGGAACGCATCCGCGGGACCGTCGTTGAAGCCATCGCTGCTTCAGCCGCCGTTTTCTCCGGAAACCAAGGATAAAGGAAGCGGCCCGCGGGTGTCCGCGAGCGGTGGCTAGCTGATCGAGGCCGGCACGCGGAATCACCGTTTCCCCCCGGCCGCAGCTGCCAAGAACACGTGCGTACAAGGTGTGTATACGCGCGCGTGTGCGCGAGGTCCATCCGCGTGCTACGGTTCCGTTCTGTTTCTGTGTTGGCGATTCCAGCACCTAACCGACCAGGGTAGAAAGAGATACAGGTAGGCTTTAAACAGCCGCGCGAGTGTGTTCAACCGAGCGTCCGCGACCTCGTGCTGTATACACCTATGATATCATGCTGTTACGGCATTCGGGAACGGGTGTACCTCTTTAACACTTTCGCTGCTACTGACGCGCGCGCGGGACTACGGGAATTCTGTGCAGTGCATCTACTACTCTACCTGGTGTTGTTGGCCCTTCAGGGTCGATGCCGAAGAGTGACGAGGGAGCTTCAGTAGCTGCGAAAGCGTTAACACTGCACACTCGCTACCCGGTGCTACCTTCAGTGGATGATTGCACCTTTGGAGGACGCGCGGGTCTGATTGATCCGCCGATCTAGTGAGTAGCCGCAGTGATGAACGGCCGACGTTCGAAGGGGATTGTTGCACGAGCCTAATCATGGCTCTACAGCCATGGGCTCATAGAGGATCTTCCGTGTGGTGCTCGTTGCCCTGCAAGGTGGTTGGTATTTTCCAGTGGCTGGTTCCCCCTTTTCTATGCATTCCGTCGGGGTCATCGATGCCTCGCGATTTTTCAGGCCTCCGTCTCGCCTCCGTCTTCTTTTTTTATGGTTGTTTGGTAGACCGCGCGGATCACACTTTCTCTTCTGTTGCTCTATCCTCGCCGATTATACCGACGCCCGAACAGGTGCGCGAGACTCCTTTCCGAGGGGAGAGCTAATCAGAACACTTGTCGGATAGAGGCGGGTGCACCGTTGACAAACACGCCGCGATAGCTGAAATACTTTCGATAACGGTCGACTGGTATGTGATAACGGCCGGGATGTAGTCCGGGGGAGTAGATAACGGCGCCCACCTGAGCGTCGGATCAATGTGGTCATGTGGAACGCGATACCCGAGGACCGAGTGTTCTTTTACCGTGTACGGTGCAGTATCCAGTTGCGATCGACGGGAAGTCAAATTGGTCGATTCTGTTCCATTAGCTTCTTCTTTTTTTTTTTGTGGGTTCAGCAAAAAATTTCCCAGCCGTACCTCTGGTCCCAATCGGCTACCATTTTTCTAACTTGGTTCCGAGGTAAATCAAAACAGGGAAGAGGATGATAGTCAATGTAGCATCAAATGTCGCATTTTATGCTCCTAATCCTCAGGCAACTAACCAACGCTCCCGTTAGTTTATTTGTGTAGATTCCACCGAAATGTCGCAATTGTACCTCTGGACACAGTTCGGTAAAATGTCTGTAACTTCAAAATATTATAATTCAAAATGAGAGCAAGAAATTAACAATATTGTCTGCGTCTGTCATCAAACGATTTCAGTGTTGACTTGATGCACAGCTGCCAACGCTCGAGGACCCTATGCTCCGAATCATTAGATAAATGACCAACGTTCCCGTTTGTTTATTTATGTAGATTCCACAGAAATGTCGCAATTATACCTCTGGACACAGTTCGGTAAAATGTCTGTAGCTTCAAAATAATTCAAAATGAGGAAGAAATTAACAATATTGTCTCTGACTGTCACCAGACGATTTCGACGTTGACTTGATGCACAGCTGCCAACGCTCGAGGACCCTATGCCCCGAATCATTAGATAAATGACCCACGTTTCCACAAAAATTGCACAACTGCACTTCTGAACAGAATTGAAAGCAATATTCGTAACTGAGTCTGAAAATGATTCCAAGCCAGGAAGAATAACAATGTTAATACGATACCAAACGATTGACCTAGTGTTTCATTACGAAATGATCATCGGTTGCCAACGTTCGAGGACTTTATGCTCCGAATCATTGGATATCGCGGTCCTGAATTCGTTTCTCTCTCGTCTTCGTTAACGAAGCTCCGGTAAGGGACATTTACAATCACCTCGGTCTTCTACGTTACCAAGCAAACAGTTTATTTCTCGGTTTGAAGGAACACGCTATATCGGAGAATTTATGAAGTCGGGAGATTGATGAGTTTATGGTAACTAGGAGGCTGAATTTTCCAGCTCGGGGCTGTCGAACAAAAATTTTCTGTCTGCCTGGCGCAGCGGTACGCATTTCAACCCTCTCGCATTAACCGCATCGTAAATATTGACTTACGGCCGAGTAGACGCGAAGATCGGATCGTCATCGGTGCTTTACGAGTGTCTCCGTTGACAGTTGTAATTTGTATCGCGCGCTGTGCACATTGTTCGCGAGCGGATCGTTCTTCGCCAGGCTGCGTCACCGTTGTGCCATTAAATCAGTGCGCGTCCCACAACGTTATCGAGCAAGAGGTGCGTACAATGTGCATCGAGTCGCGTGACATTTTTGATACGTGTCGCGTGTAAATTTTCTGCTGCCACTCGACAGGAAGTTGGGGAGGACTTGAAGACGTTCCTCTGCGAAGCTGACCATGCTTAAATATGAATTTTACGTGGCTGTTTAAGTCGATCTCTTTTATCATGGCCACGTAAATAATTCTATATTTCACCAACATTGTAGGAAACATTGCTTTGATTACCTTGCTCACAGTTTTTAACGGTTTTACACAAAACAGAAGGGCCAATTCTTTTAAACAATTCTGTTTAGTTAGAAGAGTCTGCTACATTTACATTTCATTACCACTATTTCCTTCTGAATGTGTTTGATAAGACCTCGATACTGACACAATATTCATTCGTATTTCAAATTAGTAAATCTATTTATTACAATTTAGATGGCCGTTACAACTTCTATTGGTTTGTTCCGGCTATATTGCGGATTTTATGCATTTATGATAAAAATGGGCACGTACAACATTTAACAACATTTAAGGACTTCAATGTATTAATTTCAGCTTAATAGGACAATTAAAAGAAAAATAGAATTTTTATTTGGCTCCCGTGTCCTGCAGACAATGCGAACATTTTGTATTTTGCATAATGATTCGCAGTCTAACAATGACTCCCCGAATAAACCAACCGTCACTATGAAAGTGTTAAGCAAGATAATTCGATGACGTGACTCCTCGTTACTAAATTGTAACAAATAGTTGATTCGTTTGCAAGTTGTTTGTGCGTAGCTTCGTTAATTGCAGCTAACTCGCTGATATTTACGTAATCCGGATGTAATCAACGATTCTAGACATCCGAGCGATCCGTACTCGAATTGCAGTTGCGTTTCAATGGTCGTGTAATCAGATTACACCCGACCCGGTTATTTTGCACGGTGGCGAACGGTGGCGAACGGTGGCGGGCCGATCTGAAATCGCGAATCCCGTGCCAAATATCAGCGTAGAGGTGCGCCGCGCCGCGGAATCGCGGTTTTGGCGACGGGAAATTTGGCACTCGGCTTAGCAAAAGGTTTCGACCGGGTCGTGTTCGACGACAGGTGTTGTAACTGGCCCAGATTCCGGTCCGTTTACCAATAGACCCGTCTCTCTGCCGCTTAAATATATCGCGCGCACGGCAGCTGAGCCCGCCGCGCCGCGCCGATTTCGCAAACGTGCGAACCGCGGAATCCCCAGGCGCGCGGATCGATATCGCGAGCACCGATCGCCTCTGTCGATAGCCGAAACCAAAGGCCCCCCGTTGCGAAACGGCGCCGAGAGGAAAGCTGATCTTTGTTTACGCGCCCGTTCGACCCACAATGCAATCTCTCAGCCCGATCCGACCCGCCAATTACGCTTGCAAAACGCTCGGTCTCGCGAGACCGTTTGCACGCTTCCGAAGACGATTCCATCGCGGGACCGTATGCTCAGAACCTCGCATACGTCCAACGATCAATTTCTCCACCGGCAATCTGTTACTCTCATTCTCAGAACTGCATCGCCTATGTGCTCGCAAGGCATTCGCGAAATCGCCGGGCATCTTCAAAATTAACGGTTTATTTTTTCCTGTCCAAACAATCGGTTTCTCTTGAACTCTTCCACGAGTTCCAGGTGAATTCCCATTTCTTCGTAACTTTTCTAATATATACATACATAACAGCACTGATTAACTGAAATTGTATTAATACGTTTATTTGTAAACATTCTTTTATCTACAACCGCGAGAAAAGGTATCCTACATGCCATTATTGCTGAAAGTAAATAAACACTCTAGTGCGTACTTTATTTTGTCCGAGGAAAATATGACAATAGACGCAATAGGCTTGACTAACGTACGATGTTTAAAAGAGTTTAAAAGTAGGCTAAGAAACCTTCTTTTTGTGCAAATACATAATTAAATATTCGAGGTGCGTACTTTATTTTGTCCAGTACTGTACGTACATGAATATAATTTACTTGGATTTACAATGGGAACACGAGACTACCTCCTAAATTCAGAATTGTTGAAAAATGTTAACAATTGAAGATGTCGATATATGATTACTACCCTATTAAAATCGTTAAGGGAAGAAATTTGTTTCCAATTTCTTGCAATCTATGCAATCAATTTTTATTTCGTATTAACATCCGCAGTAGTTTGAATAATGGCACAGCGATTTTTAGTGGTGACTCTGAGTCACCTGCTAAGGGTTAAACTATATTACTTCTAGCGAGGAGTATAGTTTGCTCTCGCCGAAGAAAAAGTGGAGAGCTGGAAGCGGCAGAGGATATCTCGCGAACGGAGTCACGGATGATGCTCGCGGGCGTGCCTGCGTTTCACGACAGTAATAAACACCTTGAAACGGCGTGTTACCATTGCAGCGGGATGGGGTTATGCAATATTAGATACACACCAATACATTATCACGATTATTGCGTTGTTGGTAATTCTGTTGGGCAGTAGAAGGGATCGCCGCGTCCCACGTCATCTAATAACAGCCGCGGTTTCAATTGCGATAATTACGAGACAATCAACTAGAAAGTTGTTATTTACGGAGCCCTTCTGGGTCGGCAATTCGTCTGGCATTTCGTGCCCATTTACGTTGTTTATTTTTTACGGCGTGACACTGCGCCGTTAATTGCCGTCGCAATTATCGTCCGCGTCACGCCATTACCGTCTCTGGTGTGCTCGCGGTATCGTCCAATTTGGATTTTCCTTTAAGGTTCGAGCGTTATTTGGGTCATTGGGTTATCTCTCGTTGGAAACAATGGGACACGAAACGCGTCATCCCGCAAAAAAAAGGAAGCATTATTTACCAAACAATTAGGTAAACTTTTTAAGTGGCTGCTGGCTGCGCTCCGAATCGTCCTTGAATGTTAGCAATTGACACATTGACAGCCAAGTTGCACTACCGAACTTGGAAATAAATTTTTACTACCAGCCACGAAAAAAAAGTGAATTAAATTTTATTAAAATCTACGATAAAAATGCACATAAAAGTACACGAAAATTGTGTGCTGTTTCAGGAAAGATGTACCATTGTTTTTTGCTTTTTTCAATATTTTTATTTATTTTAAAACAGAAATCCTACGAGCAAAGGATCATCAAGTTGTCTGAAAAATCGCAGAAGATCATAGAACAAAATGTCATAAAACTTATTATAAATGGTAAAAGATTGGCTTCCATTTTCCCTTGAGAAAACGAAATGACTTTTTCCAAATGACCTAGAAATTTTATACAATTCTATAAAAGGCCAGAGCAAACTTAAGCCTTTGAAAATTAAACATTTCTTCCGACCTAGAATAATTTCCATTCTAGATTCATTATTTTCTTCATATGAATACGAAATTGATATAATACCTCGCACAATAGTTAAATGTTTAGCAATTGATTAGATACTAAATAAAAGAAAAAAAAATTAGATCTAAACAATATTTAGTGGCACAATTTGTAGTGGCTGAGTCACCACTCGAGTGCTAAGGGCCTAAAGTTCGAGTGTGATCCAGTTAGGAACACAATGCGTTGCTGGAAGATTTCTCGGGCGAATCGAGTTCTTTCCACGTGGAAGGAGTCGTGTGGAACAACGTTGGGGGAACACAGCGTGTCGGCCGTTTCCTCAATTACGTGACTGTTCTTTTCGCGATCGCGGGAGGATCGAATTACGCAACCGCGAGTATGGTTCCATCGTCATCGTCATCGCAGACGAACGGCAAAAGTTGTAGCGAGCACGCGGCCGCGATTAACACGTTCGCCGGCGTACAAAATTTGCATGCGTTTCTGGAACGTTTTTCCCTTATACCTGGGATAATAACGGCCATTACCGGCGTTAATTATCGGCGTTATCGCGAAATTTATCTCTTCAAGGTTGCCCGCGCTGGTGTCCATTACCGGGATATTACCGCAGCCAGCGTGCACGACGCGTTACCATACCGATTTTCCTCGTTACGTGCATCCCGGCTGCAGTTTCGCCTAGCATCTCTTTTCGATCCTCTTCAGAACGTGAATTCGGAGAAAAATTGATCAACTACACGGGTCACAACCATTTTGCGTCTTGTCTTTCACGATTACTTAAATCGTGAAGATAGGTTATCTGGGAGACTGTTGTATCAATTTATTTGTTCGTGCTCGTATCAGGTACTATATTGTATTCCTCGTATTAAAGAATTGTTTATCTTGGTCAGGAGCGAATTTTTTAGAAATTAGTTTTTGCTTGAACTTATTTTTCACGCAGAAATCGAATAGATATGGATAGAAACAATTGGCAACTTGGCCAGGTATAAATTGTTTCTCTGCGATAACATTGAGCTTCTTTATCGAAGAAATATTTACTGCTTACGGACGTGTGTTTATCGGTGTCCATGAAAATGAAAGTGCAGCATTAATATTTATTTTTCCGTCGGGCTAACGTATAACGTTTTATATACCAACGGCACGAAAACTAGCTGTTTGTTTGAATCGTTCTTGCATTATTGTAAGAATAACAGATGAATTCTTTCAGAATGAATAATAGCAATTATCCTCATGTTTCCTGTAGCAATTAAAAAGCTTGCTATTTCTTCATCTTGTGATTAGATTTCTTATACGCATCATAGATGCACATCTATCGCATTCATGAAATATTAAATAATCTAAAATAAGACATTACTATGTGTTTTATGTTGTTTCGTATAAAAATAAAATTGAGTAAATTCACGGTGTGATAGTAATCCTCGTTGCAAGTTGAGAGCGTAATACAAATGTCAATTAGGTGTCCCGACTAATCTCTTAATGAAACGATTCAAACGATCTTGAGAAACGTTCCCCCCGTAATAGATAGTGATCTGGATATTCAGATTCGTTTGGAATCATCCGAATGATCGCAATTCTCCATTGAAAATCATACAATGCGATGAAAGTGTTAATTGGACGTGTCTGCATCGCTTCCTGATGCAGTCGGATGCCTCCAGTAATTTATAAAAACATTTTACGCACTTCTTAATTGGATGGTCATGCTAATCCATTACTCAGAGGTTCAGGCAATCCTTCCTGTTAATTGAAACCTAGAAAAATGATATATGACGTAATTTATTACTCGAATATCCCATTAAATTTTCAAACAACGAATCTGATCCCTTGTCCCGACAGTCTCTAATTCTCGATAAAGCTGATCGTTTTCATTCTCCGAAGTATGCAGAATATTAGACCTTAATTGGATGTTCATGCTCTAAGTACTCGCTCAGAGGATTCAGATAATCCATTTTCTTGACATCGAATTCTAGAAAAACGATATTTAACGTGGTTTAGTTCCATTCAATTTATTAGATCGTTTTATTCAATTCTCTGACAACGAATCCGATACAAGTCTCTTAAAAATACATAATGACACGCACCGTTTAAATCCTCCAAAGTTTAAATTGATTGGACGATGTTTGGTTGATTGGAAGTGATCAGCTACACCCTCCGACCATTCCTCGCTTCTTCCACGCGTCTCCAATCCTTAACAAAGCTAATAGTTCTGGTTCTACACCTTATACACATATCATTAGACAACGGATTTCAAAATACTTTTACATTATTTTCAACCTATTGCACAAATAAGAGAGAAAATTTTCGATGTCACTCCGGTTTGTTCCAATTCAGGTGGAAAATTCTGATTTTGCATAAAGATCCTAGGTCTACATATCATCCGCGATTAAAGCAACAACGAATGAATTTAAAATTGAAAATTCTCCTTTAGGAAGTCTCGGGTTTTTCAACACCGCGAAGCTCGGAAATGGCGAGCACTCGATTTCCCGAAACTCTCGGCCGAAGGAACGTTCTTTTGTTCCCACCAAACATCCGTCCATTAATTTCTTGATGAGCTTCGGGCAAAACGTAATAACCTTGGATTAGCATATGTAACGAGCAGAATATATTCATCCGTTCCCGGTTAAATACGCGGCGGCGCGTATTTGTCGAGAGCGAGGCGAGCGAACGCGTTACCCGTTGCTGCTTGTGAATTGGTTTCTTTGGCTGGCCGGTCTATTGATATTTCTGCGGCGTTTCTTGTTTCGCTGAAAACCCTGGGAATCATTTTTCACGCTCGAACGAGTATCGAAACAGAGATCGCGCGTGCGCGTGCAAGCCGGAACGTTTGCATTATGTAAACGCGTTTTAAATGCCGGTCGAGGAGGTAATTAAGCGACGTTTGCCCGGGCAATTATAGGGAACGAGCTGTTTTCGATGCATCGCGTCGGGAGAGCGGCGCGGACGCATTAAGAATTCACGATGAAAAACACGGGACCGGCCGTAATCGCGTCAAGTGGAAATCGAACACCTATGCGAACGATACTTTTCGAGTAAACCGGCCGCGCGGCTGTTAAACAGGTTCGCCGATGTTGAATACCCGGTTCCTGCCCGGCCGGACGTAATTACTAAATGAAATCTACAAATTTGTTACGCTTTTCAGCGTGCCCCCGTGTATTAATTAAACCGGCTCGATCGCATGCTCGTCGACAACGTCACTTCACGGTGTGAAGCGCTTTCAAGATACGATCGATTCCAGTATTGTAATTCGAGCTTCGACCAGCGAGGCGATTTACAATTAGGAGAACGACGAGGAGTGCGTAATGGTCACCTAACTCGCAACTCACCAATTAATTCGTTATCGTTCGACCGTGAGTGTTGCGTATTTGTGGTGACAGCAGATGAATATAAAGGGAAATTTAAAAGAAATAGTACAACTGCACGATCTAAGGAACGGCACGGACCCTAGGTTCTTTCTTAGATCAAGACTTTAAAAATATAGTACATAGAATGGTAGGGGTTACGTTTTGGTATTTTACCTTCCAAAAACATGAAGAAGGACGCGTCACCACAGCTTTTTAAAAGAGCTTCGAATAATGAATACACCCTACAGGAACGACCTGCCTATTTTTATCAACATCCGAAATAAACTTGCCAACTTAAAACGGTGCATCGACCAAGCCGACTTTTCCGCTTTCCTCGTGATCCATTATTCCGAGGATTAATTAAAGGCGGGGAGGAACGGAATTAGGGAGACGCAACGAGCAACCTCTTATAAGAATGGAATATCGTCGATACGTAGGGATGCAGAAAATAGCGGATGGATGGTGTGCGGGGGTGGAAGAAGATGCAGAGGGGTGTGCGAGGGGTGCCGAAGGAATCACGGGCTCCGCTCGAAAGTGGAGCAATAGTCGAGAGTTTCCGGGACGAGACGAGAGCGCCCTGTGCGACAATCGATCGGCGGTCTAATCGATTCGATACTCCCACGCCCGTTCCAATCAGTGGCCGCACGAGTTATACAAGAAGCCCCGGATTGGTCGACGCTCGGCCGTGCGCTTCGTTTTCGTTTCGGCATCATCTATCGCATTTTCCGGCAAGCCATAATTTTCGAGCAGGTTCCGACACCGTTCGCCGATATCCGAGCGAATTTATGGTTCCACACTCTCTTTCTCTCTCTCTCTCTCTCCCTCTCTCCCTCGACGTCACTTCCATGCGAGAAACTTTGTCGAGCCTTCGATGCTGGTTACCCGGGATCTTAATAAAATTATCCTTGCGTGGGCAAACTTTCGGCGACACGCGTCGCTGATCCTTGCGGCAAGGTAATTAATAAGATCGCGGGGTTCTACGGCTAATTGTTGTTAGCGCGGATCCGCTAACGGAAGCTTGCTCTTCCAGCGAATCGTGCTCTCGATGCCGAGCTGACAAATGGCTGCTTATTAGAGGTGTGCGGGACGGGACGGGAATTCCCGAAAATGTTCGGGAATCCTCTGAATTTGTTCCGGATCTCTGATACTGTACAGAATCTTTTAACATTGTTTTTTAGTCTTTATCTATGCTACAAGAGTCTTCTATATAATTTCGTTTTTAATATATTTCGGATATCTTTTAAGTAGAGCTAAAACACGTGCTGAATACTCTACGATACGATTGCGTGTTTTTTGTTGGTATTCTTCCAATCTTGTTTTGGCCATCGCCATCAGACACAGCCTTGTACTTTATACCCGGAGCTTCATAAAAATTTAGCTAGAACACCGAGTAACGCTTAAACATTATTCACTGCGCAGCCTTATACTTAACACTTTTATTTTCACAAGTTTTGTCACCCTAAACACTGTACCTAAACTGCCAATCAGGCACACAACCTTATACTTGGCACTTTGAGCTCCACAATTTTCGTAGGAAACACTGTACCTAAAGTGTCTATCCCAGGTAGACAGCCTCATACTTAACACTTTGGTCTCTATCAAAGCTTATCTTGACCCTGCCACTTTACCCGAAGTATCGATCAGTTAACACAGCGTCATACTTAAGTCTTTGGGCTCTATAAAAATTTACCTTGACCCTGACACTGTGCCTAAAGTGTCTATCAGTTAACACAGCCACATATGTACTTGAAACTTTGGTTGGGCTCTATCAACATTTACCTTGACTCTGACACTGTGCCTAAAGTGTCTACCAGTTGACACAGTCTCATCATACGTAACACTTTGGGCTCTATCAAAGCTTACATTGACCCTGACACTGTACCCAAAGTGTCTATCAGTTAACACAGCGTCATACTTAAGTCTTTGGGCTCTACAAAAATTTACCTTGACCCTGACACTGTACCTGAAACGTCTGTTTGCTAACACAGCCTCATACTTAATGCTTCAGGCCCACGCACCTTCCTACGCAAGCTCTTAAAATTCCTAAAAACAGAATGATCGAACGGGAAGACCCCTACGGTATATTCGAAGATGGTCCCGCGTCAATAACTAAATCTAAGCGAAAACGGCAAACAAAATAAAGACCCGCATCCAAACAACAGAGGAGTCGCCGGTCCCGTTAAAGTATGAGCCGAAGCAGGCGCCGGAATTCATATATCGCGTAATATACTAATAATTGCGCGCAGTTGCCGCCTGCTATCGCGGCACAGCTGGGTCTGTCACCGCGTCACAGGTCCCGTTAACTTCTCCCCGGTATGTATATCGAGCATTAATGCCGTCCGGGCTATTACCCGTCCCATTATCGCCAACTGTTCATTCCGTTATCCGGCGTGATCGGCGTCAACTCTTTCAGCCGGTGTCAGTCGCACGCGCAACCTTCCGCTTTGACGGCTAAGCGTCCGGGTGAGAGCAGACGGGACACGCGATTGATAAGTCGCCTTCCGGTCCCGTTCGAAGTTTGACGATGACACCGAACTCGATCGGTTCGATCGATTTATGCGGCGAGGTCTTAGGATCCTGGTGAACCGACCCTATTGTTTGGGCATGTGAATTCTGCGATCAAACGCTGTGGACCTGGACAATGCGGAAGACAAAGAAGATAGGCCAGAATACTGGCAGCGACCTTGGAAAACAGAGTCGCTGTCGACACTCCAAATGACTAGGCGATGAGCGCAGGTGATCTACTCTGCCGAAATTAAACTGATTTGAAGATAACCGCACTGGTTATCTAGCTCGTCGTCCACTTTTAGCAATGCTCCGTTTCCTTTTTCGGAGGTATGGCCTGCTAGCTAGCTGCTCCACGAATAACTCTGCCATTTTCAATCACGAAAACTGGATCAAACGCTATTCAATATTTCCCGAAACTTTGCGGAAACTCGGACTCTTAATGTGTTCTTCTTTCGAGAGCGGGCTTAGAAAAAGGTCGAAAGAAGTTGCGGGACGAAAACCGGAATTGGTTAGCCGTCAGTCGGAGTCGTTCTAACGGATAGCAGGTATCGCGAACACGCGATCCCCGACGGAAGGACTGACAGCCGATCGGTGAACGGAATTAAACCAAGAACTGGAAGTCGCCTTTCAACCGCATCATCGATCTCGCGTTCAGCGCGCACACCGGGCGCCGTTATTGAAGCCATACTTCTCGACAGGGCCTCATGCTAATGAGGTTAGTATATCATAACGTCTGGAGAACGAGTGCGGCCCGGAGATAAGTCCTTTATTTACACGGGGAATTAGCATGGCCTCGGCGTACGCTCACCGCGCCGGCCGTAGTAGAATGCGCTATTATTCAATGGAGGCGAGCAGTATACAGGCCGCGATAAATCCTGGCCCCGGGTAATGCGTATACTTCGCCGGCGGAAGTAAATCTTCGGGGAGGATACGCCCCTTTCGGCTGCATCGAAATGCTTTCGCGAAAACGCGACGTCTGCGAGGACGCTTCCACGGCTAACAGGAAATCGAGAGCTCGACTCGCGGAACGGAATAATGGCTGCGAAAGTCTACTGGCTGATCCAAGTCGCCGGGACCCCCGCATTTCCTCTTCAACACGAGGAATTCCAGCTTAAACCTTAGCAAATGGTGAATGGTGACTCTGAGAGGCACCACTAAAAATTGCTGTACGCTTATTCAAAATATTGTTTACATTATATTAAATATGTCGGTATCTAATTAATTGCTAAACATTTAGATATTGTATGAGGTATTATACCAATTTCATATCCACGATATCTAAAAAATCATAGGATATGGAAACACTCTAGGGCGGAAGAAATGTTTAATTTTCGAGTTAAAATAGCTCCGAGTGCAAAGGGTTAATGTCACTTCTGTAAACGGTAAAACCGAAGACACGCATCGACAAAATCCGAAAGCTGTGTTTTTTCTCCCAGTTCCTTTTCGCGTTACTTTCGCGGTATGAACTTACCAACGTGCATCTTTTTTTCCATTTAACAACATGCTCGACAAACATTGGTAAAAAGCTTGAAGGTCTTTAAATGAATTTCAACTAATTATGAAACTGAAGATCTCCGTATGAATATTCACATTTTCACAAATTCTTTTACAAAATCCAACATAAGTAAGACCTATCCCGGACCAACCAACAAAATTCCTCAGCTCGCGGTGATAAGGTGAAAAGATTAGAAGACAGACACGATACAAAATTATGGAAAAAGAGACAGTTGGTCAATTATACATAAAACTGAGTCAGCAGTATTAAGCGGACTAGAGTCTTGAAGAGAGAGTTTCGCAGATTTCAGTGAATGAAAGGACGTCGGAGTGTTCCGGGCAAAGTCAAAGGACAAGGAACTCGTTCGCAAAGCTCGATTTCCATTGCGACGACGCGACGTTGCGAACAAAAAGAAAAATCGCGGGGGCTAAACGGTCGGTTCTCGCTTGGAACTGAAGCGAGTCGTTCCGTCTGAAGTATCGACGTCTAAACAAATCGAGGGTCAACAAGCCGGATAGAGAAGGGGAGTATCGATATTCAATACGGAAAGGAGAGAGAGAGAGAGAGAGAGAGAAAAAGATCGAAGCTCGAGACACCTGTCCCGGACCCTTCAGCTTTCTCCCGACTTCGTTTCAATGAAATACACTTGCAGCCTTTTTTTTCGAAACGAGCACGAGCTTCGAGGACTCGGGACGCTCCCATTGTGCTCGCTCCTCGTCGAGTGCGTATGAATGAACCGGCGCGGAAAGTGTGTCAATGTGGCTTTCATTTTGAACAAGTGAACTTGGTAGTACGCGTTGTCTGACCGTGGCTGTCGTAATCTACTTAGCCCGTATTATTCCCCGCTCTAAGCATTCCTCCGCATTAAGATCTGTTCAGCGACACACGCGTGTCACACGTTTCCCTGTCCCGATCTCGATCTATTTATCGAAATCGTTTTTCTTTCGTTCTGTATCGTCGCATCGCACAGTGGGCTGGGAACCGGCTGTTTGTAGCCAGAACTATTGCAGCGTTATTTCAGGGTGTATAATGTTGATAGGTTGGCAACTAAATTCGCGACCTTTGGTTTCGTAATTCTTTTATGTATCATTTCATTCAGTGACCATTCCTTTTGAACTGTATATCATTGGAAAGCTCTGAATTTTGCGATTAATTTGATATAAAATACTCGTGCGTAAAAAATAATATATATATAAGTGACTTTGTTTCAGAAAATGAGGAGGTCTCGAACTTAATTGCCAACATAATGTGTTATTATAGGTCTTTGAATCGTCTCAATACCACTCAGAATATTATGAAGTTAAAAATCTTGTATTGAAAAAATTTTTTTTTCAATTTTTTATATTGAAATTTTTGCGAGCGATAAATTTTTATTTGTGGTTGAAGAGAGTATCGAACCCCGAATAAAAAACCATGAGTGTACATGGGGTGAAAAACTAACAATTCTGAGATAATCTCTACAAATGATTTTTTAGTGCAAGGAATGCGTGAAAGACCTCTAGATCGATTTCTAGATCGACTCCTCTCCTGGAGCGATAATCGCGTTCTTTCGGACGCATCTGTCGCCTGATGGATAACCATCTACGCGTTCCATTATGATTAATCAAGGCGATACCGGCCCGATAGACGCGCGATCATAAATCATTAACCCCCTAATTAAAAGCACAGTCTGCGTTGCCAGTCGACCCGAGCTCGGTACACCTAACGAGCTCTCTTCGTGTATCATTAATCCGACGTATAGGTAAATCCATTGTGCCATGCAAATCCGTCGCGAGCGACGTATCGGGCCTGCACTTATGCAAACAGTGTATTATTAGAGAATGTTTGCCGGGGTGATTTATTGCGACGCCGATGGCTTCCGGTTTAGGGGCTGAAAATTGGAGAGACACGCGAGGAAGAACTATTTTTCTGGTCTTCGCGGTTGTTAGAAAGGGTTAGTGCCTGATTAACGATCCGACATTGTGGAGATTTGTATGTTTTGTCCATAAATTGTTTGATCAATTATTTAGTTCGTAGTGGTATACAGGGTGATTCTGGGAATTAGGATAAGTTACAGCTCTTTTTCAAATAAAAATAGAGAAGAAATGATAGAGGAAAGAACCATATGTCATGGTACGTCCTAACTTGGACGTATAGTGCAATTGCGCGTTTCAATGTCAACCAGAATATGCAACGAAAAAAAATATACGTTTACAAGATAGAAAATATATCGATGACCTTGAAAAACTGAGATATTTAGGTGGACCACCTTGTATAGTAAGAACACTTATTCTGAAACTGTTTAAAAGTATTCAATCATTTTTGTACACTGCTCTTTGTTCACTAGAGAATAAATAATAGTAAGAGACATCACTTTGGAAATATTCAAAGAATTCTATACCATCTATTCGATTGCAGTTTTCTTATTTATTTAACGTAGCCTGTCCCAAACTTCTGAAAGATCAATTTAAGAAATACTGGTTTTCGTATTATCTTTATCGAGGAATCACAATTTTCTGGAATACACGAGCAAACAAGGCAATTGAAGCAACCTCACAGTAGTTAGGAAACAATGTATGTATAAACAGGGAAGATAAGCAACATGCCTAGTGGTTGTAGCAAGGGAAAATATGCGGCAGGGGGGAAACCTAGCGAGTGTCCTAATCTACCGCACGCGGAATTAATGTTAGGTCTACTCTAATAGTAATCCTCCGCGGAGGCTTCCCCCGGTAACACATACGTTACCGTACTCTTGGAAGGCTCCTTGTGTAAATAAGTAGCTGTAACACGACGGCCCATTACATGATACCGAGCCGGTTCCCTGTTTCGGGTGTCGGTGTTTCTAGAAATTGATTGAGACGACCAGAAAACGTCGGAGAGAGAGAGAGAGAGAGAGAGAGAGAGAGAGAGAGAGACCCTTGACGTCAATTTCTGACCAGTCCTAGACGTCTTGAGCAATGTACAAATAATATTATGGTTAAAATTGTTTCAGAAATAATCGATTTATAAGTAAAACAATTGATATCATAATTAGACACAGAGAATCATTATCCAAAATACAAAATCTCAGCCGACGTGACAAGAAATTGGAGTAAAATAGAAATCGTTCTAGCACAACAATGTTTCTGAATTCTTTTTACCGTTCTGTAATACGTCGACTGGGGATGTTCGTGCAAAATAAAAATTACCCAACAGATAGAAATCTGTTTCTTGCATGAATAATTTCAATAGATTAAAAATAATATATTGACATGGTAAAATTCGTCTTTGAAATTTCCATGTACCTAATATTGTCATAAATGAATCGAATCCTGCAACCGAATAATGCATTATACGAAAATTCAATTCATTTATGTCCGATCAAACGAATCGTCCGATATTTCGCCCAGCTCCGACATACGATCGTTCTACTTAGCAATCTTCTCCGAAACGCGAGAAACTGTCGGAAGACCGTTTTATGAGCGAACTCATTTATGATCCATCGTTTTCCCTACTTTCACGAACGAGTTTATCGATCCGCTGGAAAATTAGGAAATTAAAAAGGGAGCTAGGAAGAAACTCCTCGACCATCTTGGTTTCGATGGATGATCATCGGGAGCTGGTTTATATTAGATCGTGCGGAAAGTAATTTCGTTTTTCGTGCAGAGATAGCATTGCTTCCATTTGTTACTACTTAACCTTATTCTAATCTAGTTTCTATCCTTTATACATCCTTTCGTGTCGCGCAAGCGAAGAATTGTCTCGTTGTGAGATCATTTTGAATAGCACGGACATTATCAAACCCCTTCAGGAGAGTGGCTACTTAAATTTTCCTTCGCCTTCCGGTAGCGACGCTTAATTTTTCCGTTCGGATAAGAGATAGCTGCCCCGTTGAATGGCTTAACATCTCAGCTGAAAGCGTCGAGCACGGAAGCGTTCCGGGACAAGCAAACAGAACGCGTCTCCGAGTTAATCGCTAATTTCTTTTTTTTTCCAGAGGCGTTTTTATCCTCGAAGGCGTGATCCTTCCGGAATAAGGAAGATTACGCGAAACGAATAGGGATTCCGTTTTCCGCGGGAATTAAAAGCGTCCTCGGAACTCCGTTCGAAAATTCAGTAAATTGCAGCTCGCGAGGAGGCGGCCGGAAAGGTCGCCGACGGAATTAAGACGCTTGAAACGCGACGGATTACACGCTGCTCGGAAGACGAAAATTCCGTCGACAGTGCTCTTCGCCTCGGTGCCGTTTTCCTAGCCACCCCCGCATCGTGTGCGCGCGAATCTGCTCACTCTTTCTCTCTCGCTCTCCCTGTGTGTGTCAGAACGGTCTTTCGGATGGCGCCACCAGCTGCGAGCTACGGGCGGGTCCACACTAGGTCACGGGTCGATTTTCACGACGTAACGTTCCAATTCGCGGCAGATATTGATCTGAGCTTTTCCGCCCACGTTACGAGCCACCTTCCGGCCTGGCTCGACTACGCTCTTCCTCCGGGAAGGGTTGGAAACGATATCCCGACGCCTCCTCGGGACCTAAGAGGTCGACGACATTGAGCATCCGCCGAATGTTCGGACACTTCGGGGTGACCTAAAATTACAACCTGACCCCGATACGTGATCCCGTTCTAATTGGTTCATCGGGACCGTCCGCATTGGTATTTTCTGTCATGGGACCCCGGCCGAACCGTGGTTCGATGCAGAGTTCGGCAGTAATGAATGCTTTTGTAATCGATCATTTAATGTAACAAATTCATGTGAAAGATTAACAAAGTCGCTAAGGGATGAAATCAATTTTTTTAATGTTATTCCTGTTTCCCACAATCAATGCAAAACATTTTTATTTTGCATAAAGATCCGCAGTCTAGTAATCATTAATCAGTCTCAATCACCATTGAAATAAATTGGTAATCATTTATCAGTAATTTTGAGATCGTTGAATTATATTTTACACAGATCTCTCTGATGTAGATCATCAGTTGTATTAAAATCAGATTACACTAAAACTGAATAAGCAGCTTGTTCCAAGGATTTTCTTTGTGAAACTATGTAAAAACTACATGTACTTCATAAAAAATGTTCACGGTGTTGTTATCACAGCACAAGTACAGACTAAATCGTAATAAAAAATGTTATCGTTTCAGGATTAATAATTATAATTAATAAAGCAATCACTGATTCCTTTCTAATTCATTAATCAATGATTACTGATTATTTAGTACCCAGTAGCCACGATAAATCATTGTATTTTATATTAATCGTAATATTCAATCATTAATCGGATCACGTTTTGTCCTACTCCGGATCGAAGTCGGAGGATTGAAGACGTTCAAGATTGGTTATTTCTTCGGGTGGTCTAATGTTAGGGGATGACCTCCATTGATGGTATTGCCATTTTATTCGAACTTTGTTTACTAAAAATTGCTGTGTTGCTATCTTTTGTTATGTAATAAAGCCGAATACAGTAAAGTTTGCAAATGACCGCGATTCATGATACCCCTTCAGTTTCACAGTTTTTGTACTTTTGAACAAAGACATTACTGCACATTTTATGTTCATGTTAATGGCCTCGTGCTTGCGCGTTTTATATGGTCCACGATTACGAGGTCGGCCACAATAGATAATGCCATTCTAATTTGTTCATTGGAAATGTCTGCGGCGTTATTTTCCGTTATAAAACGGGGTGAATCGCGCTGTGTGGAAATAATTATGAAAGTGGTTTAAGTCATGTATTTCTTGATTCGAGATATTTCAAGGAGAAGAATATTAATTCTAAACAAATTCCATATAATGTTGAAATAACAAGCACTATCTAACGATTCATTTTCGACATATCGTAAAAATTACATTGAATTAATTTAGTCTAAAATAATGCGATGTGAAATAACTGATAAACTCATTTTTTCTTAATTTTCACTTACACATTACAACTTTAAAATAAACATTATTACCTTTTTACATGTCCGGAACAAGTAGAATCCATTTTCTTTGGTACCTAGAAGGGATGAAGACATTAAAGACGTCAATTGATTTATGAGAAATTGAAGTGGTACAAAGTTGAGGGTTATTTCTTGATAATGTTACGTCAGTTTGAATTGATTGAACGTACTAATTGGAAAAAAATTCAAGTGATCTAAAGTTAGGGGATGATATTTATCGGTAGTTGAATTTCTTTTTCAAGCGAAGAGGCTAATGAACAGGTCCCGCTGTCGGCCACTCGCTCTTTTCCGTAATCTGTTCATTGTTCCCGTTATCCGAAGGGAAACGGAGATACAATTTTTGCAGTGGTCCGCGATCCCCGGTTGTTGAAGCATTAGAATTAATGAATGCGTGGATTAACAAGGCTGCGCCACGAGAGCGGAGCACCTGGAGCGCTCGGTTGTTCTATTCGCGTTACGTTCACCGAGAAATTGTGAATTACGCGGAAAATAAATAACGTCGCGATACTACGTAAAATCCCGGGGCAAGAATTATTTCTCTCTCGGAGAACACAAGCCGCGCCCGGATATGGAAACGAACGGGAACAAGGGTCGCTAATTTGCCAGGGACTCGGTGTCCTCGTTCCAGGAGAAACCGGCTTAACAATTTTCATTTATCGCAGACCAACAATCCCCGTTGATGAAATTACGATCTATTTCACCCCGTATCGTCAACCATGCTTTTTAATCCCTTGATGAATATCAACACTGAACCAACCACTGCCGGTCAAATGACCGTTCTAATTTTATAATTATTGAAACTGTGACGTTGCTTGCATGGAAATTGATTCGATAAATTTTGCAATGATAACAACAATGAAAATTGCACGAAATCTAGATAAATATAGCCTTGTCATTTTTATTAACCGACTTCGTAAAAGGAGGAGGTTACTCAATTCGATCTGTATGTGCCTTTTTCTCGCTTCTTTTTCTATGCATGTTCACCGTTTACTCCGAGATGGATGGTGAAATTAGGACGAAATTTTTATTGCATCTATCTACCCCCGAACAAAAACTAACGAACATAACTACGTTCGAACTTGTAGCAGTGGCTGTACGGTCGATTTGCTGAATTCAGAAAAATTGTGAAAATATGAAATTCTGCGAATTTTAAATAAACCTTTGAAGACGTTGGAAGAAAATTGAGATATTAAAAGAGGAGATCCTCCGGTCTTACTTTCTGTTCCTGAGAATCGACTTGGATCGCGTTTATTTTGCATAAAGATCTGCTCATGATATTCCGGGACACAATGACCGGGTCGCGTCGCGGCGGTCCACCCTTTCGTAGCTGACCCAAATCGCTCGACGCTTCATCCCCTTAAATTCGACAACACTCGAGGAGGCACGAGGAGCACCGCGCCGGTTCTGTTTGCTTCCGTCGGAGCGGACGATAATCGTCCATCATCCGCAAGCGGAACAGCGTTGGTTCCTGCGTCCCCGCGGGGTTTCCGATCGCGGAATCGGCCGGTGGTGTTCAGATAGCAGCATCGCCACGCCGAGGCCAGGAGGGTCGGATTCTCAAGGACACCGTTGGGATGACGTCGAGGGAAAGAGGGTAGCGAGGCCGTTGTTTTAACGGGGGCGACCCTGGATGATCGATCGGGCCAGGAATTAACGCGCGGCGACGAAGCTGGGCGAGCGGCGCGGCTGCACACAGAAATATTTCGTGCGACGATGTGCCACCGCAGCTGCCGACGACGCCACGGCTGCGCTTTCCATCGTCAGTAATTTTGGATCGCGGCACGCGAGGTCGTCGAACCCCGGGGCGTGACTGAGGAGGGTAACTTCAGCCACCAGAGCCCGGCGAACTTCTACTTCGCGCGCAATTGATCGACCTAGGGGTGCCACCCCCACTACCACCCAGCCCTGCTCTCCCTGTTTTTCCCTCTCACTCTCTATCTCTTTCTCTCGCAGCACTTACACCTATTGCGTCTGCCGAAAACTTCTTCTGCACGATTCCTAATCACCTCCCTCTCGGAAAACAATATACGATTATTATACTCCCCCGAAGAGTCTCGCTCTTCGTCCTCACCAGGGCGAGTCAATCGAGTTTTTATGAACACTACACCTACCACGACCTATCAAATGATCGTTTCTAAAATTTCCTATACAATAAGTATAGTATGTGGAAAATGTGCGATCGAGAAGCCTATTTGTATAAAATGCGGTGAAAACGCGAATACAATGTACATTATTTAATTCGTTATTATCTTCATTCTGTATTAATAAATATAAATTGTTTTAGAAACCGGTCATTTTTGACCGGTCACGGCAGGAATAGGTATACACGAAGTGTCGGTAGGTTTAAGAGGGTAGGCTCGTTTCGAGGGTACGGGATTATTTGGCGAAAAAAATATTTGAAATAATATTTAATATTTTAGATTTTATTTTGCTTATAAAGAAAACAGTATTTTTGATATTTTTATAGAATTTCGAGAGAAAATAAAATATTTCTATTTTAACAATCTGAACCTGAAAATAAAATATTTCTATTTCAACAATTTCATCCACGAAATAAAATATTTCTATTTTAACAATCTGAGAAGCACGAAATAAAATATTTTATACTTTTTACATTGTTAAAATACTCAGAGAAACCGCATGAACATACAGTCTATCTTATCGTTAAGAAACGATTTGCACTCATAAATGTATTGAATTCGAACCGTTATTTTCAGCAATAATATTTAAAATTGAAATTTAAAATAAAGACAAAATACAAATATTTTCAATATTCTTCAAATATATATATAAAATACTATTTTCAAAAAAAATGACTGCCTCAAATATATAAATTATTTTATTTTCAAAAATTACTGCATCAAATAAAATATTTTATTTTAACAAATTACCGCATCAAATAAAATATTTTATTTTCAAAGTTGTATGTTGTACATGCTTTAAAATAAATGTGACTATTTACTATTTACTATTTAAAATACTATATTTTTTCCCCAGCTCTGGCGGGATGCGCCTTCTCATTTCTCGATAATGCAAAGAATGAGGTTTCTCAGAAGTCAAAAGACCTGTTTTTACGTTTACGAGGCGTAATTTGCATTATTCGGCAGCATGTAGCTGTCACAGCTTTATGAAAATAGCTATATGCGCAGTTTTATGCTTTCGCATAATGCAAATGAGACTACACCGTTAATGTTAAAATTGAAAGGTTGCCTGGAAGTGGGTCAGGTTATTATAAGTTCTTTTAGAAATATGGGATATAATGTTATTTGTATTTATATAGGATAGCGGTAATCTGTGGGACACCCCGTACACGTTCGTGTATCCGGAGGATTTATCTTCCGTGAGGCGCGCGCGCGAGACCGCTCGAAATTTTGCGCGGCCCCGAACACGCTTAAACTTGCCAAGTATTCCGTAGTCGGAGCATAATCTACGCGGCCGCGATAACACCGTTTATTCCCGGGCTCGTTTGCAGTTTTCGCAAGGGGGCGTGCCGTGCGCAACCCCTACGCCCCGGCTGAGACTACTCGTCGAGTCGAGAGCGTGTCTCTGCTATTAGAAATTAAACAACCGCTTTTTCGGCCGAAGAATTGTATGTACATGGCGCTGCATTAATTCATGGAACACTGTTTTCTAACCGTCTATTAACTAAATGGTCTCTTGCTTTTGTGCTTACCGTAAACAATGCGCGGACTGAATCGTGGATGGAAACGTGGAGGGTGCGAGTGTGTTGATTCTGTTTCTGCTTCATGAATTGGGTTAGATGTACACGATCTCTTGAAAAAGTTAACAATTTGGATAGACGAACATTTTTTTATTAAGAAATATTGTTGGAAGATCATTCTACTGTTTCCCTTCTGATTTTGACAAGACCATACAGATTTACAAAGCGAGATGCGTATCATCAAAAGGGGTAAATTTTAATGCAAGGGTTGCTACCCCTATTCTTTTTATATTTTGACGTTCAAACAAAGCGTATCTCCATCACGGTACTGCAGATAAGGAACCACACAACTTTCAAGTTCAAAGTTACGCTGTTATCTCTAACAGTTGGCAAGATAATCTTAAAGGTAGACATTTTCAAACGGTGACCTCACCCTTCAAACTTAAACTTCCACAGTGGTACAAACTGCGTTTTCTTTTTTTATTTTTAGCTGTTCCATGAATTAGTTAACTTTTCAACTGGCATGCGGAGACGTGATGAAGCTAGTTCTACGAATTTGTGGGGATAGCGTGCTACCAACTGAGCAAGAAACGTGAACTCTAAGCGTGCATCACCGTATATAAAATGCTTTGACCTTCGGATGACGAAAATACTGCTACTGACAGGACATTGCTGTCACAGGTTTCGCGTTCTACTAGGTTTCCCTAAAGTCCTGCAGAATTCAAGAAGTATTGATCTCTAATCCAGTAACGGGACTCCTGCGTAATCACACTGCTTTCAACACGATCGACGGTCGATCGAAATCACGGAACGCTGCCAATTTATCGCGCACGGTGTCCAAGATTAACAAGCGGCAGTTTCGAAATGGAAAAAACGTTAACAAGCAAGATTATTGTGGGTGGATCGTGAAATGCGCCGAGGCGGAAGTAAAAACCGGATGATATCTCAACGTTTTCTGTCCCCGTGTAATTTTATCTCGTTACGCTCAACACGTAGGTATTTTCCGGGCGGTGGACAACCCGGGGTGCCCCGCTTAACAAGATAACGGCGCCCCGGATCGTTCTTTCCCGTCCGTTCTTCCTTTTTTTCTCTCTGTCTCCAGTGGAAGCGCGCTTGCAAAAATCGCGGCACGTTAGCCGGCCGCTTTTTCCGCTCGTTCCCGCTCCGGAAAAAAAAGTCGGTCGTCGAGAGCGAATGTTTTCGAGCGAACGATCAATACTACCCTCCTGGCCGCTTCTCGCCCCCCGGCGAGCGTGTGTTCCGCTCGTTCCTTCTCGCAAACCCGAGTAATCGAGATATTCTTCCGAATGGCATCGCTGACCGACCGAGATGAAACTTTCATGCGACGAGGGAAGAGGCTGGACACACGGTATAACAGCTCAGCCTCGGGAAATCATTGGACGTTGTCGTATGTTGTGTTAGACGAGGCTGCGCTGGATTGATGATTAGTTAGAAGTCACCTGGGAGCGAGAAGACAATTTTCGATATGTCAAAAAGGCAACCTGGTTTTACCCTTAAGACTGTGCAAGAACATATCCCTCCTCGCTCATTCAACTTTGACATTAGATTGACACAGACCTAACACAACTTGCTAATTTTAAGTAAACTTGGTAATTTAACTCTGATCCGTCCCGCATCTCACGAACAGTATCTGTCTCTCGCTGACAAATTGACACAGTGGCAAAGCATCGATGAAATAACAAGGTAAACAATTATTTTTCCATGTTTCTCTATTCAAATTGTATTAAAGTGGTAAAGGAACAAAAGTCACGAAGTTTCGGGCTTTACCTACAAATAACAGAACTGTGCGCAGAAGACTGTGCGAAATTGACACGAGGGTCGGATGTATGTGGGTTAACAAGTCTTGCGTCTTTGCAAGAGAAAATATCCTGATTTTCCCAAGAATAATTAACTCTGCCTCTATAACTTTCCGTATTTTAATAGCTCGATAATTACCGAAGGCGGAACTCACTCCGATTACACTTTCGAAGTAAGGAGTTTCGTCAAGTTTCAAATCGATCGCTCACCCGTGTGATTTCCGGGAGGAAGGATTGTCCCAACGAATGAAGCCCCATTCACCTCTGGTCTGGCTCGCGGAGCAAACGAGCCTCGATTCGGACCCCAACACGCCTCAAGAGCTCACGAATCAGTTACCGTGCGCCGAAATCAGGGGCTCTTGAAGAGGAGTCTTCGGGTGCCTTCAGGAATGTCGAAAGTTTTCGGGCAAAGTGTTTTAAGAGGCTGCAATAAACGGTGTAACTCCTCGCTGCTAGGGCGCGCGGAACGGAGATCAGCGGAACTTGGGAACTTTGAGTGCTGACTCCTCAAAATCCTCGTAAAGCATAAACTGTGGCGAAGGGCCCGATGTGCTGGAGGATATTATTAAAACTCCCATCACGCATCCAGTGTGTCAGATTCTCACGCAGGAAAAATGGACAGCTTGATATTATTAGGTCGTTCGAAAAGTCGTTTAGTTTTCTTAAGCGAAAATGAAAGCCAAATTTTTTACCATTTAGTCATCTTTAGACAACTTAAAGATCCCATGCTCGAAGAATTTCTGTTTTTCTATTAGCAAAAAATTGAGTTGTTTGACTTTTTACGACTTTATTTGAAATGAAATTTGCACCATTTGTCAATTTGCCAATGCCATTTGCGCAATTAAAATTTCTCAACAATTTTGGATTTCATAATGCATAAAGATCCGCAGTCTACAAATAATAAATGGTAGAAATGCCATCTCTACACGAAGAACGAAATTACTTTCCGAACGACCTATAAAATTAAATATATTAAGAGAGAAAATTAATTTCTTCTTATAAAAAGGCATTAGAATATTATAAATTTCAATCTATTGCTATTATTCACATATCTGCGTTTTTTACGAATAAAAATCCGTGAACTGATCAGTAACATAGTGATTTCTGTTCTCTGGATGAAATAATGGAATCAGGCTCCCTCGTCAAAGGGTTAACGGGGAGATATTCGGGGAAACAATCCTTTTAGTGACTTTCATTGAATCCATAGACTGCGACGTTTCTGGTTTGGGCGAGTCCGAACGCATCAGAAGGTTCGCGAAACGCGATCTCGTGAGTCAGCCACCCCCGTCGACCCGATTCAATTTTTAAACCGAGCGAATTCGTCGGTTGAGCGATGGAAAAAAAAGTCGGGGAGCGAATGCAGGCGTGCATCAACGGTTGAAACGCAATCGCGAACGCTGGCGTAGGAGCAGAAATAGCCGGGCACCGGTAATAAAAGTTCTCGGAAGACGAACTCGTCGACTGTCACCAATTACGGAGTTGTATGGGACGCAATGCCACAGACCGAAATATTGGGAGTAATTGCCTGGGATCGTATTACGGGGAGTCGCGACCCGTTAACTCGCGCCCCTAAACGATTCAATGGTCACGATTTTTTCAAGAGTGCAAAATGCAGTCGTGGTCTTTGAATGTCAACTATACCCATCACGACATTCATCTGCTTCGAATCGAAATCAAACGTATTTCAAAGAATCAGTGTGCACGCTCGATAGTGTTTTCTGAATGAGAAGAAAGAGAGAGAGATCATAAAAGTGCGACGCGACATAATAGTGTCGGAGACGAGGAAAAAGAATACCGTAGAAAAACACGATAATCGTCTCGAGCCCGATAAATGACTCGGTTCAATAACTTTAATTACGAAACACGCGACGGAGCTATCGCACGACGGATGATGCAAACAGGTTCGCGCGAATCACGCGTTATCGTGCCGATCGCGTCGTTACTTTTTTCACCGGCTGTTGTCTCTTTCTTCTTCTCGGGACAGTAAAGTGGTCTCACGACGATAAAACGTCACCGGGAGGTCTCGCGGCCATTGTTCGATCGCTCGTTGTTGACATTCGATCACGATCGGCGTAGTTACGATCGAAACAACACCAGGTCGCGGATACCATCGAGCACTTTCTCTCATCTCTTCATTTAAAACCAGCTGCGGAACGTCACGAAGCCGCACAGTGTACCGAATGGCCATTTTAGGTGGAGAAAAGTCATGTCAGAAATCGTATGTTAACACCTTCAATTAAAAAAATTTTCCAACCATTTTAAATTTCATTTACTCCGTTTTCCTATGAATGCACAAAGATCCGCAGTCTAGTTGTTACTTAACCTTATTTTAAATCGAGAAATCGCAGTACATCTTGAAAGCTGACATTTCGGACGTCATTTCCTGCCATGTACTGCTTTCTAACCTTTCAAGCATTTTTTTGTCATCGCATCGAATATGCAAAACCGAAGTATGCATTTCCATCTCCTTTTGCTTCTTTATCGCCGCAAGGGTAAAAATGCAGTGCGCGAAAGATAAAATCGTGTGCTGTTTAAGGAGAGGATGTACCGTTGGATTAACATTTTTTTTTATGTCGTAAAAAGACATAACTCAATATCTTGCTAATAAAAAACAGAAATTCTACGAGCGTCTTGAAGTTGCCCGAAAAATCGCAAATGATGAAACTTATTCTAAATGGTAAAAATTTGGCTTTCATTTTCCCTTGAAAAAGCGTAATGTCTTTCCGCACGACCTAATAAGTTGAATTCTAATGTTTTTTGACTGTTTTAAACTGCAGCTACTCACTTTTGTCATAGCTGCATAAAATCTGCTGTCTATTTATAAATTCATAAAAATCGCGGTCTACTTCGAAAAATACGTATCAAAAGACTGTTAAACACCGCTGTAAATAATCTTGAGGAGTGTGTATAAATTCAAAACGCGATAATCGCGTGATGTCGAATTTAACAAATTCGTGAGACGAATACTGTGTTGCAACTGAATGTTTCGAGCGACTCGAATCATGAATTATTATAAAATAATGGAATCACGCCGCGTGGAAGATATAATGTAAAAACGTAACGCAACTTTGCCGGAGTGATTATCTCCTGTCTATTGTGTCCTGGACACGGAATGCAGCTGGGAGTGCATAAAACGCGCGGTCTAGACGCTGCCGCTCGAAAAGGCCGCACTTCCTGGTTAACATTGTGGAGTAATGAGCAGTTTCACTTGAGCAGAAAATAATGTTTGAAAACCAGTTGCCAATTGTAGCGGTTCCTGGTACAATAATTCATGACCGCATCCTACGGTTAATTCGGTGTAACTGTTTCGCAACGATTCACCATGGAGCACGGGTTTCAAAGGTTTCGAACCGTGCTCACGAGTTTCAAGAACACTGTGAAAAAATCGGTGCAAAGAACTGCCGTGGAATATGCGATAATTTCCGATCGACTTATGCGAAACTGGCGCCGCACGTGGCCGCTCCAACTTTGACCATCGAACTTCGCCACCGACAATTAACTTAATTAGTTTCATCCGATTAAGGTCCTATCGGCTGAACATTTCACGGTTATTTATCGCGTCGACAAAATCGACGCAAACTGCAATCGATTCTTTCGATTTCTCTTCAGACACTCTACTTTCAATCCTCCGCGCATGACTTTGTTATTATTTTATTCTTTCCTATGTTGTACTCTTGGTATTTCTTTTTTATTGTTTTTTTAGTAAGTGGTGTAAATCCATTTTTTGTAGAAAATAGGATATCACATAATTCGTGATTAATTTAGTGTAAACTGTTTATTTATATCTAGTTAATACTTAATATCTTAAAAAATGCCAATGCTTTGTTCTATTTAAAATTGGCCAATGAAAGAAATTGCGTGGTAAACACTACAGGTTTATTATTATGTTATAAAACAATGAATATTTTATACAAAAAATCTACAAAACGCATTTACAGAACGGGTAAGAAAAAATACTAACGGAGTAAGGGAGTAAACTGGCTGAAAATATGTTGGATGAGGTTTCGCAAAAGTGCACCGTATATACTATTTTATATAAAACATCGATGGAGGACACAGGATTTAAGACGTTAGATTTATCACCTACATGTCGGGAAGTCCGCCAAAATTTGGAAGAATCGCCCTGGCACCTTTGTATAACGATGCCAGACCTATTACATACGGAAAATGTAAGGATATGGAGCAGTTATTACCTTATATACCTCATGTGCATCACGAATATTTCAAAACACTTGCCACATAAAGAGCATAACTAAATAATAGCAATATCTTATGTCAAGTTTAATAGTATATGAATACAATTAACGTTCAAAATAATAAATACTACTCCTATTTTATTTCTTGTTACTATTTAAACAAAATTGGATTAATACAAAATATATTTTAAGTGATGTTCAATTTTTCTTAATTGAAATTAAATGATTTTTACAATTGACTAATTATGGAAATGGTGCAAGTCCATTTACAGCCTGTAAATATATATTATTTTAGTTAAATTCGCCTGAAAGAAATTTATATAATCAAATTTTACATATATTGGTAAATTAGTAGAAACCTTGCCAGACTTGACATAATTAATTTATATTTTTGAATTGACTAATATGTTTTCTCGAAACAATAAAAAATGGACTTACACAACTTTCAAAAGAAACGGTCCAAATAATTCTTCCACTTTACTGATGACTTCACTATGTCGATTTTACCGAATGTTGATGTAACGCCTCGCTCTAACATTATGCGACTTTAATGGAAAGTAAGCCTTGCTTCGATTTTGAAAAGGCATTAAAAACAAGTGAATTCGACGAGAAACATTTTTAGTGTACAATTGATTTTGCTGAATGTTTTTGCTGACGTCTGGGTGGCATTGTTCAACAAGAATCGACAAGTTAAATGCGAAAGTATAAAAATTACATTGAAAAGAGTGGGGTAGATGGAAGTTTATTTTCTCGTGTCTACTAATTGCATCGATCGTAGTTCGACTCGTGAAAGTGAAGCGACAACCGTAAAAAGCCGACGGCGTTTCACACGGTAGGCCGCGCTAATTATCATTTGCCGATCCACCGATGCAAATAGATCAATGGTTTCGACAACACAGAACAGGGGGTCGTTGATCCATGAAAACCGCGTCGAATTGATTTCGCGCACCCGCGATCGCTATTGTCACCGTTTTGCCCATTGTGTCGTTCAGTGAAAGCGTTCCTCGAACTCATTTCCAAACCGCTCGTAAGAAATCCCGCCGCATAAATTGAGCCACACCTTTCTGTTCTCTATTCGCTCCGTTGGTCCTAAAAACAAATGTTTTTTCAACGAGCTGCGAGTCTCGTAACATCTCCACAATGAACGCTCGCCGCATAAAACCGCATTCTTCTACCCCTTGCATTCCGCTGCGGTGCCGCGTTAATATTACACCTTACACGTTCATTAATTTTAATATTAAGACACTCGACTGTCAAATGAATTTTAATTAATCATCCTCTCCGAAATACACACCTCTCCAAATACAGAATTTGTAAAAAATCAACTGTAAAACATTCATTAAATTTTTCTGTCAACGCGATGGCTGTTCGAAAATATTTCTTCTTGACTCGGGGCTTGTCAAATAGAGAGTAAAATGTATATTTTTTTTCCTTGGAAATTCTAATTGACCATTCTGTATTCTATTTTGAACGTTTGGAAATGTTTAAAGCGAACAAGTTTTATTTCGCATAAAATCAGTAGTCTACCAACCAATAATACATTGTTTTTCCAAGAAATGTTTGACTCATTCTGAAAGAAAGGAATTTGATTGTTTCGTCGATTAATGTTTCTCAGTCTACGTACTGTAATGTAACAAATTTTGTATTCGTGTCTCGGGGAGTGAACTCTGAAAGGGGTTAACGGATAGCTA
Source organism: Lasioglossum malachurum (assembly GCA_028455605.1). NCBI lineage: Eukaryota > Metazoa > Arthropoda > Insecta > Hymenoptera > Halictidae > Lasioglossum > Lasioglossum malachurum. Next base: position 10,123,175 of record CM052319.1, on the reverse strand, counting down.
GTAGAAATACGAGATGAAGCTAATGCAGTTTTGTTTTTCTTGGTTTTCCAGGTCGGAGCAACGGGCGGACACGAGACGGCGCAGAACCACGGCAAAACCACGCAAGGTAACGTTGCTTTCACCTTATTTGCGACCCTGTTTGAATGACCACAATCTCTACTTTGTTTTGCAATGTATACGCGACGATCGTCTGCGTTTCATCAAATTTTTTATTGAAAGTATTATTAAAATACTTGCTTGAGGTTTTCCTGAACCGATCACCATTCCCTTTGACGTAGTAATATTTTTACTTTGATATTACTTTTAATATTCGCCAAGGTTCTCAATTTTCCATAAAATTCATTGAACTGTTGTACTTAGGATTGTGAACTTGTACATTGCCTGAAAATAATAAGATCACGTTGGTAGAAACAACACACATCAAACTATTCTCTTCCCATTCGTTAAGGCCCCAATAATTTCTTCTAAAAACTGTCTTATTAGTTCCCACATTCTTTCAATCACTTAATAGGTTCACGAACTTGTACCTCGTGCGAATCTAACGTGTACCGTTCGTCATTCACGTATGTACACGTGGCGCATAATAGCGCGTCATTACGATACACGTTTAACGTGTTGCTAAAAGCTGGTTAGCACACGTACGAACCCATTGTTGTCTCCACGTAGATGACTCCGCGTACGGTGATTCAAGAGAATATTATCTCAATCTTTGTTACATAAAGTACAAAAATATGCGAGTGTGTGTACGTTTCCTGAATGACTTGTGGTTTACGATAAACACGCGATTCCGCTTCTTCCGACAGGAAGAGGCTCGGTGAGGCAGAAGACACTTATTATTCATATTTGAAAATCTCGCCGTTTTATAAATAATGGGACATTACACTACACATTCATACTAATTAAAATGCTACATTATTTTTTATTTCTGTCATTTTATTTCTTGTACACTAAGTGATTTCTGACGTCCCACCATTTTTCGTTTCTGATTCAGTGTTCCTTTACTTTATGGAGCGGTGGACTTCTGTAATTTCTTTCGGACATTGTAGGCTTGAACTGTACATTAAATAGTATTTTACTGAATTTTCGGTACATTCTTCATGTAGAGAAATTATGTCGAACGCTGAGGACGTACATCTGATGGTCGAAAAGCAGACGGAGATTTACAGGGTTAGTTTCCCGTTTGATCGTTCGGCCCGTGCTTTTTTATAAAAATTTCGGAGCGAGGCTTACACAATGCCGCGCTAAACCAGAAGTCCACCTTAACGATCTGTAGGAGACCTGCACGGTCCGAGCTGAATGAATCGGCATCGTTAAAGGAGATTCATAACAGTAGGATGTCCGGTCGAAGGTAGTGGGGCCACCGCAGACAACAAAAGCTGAAACAAGTTTCGGCTGCCGAGGCCCGTTACATCATAATTGCCTGTGGCGTAATATCGCGTAACGCTGACTCACTTCCGGTCGCGTTAGCTTAATATTCCATTGCTGGTGCGCGCGCGTGCTCGGCTTTCCTCCATTCATTCCAGCCCCCCCTAGTCGATAATACATTCGGTAAATATTCGGGCCCTGTGCATTAGCCACGAAAGTAATTCATCAATTTAATAGACGTTGATGAATCGGCGGGAATCGGCTCGGGAACTTTCTTGTGATTGGAACGCGGATGATTTTGCGCCTCGAGGGGGAGTCCAGGCTCACTGGCGCATGACGGTCCTAAGTAGGCTGTTTAGGTGGATGTTCATTAGTTTATAATGTCCACTATCGAATGAAATAGGACCTTCAATAGATATTGATGGTACTCTACTTTTTTAAAAGAAATCTCTCTCTCTCTCTCTCTGTTCAGAGAAAATTTATTTACACACGGTCAGATTTAAATAATCACGTTAAAAGTCATTGGTCGAACTAATAGGCCAACAGAGAATTAAATTGCTAATTAATTGTGTTGTATTAGGGGGACCGGAAAGTAATGTCGCTTTTTACATTAAATTCAAACAAATAAATTTTTAACAAGTTTTTATTTTTAATACCTTCGTTATCAACAACCTTTTGCCATCTAGTGTGCAAATTTTCAATGCCGGATCGATAAAAATCAATCGGTTTTTGAGCAAAATACCTGGAGATGGCATTTTGGATATCATCCAAATTTTCGTCACATAGAAAGTGTTGTAGCGATCGGGATAAATGGAAATCCGATGGTGCATATACCATAAATCCATAAGGATACGCAGTCTAGCGATGGCAATGGAAACGATAATTCGAAAGAAAGTAAGTTCCTCTCGAATGGCCGGAATTAATTCGGCAATTGATTCCGGAAGCGCAGCAGTATGCTCATCGACGAGAATTTTCCGAAACAGCTGGACCCCATGTAATAAATCACTGGATAATTAACGAAACGGGAGCGTGACACGCGTGCTAACTGCCGCTTCCCGTGAAATTAATCGTGATCACTGCCAGCTAATAATCTGCTCGGACTTTCGCTCGCCGACGATTGAGCGCGTCGCGCGTTTCTCTCGAGACAATAAATCAATCTGTTCCCGCGGTTGTCCTCTTGTCGTATCGCGAATGCCTCTTCTTTTCTGTGATTAATATTAAGTAACAAGTAATAAACAACCTTTGCATGGCCGGTGGTAAAGGTTAATTGTGAATCATCGTCAATTTTGAAGCTGTGAGACGCTGAACACAGTGTTACACGACGCGTCTTTTTCGAGCGAGCTCCATTGTGAAATGAAAACTGAGGAAGACAGAAAGACTTCATCAGGGACGAATCAGATTTATGCATTAACATTAAAACCGCCAGGAAGATAAAAACCCAACTGAGAAAGACAGAGAGACTAGGTCTGGAAATTTTCAGAAAATGCTAGAATATAAAATTCGATAGAATTTAGCACGATTTTTATTTATTTCAGATCTACAAGGGCTACTACCACTGAAAATAAAATTTTATTCGATTCTACTTTCTGAAAATTGTATTAGTGACAGGTGAACTTGAACAAAATTTTTGTGAATTTAATAACTCTTTCTCGCTAAAACCACCAGAGAAATCATTTCTCCAGTTTAGTTGCTATTTCCATAGTATTACAATGATTGCAGTTATAAAAGAATCTGTTCAGTAAGAAAAAGTGAATTACACCCCAATAACTACAGTTGCGTAATTCATAAAATAAAACCGAGTCCGTCTGAAATAAATTCGAAGTTTCCGAGATAAAAAGTGTCTATCGAACGTAATGTGAAAACCTGTCGACGACAGGCATGTAACGTGAAGTATCTCCGTTATGTTCGCGACTTGTTTCTCGTTTTGTTCGGATGATCTAAAAGAATCAATGTCTCGTGATGTGTAGCGAGTATAGTTAGGTACATGTTACGCTCGAACGCGCCTCCCGTTGCCAAAAGATCTCTTGACCGATGTAATAAATAACTTTAATAAAAGTCACCGACCATCTGCCAGTGCAGCTAGGACACAGAAAGATCTATGTATGTAGCAGGCATATTTGAATGCTGTTTGATAGTTCGTGGCGCACGCCATTACGAACGATGAATTAGAACAATTGACAGGGAACAGTTGTGCCGTTCTTATTACTAATTAAAGAATATTCAATTACGCAACGACCTGCACGTTTTTCTTGCTTACGAACTGCTGGCAGCCGACAGGAAACGGTCGCCTCTCCAACAGAATATTAAGCCGGTTCTACACAGAAAAATCGCTTTCAGAATTCAGGATCCGATCTTGACGAATTGTGACAGGTTCTTCAAACACATCCGCAATTTTCAAGTTTTGTCGACAAATCTTAAGAAACTGGGACCAAATAATATCCTATTTCCATCGGTGTAGTAGCATTTGTAACATTTGTGGGACTTGACTGGGCACTGACTAGGCAGTCACAGTGTTAATTATACTTGGTAAATTTCTGTTGCACATGAGCTCCGAATAGGGTCACTCGGATCGATGTACAATCCCGTCCATAAGTCCGGACATTTATTCAAATTTGGATACAGACGATTTTTTGTTATTGAAGAACCTATATTATAGAATAAAAATGGTACTTACTAATTTTTTCGAATGTAGAGAACATGTGAATCAAATCTGACCATATATTTTCTAAATTTTAATTATTACTCTTATATATTCTAATTTTTTAAATTTAAGTATAGGGTAATTGTGTTTTCCAATTTGGCAATCTCTTTTTTCCAACATTTATTCAAATAGTGCATGTATATATTTAATTTTCCATTCAAATATTATCGTATAATAGCTACATCTAGTCAAAATAAAACAATAAAACTAGAAAAAGCTGGAAGCTTGTATTCTTTAATTATCATTTTGTTGAAGATAAGTACAGTGGGTGTAAAAATTATTCGTACGCCTTTTAAAACAGAATAAATTTTTTATAATTGTACCAAGCCATCCGATTTTCTATAATCAATTAGAAGCATTGGTTTACGAAATGATATGAAAAAAAGATTTTCCAGAAATTATAATTTACAAGATCACATGCAAAAATAAAAAAGGCATTTTTTAAAACTTTTTTATGTAAATTATAGTTTTTGGAAAAATCTTTTTTGCATATCATTTCGTAAACCAATGCTTCTAATTGATTATAAAAAATCGGGTTGTTTGGTACAATTACAGAAAAAGTTATTCTATTTTAAATATGGCGTACGAATACTTTTTACACGCAATGTAAGTGTCCGTTGATTTATGGACGGGAGTGTGAGCGTTTCGTAGGAAAGGATCGATCGACGATGAAGCGGCGATCGACGGCGATCGGCGAAAATAAAGCAGCAGCGTCTGGCAGAATGGGCCGCTAGTGATCGAACCGCGAGCACGCCGCTTTGTTGCGCGCTTAATGTCGCGTCTAATATTGTAGCAAGGCCGTTCTTCCCGATGTACCATGAATGCCCGGCGTTGCCGGCCGTTACGACACGTTCTGCTGATTTAAATTTTCACAGCGCCGCCTCGCGAACCGACCCTTAATGTCCTCGCGATGCGGCGATAAATCAGCGTCCCCGAGCCGCGGAGGAGCTGGCACGCGTTACCCTCATATTGCGCGCGACCGAGGAAATTGGAAAATGCTCAGGGTACCACAACCAACAAATAATGATAATAATCGCGTTAAATCACGCGAACGCGAAACACGCGGAAGAAACGAATGACGCGCGGAATCTGACCGGAATCTGCACGCTCGCGAGTCGCTCGAGCAACTTTGTTTCGCGTGCTATGCTTTACGCCGAAGAACGAAATTATAAGGCAGTCTGGAAATTATCGAGTCGCAGCAGAATTTACACTTCTCCGGATATTCACCGCGGATCCACACGATGAACACGAAAAATGAGAACTCGCGTGGCATACAGCCATTTTCCAAACACGATACAATTTGGCTCGCATTTAGTCTAGCTCCATTATCCAATTTCATATGTGCCTTGAACGTAATCGGTTTATAATAAAAATCAGATAAGAATCGGACATACAGAATGATATTCCTCAGACCAGTTCGGATGATCGAGGTTCTACTGCATCGTGCGTTAAACGAGTAAATACGATCGAAATTGTATCGTGTCTGGACTCATTTTAATCAGAAAACTGTCACCATTATTCCAGTAAAAGTACCACATGAATGATTCATGAAAAAATATACCTCGATTTCGATGTTCTTAAAAATGACGATACTTTCCCTAAAAAATTTTGGGCTCAATGCGCACTCTGAAAGCATCATCTCGCACAACTTTGGGATTTTGATCCCGTCGTTAGGGCGTCAAACTCTTCCCACGTGGTGCGTTTTCGATTTCGGAAAAAAAGGTTCTTTTGGACCCGGTCTATCGGAGCCCGCGTAATCGCAGCACGTTCCGCGGACGCGGATTCGGAGACGAGTATGAGAGACTCGTAATAACGACGAAACGAGCCGGCTGCTCGCAGCCACGTCGACCCACATTTATAAATAGAGAGGCCTCATCTCCATCGGAGCGAAGGTGCGCGTCGTGTGTCACCCCAGGAATACCACGGTCGACCGAGTGACCGGCCGGCTCGGTGTGAATGGGCCTTCAAGCGTTCGTCTGCCGTTCGGAAAATCATCGGGGAAAACTGCTCGTAAAACTTGCTCCCTCGGCTGAACTGGTGTGTGCGTCGCTCGAAGGCTTGCCAAGGCCGAATTTTACGATAGAAATAGAGACCGGTCGATCCCGCGACGCGACGCCGATCGCGTTCGGTACTAGTCCGCGAACCAGTTCAGTTCTGCTCTATTTTGCGCGATATTGCACTATACCGAGAACAGAGATTGCTACCCCGATCCAATTCTTTTAGACAGTTTCGGCATTTTAATTTGATCGGCTCCTCTGCCGCGTACGGTGTCCCTTCGGAGGTGGTAGAGCGACACCGAAGCTTTTATCCCCTGCCAGTTTAGACTGCAGATTCTGGCGGAGAACAATTCTATTTCTATTTTATGTATGTTGGAATGTAAGCTTTTCACGCTCCGCGTCACGACGATGGCTAATGAGGAGGCGCCCACCGTTTTGCAAAATCGGCTGCACCCTCTTCCTTGCGGTTCTTCTTTCGCGATGCCACTGGGACTTGCAATTCCGCAAAGTAGCGTCGTTTTTTGGTCACGCATTTCTTAAACAGGTGATGCGAAATCCCGCAAATCTTGCGGGACCATGTAATGAAAATTGCGCGAATAACGACGCGCAAGATGAACTAGCTTCGAGTGCAAAGGGTTAAAGATGATCACCTCGTTAAGTAAGATTTGTTTCTTTATTAAATATACATTAGATTGAACAGCTAAATCCTTAATCCCTTGCGGGATTGTAAACTCTAGATGCCACCGATAGTCAGTTTGACCTCGGACCAGGCAATCGCCGAGATGTATTCGTTTTTGCTTCTACATACACTTTTCTAAAAAGGAAAATATACTTTATCTTTTATCATTAAGATAAAAAATAGGCGCGCGCGTAAATATTTTACTTTTAATATTTTTTGAACGTTTCGATAGGCACAAACGACGTGGAAAGAGAGCGAGAAGTCTCGAACTCTTTGCGGACGAGGGTCTCTTCAAATACTGATAACAGTTTCCCCACACAACAGACACTGGTTTCTTGGATAATCTGTCATGCAACCGATTGTCCAGCAGCTTGGGATATTAACACTTGCTGGCTTAACACTTCCTACTCGCTAAAAGTGGCAAGAACGCGGCACTGTGCAAGCACAGAACTTGCTCGGACGCTCGCTAATTAATTTAGCAAATCGGAGGAATTCTTTCCGGGAATTGAGAGCAGTCCGCAAAAATTCCGCTGCAGATCTTGTTAACGCGTCGAGGATGATGTCAGGATATTGTTAAACTCTTCTGGCGTGCAGGCTTGTTTTCCACTCGTTCTACCTATAAGCCCGTCAAAATCATTATCGATTACGTAAATACCTCGGGAGAACGTTCAAGTTTGCAGATAAAGGTCTTCAAAATATCAAAACGCGCAATTGCTTGTATAAAAGTACAGAAATGAAAATGAGAGAAAATCACGAAGGGAAATCATGTGCAACATTGAAGGGTTCTGCAGTGGGGACGACTACAAAATGGAGAAACCGTGTAGCGATTCGCGAGAAGCGAAGCGTATTGCAAAAAGCAAGGAGTTAATCGACAATCAATGTACAAGGATAGACATGCGAATAAAAGAGAAACGCTGGAGAAGGATAACAGCGGAAGAAGTTTTTGTTCTGGCGAGAGAAGTCGTTTGTTCCGAGGAATCCTTCAAGTCCGCCGTCGATTCCACAATTTGTTGCGGCCGAGTCCGCGCGGATGGTTCTTGTGTAATATCGGCGAGTTTCTGCCAGTAAATAAATATTCGTTCCCGGCAACGAAGATCGGATCGAGTTTCCGTGAAAACAGGCGGCCGCGGTAGCTGCCAGCGCGCGAATCCGCTGTTGCTCGTCGGCTTTTTCTTTTCGCGGAAAGTGGCCTCCTGTTTCACGAAGAGGATCCAGCCAGCCAGCCAGCCAGCACCAGAGCGGCGGCCCGTTCACCACAACAACGCTATTTATGCCACTTGCTCTGGGAATAGTTTCATTGGCCTGACTCCAGACCGTATTTTTCACTTCCATCTACAGTCCGCGAAACAAAAATGCGCGCACCACGGCGGCGATGTGTTTCTCCACGCGGACGTGGCCAGACGCGCGCGGGACACGCGAGCATGCCAGAGCAAACGCTATAATTCAAGCCCAGCTAATATTATAAGCCGCCCCGGAAAAACGCTGGGAAAAGAAAACAGAGTCTCTCTCTCTCTCTCTCCCTCGTTCGTCGTTGTTCGCCTCTTCATCTGGAAATCATCGGTGACTCACTTCCCGGAGAAATGGTGGTGCAGTAAGTCGTAGTCGATTTTTGCTGGAAACGTCGATGCTTAGCACTCAAATGGTGACTCTGAGGCGCCACTAAAACTTGTTGTACCATTAGTCAAAATATTGTTTACATTAGTCACAATATTGTTTTTAAAACAAATATAGTATTTATTTATAATGTAATACATCTGCTATTTTTCGAAATAGTCTCCATTGTTTTCGATGACTTTCAATGTATTGAAAGCGGGCAATTATTTGCATTCAAAACAGAGTTATAAATAATTTAATACCAAGGCACCGAATTAATTTCTACACCTAATAGCTAGGAAGAAATGTCTCGTTTTCGAGTTAAAATAGCTCCTAGTGCAAAGAGCTAAGGGGGTAGGTACGTTTCCAGGATTGCAAGGGTGCGCGATACGCCTCCTCATTTCTCGATAATACGAATAATAGAGGTTTAGAGGAGTCAAAAGCGCAATAAATAATGTGATGTGAAATAACTGATAAACTCGTCGTTTTTAAATGTCCACTTAGACCACTTTCATAATTACAGGCACATATACCTTCTGTGAAACTGAATTTGTTTTCCACATGCAATTAGACCGCGATAGCCGTAAAAAATGTTTACGCGTTCGACCTAGTTGCTGTTGGAACAGTCATAAGAATCTAAAATAAAGATAGCAGTGAGATACAGAAAGTGGCGCCAGGATCGATTCTGACCTAGCGTTTCGGAGGCTTCATTTCACTTCCGAGCTTCCGAGTGAACGTAACGTGTGTCAGTTATTTTTAATAGATCTAACAAGATGTTCTCAAGCTGTCTCGGAGAAGTAGTTTCCAAATTGCATTTAAAAGAGCTGATAGATCGAGGTCAGGTTTGTCAATAGATTGGTTTTAAGAAAGTCAGACTAGTTGTATAAATTGATGAAATCGTCTCACCATCCGAGACTTTTAATGGTGGATTCTCCAGAGGTTCGTAACTCAGCAATCGACGTGTTAAATCTTTATCGTTTTACAAAGAACGTCAAGAAAGATCTGGAAAAAATGTGTTTTGTTTACGTAGTTCGTAAAGAACGATTAACAAAGTTGGATAAGACTATCTCGGGACAACAAAAACGTCTATTTCGCTTTTGATAAAATTCGCCACGACTGCACCTGCGTTTACGGTGCAATAATTATTATCGTGGTCGCCGGGAAGTTCCAACCGGTGCGTTTCGCAGGCCGAAGTCCTTGGTTCGGTCGAAGTAAACCGGTGCTAAAGATAAGAAGCACGCGGCTTTTTGCGTTTCGCGAACACCTCGGCGCTCGTAAAGATCGCAGGATTCGCGATGGCGTCTCGACTAAAAATAATCGGACGGTTTCGAAAGAAAACGACGGGAAAAAGGGACGACGGAAAAGAACGGTAAAAATATCGAAGCCTGCCGGTAGATCGACGATGGGTTAATTGTACAATAACGCGCGAGGCACGACAGGCGAGCGGCTCGGCTCGGCTCGGCTCGGCGCAGAGTAAACGGAGACGAAGAGGAAAAAGGCGACAGAGGCAAATGAGGAGCGTTCGAGAACGGCCACTGCCAAAAAGTCGATGTGGCAATCGCCGCCGCGTTCTTTCGCTCGGCCTGCCAGCTCAGCACCTCTGTGCCATCGTTTTAATTTAAGACACCCCTTCAAATGTCACGAATACGCATTCCGTTTCGCGCCGCGTCTCGTCGACGGCTCGAAAACATGCCGCGCCGCGTTTCCTACCGCGTTTTCCTCGTCCTCGACGAACCCCGCCGCCTCGTGACTCATTTTTCGGGCTCACGGAAACGATCTTATGCAAGACGGACCACCGGCGCGAGAATAAATCCTGATCAAAATATGCGCTCGGGTACATCGATCTTTTTACATCGCGACAACGCACAGTGGTCCAAGAGCCCGGTTTTTCTCGTTAAAATACAATTTTTCAACTTTCAAGTTACAACAAAATCTTTTTCTTTCAAATAAGAACCCTTCGAAACCTGAAAATTCAGAATATTAGATTTTTCAGATAACTTTTCGAGCAGACGTAGCGTTTCAATTGCAAAACTGTGAAATTCGAGTTACAATTAAATACTTTAATTATTCCTTAAACAATGACCTTGAAATTTCGAAAACTGTGCGCTCGAACGAAACTTCTAGCTGACCACAAGGTGTTTGAGGTATTCTAGAACACTCTGAATAAGAAAAAAATTAGATATACCTGGCCGATTCCAATGACTTTGAGACACGTTATCAATACGTATGTAACAGTTTTTTCTTACACGCGTTGTCATCGCGGCCGGAAATTATCTGTCGGCTGAAATCACAACGAATAAGAAACTTTCCCGATGAGCGTAGCTCCTCGGCGAGATCGCCAGGCAATTTCGGAGTGTTAACTAGCAGAAGCGAGTGTTCTCGTCGGTGAAGGCAGAGGATGCGTAATCAGCAGGAAGCCTAATCGGCTTCGAAGGCTCGTTGAAACAAGCTTGGAAAGCTTTCGCGGAGCGGGCCCCCGATGTTTATCCCGGCGATGGTGGGATTAATCGAATGAAAACATCATCGCGACGCGTATCCCCGCACGATCGAATTTTATTGGACGTGCCGGGAAGTGAAATTCAAGGACGCCGCGTCGGTTCACGGCGAATCGTGTGCTCGAAGAAGAAGAGAGGGGGGAGCTGGCTCCCGGCAACGTAACATCGTTGAATTATGCTGTCGTTACGTAGCCGACGATTATGCGACGTCGGGTTAAATAATCGTCGGCCGGTGCCGGACACGTTCCACTCCAAGGTCGCTGGAACACGAGACCCTGGACCGTTCGCCATAATTGGGGACCGTCGAGCGAACTAATTATACTGTCACGGGTCATAGTACCGTCGAGTACCCTACTTGCGAGCAGCAGCATCGATCGCGTGTCAGGTGATATCGGCGTCCACACCGGATTCTTTCGTCGCCGGTGACCAGCCGTGGGATAAGCCTTGTTATGCACGGCCCTGCCCGACCCTTAACACTAGGCTCACGGCAAAATTGTGTTGGATTACAATTGAATTGCTTCACGAATTATATAATTACAAAGTAATTCAATTATTTGGTAACTGGAAATTCAGCCGCTTCATTCACTGAAATTACAATGTAATCTGTAATTCTGGTCTCCTATTCAATTAAATTACGATGTGATTTGATTTTACCGACATTATTTCTTTGTGTGACTGCGTCTACCGTGCCGACCGGTCGAGAGTTCAATCGAAAGCCTAACGTAGAGAAGGACAGCATGTAAATACGGATCAAAGAGAACACGCGGGCCTTTGAACTGTGACGGCGACGGTGACTGTCCGCGTCTCTTTCTTTCCCATACTCTGTCCTCCCTTGGCCGGCAGTGGAGTGGGTAGGCACCTGACAACTATCGCGTACCCGGTCGCTGACAACTATCGCGACTTTACTGTATTAGACAGCGGATCTTTATGCAAAATAAAAATTGTCTGCATCGATTGCAAGAGATAGAAACCAAATAGAACGTGATTTCTTCCTTTAATGATTTTATATAATTTCGGAGAAATCATATATTAAGATCCTCAATTTTTAAAATTGTTCATCTATTTTCAATTTCATCTACTCAATTTTACTATAAAAGCATGAAGATCTGCTGTCTAGTACTTATGAATTATATACAAGAAGAATAAGAGGTGGAAAAAGATACAGAAAAGATAAATTCATATTGTATGATGAAAAATAAACTTGTTTATTGCGTTCGATTCAGAGAACGGAAATATAAATTGTAGATAGACATAGGTCAAAATTACTACAATTAAAAAATAACACTAATTAATAGGAAAACCTAAGAAAGGTACATTCTTCATGTGGCACTCGTCACTTATGCGACGAAAAATAGCCATACTGAAAACATGTACAAAATTGTCACGAAAGAATTCAACATATGCAGTTGACGATCAAATTGTTCGAGCCAGAGCACGAATATCATATTTCTTGGTGAACCTGCAGTGTTGTTAAATGTATAAATTCGCAGTTACCTGGCATCGATGGACACAACGTCGTGTAACAAGGTTTCCATTCAAAAATTGATTGTTTTAACGCATCCGAACGGTTCTAGCAATTCAATCACGATTCGAATCACAGTAAACCGTGCTTTCGAGCATGTCTGCAGCACCGAACGAACTCTATGATATATTTCCCCGTTCAAAGATTCCGTGGATCGCATCTAAAGTGTTTAATGTAGTCTGGTTTCGATAAATCCTCGGGAAAAGCATCAGTAAGCTCGAATGGAAGAGGCTGCGTTGACGTTTTCGAAGTTCGTAGCCATAAAGCGTCGTCAGTCATCCGTCATCGTTCGACGTCGCTTCACTATCGATAACGGCGCGGTGGCGCGAAATAACCAATAAAATCGAGGGAATTCCCCCGTAGCCGGTGGAAATCTCCAGTCAATCCGTGCCGGCTGTCGATGAACGATAAACGTGGGGAGAACGAGAGAAGCGCGGCGTGGGCGAGCAGGATCGCGAGAATTAATTGAATCTGATTTTTCGCGGGGCTCGCGACGATTCCTGCCCGCGGAATTGATTAGCGAGTTCTTATTGGCCGGCGGGACGGTTTCCATTAAGTTCTCGTCGTCGCGACGGAACCCCATTTATATCGCGCCGAGATAGAGCCTTCGTGACTTCTTGCACCTGACTCTGATGGAATTTTATGGAAAAATGCGAGCCGACGCCTGGCAACCGTGCCCAGGAACTTGCTCGGCCGATGAAATGTATTCTGATGCCTGGAATTCAATTTTTGCACAGCCCGATCCTCTTGCACTGCACATTTTTCGTCGCAATCCGAATTCCTTTTTCAATTTCGTTCCCTTGCAACTTACTGTTTCAAGCGTTTCATCTAAACTGTACTTTAAGAGACTACTCCTCAGTTAGTTCTAATTTTAAATAGTTTTGTTTATTGATTATTCAATTTTATTCCGAACAATTCATTGTTGTTTCACGCAATTCGCATAAACGATGTTGGCACCATGCGTTAAAATAACGTCTCAGGGACGTCACATATTTAGCAAGCTAAAACTGATTATATTCTCAACTTTCCATCGTAAATTAACTGTGTGCAATAGCAACCAAACCATTTTACATAGATTATGAAAGCAATAACAATTCGCTTAAAACTCACAATTCTAGAAACCTTGGAATTAAATTGTAAGGCAATGCGTCAATTTTGCATAAATATCCACAGGCCATCCATCACTTTAACCCTTTGTAGTCGGAGCTATTTAACTCGAAAATTAAACATTTCGTCGGAGACCGAGAATAATTTCATTATACATTAATTTTTTTCTTTGTATCAACATAAAATTAATATATTACCTCCTCCAATACTTAAAAGTTTGGTAATCAATTAGGGGTACCAAGATATTTAATAATCTAAACAATATTTTGAATAATGTTATAGCAATTTTTAGTGCCAAGGGTTAACTGTCACCTGAAATCATATCGGACAATTAAGAATTGCTAGAAAAGTTGCTGTGCCAGTTCTTTCCGATGAAGAAGCTGTCGCGATTTGTTTTTTCGCGGTTCGCGGAAGAAACGGCGCACGAAATTCCCATCGAGGTGCAACGTAGTCGAATATAAGATCACGGCCGCGAAAACAAGGAAAGAAAACCGCTGCGGCTGTTTACGATATGGCAGAGGAAGTCGTCGCAGTCTTATTGGTGCTAACTGACCCACTAATGTTGATGTGTTGGACGGCCGTGAGTCTGCAGCGCACAATATTTCATCGCTCGAAGGCCGGTCGATCGACGATCGATTACCGGCCAGGGTTAGGCTGACAATCGCTGCCCGCCGCGTCAGAGACGGCCAAAGCGAACAGGAACGAATTACGCCAGCGAGAAACAAGATCGACGCCGATCGTCGTCCTCTCTTGCCGTGTCCGCAGAAAAATCCGCAGTTTCTCCTCGTCACCGAAGGAAACGAGGCGAACGATCGCGATTTTAGCTCGGTTACCTCCATTGTCTCATTGATTCGTGCTCGAGTTTTCGATCATGTTAATCGCGACACTCTAATCAGGGATGGCGTGAACTGCTACTTTTGGAGCACTCGTGACTCGATCACGTCCGTTCCCAATCACGGTGATTTATTGTACACTTTAAAAATCAGATTAACTTCTTTGTGAATGGACCAAACGACTTCAATTTCTCTCTTCCTATTTTTTTTTTTCGCAATTCTTAATTCTTCTAGCCTTACAGGGAAATTGAAGTTGTTTGGTCCATTCATAAAAAAGTTATTCTGATTTAAAGTGTGTCGAATCAATTATATGCTCGTTGGTGTATATAGATATAAGGTAACTTAATTTTAAATTTACATTATACGCGCAGTTACTTTTATGCAAGCTAAGTGATGTATTTAAAAAAAAGAACTCAATTCAATCGAGATGAAGAATTGGGATGACCGTGTGAGCAAATTCACTCTACATGCGTGAATGAAGTTCAAATCACGATCGTGATCGTGATTACTGCGATCACTGTGATAAATTATGGTTAGTGATTTTGCACGCCATCGCCAACTGTAATTAGTGGACTTTGCGCGGCTGTGACCGACGATCGTGAGTAACATGCTAGACAAAACATTTCAGCTGCGACAAAATGACTAATTATGTTCCCTTTGTACGATCAATAGAAGAAGAAGAAGAAGAAAAAAATCGTATGGCAACGGAGTTTATGGGAGATTTCGGCGATAATATCGGCGAACGACCGTCCGTCGAACGAGACTGGTCGTCGGCAGCGTGAAAATCGTATTGCATTATTCAAAATCACGGTCGCCGTTACGTAACGATCGTGTAATAGGTTTCGCTGCGATCGCTGAACGAGAGCGTGGCTTGATTTCTGATAAGCACGCGCCAATCGATAGCCCTGTTCCCGCTTCATTGTCCGATCGCGTGCACAGTTTGATCCGTCTTTCTTATTCCGACCAACCACTCTCCGACTTCTACCGTTTCATTAGCGAGCCGAGATAACATCCATTCGATTTTTCGCTAGTCCATTCCGTCGTGTAATTTACGTAGCAGATGCGCCGACGCGACCGCAAGCAATTAGAAGAAATCATTGTGGAAATGAAAAGTCCAGGGAAATCTCTGCGCTTTTGCAACTTTTATCGGGGATTAGAATCGATTTGACTTTGTGACAGTTCTGGAACACTGGAGGAACCTTCATAGAGCATTTGTCCATCGAAAAGTTGAATTTTCTTTACGAAAAATTTATATATTATACGTGCCCATAATTATGAAAATGGTCTAAATGATATATTTCTGGTTTCGAGACATTTAAAGGTAAAGGATATTAACACTGAATGAAAAGTATCTAACGGTACTTTTTTGACAATATCGTAAAAATTACATTGGATCAATTTAGTTTAAAATAATATTATGTCAAATAGCTGATAAACTCATTTTTTTTTTAACTTTCACTTAGACCACTGTCATAATTACGGTCACAAATGTACTCTTGCAATGTTTCTAAGGAATTGTGGAAGGGATGTTCGTTTTTCATAGATCGTGCAGTTCCCGTTTTCTCGCGAAGTCCTCTATCTAAGAAAATTTGCGTCTCAACTTTCCTTTCGATTAGCTTTGAATTTGATAAATTTTTTTTACGCATCTTGTTTTCGTAAGCGACGAGATTAATTTGCAGAATCGGGAGCAGTTAACTATGTATGTACATCTCTCGCTTGATTTTCAGTATTCTCTGGTTCGTTATAGAAGACTACCGAACAATTTCCAGCAACATCACGCGTCGCATCAGCTCTCTGTTTCACTGAATTAACCGCGAGAACTACAATCGGACGAGTAGGTTGTCTGTAATTTGTCACCGATAACGTTTATCGGAAGGCAGAAAATCACCCGATCAGCAATACGCAGGAAACGTGTTGTTGACCCATTTCGATCGGATAAATAGAGGCTCCTCGGGTACCAAACAAATCGTTCTCTCGAGTAGAGGGAATTACCGCTCCGTGTTTTTTCTTTGCATTCTAGGCTGTTCCCGGAAACGTATCAGCAATGCTCGTCTCTTTACCAATCTCCGTAGCGTTTCAATAGAAATATTAAAAATCCATGAGACATCGCGTCGTCTTCGACGATCACCGATTACTCGTGTTTACCTTCTTTTTCGATACCGTATCACGCTCTCTCGGAAATATTATGGATGAAGTCAAAATTGAAAATCACAGATTTGAGATTATGATTGCAAACTTCAAACGTTTATTTGTATTTTGGGTGTATTTAACTTGCAAAATGGTGAATTTGGAGCGCAAAACCTGTAAATCGATGTAGAAAAATTGCTCAGTTGCATTCGATCAACTCGTATCACATAATAATCCGCAATCCTCTTGGCTACCTTTCTACATAAAATTGTCACTAATCAATGGACCTTTCGACTGACACAATGCGAAAGAAAATTCACAGTTCCGGCGTGATTGATCAGCCGGTCAACTCGCTCCAATCGAGCCAATGAAAACACGACTCAAACTGTAACACAGTTCGGTCGGTCAGCGATTATCAGGAACGGCGAGTTTTCTGATAAGTTCTGACGTCGGCCAGCAATTATTATGATCCGGATGAAAGGTCATCCTCGCGTTTCTCACGCCATCTGCGCGTCAATGAACAGCACGTGATCGATTTCGTGGTTTCCAGTCAAAATATAAACACATCGTAACAATTGGATCATCATCGGAACGTTCTCGCCCCTGGATTTCAACGTCGCTATATCATACGCTGGTCACCGCAGTTTACCGACAGACACCGTGTGATCTATATGATTTATTGATCGCGTGACGGGAGCATCGATCCCGACGGCATCAAAGGCCGCGAGTCATAGAAAAATATGAGAGCAGCATACACGAAAGATCGCTAATCATGACCGACTAGGTCCAAGTCATTCGGATTGCTCAATGTTCGGGCTGCAATCATCGACGCCGGGACACGTGAATGGTGCGTGGATCGAAAATTTCCGTCGTTTCGAGAGCGGAACACAACTGTTTTAATTGAATCCGCGTGGTTCCAGTCGCACGGGACACTCGAACGACGGAACTCCGCGAACGTGGCCACGACTCGGCCGACATCTTACGTTGCAACCCTGCTAATTGCCTCTCCTTAACACATTCCCCGGCCAGACTTTCTGGCGCTAACCACTCGAAGCTGTCCGGCAGCTTTTTCCGACGAATAGTTCCCTCTGGTGCTCGCGGTTCGCGCGTCGACCCGAATTTTTGCGAATTCTTTACTCACTAATTAACCCTTTCACTACAATTAACGAAATATCTCGTTTCCACGATGTCGAAGAAATTATGCTATGGACGAGATATCTCGTGTATCTTTATTACCGATATGAAGTGTTTTCTTTGTTAGTTTGACAATAGTTTGAAGTAATCGATTTTTAGTACATGTCGTCGTAGGTGGGAAGTACTTAAAGATGATAAATATTAATTAATATAAATTGTTGTACCATTATTCAAAATATTGTTTACATTATATTACATATATTGGGATCTAACCAGTTACTAAACATTTAATTATTTTAGAATTATTCAGTTCGGAAGAAATATGTAATTTTTTTTTTATTTGACATATTTGACACAATTAAAGTTTTTATTGTTTATTTTGGGTTAAATAAGGGTTAAATAATCGCGGAATCAGACGCGAAATTTCAATTCAAATCGGAAGAACGTGCGCAAATTAGAGATAGGCTACATACAATGCCCTGCTTTACTGAACAAGTTTGAATATGATATAAGCTTTTTAAACACTGTTTTACTGATTCCATTTAATCACACACAATATTCGAAAATTATGCACAGTTTTGAAATACTGTTTTACCGATTGCAGTATCTAGGCTGCGGATCTTTGCGCAGATAGTATATAATTTCTGCTGTCTAACCGTTAGAGTGCAGAACAAAATGGAAATTAGTTTCCATGTGTGAAATAATATAACAAATATCATTGTATAGCAGAATGTGTAGACAATCGTGGATACTATAACTGCATAAAATCTAATGTACTAATGTCTTTTAATTATTACTTTTATATTCTTTACGTTCGCTCATTAATACATTAACAGCTTGAGAGCACAATCGCACAGTGAAAGTATCATTATGCAACTAGAACTGCGTCAAAGTCTCGAAGGATGCATGGAAAGGTCGTGATTAGACAGAGAATTGTGAGAATTCAGTAAAGCATTATTCTTATGCGTGGAAATCGTTCGGTGATTCATAGTTTTACACGTCTTCATTGTCATCGTCTTTCATATATCCTTCTGCGATACATTTTTCTTTCACTCGAGCACAAAGGGATTCGAGTAGAATGTTTCATTTAAAAGAATCTTTTTATGGTAAAGCATTCGTGAGTCAGTGGTAATTTTAAAATGGAGAACCTTTCTTAGAATTTCGTCGCATTTATAATGGGTCCTCGAAATGTGATTCATCGTTTCAAGTAACAATATCTCGAGAGGCTATTCGATGAATGATTATCAACACCGGTGAATTATCGGACGAGCGGCCCGCGCGTGTTTCTAATCGACTACTGCCAAAAATGTTTCTTTGTTATCGTCGTTACCTGGCAGATGTACACTCGTCTACAAAAGCGAGTACATCATTGTCATAGATGTTGTAACACTTCGTCTTTGAATTCTTTATATATTGCAATAAATTCGACTCTCTCTTTGTTGAATTTTATATTTAAACAAATGTAAAAACAATTTCTGTGTGACATTACAATCATTTCAGCCTATTGAAATTATTAAGAAAGGGACTACATTTCTTCCAACTTTCCAGCTTTGCTTTTGCCACCAACCCACAATATTTATAAATTTCTCTTGTACCTCGAATTTTGTTAATCTTTAAAAGGGCAGAACGGGGCTAGCGACAAATCTGAGAATTTTGTACTGAGAAGTTTATCAGTTATTTCACATCACTCTTTTAAATTAAATTTGTTCAATGTTAATATCCTTAATATCCTTTTCCTTGAAACATCTCGAAACAAGAAATATATGACCATAATTATAAGCACATTTCATATAGTATTCGATCCGACTCTTCTAACAATGGATGCGCAAGTGTGATTAAATTTATTTTATAATTTTCCGTTTAAGTATGTCTAAGATCTCTGTACTAGTACAATAAAGAATCTAAAATGTATCATTTTGATTTGTTCGGTAGTTCCAGTGCTGAAACATCAGGACCCCGTAGGTGAAGATCGTTCAATTTTTCTAAATCATAAATACAAATCGGTATATGTTCGATGGAATGTCGAGAGCTTAAGATATTAACCACGTATCAAATTAGCTCGCCGGGTTTAATAGAACCAAACACGATACAAACGTAGATAGAATGAAGCTTATCAATTCCTTGACCGAAATTCCCCACGGCACGTGCCCAATACCACCATAATTCTACGTCGAATACGGAGCGTTTCTTGGACCGTAGATTGATCAGCATGATTGTTATTAGCGATCCATTGATAAACCGTCGCGTAGGTTCCCCGAGATCCAATGCAGCCGAGACGGCGAGATCGAGACAGTCTTAATTGACACTTGTAGTCGCCGAATGCCTGTGGTTTGACAATTTCGATGTATTAATTATCGGTTGCACAACCGGAAGACACTGGACACGATTATACAACACAATCGAGGAAGAAAACGGCCAGAATCGTGACCAAAAAATCAACATCCGCGAAAAATTGCGAAGTCATGCTCCCGATCGCAGCGAAACGCTCGATCGGACTGAAGTACTTCAGAGATGATGACGAAAAAATCGCAGACCGTATGTTTTTATTAAATCCATTATTGTAACAGACTTATGGTAGCCTCGGTCTTTCTAGAAAATGAATAGATCAATTTTCACCTGCTAAGAACACATTCAAACTAGAAATTATTAAAAGAAATTAACATCCAGTCGTCTGCAAAACACGCGGAAAATGTGAAACTGTGAATGCGAGCAATGTAGAATGAACTTTAAAGACGATGAACAAAGAAGTCGCAAAATGCAATTCCGTTCAATGAGTTATTACAACAGACTATTATTTATAACATTCTCTGTTTTTCCTATGAAAAGGATAACAGGTTCAACGAGAGATTGTTGAAATAAATAAATAACTAAATAAGAATGATCCGAACGTTCAGTAGTTTAAAAAAATATGCGAGAAATGTGAAAGTCACTGTAAACGTATAAAACCCGCGGTTTAATCGCATGACTGAGTAAGAAAAGAATTTTATTATTGGACTGCGGATTCTTATGTAAATTTCGTCTGTTACGGGGCGAATTCAGGAAAACTAGGGTTGCATAATAATTTGATTTTATTGTTTCATTTTGATTAGATGTAGCTGTGATACGATAATGTTTGAATGGAAAATTAAAATATATACATATACAAAAGCCAGCATTCATATTTGAATAAGTGTCCGCGGTGACTTAATGGAACGGGAGTGTAAAACATCGTATCTTGGGACGTAAAATCGTCGAACCGTTTGATCGTGTTGTATGCAGTCGCTCGTGTTACGAGTGCATCAAATCTGTGGAGTGGTTATTATTTGGCAGGGAAGCGATCTCGCGTGATGCTTCAACCCTCCCGCATGAATGGCGGGTTGCACTGAATCCTGGCAGGGGCACGCCCTCAGCTACCTTGTGCACCCTCGGCTAACTTGTGCACCCTTCACGCACGTGCACACCGCGCCGCGCCGCACCTGGTGGGCGAAGCTGTTATCGAGGCAACACGCGTCGACGATGCAACGCCGACAGTGCATTTAACATCATGGCATTGCGCTGTACTTGGCCGGGGCCACGCAATCCCCGCATTGTGCAACAGCTAGGGATGGGATCGAGAATGCAGTGGGTGATCGTGAACATGCGAACAACGCGGCCGAACTATTTCCACGTAGATGTCTCACGTTCTCGAAAAAATGCATCGCGGAAAGTGCATCGCGGAGTTTATCGATGCGAGCGCAATCCCTTTTAATGAAGTCCCTCGGAAATCCCCATGAAACCTTCTTACATTATCGGAAAAATTCTGCGAAACCTATTTCATTTATCTTGTATATTCATATCTACTCTGCCAAGGGTAGAGGGAAAAAATACACTTTATTCGGAAATAACTTTGCCCGCAAGGAAAACTTTGATTTTTATTTTCAACATGACATTCACAATGCGCGACGCTACGAAGAGTAAAAACATTGGTCATTTATATATTTTTCTTTATTATTATTCTTTCCACACTTGTGGCGATTAGAAATAAAAATATTATTGACGAATAAATATTATTCAAAATTAACGTACCATTGATAAACTATTAAATCAACAGTTAATAACCAAATATAATAAAATATAATAATAAATAATGAAAATTATAGAGACGACGTAGGAAAATGATTTTCTCGAATAGGATGCAATTTAGCTCCGAAAATATGAATAGAATATTCAAGTAGACAATAACGAGGGTAAACGATGATCGTGGAAAGAACTAGGTGTGCGACGAAGCCACAACAGAAGGCAGCTAAAGGTTAGGTGAGCTGCTCCAAATTTGCTCATGCTGATGAATTGAATTATCATGTGTTATACCTCTGCGTCGTCCTATTTCTAAATGTGGCATGTATTGCATACGAATGTTGTACCCACAAATTCTATTTATATATACGGAAACTAATTATACTGACAAAATACTATATGTAGACTGGAGACCGGAATACAATTTGAATCACAAATGTGACTCAAAGAACCATTCTAAATATGTAAGGGTCCGAAATATACATGTGAAAGGGTCCAAAAATTTTCCACGTCAACTTGATCTTCCTCTTTATTATTCTAATCTGTTTCTAGGTTACCGTGATACAAGCGATCTTGATTAATAATGCAAAGGAAAAGTTCGGCGTTTTAGTGAATAAAAATTATTCACAATGTATTCAGAGGATGTATCAATTTTTGTATTATATTTAAAGTGCAATTTTTAAGCTATTTGTAGTTTTATAATATATAATCCCGCATTACCGCGACGCACAGTGGAGTATTTGCGAAAAAGTTGGCCAAAATTTTGCATGGGTGACCCCGCTTATCGGACACAAAACAAACTTTTTCGAAATGAATAAAAACAACATGAAGTACCTAGTGTTACTTTATCTTTAAAAATAAAATTGACGTTTCCTCTTCGTATATAAATCAAAAGTATTAAATTTCGGATTTACCAAACAGATCTAAACGTACCCAAAAATGTTCTCCCATATCTGAATAAAATTTTGACGATGAAATTAAGAAGTATTTTCCAAATTTACCCCTTTTTTCCGAATTTATTTTTCATATTTATGTTCTATACTTATTCTTCGAAATCATCATGCGACACAGTCGAATAGGCGATCAGCCGATTGGTGGTGCACGCGGCTTCCGGTCGCGGAACGGATTGCGGGAGCGATGTGCTCGCGAAACGGCCCATTGTTTCCTCGGAGCTGCGAGGAAGTTGTGTCGACGCGGCAAGAATCACGGCGAACAATCGGACACGCGAAAATATCGGCGTGTCTTCCACGGGGATTTCCCGCGTGACGGGGCTCGCTCGCGGTCCCGATAACGCGATATGCAAATTTCCGCGCTCGCGGTGACATTTCGAGAAGTTCAAGTGCGTGGCGCGCGGAAAAAAGAACCGCGGATACACACGCGCGCGAGCGGACACACTGTTTGAAATATCGCTTGTCGCTCGATGGAAATCCATTATGCAAATCGCGGTTCTCTAACGAGTGGGACGCAAGAATTCGCGTTTTGCAACATGACGAGGATGCTGGGGCATACTTCTGAACAGGCACCTGCCGACGCGCGTCCCGCATACCGTTTCCCGCGTTCTGACGCGATCCACCGGCATCTGGGTCACCGATGACCCAGAAGGATGAACGACCATCGATCGAGCTTCACAGCTGTCCGACCAGCTCGAATCGGCTGGACCTTTAACCCGCGAAATACGCGACGCTCGCAAACCCCGCTCAAACGGAACGGTGAAAAATTAATGGCGACGTTGTCGAGCGGACACGAACACGAACGCCGGTGTCAGTTATGCATGGTACACAATTAAATCCATGAATCTTTTAGGGACGCGAGTTTGCGGGAAATTGCTGGCGAGCTGGCCGACGCGACGAGCGCGTTGCGAAATGAGTGACGAGAGAACACGTGACCCAGTGACACGGAATCGGAAAGCGGGGAGTATTCTATTGTGCCGGGCTTCGAAAGTGAAAAGGCGAGGCATTTTTAGCACCTGATGTACAGGTGTTCTTGTGTGGGCCACGAGCTCACTTGTGTATTGAGCGTGACTGATGGACTGGCTGCAGGAACGATACAGTGACTCACATTAGTATTCGGACGTTCTTAACACTAAACCTACCATCACCGGTCCCAGTGACCGGTTCCAGATTTCCTATTTTACTATGTTATTTTTATAATTTCATGAGAAATAATTGTATAGATATCTTTAGTGGAGCACATATTACAATAGAAGCTGCACAATGCCTAAATAAAATCAATCTTGTCATTTTTATAAGGAAACGTGTACCAGTTACTTTGAAATCTCGGTAGCTTTAGTGTCCAAAAAACGATGAATTTTTTAATATCAGATATCATTGTTTCATTTCCATGGTTCACCATTGTGCGAATTTGACACACGAAGGACAGATTGGATTGCGAAAATGAGGGACGTATGAGGATTGAACAACGTCGTCGACATCAAAATAAACCGGCGGAATATGAAACGACTGAAATGATTATTGGAATTTCTCGAAAACGTTTTAAGAGATGCGTGAAAATAAATAAAGCTACACGGAATTCGTTAAAACGTGCCTGAAACCAAAAATAAGATATGTTAGCCGTGTAAAAATTATTCATTCGGAACCATGTAAAAATAGAGAATCTGCTGTACACAGTATATTTGCACGAGAACCAACACGATTACAACACATTTATGGCGCTGCGTCGGTCCAAACCCGCAAAACACAAACTCGGTTAGACTCCGTCCACGAAATTCGCGGGAGCTTCGGCGAAGTCCCGACAAATTACGCCGGGCAAATACAAATGAAACTAACCGACACCCGTGTTCCCTATTCTTTCGCCGGCGGATCGATTGCTTGCCGCGGGTAAATAAATTTATAGCGCGGCCCGGGCGGGAGGGGTGGGGGTGCGCCGCGCGGCACGAAGATCTACACAAAGTTTCCCGGGCACAATGAAACGCGCAAAACGGATTAGCGAAACGCGTTAAATTCCCGGCCGTGCTCGACTCGCCCCAAACAAAAAGCTGTTCGTTGAATGTCGTTCGACTGTTACCCCGCCGCGCCACCCCCGCCGTGTCGCGTTGAGTAAATTGATTCGCGAAACTGAGGCGAGCGTTTCCGCGTCGGAAAATCGACCAATTAATGGTCGAACGCGGAAGCATTGTCGTCGAGCCTGGCCGAGGGGGGCAGAGGAGGAGAATTATAGAGAGAGAGAGAGAGAGAGGAGGGAGTTCGGCTGATTTGAAAAGCGAGGTATCGCAGAAAATATTGATGAGGAAGAAATACCGTTTCCCCAGCGTAATTAGCAACATAAAAGCAACCGTGACGAGGAGGCCGGCACAGCGCGGGGCGACGGAGCGCAAAAACGCAGGAAAGAAACGGTTCCAGAGGTTTCGTTCGTTGCCCGTGCACGTGCTCCGCCAATGGCGAGCTGCTTATCGCGCCCCGCGACGACCGGTTTCTAGAAAACTCCTCGCGCGATTTGCAATTTAAACTCAGCGCCCGTCGAACCCCCCAACCCGCGCACCGTTCTGAGGGGGAGGGGGAACGGTTCGCGAAAACGCAGTCGTAAACGCCGTACCGCGTCGATAGGGAACAATAAGCCTTCGTGACGTGTTATGACAACGCGATGCGTGCTCGCTGCGTGAACAAGGTCCCGCGACGACCGTGGCCGAGCTGAACCAGTCGCGAATCAACGGCCCTGTACGCGTTGTCTGATTCAGGGCTCGAAACCGTTCCGAATTATAACAGTCCGAATGGCACACTTGGGTCCTCCGTGACCCCGGCAAAATTGTTTGCGCACTGGTTTTGCCGCTGGTGCGTTGCAAGATAATTGCGAATTCGAAGTTTCTCTGTTACCCTTAACCCCTTGCTGCAGTTTAACGAGTCAGACTCGTGACGAAGATCCGAACAAAGTCTAACAAATATGAATGTTAGATGAAATCATTAGCATTAAAATAAGTATAGCCATAGGGAAAATATGAATTTTCTTTTTTCTTTGTTCCGCGCGTCCCAAGACAAAACAGATGTTTCACTACATGCGAAACATGACCTGAGTCTGCCATCTTCCTGAATGCACTATAGCAATGAAAGATAGCGACTCGGGCCCAGGTCTGCAACGCCTCACCGGGCCCACCGAATGTGGGTTATGTGAACATGCTTTAGTCAACCAATTAGAAGACTTTTTCGCATACCAAATAGTTCGTGAGTAATTTAGGTGGCGCACTTGGCCGAGTCAGCCTGTAGACAGGTGAAGAGACAATCGCATTTGCAATTTTACAAATTACACTTTTTTTTTTTATTTGAGTCGAGGGCACTTCACGTGGAGATTATGCACTGAGCGTTTCAAAGAGGAATTCGATGTAGTTATGTAGATACAGCTCGAGCATCGACCACTTTAAACGCGTTTTCCTCGAAACCACTTTTCCACAGTTGGTTGACACGATTAGGGAGAAAGTATTGGATCGATCCTCTTGAAATTGTAACCGTACGTTATCAAGTTCTTTTACTGTTTCTACAGGCAAGATGATTGGACGCATGTTTCTCGTCCAACTACCGAAAGTTCCAAGAACTGTTCAGTAATGTGGAACATTTCGATTAAGATAGTCACCGCTTCGTAAAAGTAACTCCTTTGTTGATTGCAGTTATTAATTATTGGCTATTTGACTGCAGGTTGCAGTCGAAAATATGGTACGGTCAGGTACCACGGTAATCCCCAGCGCGTAAATAAATTGAAAGTACAGATAAAAATCAGGCATCAAAGTTCGTTCGGCACGTGTGCGCTATAGCGTTTACGCGAAGGCGAATAGGTAAGTATGTGCGGACACGTGAACTGATTTGTATTCAGTGTTTGAAGTTTGAAGGCATGAAAAAATGTCGCATCAATAATTACTTCGTTTACGAGGACTAATAATTATAGTGAGCTGTGCTAGTGTGTTTTTTACACCAGTTTTCATCGGTATAAAAATTTTCTACAATTAGAAAAGAATGATGACTATGTATATAATTTTCTTTTTTACACTCCGCGGTGCACAGTACAGTTTGCGACGTCTATCGTCTGATACTTATAAATACGTAAAAAAAAACTATAGAAATGGAAAATTTTATACACGGAATAGACAGAAATCCTCAAATGAAAAAAAAATAGAATCCGCGTTTTCTGATGTACAAGCAGCTCTTCTGCCGTCAATTCTCGGACAGCCTGTATTTGAAAGTAGCCCGAAGTTTTTCAATTCGCAAGAAGCGCGGAGCGGCGTACTACGAAGAACGGTTTATACATAGTAAACGTCACTGCCTGAGGAATCTATACGGCAGAACACTCTCTACCGCTTTTCGCGAATATCTAGAGCGATAAAAGCTTCGAAATGTTGATCTTTCACCTCCATTTACTTGAAAGTCTAGTGGCGGCATAGCTCCCGCGGGAAGAGGGTATTTCCTCAACAGTTCGAGTCGCTAAAAAGGCACGTCGCCGCTTTTGATCCTTCCAGACCCGTCTGTACAGCTGCGTGCATAGCAATGGAGGCCGCCTTTGAGCTCCTCCCATAAACGCTCCCCGCCATTGTACACACACAAGGAGCCCGTAATTAAAACGCGTCTGTTAATTTTACGGACGCTTGTTCCGGAACACCCAGTGTATTAATCGGACCGCGGCCCCCCAACCCGTGTATTCTGTTCACCGTATTATTCCGCGGCTCTTTCGCCTCCTTGGCGAACAAATGGCGCGAACATCTGCCGCGCTGTTGACATTTCAAACGAGATCCCGCCGACGCCGATTTCTAAGACAGTTTTCTGTTTACAACGTATTAATACGTCGGCGACACGCCAGCTGCAGATAACACACTCCGAAGGTGTCGTAAACCTGATTTCCGGGTTCTGTCATCCTTCGCGAGCCGAAAGATGTTACTTGTTTCAACGGATACAACGACGTGACTAACTAATTATAATACTGGACTAAACTGCGGATGTTTGCGCAAACTGAAAATTGTCTGCATCGATTGCAGAAAATAGAAAGTAAATTGAATGTTATTTCTTGACATCTAGAATTTTTTAAAATGTTCCAACAATTTTTAATTTCATAAAGATCCGCAGTCTATACTGAACAGATGATATTTTAGTTCGTTACGTTTCCATCCAGTTTCACATAAAAGCTCTGTTAAAACTATTTAAAAGCCTGATTAATCTGATTTGTAGACTCGTAGGGTGGTACAGTAAATATTCGATCTAAGAAAACCGAGTATCCCTTTCACTGCGGGCCCGAGAAGCTCGAAATATCTCGGTCGGGATCTTGTTTCAATTCAGACAAAAATGTGTCAGAACAGTTAACTACCCTTCGGAAGAGGATACCATCATATTCCCATGGTATCTGCACAGTAGATCAATTGCGACGCGGCCAGAACGAGCCCATCGGCCGACATAATCGATATTTTTACCGTTACGTAAACGCTCGTTCCCGGGACGCTTTTCTTTGCGACAGACTTGTCACCGGGCGTTACATAAATCGATCAAGAAACCCGCGGACTTCCTATTCTACGCTTTCTATGGCTGGCGAACGAAAAACGCGCGAAAGAATGCGACTTGGAACGTGCGTCGTCGCGACGCTCGTAATAGCGACACCGAGCCAAAAGAAACGATGGGCAACTCGGGCAACCGGCTTGTACAGAAACACACCGATCGATAACTGTGTGCCCCTAATGCAAGCCACTCATTCCTTCGATCTTTCGCGATTTCCATAAATCGATCGCCAAAAAGCTACGCTCGAATTTACTTGCTGTTCCGTTTCGTAACGAGCGGACGGACACGCGAGCGCCGACGTGTTACATATACATGCAGATTCAAACACGAGCGGGTTTTCAAACAAGCAATCTCTGATTCCGTAATTTTGTAATTAATATTTCGTAATTCCGAGCCGCTCGTTTATTTTGACGCGGCCCTGATTTAACGCGGAACAAACAGCAACGGACTGTTTCAGCATTCTGTGGAAAAAGAACCACCAAATATAACAATACTAATATGATCGAGAATAAGAATAATTTATTATTTTTCCTGTAAAATATAGATTAATATTCTCTCTCGTTCATGAAATTTTGGTATTTACATCTGCTACTGTAGCCACCGATAGAGTATCATTTATGTAATACATTCACTTTCTGTGCAAGTTTAGGAATTGATTTTTGTATTTATAAATTAATTAGCAAAGTTAATTATGCATTGTTCCGTTTCAATGGTTCGCCATTGTGCGAATTTGACACACGAAGGACAGATTCAGTTGCGGAAATGAGGGACGGATGAGGATTGAACAACGTCGTCGACATCGAAATAAACCGGTGAAATACGAAACGACAGCAATAAAATGACAATTAAAATGTGTCTGTACCCCTTGTCATACAATATCGAGTCAGAATACCGTGATGAAGATTCCGAACATACTCTAATAAATATATGTATGCTATTATTTTGCTTTAAACTGAAATAAAATTCTATTTTGTTGTAGTCGATATATGCAGGGCTATTCTGGGAACTGGGACAAGTTACTGCTCCTTTCTAAGTAAAAATAGAAAAAAAATGAGAGGGAGAAATCATATGTCACAAAACGTAATCAAATTTATGTGCATCCGCATAAAAAATTTCTTCCTCCATCACGTTTTTTTATTTTTACTAAAAAAAGCGTAGTAACTTTTTCCAATTCCCAGAATCACCCCAGACTTTCCTTTTTTTTTCTAGGATATTCTAAACGATGAAGAATCTTTATAATCACTATAAACCTCAAAATAGATAGTAGCGCAATGGGTTAAACACGTTTCACGAAGCAACGCTTTCCACTAGAGCTAATAACGGCATCCGGTATTCGGATGCAGGAGGCTCTCCATATTCCTCCGTGAGTCGCGTCTCCTTTTTCGAGGGGGTTAGGAATCGGCTGGAGTCTGTCAAGGCAAGCGACGCTGACAAAAAAAAAAGAAAAAGGCAAAGTGACGCGGAAGTCGGTTCCATAAGCCGGGTGCAGTAGTCGCGGGCGTCTTGTCGCGTCAGGAACGCACGGCGTCTGACTTTCACGCGTCCCATACC
The DNA here is from genome assembly GCA_028455605.1 of Lasioglossum malachurum. Lineage (NCBI taxonomy): Eukaryota > Metazoa > Arthropoda > Insecta > Hymenoptera > Halictidae > Lasioglossum > Lasioglossum malachurum. Next base: position 10,093,557 of record CM052319.1, on the reverse strand, counting down.
ACTTTCGAGGCGGACCGAATCCTCTCGGCCCCCGTCTGCGTCTGGGCGAGCATAGCCCGACGACGTCTACGTCGTCGTCGGTGGCGACGTTGCCGACGAGCGTGACGGAAGGGGAGGAAAAGCGTAAAAGCGCCGCGCGGAACCACATGCCGGGGACCTTGAGTGCGTGCACTCTCGAGCGCCGGGTACGTACGTCCCTGAGCCGCAAACAGGAACACGCCGATTATCCGGCAAATGAATGAAATCGAGTGAACCGGTTCACTCTCGGCGGCTAGCGTACGCAAGCCGGTACGCGGTCCGCCGCGGATCCGCCTTAAACCAGATCCACTTCTTTGTGAATGGCCGTGCCGAGCGTTCCACGCTCGTGCTCCACGGCGAATTACGCGTCACGCTCAACTATGCCGGTTGCGCGATCGTCAACACTCCGCGGATTGACCAGCCACCGCTGCTTTTTACTCCAAATTCACCTTTTTTCAGATCGTAACGATCCTTCTTGCAAACGAAATTTGTAGTTTTGTAGATTGAATTCACCCTTTAAACGGTGGCACTGTCTCGTTTATTTAAAATATTAGTAATAAATTAGCGTACTCGTATAAAAGAAAAATCTCCTCCGGCGCTGTAGTGAGAGCGGCAATGCTAAAAACAGTGGGAGTGTCAATTATTTTACACTCTTTTTCCAAATTATCAATAGCGATAATGTTATCATAAAGCAGATTGATTCTCTCCCATTCGTTACTGGCAAACGATATTAGCTCGAAATGATACGAGCACTTCATCTATGTTTAACGATAGCTTAACGATAGCTCAACGTAGCTTTATTGCTTACGTAGTTCCATTTACGAAGTGTCTCTTACATATATAAACACGATCCAGCTGGGAAGCGTATCTTCAGTCTTATTAACTTCCTTGAACAAATAAACACTTCGTCCTTGATATTATTCCAGTTCGGTAATTACGTGGTAACAGTCTATGATGAACTTCATCATGAAATAGTGCTTCAAAACAAGGCGGCGGGTTTTTCTGCACAATAAAAACTGTCTCTATTATTTTCATTGTATTTTACATTTATTTCTTTTCGTGATAATTGTAATAATTGACATGCATAAAATCGCCAATCTATTCGTAACCATTAAAAATAATACGATACGGGAATAAAGATCCTGATAACCCGGGGTGCAGCTAATGCAGCAGATTATTGAAATGGCAGTGACTCTATACGAGGAACAAATTTATGAAACACGATCCCAGAAAACCGACTCACACAAGCTGAAAGTTAATATGCTTAGCATGGATTTCAGGAATGGCTTTGCTCAGACCTCTGACTTCAGAATACGTAGTTTTTGTTCCGGCAGCACGTGAAACTACGCACGAAGAAAGCTGAGAGTCAAACGCGACCGGCTGAGTTTCATAATTTTCTCACCCGGTGCAACGTAAGTCAGCGATTTCGAGGACAGTGAATCGAAACCCGACAACGAACTGCCTAACGATCGGGTACACCGACTTCGAATCATTTCGAATCGTACGGAACATTGTCCTCGGACCGTGTCAATAATATCTTCACGTGAACCACATTTGCCACGATCCTCCGTCACGTTGCATAATTCATAAACATCAATGTAACCGCCATGGTTCTCTCGCAGGCAAGAGAAATTCCACCAGTTATCGGCTCGTTCGAGGAGGTCGATAAACGTCTTTCTAGCAAAAAGCAAATAACGAGCGACGCCATTACGCAAGGAGAATCTCGATCGATCAGCAAACAGAAGAATACCATTGAGTCACGGATAATGTTCGACATGGCAAAAACGCTGAATAACAATGAAACCGCAATTACTAAACTATTAATGCGGTGAATAACGACGGATAGTGTGCGAGCAATTAGTATCTTCTACCGAAAGCGCCTTCGACACAATCACTCCGAAGATTGCAGCTCCTCCTGATGAAAATTATTCAATTTATTTCGTTCGGAAAATAATGAGCGCAATAAAAGTCGGTTTCGATCTTCCTGAAAAAGAATTGGCATTTTTATCGTATTCTAGATAAACAGATTATAAACCTGTAAAGAATTGCACAAATATCAATCCAGTTTCAGATACTGGAAATTAATTGGTAGTTTTCTCTATTGTTGATTAAACAATTGCGGGCGTTATAAATGAGTACATAAAATCCACGTTCTAATTACCAGCAATCCTTCTCGGAACCTCCCTCTCTCTCTTCATAGAACGAACTGTGCAAATATTTCCCCGGCATAGACCAGCTCGCGTCGGGCAACGGACAAAGTGGAAACGAGGAGAAGCGCGAGTTTTCCTGCTACATAGTCGAAAATATTTGGACAAAATCTAATTTCGAATTCTAAGCTGCGTATATTGAATTGATATGCAATTATGTACGGTATAAACTGCGTATTCCGAAAAAAACGGCTTGTTTCTTATTAATAATTGCGTTAAATTTTATGTTACAAGTATATTGAGACACTTGATCCGTTCTCAAGTTATAAAATCAAAATTATACTTTCCGTGTGATTACTTAATATTTTGTAGGGTATGCTTCATTTCTTATAACATGCCTTAGGCGATTTGGCATATTAATAATTACTTTTCGCAAATAATCTTTGCTAATTTTGCGCCATCTTTCTTCTATCCTCTTTTTTGATTCTGTGTTACATATTGACGTTTTGTGAACTTTGCGATTCAATTCATCCCTCCAATTCTGAATGGGATTTATATCAGGGAATTGGGGTGGTCGCTGCAATACTTTCGCACAATTGTACAGTAGAAATTCCTACATAATTCGAGCCTTATGCTCTCTCTCTCTCTTTGGGTCATCGTCTTGATAAATTTGTGGCACTCTTTTTAAATTTGTGTGTTTCAGAATATTAAAATATTTATATTTGTGTCTATATTTATATTTGTCAACATTATACTGTAGGTCGAGCGAATCGTAGGTTTCGCGACTGTTCGCATGGAATACACGCGCGCGAACCCGCGACCACAGTTGACTCGCGGTGTCGCAGATAACGCGGCTATCACTCGTGTTTCGCGCTTATCACTGCGAAAACGCGTGGACAGCCAAGGAATGAGTCAATTCTGCATTTTTCTACATTGCCCGGGGTTTCTTCCGTGGCTGGCCGCGGCCTCCCGGTCCTCGGCATCGGCGTCTCTGTTTGCACGCGGAACCGTGTTTGCTCGATCAGCTCCCAAGCCAGCGAAAACCCGGCAGCTCTCTTCGACAACAGTGTTGTTGCTGGGAAAGGTTGTCGATCACCTCGACGGACTCCACGAAAGAAGCTCCTGATAAGATGTTTGTTTCGTCAAAGTTTCGCGTGCGCCGGGGTGTTGCGTATCGCAAACAACGGATCATCCATTTAGTTCTGGGCATTTTCTGAGACGAATCGTGGCTTTTGAACTTCGATCCAGAGAGTAAACAACCAACTTGTCTACGCACGTGTTTATTTCTGGCAGTTTTATGGAATTTTATTCGAACCGAGTTCTGCTAATTTAGTAAAGACTGTATGTATACTCATATATAGACTCCGGATTGTATGCATTTATAACAAAAATGTGCAAGTGCAATTTAAAACAGTGAAGATATTAAAAGACTAGGAGTATTAGTATATTATTTTCACCACATTAAAATTATTAATGAAGAATATAAATTTATATTTAGCTCCTGCGTCTTGCAATTGATGCACAAACTTTTTATTTTGCATAAACATCCGGAGTCTACTCGTTTATTCTAAGGTACATATTAGTAAAGAGTTTTTTTAGTAGTAGAGTTTTCATTCGAAATCTTCGTGACCAATATGAAAGAAGGAAATTATTTTGTGTAAAGATGCGCAGCTCGTGCGACCAGTCAGAGCCTGGAATCTCTTGAAAACATGAAGTTTATTGCTACTAAACAGCCAGGGGGATCGTGGACAACAACAGAAGCGGGGGAAGAATAGTGGTCGAAAAAGTTCCAGCGAATGCCATGTTGTTCGGATCACGCTCTATTTTCGCGGCGTTTCGGCTCTATTTCGCCAACGGCGTCACTGCCACCTTCGAAAATACGCGCAAGGCTCACGCAATTGCGTTCATTCCGGCTCGCGCCGGTTCCGCCCAAATATTTGTCTTCGCTCAATCGAGTCTCTCTGCTCTGCTCTCTCTCTCTTTCTTTTTCCGCGAACGTATTTTTGCCGCGGTCAAAAAGATAAAAAGACCGTTATACTATTATTTATATAAAAACCCTTGGACAACGGACGATTTTTATAGCTATATGCAATGCTATAGGCAATGCTCGTTCACAACTCTAATTAATAATTCTTAAATATTTACTTTCGATGATATCTCGTCTAGACACATAGACTGCGGATTTTATGCATTTATGACGAAAATGAATAGGTGTAATTTGAAATAGCAAAAATATTATAAAACTTTATACATTCTACGTATGTATTACATTATTCTCACAACCTACTAAAAATAATAGAGGGAAGAAAAACAATTTCTATTTCACTCCAGTTTTGTGTAATTCGTCTAAGAAATTTTATTTTGCATAAAGATCCGCAGTCTACACATTAGTCTTTCCGATATCCTCAATGAAACAGCTATACAGTTACTTTAATTGCCACAAATTGAGTACTTAAATGACAATTTGGATGTTCCCGGTCAAAAGTGACTCCGGCACAGCACTCGGAGGGTTAAGCAGTAATTGAAACATGATATAAAACTTGGTTATTGAAATTCACTCGGATTCGTGAGTATATTATATTGAGCTTGATCCTATCCCTAGTTGTTACCTATTTCGATCGATGTACAAGCGTATCTGATAAGAGAATTTTTATGTTACAGGTACGGGTTTTCTTTGTTCGTCGTTGGCCCGTTTCTCGAGGAGTACATGTGTGAACTAGGTGACGTAATTACGCTTCAAGTTTTTACTACTCGCTATCTAGCTTGATAAATACTACAAGAGTCCCTGAACCTATCGTCCGACGAGCTACAAATACATAAATAATTCATGCAACTTCTACCATACTAAATTGAGTCGATAGATACTGTTCGAATTCGAAAATATTACAACGAGCACGTTATATAGGGATGAACGAGATTCCTAACTAAAAACTAGTAAATCAGTATAGTTTGTTATCCAAGATTATGTCTTGATCAAAACCTGATGCGTAGACTACGGATTTTTCCTCGAAATAGAAATTGTCGAAAAATTAAACAGTCTTTCTATTAACAATTTTAATAAGTCGAGAACATCAATCTTCTATAATTGATATCTTTACTATTTTATATTTCATTTATACATTTTTGTTGCAAACTAATCCGCAGTCTACTGACGAGAATGCCGTAACCAGTCCTCTGTTTCATTTGCTAGGAATGCGTAATGATAAATCGCGAGCTTATTTATTAAGAATGTCCGTTTATTGTGCAAGAATGAATCATAAGTTGTGTTTGCGAAAAATGTTTGTATATTGCGCGAGTCCAACAATTGTTGGTTTTTACGTTGTATGAAGAGAAAATTAATCATTGATATAATATCTACTTATCAGATATTGGAAAGAATGCGAAGGAGAATTACATTTAAAGAAACATGTACGAGGATGTGGAACTTTCTGGAGGTTTCCAATTGTTTACGAAAGTCACGGAGTGGGTTTTCTCATCGTCACAAACTGGCGGTAATAAAATAGAACACCGCGACAGAGATTACCAGAAACGATTAGCACGAACGAAAATATCAAATATTTCCGAGCGGAGAGCGTGCATATCTAGCGTGGAAGTAACGCGAAAAATCGTGCGCATTCTCGCGGAAATTTCGCGATCGCGACCAATCCACGGCTGAATTTTGCCCGTCCACGTGCCCCCGCGAGGTCGCTCGTAAAACGGAGGAACGTTAGCTTGTTACGCAAAATGACGGCCGAGCGAAACCAGCGAGTGTGCGAGCAAGCGAGCGAATAACTAATACTACAAACGTTTTCAGCCGGTTGGCCGTGACCACGAAGCGGCTGCGCGCGGCGCGGCGGCGGCACGCTCCCCGGGAAAATAGAAACTTGGGTGCCGCTTGACGCTTAGGCGATTCCTTCGCCAAAGGACAAACACGATTATCGGGGCCCGATATCGGTGGCTGTTAATCAAGCCGCGATTTATCGACGGACCGGCGCTCGCATAAATTTCCCATGGACGACAAAGCACGCCCACGATCGATAAACTTCTCGGAGGCCGTGTAATCGTAATCGCGCGGCTACGCGGACTTCCTTGCGTTCGATTAGTCGACTGCTGACATTAAAACGACATTTTAGATAGCTAAATGACTGTAGGACGGCTTCAGCTCTAATTGGTCGCGGTGGAAAGGTCGTCTGATTGACACGTCCGCAGTTTTTAATACGCTTAGGCACGTGTCTCATTTTCGCCGTTCAAAAATATACTTTCTATATTTATATTTACCTTTTTTATTTTTGTCGCTTGTCGAAAAGTCCGCATTTACTTTCTCGTGAAATTGGGATGAGCAGAATCGAAAGGGACAGTTCAGCTTTACGACAACACGTAATTCTGCATACGCCTGTTTTATTTTCGTTGTCTGTTAACCCTCGTATGCTCCTCAATAATAGTTGCGTAAAAGAGACTAGGATAATAATTCACCTATGTTTGCTCTACACGGGAAATCAACAAATTATGTTCGATTTGTAACGTCACATTTTAAAGAAATACATCTCACATCATATACATAAAGGGATCAATGATTTTTCAGTATGTGAAAATAGTAAATAGGTGAATGTTTACCCTGAGGATCGTATAAGAGTTAGAAGATGCACTTTTTCCTTCGGTAAAATCGAAAGGGACGGAGTTCAAACTTTACGACAACATATGCTTCTACCTTCAGCTGCTTTATTTTCGTTGTGCGTTCAATATACAGTTTTTCGTTTTCCAACTTTCGTTGGTTGTTAAACAATATTCTTGTGTCTCTATCGCTCTGATGGACAGAACTAGCAGCGAACCCCCTAATTAAAGAGCTGCGAGCGGAACATCGATACACTCCACACTCCCGAAAACGGTCGGAGCGGCCCAACATTCGCGAGCGGCATGGTACCAACGAAAATAAAAATTCTTATGTGACCCGGTTCCGTCAGCAGCTGGGAGTTAAAAATAATCGTCAACAACGGCGATATCGACGTCCTCGCCGGAGGACGGACCAGCAATCGAGATGAGTGGACCCGGAAAAATTCCGAAAACTCGCCGAAACAACATCATCTAGAACAACGTCGCACACCTGCGCAAACCCTTCCGTAGAGTGCGGATCTTTATGCGTTTATGGCTTCGGGAAAGTTTCATAAGCAGTGATTTCCAACCTTTATGCTACTACACCATACGAGTGCAAAGGGTTAATACGATTTTTATTTACCCCAGACCTGCGAATGCTACTAACACAAAAATTGCAGATTCCATAAACAGTGGTTGGTGGCCCCACCGCCCCCGGGTGCTAAGAAAGTCGGTGAACTTCCATGGTCGAATTAATCCGCATTGGGTTTCACGGTGGCGAGAAGCGATCAAATCGGCCGGGCACACGATCTTCTAATTGCCGTAAGCGTCGTATTTCCCGTCGGCGAAGTGACTTCCGGTCGACGACGCGACGCGACGCGACGCAGCGGATACAACGGCGACTTTCGAACTATCCTCGTTAATCTGTCGCGCGGCGGGCGGCGACGAAACGGTTTCCTGCTCGTTGTATTATCGGATTATTGCATTCGTAGGCAGTACGTAAAAGTTCATACCGGTAATCCTTGGCATACTTAGCCGGACGGACTCGCGCGCGCGCGCGCGTGTGCGGAGTATCGCGAGGTGTACGTGCTCGCTCTTAATCTCGGTCGAAAAACCTGCTCGAACAATATGCACGGCACGTGTGTGTCCGCTTCTAGGCATGTATGTACGCGGGCATCTCTATGTACGTACACGCGAAAGAGCGATTTGCGACGGTATTGGTGTCGAGTCGCGAGCGCTTTTCTACACGTAAAAGTTGCACACCTAAAGATAGCCGTGTGCGCCCTCACCTCTCGGACCCCCCGTCGCCTTAGCGTTACATTCTTATTCCAGTGCTTCTCTCACGTTCCTGCTTCCTGCGCCAGAAAAATTGGCTAACCTGTTTACTGATGCAACAAAGGAAAGGAAAACCGGGCGAGAGAGCCTCCCGCTGCAACGAGAGGCTGCCGCGAGACCGGAAGGGAGGAGCCTTGGGCGAGAGGAAGCGTTATATTTAACCAGCGGAGATTAGAAGCCCGAGCCTAGAAACTCGAGAGCATTTTTCAGACGGGGACAGGGAAATTGGTGGCGAGATGATGGCCTCCTCGCCGTTGCTCTCTCCCAGAGACTGAGGTCTGAAACATTACAAGTTTCCCCAGTCCCTGTCGTTTGGCGATCTCGGGAAACGCGGACGGAGGAAGGGAAACTGATAAAATGGGGATTCGATCAGTGCAAAAGGACTATTTTGACTCAGTTCCGTCTTGCTCATATGGGTCGCGAAGATTTAAACTGAAAACTCAACCCTTTGGAAAATGGATCGAAATGGATGCAGGAAGAAAAGACACACATGATCGGTGCTTCTGAAACAATGAAATTATATTGTGAGATAGGCTATATAGTGAACAAACGGGGTAAAAATGATGACTAGATTGCGGATTTTATGCATCAAGTGCAAAACGGCGAAAGAAGCTTTCACAGCGTGAATGATGTCCGATGATGACAGTTGTCCTTAAAAAAATTTTCACAAATTATGCTGCTCACACAGTCCCCGTGAAACGGCGATTTCAGACCATCCAGCGTCGGAAGAGACGCGAACGAGCTACCGAAGAGGAAATTGAAGAGCGGCGAAGTTGCACGAGTGTGTAATCGCGCCCTGAGAAGAGCCGAGTTCCAGTAAAATAAGCTTCCTGATCAGCGTGGCTCCGACCGGCGCGGCGCGATTTCGAGAACAAAGCATCGGCAAACAAGATGGGGCGCAGGAACGGGGGATAAGTGATTATGGGAGAGCGCAAACACGCCGGGTGGTTACAAGTAAAAATGAAAATGGCTCGGACGACGTGGCAGGACGGTAGTCGAGGAAATGGTTTCCCCGTTGGGAAGAAAAAAAAAAAAACAGAAAATGAGACCTCATGAAACGAGCCTCCGGTTAGATCGATGCAGTCGTCGACGATAGGCGATCTCGGGAGCATAATGCCGGAAGAAATGGGTGAACGAGGGGAGAGGGGTTTATTGTGAAGAAGCGCAAACAGGGTAAGTGGTGTTGCAAGTAAAAATCAAGTTGTATCGAAAAGGCGGTGGGAGGGTGGCAAACAAGAGATAGGGTCGGCAAATACGACTAAAAGGAAAGTCAACAACGCCGGTGGGTGGGGAGAGGAGCGGAGTGGGGGTGGCAGGGTGTGCAAACGAGGGCGGAAAGGGATTGCGGCAGAAGCGAAAGGAGCAGTCGGAGGGCAAGAAAAATTGATAAGAAGGGGCGCGGAAGATAAGAGGGAAGAACAAACGGGGCGTGGGGGGCGATCGATAACACCGGGGAAGAAACTAAACCGAATTCAATGGACCGGCGAGGGCCGGCGAGGGGGTGGGTTTTGAAGGAGGGACGACGAACCGGATGGCACGAAGCGTTATAAGATAGCGGGGACCGCAGATAACGCAGCAACGACCGGGCCGAGTCGTTAAACGAAGAAACGAGTCGGCGACCGCCAGTGCAACAAGCGCCGGCCTTTATTTACCGTGCACGTGCTGCTTTCCATGGGACCTTTAAAAGGTAAACGCGCGAAAGAAAGAGCGAGTGACAGAGCAGCCCGAAGTATCCGCGCTCATGCTCGTGCTCGGGTTTCTTTCGTGCTGAACTTTCCACATGCCCGAACCCTGCACCCCGAGCTGCTCGCTCTTGCGTGTCGTCGACGTCGCCCCTCCTCTTTCACTCTCTTTTTCTCTTTCTATGCGTGACATATATTATTCGATACCACGAAAGGCAAATACGGGGAGATCTTGAAAGACGCACGCACGCACGCGCCGCTTTTGATATAAATACTTTCGCTTCGGGGAGAAAAACAGGCCGGCCTCGCTCTCGAGGGTTTAGTTATATCCGTGGAGACGCGGGGAGCGCTTTTTCGATGCAGCTGGGACACCAACTCTGGAAAAAAATTCAGCCTTGGGACCAGGTTACATAATTACTTTTTGGATCGATGGAGCATGTGTGACACCTGGAGGCGCTTATCGCGGTGGAAACGAAGCTCGACACACGCTCGCGTATTGTTTGAGTTGATCTATCTATTCCTACGATTCAATCCCGAATTAGAAAACAGACTGGCAGAGTTGATTTTTATAATTTCTTCCGACCTAAAAGTTTGATGGATATGAAATTGGTATAATACCTCATACAATGCCTAAATTGATTAGATACCGACTTATTTAATAATGTGAACAATATTGTGAATATAATCGAACAGCAATTTTTAGTGGCGACTCAGAGTCATCATTCGAGTGCTAAGAGGTAAATTGCCTGAATTAATTGCACGATCAGCTCCGATCGACTGACCCAGTTTCATTTTTAGCTTAATCGCGAGCCGATCGGGTCCACGAACTTCGCCTGTTTTTAGCGCGGCAAGAAAAATATATACACCGGCTGCTACGCGTTCTTTGCATGCGGTTTATTTCCCTCTTGATCGAGGCGTGTTACTTTTATTATTATTTTACGTAACCGAGTGGTGTTTCTTGCCGCGACACTTTATATAACTTTCTTTAATTGATGCGTTCCCCGATCCCTTGCGCAACGGCTCTCGGAAAAGTGATCACTCCGAACAATACTCCCTACTGTGGCTGTCCAATTGTTCCCGGGAGCTGGTCGATAGGTTCCAAGACGTATGATTGCCCTGTCTTTTACGACATTTCGCGAAACCGCTTCTCGTTGCGTTAAGATCGACTCCTCCGTGGAACACGGCCGACAGTTTACAATCGCGGTTGCGTTTCGTCGGCGTTACCTCACCGCGGAAATTGCGATAGCTATCTAACTCGCGATTTGTCGCGATCGTCTTTAGATAGCGGGCTTCCTGTACGTTCGGGCTCCCGTTCGCCTAAGTAAATCAAGGTCGAGTTTAATTGATCCAGTCGCGATTAAACGGTAAACCAACGGCGTCGCGCTCCTTTCGCAGCCATTGTCCGATCAGTGATCGGATTTAGCTACTTAGCGGTAACATAGACTGGCAGAGAGAAATTCTAAACACAGAGAGTGCCCTCAGAACATGGAAAGAAAGACACAGAAATGTTACAAATGCGCAAGGGATCATATATTAGTGTATAATGTATTAGATGCACGAGCAACGAGAATTTCCTTTTTGTACTTTCCATGGAAGGTTGAATCTACGAACTGAAGAAACTGAGGGGAATATATGAAATTGTGATTATGCTTCTATGTTCCACGTTCCAAGAATGTAAGGGAGAGTCTGCATTATTTATGTAATAGTCTGATGTATTAATGATGTGGGGAATATTGCTTCTCTATTTTCCCGACATTCCTGTTGCTACCAGGAGAATATCTCTCGCAATATTCACAATAATATCTGTGTACGATTTCCACCATCTACACAGCCCTTAAATGTTCTTTGAAAGAACTTCTTTCCCCTGGGGTACTAGTAAATGTGACGGCAAGGATAAAATGCCACTTTCACGTTCATTATACATGAAGCTGTTGGTGTCAATAGCGGAGGCAACTTTTCAATCTAGAAACCCCCGTACGAGTTTAATCGATATTTCATTCCCGTAAAAGATTATAGCGTACTATTCATCGTCTTTCTATTTATTATCGCGAAATTTGATCGAATCGATCATTTAATTACGGTCTTCCTGTACGGTAACTCGACTGCGAATCTTTACGCAAAATAAAAATTGATTTTTTCCCTTAACTACTATCTAGCAACATTAGAACTTCTTGAATTTTTAAAATCTTTTACCGTTTTATATTTCGCCCACAACCAATTTCTTCATAAATGCATAAAGATCCGTAGTCCAGCCGTAACCTTCGTTTCCGAGCGGTCGCGGTGTATTGCAGTCTAGAGAATGCGGTGGAGTAGTTCATCCGACCCGGTTTGCGAAATTTAGGGGAGTCATACGAGCGCGTTGAAAGCGACAAGCGGCCACTAAAAAATTATCGTCGACTGCCGTCAACGTAGCGGACTGGTGGAAGCGCAGTCGAGAAGTTTACGATGCGTCAATAGCTATTGTTCGTTGGGACGCTAACAGGAAGGATTTTATTTAGCCATGATCGTCCCACGGTCTCGAAACAACGAATGTGTCATAAACTTGGTTTCTCTTCGGACACGTTCGTCGCTTTTTCTAATTCTTCAAACTAATATAAAAAATCGATAACGTGGAGAGATGCGCGCTAAAACATGGTTGAAAAAAAGTGCAATTTCATCGATGTCCTATGTCAAAGCATTAGTGATCAAAACTTCAAACGGCAATATCTCGAAAGTGAAAGTACGTGACACACGGCGTTCTTCGTGACGACCACAGATATAACGAACGGTGGAGAGGAATTAAAGAATGAATGATCTTGATACAAGAAACTTTGCTGGAAACGATTGCGTAAGTAAATGAGCCCACGCAAACGAGCGCCGCCGTCTATGGGACGCCGCGGCGTTGCGGAAGTTAAACCCACAACTTCCCATCGACGCCGAGTGGGTCATGTCACCCAATCTAACTGACCAAAAATGGATTTCCCTGAGGGGGTAGACTCGTTTCCAGGAGTGAAAAGCGCTAGATAAAAGTCGCAGCTTTATGCTTCCGAGTGATTGTAATTACGTGCAATTTCGGAAAAGTTATTCATTTTTAAAAGGTGTACGAATACTTTGTACACTCACCGTACACTATGTGCCCATAATTATGAAAGCGGTCTAAGTCTATTTCCAGTTTCGAAAATATTAACACTAAATCAAATCCATATCGTAAAAATTACATTGAACTCCATGTACAAATGAATTCATTTAGTTTAAAACAAATGTAATGCGAAATAACTGGTAAACTCATTGTTTCCAATTTTCACTTAGAACACTTTCATAATTATGAGCGCATATCGTATTGACAGTCAGTGGGGTAAAGCGTGAAGGAATTACCTGGCGAAGTTACCGTGGACCAGGTGAGGCAAACAGGCCGTAGTAGCGTGGAGAGAAGCGGCGATATCATCCCTTATCAAGAATGGTCGGTGGAAAGCGAGCGAGGGTCTCGGAAAAAAGTAGTACGTCGAGGTCTCGCGTCCTTGCCAGTTACCCCCACCGCCGACTATGTAGTAGTACTCGCCGGAGTGGGATTTTCCTCCCCACCAGAGTTTCCACTGGTCGTTGGCTAGCCCCCACCATTCTGCGTTCCCTCTGCGCCTGCAGCGGTATGTAAGAGGCCGCACATGTTTCCCCGCGTTCCAGTCTGGCAGCGGCACTCGTGGGTGACTGTTCGTGGCGGATTTCGCGTAACAGTTCACGTTACGGATCGGTCTCGCGCAGCGAAGGACGTTACAGGGACACACGTGTGTGCTATACAGCAAAATACCACCCTACACACCGTTAATATATAGACCAGGTAGAGAGAGAATCCCAACACAGTGTGTGCGTGTGCGTGTGTGTGCCCGGAGAGTTGACTAGCGCGCGCGCGCGCAAAGGACGAGTTCTTTACTGGCAGTGCTACGCTCGAGAGCCGACACGACAGATCGCGAACGTCGTTGCGCCGACACGCAACAGAGACACCTAGAACTCCTAGAAAAACCGACGGACGAGACGACGGTCGAGCGCCGGAACAGAGCCAGTAGTCCTCGAGCTGCTACAGTGACAACAACACCTGCCCGAGACCGGACGTGTCCGACGCGCACCCCCCATATACATATAGATCTTTCTTTTTTTTACTTTTATACAAGTTTTTTGATACGAAACGGACCAAAGCCCGTTCAGAACCCACACGGTTTTTCACGGTGAGAGTCGTTCGCGCGGATGACAGCGTCGCCGAACAGTGCCCGAGGAGGAAAATTTAGTGCTGTACCTGGTGGCCACGCAGACCGAGTGTTGGATACAAGGATATTCCGGGGTTGTTACGGAAACTAGTGATCTACCCGCTGACGTCACCTACGTGCTTTCGTGATTCGATCCAGTTACGAGAATAGTGCTCGCGACCGAGACACACGTGAGTATCGGATCCACCGCTCACTCACTGTCTTTCTTGCTCGATCGCTCGCTCGCTCGCTCGCTCCAGATGCACGCGCGAATTAAGCACGCCTGAACGTGAACGAGCAACGTTCAGCCGCGCACTTCTCGCGGTAATTTATGCGCGCGTACCGATCCTATTGTACAACGCGTCACGCGATCGCCAACTTCTTGCGAGAACATCTAACCCTTGGCGATTTCCACCCCTATCGACTACATTTTGTCTTTCATAGTCGTGCTCCAGATTCGACACTAATTGCACCCCCACCGATCCACTATTCAGATTTTTATTTAATAATTGTTCAGTTTATTCGCACTTACCAGAAAGCTCCTACGTGTTCCGAAAAGAAGCTTTGAAATATTGTTTTAACTGTTTGCTGACCTCGCGGATCTTCGTGCAATGTGTCGATTACAAGGAGTAGAAGTTTACAGAAATTGTAGAGAAATGTAAAAGTATCTTTGAATAACAACCATTTAAACAAGGAAACACGAAGTCGTCAGAAGTGTGCCTGGGTTAGTTTTCCACCCCTATCGACTACATTTTGTCTTTCATAGTCGTGCTCCAGATTCGACACTAATTGCACCCCCACCGATCCACTATTCAGATTTTTATTTAATAATTTTATAGTTTATTCACACTTACCAGAAAGCTTCTAGATGTACCGAAAAGAAGCTTTGAAATATTGTTTTAACTATTTCATTGACCTTTTCTCGGGGTGATCATTCACATTGCACATTTTAGTAGATTACAAGGAGGAGAAGTTTCCGTAAAATGTAGAAACATGTAAGAGTATCTTTAAATAACAACCTTTAAACAACGAAGCCCGAAATCATCGGAAGTGTGTCGAAAAAGTGGTCGCAAGTGTTTGACGCTCGCAACGCGGGTCGTTCAAGTGTAAAGCAAAAGTGGGTGAGATATTATCCCAGGATGTTCGGTGGAACTATTCCCCGAGCAGCGTGCGAGGGTTAATCGATTGTGCAGTTGCATTCGTGCATTAGCGGTGTTTGATGATTCGTCGATTTCAATGAATGTTATGCGCAGTGTGCACAAACTGCCAGCTGATTTGAAAATATTGCGGCTGATTTTGTTTTAGTTTTGCTCGTGGATGTCTGCAAGGTGCGAGAAAATATTTAACAGCGTGACAAATAAGTAATGTACCAGACTGAGAAATCATTTTTACGTTGGTACGGGATTTCTCGAGTTCTCCGTAACAGTATTTCTCAATGTAACGAACTTTCCCGACCCTGTGTACGTCATCGAGAGAATTGTTTACATTCTAAAGTGATCATTTTCCTTCATGGCTGCTCGCATAGTGGTATTTCAAGTTTAATGCTCTTTCTACGGTATCCTTTCAGATTTCCTTCTTGTTGTCCTCGTGTAGGTGCAATAGAACTCGTAAAAACATGTTGTCTTCAAAATAACACACATTAAAGGATTAAAAGATTGTAGGTAGTCCATTGTATTCACTGGATATACAGAAATTGTTCGAGAACGAAGTACATAGTCACCTCTCTTGAACTACACCATTTTTCATTTCGCGAACAGTGATTTCGGTGCTGCCGTTGCTCCGCAAAATTGAGGAACATCGATCCGCGCAAAAAGCGAAATGAAATTTTTCCTCGAGCATCTAGTGGAAAAATGTAACGATGCGCAATGGTATCGCGAACGGTGGAAAACTGGCTCTAGATGTATTTACGCGAGCAATTATCGATCGCGCCTGCATTGAAATTGAGGTTTCGCGGTGGCGCAGGGGATGTCACGTAGGAATAGCAGTCGCGGGAGCGCGGTCGATTCATCGCATCGGAGGCGGCGCTGGCTCGCGCTGTGGAATGCGGCCCCATTTTAAATCGGCGATCGGAGTTGATCGTCGATCGCGATCCAGAAATCGCGACAGATCGCGGCGCGTGTTTCGTTTTTTCCGCCAAGGTCGCCGTGGCGCAAGCGATCTGGAGCGACAACGGTGACTCAGTCTCGTCAACGTTACATCAAATAAACATGCCTATTACGACAAATTACGTTAAGGTCGCGTACACCGTCTGGAACGAGCATTTCCTAACGCGGAAACGGCGATTTCCATTCGCGCCTCGACGCTCCGGGTACACGTGGACGTTAGCGCGTTCAACGGGTTAACAGATTCGATCGGCTAACCGGGTCAAGGGAGCCGTGTACCAATTCCCTCCGCGGTTCATGATCGTTTGCCACTGCGCTGTTGGGAAACGTCCGAAAGGTGACGCTTTCCTTACGAGCACTCGCGCAAACTTTAAGGTAAAGGCACCGGTAATTGTGCCCGTAATTTATTAGGTCGTTCGGAAAGTAATTTCGTTTTTCGTGTAGAGATGGCATTGCTTCCATTTGTTATTACTAATTACCATTTAAACATTTTTTACAAATTTTCAACACATTTCGACCTACAAATGTTATCACTAGACTGCGGATCTTTATGCAAACTAAAAAATGTTTGCATTGATTGCAAGACATAGAAGTGAAATAATAATTTCTTTCTTCTTTTAATTATCTGATTAAGCTGAAATCAATACGCTGATGTCTTTAAATCTTTTTAATATGTCCACTGTGCTTTAAATTGTGCTCACCCATTTTTGTCATAAATGCATAAAATCCGCAGTTTAGTTATTACCAATGAAAATAGGACTTTATTTGGCACCACTCTCTCTTGAGGCTTGCCTACAAAAACTGAAACTTGCATAAACATCCGCAGTCTCGTTATTACTTAACCTTATTTTAAATTGCGCAAAATCCTGGTATATCTTGACAGCTGACATTTCTGCCTTGTAGTGCTTCCTAACCATTCAAGTATTTTTTGTGATCGCATAAAATCTGCAAAATCAAAGTACGCATTTTCTTCACCTTTTTTATCACCGCGAGTGCACGAAAGAAAAAATTGTATGCTGTTTAAGCCCCACTTCTGATCCAGAGCTAGCATTAATCTTTGTATTTGATCAAGGACTGACAGGTTCATTGAAATAGAATTTTTTCTATGCCAATGTGGGGTGAAAATTTTATGACTTTAAGTCGGAATAATATTTCCCATCCAATTTCTCTATTGCAACTACGACAAATGGTGTAAAATGCAGAAACGCCATCGTAGCTTCTCCCTCAGTCTTTTTGCAAGCTATGAATGCATAAAGATTCGCAGCCGAGTTACAGTGCAGACACGTTAATTGAATATGCAAATCGATATGGACATTTGCCTTGAAAATAACACGACTGATTCCCCTGTATATTATATTTCTATCAGAGGTATTTCTGTATCATGTACACGCTCACAAGATAAAAGTGAAACGGAAAAATTTCATCAAACACCTTCGCTAGAGGGTAACAATAGTACATGAACGCGTTTTAATGGTGTGCAATTATTATAAAACGTCTGTTGGTAATTGTTCGGAAAATAGTTGTGTTCGTTAAGCCGTTTACAATCAGCGCAACGACTGCGTGCACATTAAAGTTATGCACTTCACGCCACTATACGGTGAATATTAATTCCGGCATGAATTTTCCATTTCTAGATCTTTCCTAGTTATTGTTCTTCCTGCAATATGAATTTCCTCGATTGAATTACAAGCAGCCGGAATTAAAATTTCTAATGTTCCAGCTACCAGTTTGCATTAGACTGCCGACAAAGTTCTTTACCACTCGCTGGTGCAGTTAGGTTAGCAGAATTTGTGACGACATTATTCTTCTGTTCACGGAGTTCAGTGCTCACTTTTTCTGAATTTTTTGTGGAATATTTTGCATGCCGATACCATTCGCTTGTCTTCTGTATAATTTCCGTTTTGAACGTGTTACGCTTTCAAAACAGACATTAACGGCTGATAACCGAACGAATATATCCAATTTTTCCCTGGAACGATTTTTCCATTTCCATCGACAGAGGATTCCGACAAACATCGTCCGGGGAAACCGGGCCACGCGGTGCTCGAAATTTCGAAAACCCATTTCTTCCATCGATCGGGCCTCGACTATTTGCACGGTAAATACACGGTCGCGCCCGAAACGCGATTCGCGCGAATCCTCGAATTATTTCGATGGAATTTCCGAAGGAATGGAATCGCGAGCCAATTAATCGGCATTTCCGACTTAATTAACCGTTAAAAATCGGAACGATGCGGCTCATGAATAACCCGCGGCGTAAACAGTTTTATCGGGTCTCCGTGGCCCCGCCAGAGTCCGTACATGAAATTGTTCCTCGACGGCTAACATTGTCACTCGTAAATCTCTTTTTTTCTCTCTCCATCTCTCTCTCTCCCTCTCAACGGTTCCAATTTTTTCCACGATTTAGTCACGCGAGTCAAGGAAAACGGAATTCAATAGTCCCATCAACACTGAAAAGAGAGAGATATATGTAGTGATAGAGCAAAACGGAGGGAGAGAAAGAGATAGATACGCATTCATTCGTCCCTCTACCTGCCCGCCATTGAGTGGCACGAGGCAAACGAATTATCCAACTCGTGCCGTCCATCGAAATCGGATTATCGTCGATTCCTCTTCATCCCTCTGCCCCTCCAGCCCCTCTTTCCGCCGATATATCGATTTTCGAGGCTATGTACCGGCAACTTATTTCCCCGGCGCGGCGGTGCCGTAAACATTCGGCTCTCTAAGCATTCGTCGCGCAGATTAATCACGAGTTTAATTGGAAAATCTGACTCGGTAAATAAAGCGTTTGAACCTCGCGCAAACACGATCCCGCGTCCGTGTCGCCGCGCTCGTAATTATATCCAACTTATCGGTAAACAACGGATGTTGCGATCAAAAATCGGCTCGCAGTGTCCGCTGCGCCGCTCCCCGTGGAAATTCGTTTTGAACTGCTCTTCGTTTAACGCGTCGTTTCTGCAATCCGATAAACATCGATCCGCCTCGCTGTTTTCGAAATTGTTTGTCGCGATATACTGTTCGCTTTTAAAAACCGTCTTCTCGAGAGAAGAAAGACCATGAGATCTGTTCTCAGATCGTGCAGTTCCCGTTTTCTTAGATCGAATATTTACTTTATACGGTGTCCAGCGCATCGCTGTAACGCTTTTGATCCGGAAAATGATGCTGATTTTTTTTTTTTTAATTTTAGAATATAATTTCTCCTCTATTAAGATCATTGCGGGAAGAAGTAACATTCAATTTACACAGTTTCTATTTCTTGCAATGGATGCAGATCATTTTTATTTTGCATAAAGATCCGCAATCTAGTTATGATACTTACCATTTCGTCTTGAAATCTGAACAAAATTGGAGGTGAAAAATTGAAACATCATGAAAAAGAAAGTGCTGACAAAAAATTTGCTATAAATACTTTTTTACGCAGAATTTTGTGCTTTATCCGAGTTCGAGCAAAAATATTGATACCACGATTAAAAAACAAAGTTACAAAAATCAGATCGCAAGTGTGCGTGTCAGGCACGGAGTTGTTTCCCGTTCAAGACGCAAAACTTGCACTCGCAGCTCGCAGATTTAATTTAATTTCGCGCTGGTGCTGCGAAAACGCTTCGTTTCTAATGCTGGCGCGATTCGGCGAAAACACAAGGGGAAAACGCGAGTAGTTAACGAGTCAGCCCCGCTTTTCTCGCGCGTTTCCCCGCTCTGCTCTCCGCTCGCCGAAAATTAATATGCCGTTATTGAAGGCCCAGAGAATTTCGTCCCGGCAATAAATTCCGCTTCCGTCGGGTTCCTACGCGACGAAAGCAAGATTAAACGTAGTCACCGTGGAAAAAAGGGGATGGGGGATGCGAAACGAGGGTAGCGACGAAGGAACGGGGAACGGGGTCGCGTTGTCGGGTATAAAATCAATCGTGTGCTCGGGAAGCAACGACGCGCGCGTCTCGTCGTAATTAGTGTCCTCTGCTAATTATCGGGCCGCGATTCGCGCTGCCTTTTCGTTAATGTCGCTGCGAAGCGCGTCGCTAAAGCGATTACGGTGATGCGCGGTCTCGAGAATGAATTCCATCCGAACAAAGTAGGCACGGAGGTTACAAAAAAAGGCAGAATTTCTTTCCCAATTTATTGCGAATTTTCTACTGCTTGAAAACTGAAGCGATTTTATACCGGAGTACGTTATGATGCCATCTTGCACAGTCTTTCCTGTTTCCTACTATTTTTCCTTGTTTTTCTCGCAGCAATTTTTCGAACTGTCTTTTTCAGAATTGTCTATATTGATCGTAAGATAAAGGAGCCACATAAATATTTATTTCTCTCTATTTAGTAACTTTAAAGAGTTGCAAATGTAGACAAAAAGAGTTTTTCAAAAACCTGGATTGATTTCAGTCAGATTTCGTACGATTTTTATGGCAATATGTACTTAAATAAATCAGTGCATACTAAAATCATTTGCACGTCACTAATTATAAATAAAGTGTGCGCACAGTTTTGCATTCGATCTAATTATTGCAGTCTAAACCAACGGTTTCCAACCCTTATACTACTACGCCTACCAGAAAAAAATTTTTTCCTCGCCTCTCTACTTTTTAATTTTTTCATAAATCTGAACTAAAGTTGGGAATGGTCGTGAACAATGTGAATCACACAATTGTAAAAATAGTCTGTCTGTACGAGATATAAAGTGTGAAATTTCCGTTCGGATAGAACTCGCGGACCGAGTATTAATTTCGCCGAGAATTAAGAAAGTTTCGTTTGAAAAGACTGGAAATTACGGTCGCGCGAGTCGAGTGCGTCACCGGTGTTAATATTTACCCCCGTGAGAGAGACAGATTAAAACGGAGAACCGTGAAATAGGGAGAAAGTAATTGCTTTTGCCGGCGTGATAGCGCGTTCCCATTGAGGAACAAAGCGATTCAGAAATAACGAGGCGCGTGAAACAGTTCGAAGCTAAAAATAATGCTCCCCGCGCCACGGCGGCGTGACCTAATTAATCCGAGGAAACGAATTACCGCTCAATTACTCGCCGGAGAGTTTCTATAATCCCGGCGCGCGCGGCGACGCACGTGTGGTGATTTGTATCGCGTGGCGTGCTCGCGAGCAGACAATGTTCCAGCAACTTTTTGCACTTGGCCGCCTGTAATTGAAAAGCTGCCGTTCGAAAACGATGCAATTCCGCGAGCACGTCCTTCGGACGTTTTTCGTCCTCGTTGATTTACGCGGCCGAGCCTCGCGGATCGCGCTCCACTAATTTTGTTTCACCGGTTTGTTTTACAATCCACCGGCCATTTCGATCGATCCAGTTCAATATTTACGATCGGTTTTTCGATCTGCACGGTCTCGGCGAGTTTTTGCGTTCGAGGAGAATGCGCGTGAACACGCGTAGAAGGATATTTCTGCGAACGTCCGAGAAAAACTGGGAAAATCATGATTTCTTACCGCGGCCGGCATTCACCGAGACCGGAACACATTGTGCACCGTTCAAGGCCACTCCCCTCGCTATGATTCTTCTCGCGACAGTCGAACAACGTGGCGGAGGACGATTTTTCACCGGATAGACTAGCTCTTTTTCTTTCTTTTTTATTTAAGCACTTTAAACTACTTTGAAATACGAGTGAACACAATAACAATTACAATCTTTGGAAAAAGAATGCATACAAAGAGAAGCTTCAACGGTTGAAGGCCCAGACTATGTAGGGCATTTATTAGTGATCAAGGATCTCTCGCAGCCCTGGTTTCATTTACACTGGCTATCGTTGATAATACCTACCCACGCTAATGAAGCAGAGCTAGCTTACAGTGATCAGCACGCATTCCGTTAACCGTAACAATTAAGCTTATCCAAAGTTTTAAATGGGCAAACCAGAGGGTACAGAACTTCCATTGAAAAATTTCTACTAGTTTCTTTTCTCCCGTTGTCTCTATTCTGCGCGATTCAAGCGAGCATGCTAATTGGAAATTGAAAAAGCTTCCGTGGACCCCGAGCTCCCTCGGAATTTTCTTGATGAACACTATCGCTGACGTAAATGAACGTCTCTTTTTCATCTGATGTGTATTACGAAAGAATGACCATCGCCAGGGCAGAGTCTGAGCAACGGTTTCCATGAAGACATTGATGAATGGAAACACTCCGAGCGATGAGAACGTGTTTTCAAGTTCGTCACAGTCGGCTTTAATTCAAATTGTCTCTTAAATGGCACGTGTCCTTAGTGTTTCTCTCTATGGAGCACCCTGTATATTCGCAACGATGTATATTCATCCCTCTACTTAGACAGAGTATCTCTTCCTTTCTCTCCTTGACTTTGCGTCGTTTCAACGGCCGCGTGCCTCCTGAAGTTCAAGCAGAAGAAAATTCAAGTTGAATCGAAATCTCGTGTAAAGTCGCGATCTTCAAATTTTCCGACATTTTTGGAGGCACGCCAATATCCTCCATGAAAATGAGACCAGATTCATTGCCTGCGAAATTATGACAATTTCAATTTTTCGGAAATCGAGAAAGCTTCGCAACGCCTTCTGGAGCGATCGCATATTGACATCGGGCGTTCTCGGAGGAATATAAATATATCTCGTTGGCAAACACGATAGTGCGCGGAGCTATTGTCGCGACGGCGCAACGTGTGCGGGCGTTAATTAAAACGGTACGGGCCGGACTACTCACCCGCATTCCCGTGTTTGTTGAAACTGCGCGAGCAACAACAAACGGTTCGCGCCAGGGGTACGGTGTAACATTGCCCATCACCTTTCGAACGGAAGCTCAAACTTAGCTCCGCTGCTCATCGGTTCCACCACCACCACGTAATCTGCGTTTTCTACCTATAATATCTATTTCACAGCTTCGCTCATCTCCCGGTAGGTGGTCTCCGCGGAACGTTTCACGGAAATAGACGAAAGAATTTATTTTGCAGTAAAAAAATAAGGCTCGAGCTTTTTCAAAACAGGATACGTGCAGGAAATTATACCGCGAGATCGAGGATGTTGAAAAATTCATGAAGAAGACGTTCTACAGAAATGGACGGTGGACGAATTTCTTTTTTAAATTTCTTTCGCAGCGGAAACATGGAATTTTTTCGAAATCGAGATACGTAGAGAAAATGATACACGAGATAGCCATTTGTCTACGAAAATGTTGGAAAATTCATGGAGAGGTCGTTCCACGGAAGTAGGCAAGGGATGAATTTCTTTTTCAAATTTCTCTCGCGGTGGGAACACAGGTGGAGATTTTTCGAGGACAAGATAGTTACAGGAAATGATACACGCGAGATATTATCCGGAGGAAAAATGTTACGAAATTCGCGGAAAGATATAAAAATGTAAACAGCGTTTATCGCATGTTTTCATTGATCTTACGAAACGACCGTCAGTTTTTCCCCGATTCGTGGTTTCTGTCCGCGGACAGTGACAGAACTAGGTACACGCTCTACCGATCATTATCACCGGTTTTTATACAGCAACCAAGCAATTTGGGATAGTTAACAAACACTATGATAGCACTCGTGCGCCGCTGGCTCTCGCTTTGTATCGACCGTTTCCTGTATAACATTGAATCAAACGATTATTCACGTTACATTACGCTCGAATAGGAAACGGAGTTTCCGTCGAATAATGTGGTCTAAATAATTGTTAGCGCTGCACAAGCACCCGAAATGATAGAGCTATTAATGCACGAACACCTATCGACATCCTCTACCTCGCACACTTTACAATGAACTCCGAATTGTATTAAATCAATCCACAACTAACCCCCCTCGTGATGAAGACTCTGCGAACAGAGTCTAATAATTATGTTATTCGTTTAATTAAAATTCTTCACTGCTATTCTAATTCGAACACCGAATTTTTCTTCCGCCCTGAAATATTTTCGTTTTATATAATTCTCTTAATTTGATCGATATAAAACTGATATAATACCTCGTACAATGCTTTCAGCAGTTTCTTAAAATATTCAATACTACAATAATGGTAGAATTATCAGCGGCACCTCTGAGTCGCCACTCGAGTGCAAAGACCTAATGTACAGCTATTGGAGAACATATAGCGTTAGCTCGCAAAAAGGAGGGAAGAAGAAACAATACTTCATTCCCCTTCTACGCGCTTTCCCCCACGCTTCCGCCCGGTCACGTGACGCGTTCCGTCTCTGTCGTGCACTTAGATACACTTCAAGATCCGGCTTCGGATAACATTCCGCGTTCCAAAATTACTTCATCTACCGAAATTCGTTTAACCTTCGATTAAACTTACACATCACTTTCCGTACAATTGGTTACATAGAACACCATACGACCCCAGCATAAATAAATTTTTATTGAATAAAATAAAGGTGTAGTCGACACCTTTGTTTATGCTTGAAACGCTGAATTTAAAGTTTTGAGATGATAAGTACACTACGCGAGTAATTAAAAGTTAAACGCGCGTTCTAACCGCGTTGCATTAGGATCAGCGTGCTCGTGACGCAAGCGGGGTTTATTGATTCGCAGAATCCAATATAACGAAGCCAACCACGAGGGAGGGGTATCTGCCGTGGTTTTATAGGCCGTACGTATTGTTGGCAAAAATCGTCGTCTGAGGTCGCGTTCGACGATCGATTCCCAGCGTCCTATATTTACGCCGAGTCGACGATGCTCGGCCGCGCAACTCTTCCACAAGATCCTACGCGAAATCGTCGTGCAGCTATGACAACGCTTGTGCACCTAAGATTTTACATAATCGATTACGAAACCGGGAAACTCCCCGACGCGTAAATGTCGGTTAGGCGTTACGCACCGCGCCGCGCGTCGGTTTCATTTAATCGGGTTCCCGCGGATTGCATTTCTAAAACTGCAGTCTACCCTCTGCCCTTAGAACCTGGCGACAACTTATCTTCGTATCGAATATTGCTGCATTATGTAATTAATTACCTGTCGCAAATAGCTGCGTGGCAGATCCTATAGGAAGAAACGCGCATTGCGGCTTGAACAGAGAAATTGAAAGTTTGCGGAGTCCACAATAAGGAAATAGGTGAATTTTTACTCTGCGGAGCATGTGGGCGTTAGGAATAATAAAATTGCATAATATCGAAAGCCATAATAAATTAAGAAAATAGTAGTGTTGCAAGTTTCGCGTACCCGATTCCTTTGAACTAGACTGTGGATCTTTACAGAAAGTAAAAATCGTCCGAGTTGATCGCGAAATTCATTCTCGTAATCACAAAATCAGTTTACTTGAAACCAAATTATGAAGCTTGTCTTTGTATTCATTCTTTTCTCAAAGATCGTAATCTGCATATTTATTGTTAAGAGACACTGTTATTGCATTCACTTGTCGTTATTCTCGTAAAGCAAAATAAACCCGGAAGGATTTAAATTGCTACAATAAGAAAAAACGAAAAAAACAATGAACCTAATGAATGATGAAATGAAATTGCAGCAAAACCAAAGTATTCCCTTCTTCGAAGGCTCGTCTAGAGTTGCGAGGCCGAAGAAGCCGGTAAAAATTCATCCGCGGGGTAGCAGACCGAAAAAATAATTAGATCTTGGCTCAGCCTCCTTCCGTTTCACTGAAAAGGTATCTTCGCGTGCCAGTTTCACGGATGGCGGAAGAAACAATGATAAAAGGAGAAAAAAATACATGAAGAGAGAGAGAGAGAGAGAAAAAAATACATTCTACACGGTCCCGTGGCGTTCGTCAAGAGTCTGGGGGCTGGGGTAACGGCGAGACAGAGGGTACGGGACTTGCGAGCAATTATTTCGGACGTATTGTGCGACGTGATCGCGGGCACAATATGACTGGGGGACTCGACTGATGCGTCGGTGTTTACCGTAATAAATCCCCATGAGACGTTATTGCTTGTTTCAAGCTCGTTATCAAGTGTAACAGCTTTTATTTCACCTTGGCCCGAGTCGGCCAGGAGGGGTTGCACATTTTTCGAGGGTGCCGCGCGAGCGCGCGATGAAGAGAGCCGCAGGACGAGAGGGAGAGAAAGAGAGAGAGTGAGGACTCCGGGGCTCGTTAAGGGCCCTCGAGAAAATGACGGGGTTGCCAAACGAATCTCGAGTTTGCCCTGTAGTTCAGCGTAATTTTAACCCTCGGACGCGTAACGCGCGCGTGTGTGCCCCGGCCACCGCGTGTTTGCTTTGGCAATTTCGCCTCGTTTAGCAGCGGCGACCGCTCGGCCCGCGATCGAAATTACACGAGTTCGCGGTGTTTCGCGCGCGAGCGGCCAACGTTTCGGTCAGGTTAGACAGCGGGCATCGATATTGACCCGCGAACCTAACTCCGATGATTAACCAGGCTACCTGGTCCCCTTGTTAGACCTCTTGCCGATTTTTCCGCGTTTATTTCTCGGGAATGATAAAAACCTCGTGCACTTGGTACTTTGCATAATTGTTGTAAAGCGACAGAGTGACCGGTGACGTGTAAGCCCCTTTGAATAAATCTGGTTCTGTCGCTAGCTAAGAGGAGATCCTAGTTTCATGCACCTTTTGTGCTATTTGTGACAACGTTTAAAGTTTCCACTAGACGGTACAAGTGAGCAGCAAGCCTTGTAATGTCTTTGAAAGCTACAGTCACTAGAAAGAAAGAGAAAAATTTCTATGAATCGTGCCTATACACCGATAAAAGAATGCTGTGCGCGTGTAATAGATTCTGTTTGAAGACTCCATGACGAGTCTGACTCGATCGTATATAGTACGAGAAGATTAATCCGTAATATTGTGGTCGGCGGGCTATAGACGATGTTGAAAAACGAAGAAGGATGATCATAGGATGGAGTCCCGAAGAAGGAGCGTACGACAATCTCAGCTGGCCTGATCAACTTCGTCTTATCTAATCGTCTTCGCGCAGATAAAGTCGACGAAAACTTGGTGAAGAGGATCTCGGTAGATAGGACGTTTATATCGTAGGATAGTTGTAGTTATCGCATCCTTGCTTCCTAATCTAGCAGGTCTGTGAAAACACCGTCGAGACGGCTAAAGAGGGGTGACGAGCTCGAACAGGGCCGCGCCATAGGCATCTCACGTCGTTTCCCACGGTTGTCGCTGAAAAGTAAAAGTGGATCGGGACACACGATCGAGGGTAGTTCTCGGAAGAACAACCCCCAACACGTATCGCGGAATGTCAGTTGGCGGCGTCGAGTGACCCAGTGGCCCGTTTTCCATGCGATTTACACGACCCTCCAAGTTCAAAGTGGTTGAGGCAAGTCGTGCATAAGCATTATCGGCTCTATAGTCGAGGCAGGTGCTTCGCGTCCGTGTTCTAAACGAAGCCTTTCTCTGCCCTATGGCCTCGTGGCAGGCCCGAGACGACTTACAAAGAAGGCCGTTGAAAAACTCGGCAATAATTATCCGCTATGTGCAGCGAACGCGCGCGCGCCGCGCTCGTAGCGTGCGGTTTCCACCGGCGTGGACGGCGTAATCGTTCGCCGCCATCTTGCCGGCGAATATTTCCCCGCTGGAGGAGCGTAATTGCTTTTAATTACGGGACAATCTGTTTGCGTCCACGTGGAAATGCATTGCTCAACCGGAACGTTACTATTCGGATATTTCTACTTACGCTTTTCGGGGCAACCACCCTGCTCACCAGCAACCCTCGTTCGTTCGAACAATTTTCTTCGCAACTGTGTTGCCGTTCGTTCCTTAAGGTGCAATTAGATCATCTTGTTTCTACATAAAGATCCGCGATTACACATGACCAGACTGCGGATCTTTATCTACTTATAGGAAAATTGAGTTGATAAAAATTGAAGATGTCGATATATGATTTCTCCTCTATCAAGACCATTAAGGAAAGGAATAACATTCAATTTAGTTTCTATTTCTTGCAAATCGATGCACACAATTTTTATTTCGCATACAGATCCGCAGTCTATACATGACGTTGTAAAAATTCATTCGCATCCAAATACTCAGACACGCACGAGGCAAGGATGAAGCGGTTCATATTTTGCAAAATTGTCAGGCCCTCGAAAATATTTCTACGAGACCAACTAGCCATGCCGCGAACGCGATAGAGGTGCCAACACTTGCGTACACTATTGTACCTCCGCGCGTAGCCAAGTAACTGATATTTCTGTGAAACCCAGCTAATTCGCGAGCGAGTGGACGAGCGAAATGCGAAAAGCGCGCGATAGTCGTGGGCTACGTGACGCGGCCAGGGAACGTTCCCACGGGTCCGACAGTGTCCCAGGCATTAAACGCAGCCAAAAACGTTCGAATCTTCTAGTCGATGCAGATAAGCGACCGGGGAAAGGTCCGCGATTATCGGCGTTTTCGCCGGAACTGCGCAGAAACGACGGCATCGCAAATACCGTCGAAACGAGTCGAGGGCCGTTCTCCACCAAATAACTTCGGCCGTCTGTTTGAACAGTCTGTCGATTCCGGATCTTATCGGGCGTCGTGTTTTTTCCGCTCTTTTTATTATTTTTCCAAAGCGAACGTCGAACAACCACGAGAAATATTCGCGTGGCGGTTTTTTCTTTTCTCGATCATCGATCGTCGAGCGTGCGCGCGCGCGCGCGCCCGCGTTACGTTTTCTAGCTTTATTTATCTACTCGATGACTACACCGTTCGCGTTCCGCTCGCGGTCGATTTCGCGAACAGGCGAATTATGGTCTCGCCGAACGGATTAAAACGCGACCATAAACACCGGGCACGCGGTGACGTTAACGGCGGGGGCGTTAGCTGACAACGAACGATTTTTGGATGCTGGTTTATCGAGACTTTCGCATGGTTCGACATCGTTAGGGGAACGTGCATGTTGCAGGAAAATTGTAGGAGAGACGCGAGATAAACCGATTTTTGCAGTTGTTGTTTGCTCTATTCTTGTTTGTGCGAGACGAGCCTGGATTAATTCGAGTCTCTAGTTTTAATCTAATGTGATCATGCTCGAAGTTCTTTGTTTTCTTTATTTCGTCCTGAAGTTATGCTGACGTGTGTGAATATGAAGCATTCTTTACTTCTCGCAAATACTTTAATGCAAATAGCAGTTTATAAATCATTGAGTTTATTCCATAACGAGTTATATTCGTCGTACACAGCTGAGAGGTTAAAAGATAAGCTGTAGTTTATACGTATTTAAATATAGATACAGAGGCATTGTTTATCTGCATTAGATGCCAACTGTGCTTTAATTTCATTCTTAAAATGTTCGCGTCCCTGAAGAACATATATACATAGAATGGTAAAGAGATAATGTTACTGATCAGTCTAAAATAAGACCGTTATTTATGATTTTATTCAAGACATAATCGTCTACAGGATTTGCACTCCAAATTCACCCTTTTGCAAGTAATTATATATTTATTTAGATCTAGGTTCAATACTCAATACTTTATTAAAAATACTTTATCTGCAAATAAAGAGAAAAACAGAGTACGCGAACTCGTTTAGCAGTTTTTACCCGAGTAAAAAGTACAAAATTTCCCACTTGGAAACTGAAATTCTCCAAATACACTATTTCATTTGAAACGATTGACTAAGCTTATTACTTTTCGCCTGACAGAAAGAGAAAGCCATCTCGATGGAAACGTGTTTAAGGTATTAAAAGTCTCCGCAGTGCTTCGAAACTCGCTTACTTTGAAATACTTTCGAAAGATGCTAAAAAGATAGATCTTTTGAAACTCCTCTGGAGGAACAGCTTGTAAAGGCGAATTGTAGAAAAACATAATAGGTAGCTGTCGCAAGTCCGGCGAAGTTTCGTGAAAGGTTGTCGACACAGCTAGGTAAAATTCCACGTTTCTGTGGTGAATTTCGTAAGCGGCCCGCGCGTTTACCCTTATCTCACGGAACGCTCGAGCCGTGGTAATCATAAAGAATTATCAGGAAGATTATGACGATCTCGCGTGATGATAATTAACCTTGATCTGATAACGGGAGTCCTTAAACACGAGCCGGATCGCAAAAATTCTATGACTCTTTTAGCGGGCCGCGCCCACGGACCTCCCTGTTCTTTATTCGAACACCCTCTGCACTCGGAGCTATATTAACTCGAAAATTAAACATTTCTTCCGCTACCTAGAATAATTCCATTCTATATATTGATATAACATCTCGCACAATACGTAAATGTATGGTAATTGATTAGATACCAACATATTCAATAAACTAAACAATAAGGATTAAGAAATGAATTTCTTAGAACCTTTTTGAGAAACATTGTTTAAACATTTCCGAAAAATTGTTCCCTTTCATTTTTATGTCTTCCTAATGCTTCTGAACACGGCTATTATAATTAACCCTTTGCACTCGGAGCTAATTTAACTCGAAAATTAAAATTTTCTTTTCTGACACGTAGAATATTTCCATTCCATATGATTTTAAAAATTTGTGAATATGACATTGATGTAATACCCCGCACAACATTTCAATGTTTAATAGAACTGATTAGACACCAGCATATTTAATTATGTAAATTATATTTTAAATAATGGTGCGAACGTGTGAAGGAACGCATTACACCAGCGTTTCTATGTTACATAAAACTCCGCTGTCTAACGATGAGAAACGAAATGCGTGGTATCCGCGTCATAAAACACTGTAACGTTTAATTATTCATTCGATAAAATTGATCGCGACGGTCTCCCAGTAAAGTAAACTTCGTAATAAAGATCCGTATCGGGGAGGGGAAGAACTCTTCCTCGCTCGAAGATTAGATAAAGTATAAAGTGTTCTTAGTTGTGAAGTACAAAGTACTAACTTCCCTCTTGACTAGCTATTTTATTGTTAATACACAGCAGCCACCTATCTATCCGAACGAAATATTTGAAAGCACTTATCGTTTTTGGTAGATAAAAATCACTGTAATGCTAAACGTTTAAACCTGATGCATGATTTGTATTATGAACAGACATGCAAGTCAATTATACAATTCTTATAAACATAGGTTTAGAACGTTCAATTTTTCATGTATACGAGAAATAGCGTGTTCATCGTTGGTATGAGCTATCAACATTCATCGAATTCATTTTTAAAGTGTTTGAAGCGAAGAAACATTTCAAGATTTTATGGTAAACATGAATAGACCTATTTCAATATTCTTGAGTGTCAATTATATTTCATATAGCTTTTAATAAATACAATTATTTTAGCTAGTGGAGCTTGTAAATGGAAATTTAGCTGGAACATTGTTAACCCACGGTCAAAATGGACCGCTATCCGAGAGTTAAAACAATACCTACACAGAAAGCGAGGTCGTGAACGGTAGAATGTTCAGGAAATAACAGAGAAACGTCGGAGGTTCACCTCTAACCTTCAGCACTCGAGTGGTGACTCGAGAATCCCGACTTTTT
This sequence comes from Lasioglossum malachurum, assembly GCA_028455605.1. Taxonomy (NCBI): domain Eukaryota; kingdom Metazoa; phylum Arthropoda; class Insecta; order Hymenoptera; family Halictidae; genus Lasioglossum; species Lasioglossum malachurum. The sequence goes on along the minus strand of CM052319.1, from coordinate 10,062,240 downwards.
TGGGAATCCCGATTTTTTACAGACATGTCACCTTCTCTTAAATTCTTCCAAGCAATGCAACTTAAAGATTTCAAGCTATGTAAGTACTGAATGCGTTATGTACCTATACTACTACTGTATTACTGTAAGATGTCATGTCAACATGATGTGTACCAGACCGTGTGTCAATCCGAATGTATAGCTTTCTAGTCCTCTCCACTCAAGCTTAGAAATAAAAAAAAAAATCCTGATAAATTCGAGAATCCCGACATTTCCGAGTACCCGAAAAAACTTCGTGTCCCCGACCCGATATTTCGGGTTCTCGCACAGCCCTGCTGCTAATGTATTGATAATAGAAAACTGAAGTTGAAATTCACTTTGTGACAAACTTCCACCGATTCCGTGTCCCTATTAGCACCGAAAGTGGCCAACCACGGAGCATGAATCCGGTCAAGGGTTAACCGCGCGTATCAAGCCCTAGTACAGTGATTCCCAATCTCTCGGGGGGAGGGGCGGCGTTATCTCGCCGCGCTGTTATCTAAAGCGATACACTTTCGGGTGCAGGTATATCTGAAAAAAGCGAATCCGTTTCGGAGGGCAACGAAACAAGGGGGCAGGAAAAGGGTCATAGTTAGACGGGGTAGCGCAAGAAATAGAGCGAACCTGCGACGCGAAAGCAAAAGAGGAACACACGCTCGGCATTCGGTGGCACGAGATAACCCCGGCAGGTTAAAGGGTTGCGGTTCACGATCGATGTTATCACGAAATTGGGATCGTGGGCGCGCGATCCCGTCTCTGATAACGTTTCGACGGTGCCCCTCTCTCCGCGTCCTCCTCTCGTGATATCAGTACATCCGGCTGTCCTTCTCTGCCGTGGCTGATCGCGGCTGCGTAATATCGCTCGACGACGTTAATCGCGATAGAGCCGTTATATCGCGATATGCGTGCGTGCACGCGCGTAAAACGCCGCGATAAACTTCACCTCGAACGGATAATTTCCACGCCGCCACACCCCCCCCTCCCTCCGCCGGCCGCACACCCCTGAGCCCGGATTTAGGGGTTAGTTTCAATAAAACCGCAGATAATGCCCCTCGTTCGAAGGTTTCCGGGATTTCCGTCCCCCCTCCCGGCGATTCGATGTTGGCTTTAGCGTCATTCCGAACAGTTTATATGTGCGTATATATTTTCATTTGTTACCGATTCCACAATAGAACTATCGAGTGTATTGCGTTCTTCAATTTTTATAATTTTTATAGAACGCGATAGTGGGCCATTAATATTTTAATTTCTTCATCATCTTGATTTGACGATTACACCACGGACTTGATACATTTTCGACAAAAATTAATAGGTCGAACTCAAAACGGAAATAAGTTTCGATGATAATTTGCTATTTTCGAAAATTCGATGAAAATTTTAGTTGATGCGCAATCATTGTCGAAAATCAATTCAACTGGATTCGTTTGCGAGTTTTCATATCGATAGCAATAATAATGACATGTTTCATAGAACGATATAAAGAGTGGTAGAATCTGTACAGGTTCTCGAAGTGTGCCGATTCCCATATTATTCGCCTCGTTTTCTTGACGGTGTCGGAACCAAGCGGGCACGATCGAATTAGAAGTCGGTGAACGAAAACGTTACTTTTAATTGACACGCGGCCACGAATTAATTGGAACACACCTCGGAGACAAGAAATAAAAAGAGAGGTGGACGAGGGAACGGAATAATTGTTGTTCCTGTTAGCGTCGTTATCGGGAGAACTCGCGTCACCGTGGAAATTGACATCTGTCGCAACTTGTCACTTGTATGCTCGTCGCGTGCGTTATCGCCGGGCGCCTACTGTATCGCGAAACGCGTACCGGTTTTGTCGGGTTTCATAAAATTCGCGAGATAAATGCTCGGTTACTTGTTCCACCGTTTCGCGGCACGTTCCGTTCGGTCTTCAAACGATCGCCGAACAAAATCCAACCATCGTATACTACAGTGCACCGAATGGCCATTTTAGGTGGCTAAAAGTCGTGCCAGAAAATAGATATAACTTTCATATATTCTTTGGGAATGTTTGCCGGCCCTAATTAAACCCATAATAATTCATTTAATACACCGAAATCGTACGTTTATATTCGTTATAAAGAGAATCGAATCATCTATCGAAACCTTCATCCTCAATTTTGAGCTACAGAAAATCTTCGTAATATATTAACGATGCTGAACTCGTTACAATTGAAGTATAGGTGCAGAAACATACAAAACGAAGAAAGAAACAAAGTGTGAACGAAAGAATGAATAGAGCACAGTATCGACACATGTATACGTTCCTAATATTCCTCGTTCCATTCGCTCGAGACAGCAAAGAATCCATCCGGACGTTAATTCCCTCATCGCAGACTCCGCGCGGAACGAATGCGTGCGACGAATTGTCTTTGGCACAAACAAGTTGCGCAATTGGTAACTTGTTACGAATAATTGCATGCAAATTGGAGTCGCAACTGTTAGACCGTGGCATTAGAAAGAACGCGTGTAACGCGTCTATTGTCCTCCGCAGAACTCGTTGTTACTCGTTCAAGGAAACTAGCTTACGCCCGCACCATTTTGTCCGCGATACGTTGTCGAGAACGATGGAAATTTTGTCTTTCCCTTGTTGGCTCGCTTCTCGTTATCATTATTTACTTTGGCCAGTGTTCGGAAAGCTAGAGCCAAGAAAATCCAAACCGCAGAAAATCTGTGTTTAATCCTCCAAGGGCTGTTCCCGCACCTTCGATACGGACGAGTACGTCGCACAAATTGCAATTGCGGAGCCAAGAGAAGCGAACTTTTTCAACTCGAAAGTTTCCTTAGATATTTCAAATAACATGTTTTAATGCTTTAAGGTTTTTATTCCTTATTTATTACTCGTGATATTATATTGCCCAAAACAGAATACATTACGAGAAAAATACAAAATTGGAAAGACACTGAAAGAGAATCTTGACGAAGATAAAATACAAGACCTACTGGAATTTATTAAGGAATCGAAGATCCAGGAAGTTATACTATAACTATACACCTTCTCGTCGCTAATAACCATGTAGTTGATGCGATGTAAAACCTTTAAATTAAAAAGGAAGAAGGGTTCGTATGAGGGGGTTGTGCAACTGGATGATCTTCCCTTGCAAGCAATCACGTCACCGAAGGGTCCTAAAAGTAGACGAGGACGCACGAACTTTCTTTTTATTTTTTAAGCACTTCAAACCCTCCTGGGTTTATTTCGCTTTGCACGAATAATTATGTCTGTTAACACTAAATATGCAGATTACAATCTTCAAAAAAAGAATTAATCCTAAGACAAGCTTCAATATTTGGTATCGCTATGAGTGTGTCTACATTTGAAGGTGCTTGAAGGCCCACGCTAAATAGGGCATTTATTAGCTTGCGTCTTTGCGAGATATACAATTCGCATTGCCATATTATGCGATCAAGGATTTCGCCGCTCTGATTGAGTTCACACTGGCTATCGTTGATAATGTCTAGCCGCGGATGCACGAACTGGTCGCGCGAGTAGCAAAACAATTTTCGCGTTTAATTGTCATTAAGAGGCTACGGGAACAAACATATGAGTCACTGTTTAAAGTTTGAGAGCGACCGAGGCAAGCGCAGCGCTTTAAGGCGGATTCTTATTGAGTCTCGAGAGCCCGCCTTGACACACAGACTCGCCGCGAAATAGATGGGAAGCTCTGATGCAGACCTTGGCCGGTCCAAGTGGGTAATGCAAAGTAGTATTTCGGCCGGGCCAAGTTGGCCAATATCAGCCATTTCGGTGTACACATCGGAATGCTGTTTAATCATGCAGAGAATCGATACGGATTCCGCGCGCGGCTCCCTCGGATTGAACGAGGCAAAACAAACGAGAAAATCAGGATCCCGTATCGATCGTTGAACCATCCGCTATCGGTGAACGATTCGCGCGCGCTGGTCGAAGATGCGTCGGGGAGACATCTCGATCGTCGATAAAAATCCGCGACACGCCAGGTCGTATCGAAAGCTCCGACGTTTACGCGCGTTTCACTCGGCAATTATTTTTTCCCAGCAGAATCGGTAATTTATGATCGGTTGTAAAATCTGCGAGGCTTTTTGCTCGCTCGCACTAATCACTCGCTGGCTCCTGATTTTTTCGCGATATTTTCTGCTTTCGATCGGTTTCTCCGGAACGTGGCGGGCAACACTATTCAGGACGAAAAAGAAGCTCGCTTTATTTATAGTTATGGTGTTAATAGAACGGGGCGAGATAGTCTTTTTCTGTAGGGTACTGTTCTCTTTCTAGTCTTTCTCGTCTACATACTCTTTTTCTTTATACGATGACTATTTTCTATGTGATCAACATTTACGCTCTTGCACCTTTCTTATTTTACTGAACTGCTTTCTTTTGTGGTTGCTCAACGGGTGGTAACAAAGTTACACTTTTATCTTTTTCCCTTGAATTTTTCTCTTGATTCGAAACTCGAATAAAATGTTCTCTCTACTTAAATATGCTTCTTATTTATTCAAGCACACTCTTACTAATCAAATATTGCGAAATCCGTCGCTGCACCCTTCTCCCTGCACCCACGACGCCCTCGAAATAAATACCGTTGGTCACAGCGCACCGCAATCGACCATAATCTCGTCGTGCGACAACCTCGAACTGGTTACGATTATTGCTCAAACAAACGTCTGAGGCGAAGTTGTGCAACCGGTGGCACGATAAATCGTAACGAGTGTGGACCCCTTAACCAGCACCGGTGTGTTTCGTTATCTCGAGACACGTGATAAAAATTCGTTGCTCGGTGATAATCGTCGAGGAAAGACGTTTCCATGGGAGGATGTCGTTACTTGGAAGCGTTATCCGACCACGATAATTCGTCACCTTTTTTTCTCTTTCGGAAACTATTGCGCCATGGGAACGGAACGACTGCTATCAGCTGAGGCTCCAATTTTTCTAAATGGATTTGGAAAATATTGTTTACGGTAATCTGTGCGTCAACTTCAACGCACCAGGGTCGATTCTTATCATACTTGGAGCTTCCTGGATCTTTGGTGAGCTTGAGAAACGTCATGATTAATCTTGCTGCGTTCTCCAAGCGTATTTCTTCAGCCAATCAGACTTATTATTTCCTTAACCTTCAATTAATTCATGAATAAATTTTTGTCGAATAAAATAACTACTTAGAATGATTTTAGCATTTGAAGAAACCGCCTTTTCCTGGCGACAGTGCTGGCGAATAACCACTCGGTGTGATTGTACAGTACAATCTTCGTTTATTCACGTTCTTACGGCAAGAGGGAAAAGTATAATACACTGAACACCGCATCAGGGTCAATAGTAAATTTCGTTTTGCAAAATATGAGACTGTTTATCGCCGCGCAAATTCACCGAACGCTGCAGACAGGTTTAAAGCCAGCTCGGCGAAACTGAAACGATGGGCTTCGGTTCCGATAAGATTACATAAACTTCTGCGAAAATCCGTGAATTAATATTGTTGCAGACGATGGGCGACCTAACGCCGATGAGTCACAGTCGAAACGGTTTAATGCACCGTTATTTATTCGGGACCGGTGACGAGGAGATAAAATTCGCGCGGTAAAAAATAGCAATGTATCCGTCCGATACCGGTAACCTTAAGCCGTTGGCACGGTCTCGCGAGAAATCGGCTGTAGCTGTGTGCGCGTGTGTGCGGAGGGTTGCACGGTGTCTCTCGAAACGTCGATTCATTTTCCGCGGCTGCAGCTGCAGAAATGACGGCGCTCGAACGTTCCCGCTCAAGAGCAGAAGCTGAAGAAAGCCGAGCGCCCGCCAACCCCGAAATCACCGCTGCCAAAGCGAATCGCACCGCAATTACGAGCCGGGGAATAAAGAATCCGAGCTTAAGCGGCCGGTCCGGCCAAAATTTCGTACAGTCAATAGCTGCGGATATTACCGACATAGCTCTATATTCGGTAAACGTTCTGGGATAATCTAAACATAGTCGGCCTCGACGAGAATAGATATCCATGTCTGTCTAGTACCATTAACGTACAAGCCTCGCCGCGTTTAGTCGAATAACAATTTCGCACTTTACCCCGCGGTTATGGGTATAAATTACGCGCGAACGGTGCTCGCTGCTCTCTTACCCGAAAACAAATATTATCCTCCTCCTGGTTTTTCGATAATTAAATGAAACCTCCACGTTTTCTCTTGTATCTATTATCTATGTGTTAATAAAATATTATTCTTTATCTGTCATTATTCGTCATTTAAGATATGTCTGTCGAGAGAGACGTTACTAATTATTTCATCTCTATTCTGTTACAGGTAAGCAATTTTCATTACCCCCACCACCGAAGTCAATGAATCGTCAAATTCCTCCCACGAGTGAGTAGACAACTACCCGTCGATTTTCGCTATCGTAGGAGCATTACCCTTTACCGTGCCGTGAGTGTCGACGCTGTTCAGAGCTGTGTTGAATTACAATTGAATTGCTTCACGAATTATAATTACAAAGTAATTCAATTACATTGTATTCGATTATTCCGTAATTCGATATTCAGTCGCTTTGTTCAATTAAATTGCAATGTAATTTGTAATTCTGGTCTCTTGTTCAATTCAATTACAATGTAATTCGATTCTACAATTGAAGTATCATTACAGAGTACAGTGTAATTATGAATTGTATAAGAAGAATAACAGGTGAAATAACTGATAAACGAATTCTTTTGAATGTGGACTTAGACCACTTTCATAATTATCGGCACAATTTTTTTGTAAAACTTCATAATTTCAAAGGGCAAACGTTGATCCCATGGTACAACGCCCAATGGGGTTTAATTACGATTCAGAAGAAATGAGTAACATATACAGGGTGCTAACCACTCATTACTAGACTCTTTTCAAAAAGAGACAGTCGTACTGTCTGATCAGCCCACTCCTATTATTTCAGGCCTGCAAGTAAGTCGACAGTTATTATGACTTGCGGCGTGTTCTCTCGAAAAACAGACGATAATATTGGCTGGAAGAAGACGTGTACACGAAAGACGTATAATCCTCTAGAGGACCACGTGAAGTCGATGTTTTCGTGCCTCCGATTTCTCTTTAATGGTAAAGAGTCACGATTTGCGGTACCGGTGACGCACGACATTGCGGCCGTTGAACTCGTTCGTAAATATTTCGGGACCTGTCCGAGACTCTCCGTTCCGCCAGTGAATTTCCCAAATTTGTTTACCATTTTGGCCGGCTGGGAGCGTTCGTTAGGTTTCGCGTGTGACCGGCGTCGCTTGGCCCGTGATTTAAATTAATTTCGAAGTTATCGATAACCGGTTGTCGTCAGCGGCGCGTCGAATCGGCCGGTTGGCAAGGCGCGGCTCGCGCGCGGTTGTTACGCATCTGAATGCAATTATTTATCGGCCCGTGAAAATAGAATGCTCGCGGCCGCGCTATATATAATCGGCGGGTGACAAATTCGAGCCAGAAACACGAATTCGATGTAGCAATTAATATTAACGAACGAGCCAGCCGTGCGCTGGCGATCCGATCCGGTACGCACGCGCGCAGTTTAGTCATCGTTCGGATACGAATTAATATCGACGGAGGACGAAACACCGCTTTGGTTTCGCTTTGCGAAATCGTATAGGAGAGCCTAATCTATTCTCAGAACCGCGTTTCGCGTATAGCACTTAACGCTTCAACTGTCCGCCCGTTTAAGTCAGAATATCGATCTCGGAGACACTATTCAGCACGATCTGCCAATGTTACAGTTTCGCATCTTACAGAAATTCGTCGATTTCTTCGATGAATGGCGAATGGACGCAGTAACTTTCTTCCCGCGGTGATTTCCCCGGATTAGTCGATTTACACATTGTATGCTCTAATTGCCAATATACCGCGTATTTTCATTTGATCTTATTTCATTGTTCGCCGTGAAACGTTCTCGCTATGATATGCTCTTACAAAATAATAGTTTTTGTACAGTAGACTCCCTAACAACGTGATAAAAACATTGTTTAAGAAGACTGTTTATGTGTACCTGCTGTGGCAGTAAGTCCATAATCTTTTTACAAACAATGATTTCTACATTTACTGTACATTTATTGCCATCTGAGATGCATATACACGGTCTCTGTAAACAATTTCTTGGATCGCGTCGTACGGGATTCGACTGTAGACACTTCGATCAACAATACACTGGATTATTAGTGTTAACAATTAGAAGCTTCTCGTTTTCTTCTTGATTCAATGAATCTCTTCCACTGAATTTTACTACTCATTCCATGATCTGAATGTTTAGTTGAGTCTCGTTACGTTTTCTTGAATGTTCATCATTAAAAGATCCACAAGTCAAAGATGGAAGGAAGTTCCTGATTAGAATTGATCTCGAGTGTTCTCTTCCCGAATCATGGACTCGCGTTGACCAAGACTGGCTTTTGACAGAGGATTCCTGTGGACCAGCTGTGCGATTACCGGCAGCAATTGTCGTCGAAGAAGCACGCTGTCAAAACTGACAGCGCCGTTAGTCAGCCGGTGTTCCTCTCCGATGATCTGCCCCCTTCGCCACAAACGGAAATCCTTGAAAGCTCTCGTTGTCGTATTTTCGCCGCCGCCGCCGCAAAAGCTTCCAAAGCTGTCCTCGGCGGCGAGGATTACTCCTGTCCCGACCGCCAAACTTTACCCCCGGTTCTTTTGTTTCGCTGATCCAATTACAAAGGAGAGCTTAAAGCCGAAAGCGCGATGGGAAACCATAGAATACGAACGATTCCTCTGTTTCGCCGCTTGCCGGCCAACTCGGTTTCCCGAACCACTCCAAGTGTCTTCCGGCAGCGAGTTCCTGCGGCGAGGACGTCCGAGAATTTTAAATTGAATGCCTCCCTCTGACGAACAACGACAGACTCGCATGAGCTGTCCCGTGCCACCGTACGAACAGATACTTTTCTATAGAGGATCAAACAGTTCGTTAACTTTTATTAACGCTCGCTAACACCCTATTCCGTTTACTGTTCAACGAACGTACCACTTCGTAAGAAGGAATTGCTCTTCGAAAAATGGTTCTCGAATACACTGAATTTTTTTAGGGTTAACCTTCGTGTGTACACCTTTCTGTAATTGACATAATTCCAATAATGTCTGGAAAAGTGAAATACTCTTTTATTACTCCTGAACTCATAGATCGCATATTTAATAATATTGTGTGAAGATTTGATCTTCACAATCATCATTTCTAAAATGCTGCTGCCTCTATATTGAAAAATGGCGCACACCTCTTATCGATATAATAAATTGCGTCTCTTCATTTTCCAAATAATTTTCAATATGATTTTTCATTACCAATAAATTAATTCGTACCAAGTTCTAGAATATTGAGAATTGTTGTACGCTTCTAAGAAATCGTTGAACAATTAGTAAGACGTGTCGAACAATGAATTAGGGCATTTCGCGAATGTTCTGGATGGAGAGGGCACGCAGATCGATTGGCAAATTGTTAATCGCGGATATGGCAGCGGGTATCCGGGTTAGATGATGCGGCGTCAGCGTAAGGGGCCGAGGTGCCGATTGTTAGAGCTCCACTTGGCAATGGTGCCGGAGTTTTTGCTCCGAATATAAAATTAGGTCTGTTCGGGCCGCATGCGGGCTGGGATCTCGGAGAGCAGGGGACGCAAATAGATCACAGTTAGAATGCGGCACGTCTTATTCACACTTACGTAAACAGGTCTCGAGAACGCGTCGTCCGAGGTGAGCTTGCGTCGCTTCAAGCAATCTTCGCTCGAGAAAGGGTTACGTTGTTCCTTCGAGAAATTCTACCCGTGACAAGCCGTAAACAAAATCAAATTTCCCAACCCACTGACACCCTCACTTCGAACCATTCGAGTACTTCCATGATCGAAGCTTACTTGAAAAGTGGCAAACATGTTTTCGTCAAAAAGGAAATGCTAGATTTTTTATTAAGTTTTCTTAGTATCGTAAGTTCGACAAAGGTTTCGTACTGTTTATTGATCTGCTTGTACTGGGATAAGACTGCGGAAGAAAGAAATAAAATCCTATTTTCGATGGGAACAATCTTGCTGAATTCCATCGAATTTCTTTAACATTTTCATAAGCCATAAATGCATGAAGATCCGCAGTCTATCTGGAATGTTATAAGTTTAGTGGACAATTTTTACATTAAAGCAGACAATATCTATCTTATCATTTTCTATTTTATATTTCAGTGAAAAATGTTAGTTCGAGGAATTGGAGAACATAAATATTTGGTAGATTCATCACGAAAAATGTTCGTCACCTGACTGACTCGATATAAGACTGGAGTTAATGTATAGAATAACTTGTTCCTTGAAAAATTCTTTGGCGAGCATATTTTGAAATGCTTCAAGAAAATGCAAGATGAGAGATTTTTCTTAAAGGTTCTAGACCAGAAGAGTTCCGATGAGAAGTACCGATACTGGGAACATCGGTATCGCGAGGAGAACGGTAGCGGTCGAAAGTTGCTGGTTATAGAGGTGGTTGGTGCGCGTTCTCAGTGCAGGGGTGCGTCCGTTGCATGAGAAGAAGGTATCGATCGGGCCCCGAGTCTTGGAAACCTTTTATTTTCCTTTTCTCATGCCTCCGTTCCCCGTTGGACGACTCGTATCCGCGGCGGCGAGCGTGGACGGGATTGATCTCGTGACTATTTTTTACTCCGCGCAACGCGTTTCAAACTTGGAAACCACCTGGAGCCTTTCCTCAAGACTCCACTCCCAACATTAATCCATTTTTCCTCTGCTCGAATAGCTCCATCGCTTCGAAAGATTCATACTCGCACAGACGTACTCTAATAGCATTCGATTTATTGATTGGATTGGCTCGAGGGCGTTGACTCGAATCATTCGTTCGTTTTTATGTCGTCGCTCAACTATTTCTTTGCGCCGGGTGTAGAGTAAATATTCACATTTTACTAATCAGATTAAAATATGTAAGAATAAATATGTTTCTCTGAATAAATTTCTACAACTCAATGAGGATATATTTCGAACTAAGACCATTTTTCTTCTATCTCGATCACACCAAAGATGATTGTTGGCATGATTGTACATTCGTTATGTTCCTTTAAATTGCAATCATTTAAATTGCAGTTTTATTATTACTTAGACTTACACTAATAAAGTATAAAAAGGAACTTCTCTTGCCTTTTTAATAAAAAAATTAAGCCCTCAGCATTACGTACACACATTAAAGTGATGGGGGAGCTGATTACTGTGGCACGAAAATCGCTAAGAATGTCCCTAATACAGGCGATAAAAGGAAAAGCGGAACATTCCTTTATTTTCCTTGGCAATGCGGCCCGAGATTGTTTCCCATTAATAGCGACGGGAATGGGAATTTATCGGATTCTAAGTTTTCTGATCTTTCAGAATTCCTCTTGGATTTTTCCGCGGAGCCCGTAGACCGAACTATTTCCGCGAGAGTAACCGCAGTGCGCAGTGCCCGGTGTCGAAGTTATTGCGTCGTGAACACCACAAATCTCGATTTACGAGCCCGGGATCTAGATATCGGCCGCGTCGAGATCCATCTCCCCCTCTCGTAACTTTTCGTTTTCCGCCTTTAACAAGTATCTACCGTTGCCGATAATTCCCAGACTCTGCCGGTAGGCGAGAACGAACCAGACGGTCTGTTCGTGATTCTTTTGTTGCGACGTCGAACATCGTATTAACTTCGTATTAATCGATTTCCCGGGGTACACCGCGAGAAAAATGTACAAACTAGAATATCTGTTTCTGGGAGTTCTTAAAACTCGCCTTGAAACTCGTTTGCCCGACGATTCACCGATTCACATAATTTTCTTCAGCATTAATTCTTCCTGGAATAATCATTTCTTGTCTGCACGCACTTGCATTGTTCTTCGAGTTTCTTGAAATGCCTAATACTAACTTTTAGCCTACAATAAGAAGTATGAGATAATCGCTTTTAAACGCTTAGCTTTCTCACTCTCAACGTGTCAAAAGAGCAATTGATTTAATTCGCGATGTCTAAACTTTTAGTCTACAATGATACTATTGTTCTTTCTTCGTTCTTCCTGCAACGATATCGGCATCGCGGGACATAAAGTTCATATTTAATAGATTCCGTTGGAAGCCCTGATCGCTATACCGCAAGGGGTTAAACGAAACATAAAGAACGAAGTCCCATTTTCTGGAAATGCTGTATCTTCCCGTTAGTTGTTTATTTAAATGGATGCAAAAGTTTCCTGGTCGCAGCGTTCACCTCCCCACGAGGATATAGTGGATGCATACGATAAAAGAAAAAGTTTCTAATTACGTCTACGAAGTTTCTGAACGCTAGCCGGCGGAGATATGCTCGCGGTGGGTCCCGACAATCGCAATATCCCGGTTCTTCAATCGGCGCCATCAACTATCGATTTCCAAACCGCAATAAAACCCGTTCGTCGTTCGCGCAAGCGATCATCATCCCCCGAAGACAGTTTCAAATTCCCGGCCGGCCCGAAGCGTTCTCGATCGCCGCGTAAAATCGTCACAAATTGCTTTTTTTTTTTGCCTCTGTTCGAGTCCGATCAGCGAGGGTTCGTGCTCGGAATCGCGAGCTGGCTCGATATCGGCCTGGAGGAACCCTTTTCCTTTCGAGGGAAGCAGCCCCGGTGTGTGTTCCCTGTCCTGGAGCTGCGGGCGCGGCTTCCGATCGATCAGCCCGCCCACATCCTTTTCCTTCCGGTCTCTCGGAATGGAAATCGCGGTCAGCCGCCCCAGAAACGGCTCTTTTTATTCGGTATACACCCTCACAGAAGCCGGCATGGTTTTCGCGAGACGCAACCCTTTGGCCGCCTCTCAAACACCGCCCCCGCAACCGTCGCCTTCTTTGTCTTCTTAATTCTTTTTCGTTTTCTTTTTTATTTTTTCATGGTCGTCGTCGTCGTCGTCATCGTCGTCGTCTATGCAGCCCGTGTCAGCTGCTTCAGAGTAGCTCCCTTTAACGCGGTAATTGAAATTACGCTCGATGGTTCTTTTTTCGCCGACGCCGACGCCCGCCTCCATTGTTCCCCCGCTCGCTGTTTTAGATTGGCGAGGAAAGAGTTTTCCTACGGGAAATAAATCGCGGCAAGTTGCCACGGGGAAATAATTTTTGCTCGATTGAATTGCTAAAACGCCCGCTCGATAGAAGAGAATTACTTGTCGCGAGGAGCGAGCGTCGAGTCGAGCGTTCGGTCGTCTCGTAGGGGTGCGTTTTGGATATTGATTTGTCAAAGTTGTCGTATAGAATTCAATTGATTTGGATTTTGCACGATTTTTTGCTGATCTGCTCGAATTAAGAAATCTGTTCAATCCTTTCTCTATTGAAGCTTCTAATTTTATGTGCGACTCTGGATTTATTTATAACAAAGATGAGCGATTGGATTATTTGTAAAATGTTTGTTACACATTTTTCTTCCTTTCTGAATGTGCAGAATTCAATGCGATTGCCGCAATATTTCTCCACTATTATCAGTCGTCTTTCGTTAGTAAATAAATAATCAGATAAGGAAGCAAATCTATCAGATAAACGATAATCGAATTCCACATATAATAATTGCTTCACCGAGGGTGAGCTATACAAATAGTTTTACGATTTCACTTGTTTTACTCCGTCTTTATTAGGCTTGTAAATTAATTTTATGTGTGCCCATAATTATGAAAAAGTGGTCTAAGTGAAAATTTTAAAAAATTAGTTTTAATATTTTAAACTAAATTATAATAAATTAATAATAGTGCTTGTTATTTCAACATTATATGGAATTCATTTTGTGTTGATATCCTCTCCCATTAAACATCTCGAAACAAGAAATGTATGACGTAGACAGCTTGCATAACAATGGGCATATTATGTGTAATGCCGTTTGACATGAAATAATGCCAATCTTCGAAGTGTACTTTCCAGAACAGTGTATTACAAATATACATAAATCTAAAGAGATGTCCTACGAACAATATTGTCCGAAAATTGAGTTTTCTTTTCGCACGATCTTCGGAAATATGATATTCCATTCGAAACCATTGTATCCTGAAACTTTTCTTCGAGCATCTACTGTCAATTTGTTTGTTTTTTCTCTCTGTCTCGGCGCTTCTACTTCGCGAAACGATACTATTCGATGGGGAATAGGAAGGTTCGAAGTAATAGCTGAAACCGCGTCGTCGGCCGTACCCGAAACCGCGATACGGTAGAGCAAACACCGATAGGATTTCCGCGAGCCGCGGTTTCCGCACGGATGAACGAAGAATTTCTTTGTTCCCCGACAGGGAACCGCTTTCCTTTCGCAGCTCGGAAACCTCGCGAAAATTTACGTTCCGTCGCTACGCCCGAGGACTCGGTTCAACGCTCTCGTCGATAATTTTAAGGCACGCTCGCGCGAAACGCTCGGGAAAACGGCGACGCGAGCGACACTCGGATGCTGGAGGGTTTGTCCTGCTTCCTGGGATTTTACCTCGACTCCTGTTCGTTCTTCCTTGCATAACACATATGCTGTCGAACGATACAATCGTGAATTATTAACAGAAATTTGGTGAATCGTGCTGTTTCTTTCCCGTATGCAATGGAAGAGACACTCGTTTTTCTTAGATCGAGTATTTACGTTCGGTTTGTTGAAACACTGACATTTTCTTTCATTTATTTTAATAATTACATTCATACCTCTCTATTTCTGCGAGTGTCGGTTTTGTACGCTGAATTCAGTGTGACTGATTCGATTATTCATTTATTTTACGAACATTTTAACAAAATTTCGATTTTTTCTTTCATCCCGTTGTTTTCGTGAGATGAAATACAGTAGAACTTCGATTATCCGTGCTAATTAGTGGAACATGATTGCTCCGATAATACAACAATTACATAGTTTCAGTGCTGAACTGAATCCTTCTTGAAGTGTGCAGTAAGTTTAATGCAAATTATTTCTTTGTGGAGAGTATTCAGACGATAAAGAATTCGAAGATCAGAGCCCCGGAGAATCGAGGTTCTACGTATTCTCCAAAGAGTATCTTTAAAAATTGAGTATCTTCTTTTATCTCATAAAAATGAATTCCAAAGGAAGCAAATGTTGATTATCTGGTCTTCCTAGATCGAGGAATCTTTCGGCAAGAGTAGGAATTCGTCGGTGCCCGTCGGAGATTGGCTCGTGACTAATTGCGAATTAATCGAGATAAAAGGCTCGCGCCAGGTGCACAAGCCGCCGAACAAACAACAATCTCGTTGACGCAAGCGGAATGCCGTGTTCGAGGGTGTAGGAAGGCGGAGGGGTCGGGTTGTTTTGCATTATTTATCATGCTCGAAGATTCTGGGAGGAGCCAGAGAGAAGAGGAGAGAGCCAGCCAGGAGTCGGGCGTTTTTTCCATTCGTTGAAAATCAATTGTTTCGCGCTGGCTCGCAGCGTTATCTGGCAATTATCGAGCGAACGGTGCCGTTTCTCAACTACTTCCTGCAATAACTAGGAACGATAAGGTGAAGTAATTCTCGGCGGCTCGGGATTTCCCAAGTGTCCTGTCTCCGGTGTTCTCTCGATTGCGCGCCGCTCTGTTCCTCGTTTCGCGGAGCCGTTTCAGGGAACGGCAATGCCCCGCCAGACATAATTGATAATATTTTATAGCGAGTGCCGCGGCGCGCGGTCTGTCTCTTTCCGCGCGAGGAGAAAGTGACGGCCGAAAGGACCCCGCGGAAAAAGAATCCCGCGAACATTTATTGGCCATACGAGCGCCGGATTCTTTTATTTTATCGCAACCATTCCCCGAGGCTCCCGATCTTTATGAACAGTCGAGATTGGACGTTCAGTATCTGCCAGTGTCATTCCTCCAGCCTGCTTGCCAGTAAACGCCGGGACTACGGTTCCCTGTAATGACGCCAGGAAATCTGTAAATATCACGTCGGGACGCATCGAGCATGATATACGACACATTAAACGCACGATGAGTTTTGTTGTTTATGAACGGCCCATCCGACGAGGGAGTGTCTCGAGATGCTCGATTAAGTTGTGTGGCACGTAAACTAGCCTCGATGATCGATACCGTCGTTACCGCGGGTACAGTTTAATATTTAAGCATCGCTGTACAGTGTGTTTCAAAATTATATGTCGCGACTGGATCACTTTTCTAACAGATCTCCAGCGATCCAGAGGCGCAGAATCACGCTATAGTGGCCGCGACATAAAAGTTTGAAACACCTTCTATACATTTGGAAAATTTCCTTGGATTTCGTGCCCAAGAAGGAAAAGAAACCAGGGCCCAGCTCTTTGCATTTCTCCTGGCCTCATTTAACCCAGACCCTGTGCCACAAAATATGTTTAACTATACTTGTGGTTTCTGCGCCTCTACCTTCTGAAAATCCTGAAATTACATTTGGAGACTCTTTAAAACTTTGCGAAACTGCGAACATGCTGTGTGTGATATCCGCTGTTTATAACATACCTGGCATCGCTTGATGTTCTTGCATTCACGCATCTCGTGACCATCGGTGCAACACTTTTTGCATCTGATATCACCTAATATCTTTGCAATCCGAACTATAATTGCCAATAAGGTGGCATCTATAACAGATTATAATCTTCGGAACCGGATTAAACTGAATGTTCGTCGAACCAATTTTTATTTTTTCCAACTCTGTAATATGTTTTAGATACTTTCGTGGTGTTGCCACCACTGCTGTTTGCACGCCTAATTTCGTTAATATTCTTTTGTAATTGCTAACTTATTTATTAGCGAGCTAATAATTGTTGCTTTCTCTACCGATGCATCGAGATCCTTAATTTCCAAATCAAATAGTCTCTGCAGAATTTTAATTTCCTCTACTTCCTTGTGAATCACTTCCTGTCGAAACTTCGGTTTCTCCCAGGCCTGAACGAAGGAAATCAAGCTCTTCGACGACAGATATACAGGCTGGGTCAGAATTTGTGGTATTAACAAATCAGAATAACAACATTTCGTCGGAGGCTTGATTTTCGATCAAGCGGAAGCATTCGATGGGAGCAAGCATCGTTCCCCGATCACCGCGGCACAATATTTGCTCGCCGGGAGAAAACATTTTCGTTGCGGCGATTTGTCAGGCCATTCTCTAGCCACGAGGCAGTCCAAACCGCGAAGCGCGAAAAGATTAATATCAGGGCCATGTCAACCGTCCGACGCGGCTAGCAAAATTGTTCGAAAATGCGGTCGGTAGTCTGCGAACATTCACTCCTAGAAATGTATTCTTTATCACGGAAAATTTCATTATTTTTAGCAGATTGCGAATTTTATTTGCTCGAAGATCGTCCAGCATTTTATTCGATGTACAGCAAAGAATATAGCATTAAAAAGAGTTGTTATATGTCGTCAAAAATATACGAGATATTTAGGTGGCTGCATTTAGGTGTACATTATGTAAAATAACAAATATCTGCATCGATTGCAAGACACAGGAGCCAAATATAAATTTCTGTCTTCTTTTAATTATCTTGTTAAGATGAAACTAATACACTGGTGGCCTTCGATCATTTTAATATGCCCACTGTTTTAAATTGTACGCGTCCATTTTTGTCAAAAATGCATAAAATCCGCAGTCTGAACATTATATTTCATGAAAAAAGCCAGACGACTGTAAGAGTTTCGTGCTTTTTCACTGAATCCGGTGTTGCTCGAGGGAATTTGGCAAAAGTCGGTGGTTCGATCAGGATTTTGAGGAGATTTTTCTGAGGATTGTCGCGATCATGGCATCGCGTCACGTCTGGTGAGTGGTCGGGCCAACGGAACGGCTCGGAATAGACCGTCGGATCTTGGATCGTCTGCAGCGGCCTCTGAAGATGACAACCGGCCGTATTTTCCCGGATAATGGTCTTGGCTTTCTTCATCTCTCCTTTGTCCCCCGCCGTCGACGGATACTCTCTTTTTAGGTATTAAGTTTGCAGCCGCCGCCGCCGCCGCCGCCGATTCAAACGTTCGCCGCAGACGACGAAATTATCGAGCGGTCGCGCGAGCTCTTGCTTCCGTGTTCCGTCGATGCTTGATCATCGTTCCCCTCCTCCAAATTCGTCACACTATCACCTCAAAGACGGCGCATTCCCCATCTATTTTAAATATCTAGCCGTGTACGTGATTCTATGTGCCTTCCATCTGTTCCATCGGAACCATTTATTTCACAACGAACTGCAACTAAACGAGGATTCCGTGAAAGTGAATTCTATCTATTCAACGTGCACCGACTCCGAGGAACATTCTCAAATTGTTTGAAAAATGTTTTCGTGCGTTATTGGACATGAAACGACCGATTGATCTCGGAATGCTCATTTACCAAGTGTTTTAATCGAGAAATACTATTGCAATCTACGGCTAGTATATTTTGCAAAATTCGACGGAAAAATTGTGACTGGCCATTTGTTGAGTAAATGAGGTTTGCGATGCTGCTTTTGTTGACGCGAGAAGGCAATCCTTATTTGCGAAGCCACGATGAATGGCAGCTCCTTTGGCAGGAACGGCTGAATAAAGGAACCGAGGGGAAACGCAGAGAGAAGCCAAGGAATGTGTTTGATGTTGGCCGGAGTCCTGTCGGTCTGACCCGAACAATCTTATTCCACTTTAGAATAATACCTGAGACCCGGTGATCTTTCGGAGACATTCCTCTCCCCTTTCCCTCGCTCTTTGTGTCGTCAGGATTGAAAATAATTTCTCGGAGACGCGCGTCGAGTCGATAAGATCCGAAAAGATATCCACATTGTTCGCCGTGGACCGCTATCTCGATGAACTTTGGGCGGAACCAGGAAACGGTGAATCATATTTATATTCTGCTTTCGCCTTTATTAGACCGTGCTGAACGTCGTATTGTCTGGTGATCGGTAATTAGCGATGTCTGGCGAGATTTGTATCGTCTTGTTCGATCGGTATCGATCACAACTACTGTTCGTCCCCTCGATGCCATCTCCGACACAATCTTGGCCAATAATTAATTGTACGGAGACCAAGCATGGCAGTAATTGCTCTTTGATGCTCCACGAGGCCTTCGACCTTTACCACTATTCGGTTATTCTTGATAACATTAGGTTGGAGGGAAAGTTCTGTGTCGTATTCGAACTGCGCAGGTAATTTTGCTTATACATCAAAAACGCATGTTGCTAGTGAGTCATTGGGAAACTGTCAGCAAGTTTTAAATTAGTTTTAATGAACACTCTTCGTTCAAACATCTCGTCGCGAAGGTTAGTCGTCGTCGCACAAGAAAACATCGTCATGGAAAACACGGATAAAAATTGGAGATATTTTTCACGTTAAGCGAGTAATGTACGCATTGAGTAATTTACATTATATTGTATTGGAATTACATTTGATTTCAATTGCATTGTATTCCGATTACACTCGTGATTCGCGTAACTAGCAATTAAACGAAGTGAAAGGTTCGAATAATGCAGCGCAATTACGATGTAAATAAAATGCTGCGTATGTAAAATACAATGTAATTCAATTACAACGTATTTAAATTAACACGACTCTGATTGGCCACAACTTCTGCACAAAATAATTGCGAACGAGGAATCTTGAGGGACTGAAACGTCTGCCGAAAAAGGTTAAAAATAACTGGCGATTGTTGGCGCATTTTTAATGAGCGGGTGAACTAATCGGCGCGCACGGTGCTCGAGCCATGCGGAGCTTAAAGTTATCAGAAATTTTTTGATACGACGCAGAAAAGCCCCGATAAATCAATCAAAACGTCGCCGGAGACAAAGCGACGTGTTCCAGTGAATTGTGGCTCGGATCCGCGGTCTCTCGAATTAATCTCGCCCGGTCGTAAATCGACACGGTATCCCCGGGAATATGGCCGAGAGAGAGAGAGCTCCCGATATTATACTTATTCCGGCGATTGGTAATTGTTTGTCTTCCCCCGGCGAGGCCGTATTTTCGCGCGGCAGCTGCGCCGAAAGCAGAAGCGGCTTAAGCGTAATGAGAAAAACATCGACAAACTTTTCACTCGGCCGCCTTATTTGCTCGCCGTGCTTCACGGCAAATTTACTATTCCACTGCTTGCGTCACGGCTGACGTGTATACAAGCGAGACACGTGAAAACACCAATAAACCTTGCCTCTGCCAGCACCTACGCGCATCTCAAACGATTCACTCCGTTACGTCATCATTCCGGAGGAATGCTTTAACTCGAAAGGCATCGATAAATTGTTTTATGCGTTTATTGGACACATGCGACTACGGTATCAAGACGGTAATCCAGCGATGAATGTTGAGCGCGCGGACGAGCGAACTGACACTGCCGCGAAATCAAATAGTTGACGCAGCGGTACGAGGATTATGACGTCCGGAATTATCGCGATGACTAGTACGCTCGGAATATTTATGTAAATACTAATGGGGATTAAAATATTTCAAACGAACACGACTTTTCCCGTGCTCGTCGTGCCGAGACGTAAATCTCCCGATCATCACTCAACGCGTGGAACTGCGAACGTAAAACTGCTGCGAAACCGAAGTTGTTGACGTAGTACATAATGCGAGAAATGATCACATGACTACGAGAATATCAGAACCTCGTGCCCACTCGGAAAGATTAAAGGACTCTAAATGAACACTTAAATCTTTTCTTTTCGTCGAAGCAGTTTCAGTAAATTGAAAATTACTTTAACCGTTCCCAATTCTAGTGGGCTTTTCATTCTCAATTCTTATTTCATTATTGAATCATCGGCGGCCGATAGTGAGCAAAATAATCATTTTGATTCCAATGTCCTTAAGGTTGATTTTTATGAGATAAGGTAATTTTATATGCAGAAATGAAAAGATTATGTTCTTGTCAAAATTATAAATATCAAGTTCTTGTAACTTTTTATAATTTCATGTTCAGAAAGCAGTTTCGAAGAGACACGTGGCGAAATGTCAAATTGTTTGTTCAAGGACAGAGAGCATTACGTAGGTCTGATCGTAACGAGCATATTCTACTTAAAAATAACCGGGCATCGTACACTTGAACAAACAGATCGATCTGCTTCCCGCTTCCTGAACGAATACGCTATTGTTCATTTGATCATTATTAATTTGCCACGTGGCGTCTTCTCAATTGGAAGAATCACGTTATACAATTTCCTTTTTCCGTATGATAAATGTGAATTGCGTGAGAAATGTTAATGATATGATAAACGCTACGCTGTTTCCTTGAATGCTCTGATATCACAGTCGGAATTATTTGTAACGGGACCGACTGCTATCAAAAGCGTAATATCTAAACATCAAAATTAAAAAGAAAGTAAGTTAATCTTTTTGTCAATCTTTTTCTTTATTCCCCGACGAAACACAATTTTTACTAAGAAATGCTAAGAAATGTTATGGTATAAAAAGAATTAATTACGAACGATTATTACTTCCAGAAACATTATTTTTCACGATTTCCTGAAATAATAATCAACTACTGATACGAGGTCAATTAATTTAATCTACCTTACATGAAGTGAAACAATTTCGCCAAAAATTTCAATCGGTCGGGATATTCCAGAGGAAATACTAAAAGTTACATTTCACAACGTTTTTTCTGTGGGCCATTGAAAATTTCACGAAACACATTACGTGGATCCGTATCGATTCTACATATTCCGAACATTTCGAACAAGGTATTTCCAAATAGAAACCAGATCGCTCATCGAGCCCAGGTTGCCAATCGCCAGAATCCAGCCGGCTTCGAGAGCCTGGAGCAGAGAACAAGTGTTTGGGCCGCGTGTTCCCATCGGCGAAGTTGTTCGAGGAGGAAGAGGCTGAAGGATCGGTGTCTTCGAACCCGGCAAACGAGATAGATCCAGCCGGGTGTAATTTCCAGGGAGGCTTAAAGCCGAAGAGATTGACCCAGGTCGCGGATCCGTCGGGGCTTCGTTTCGGCTCTTTTTTCTCGGTCGGCTCTCTCTCTCTCTCTCGGCCTCTGTTCGTTCTTCATCTTCTCCGGGAGTGGAGTGGGAGGAGGTGGAGGAGGAGGAGGCTCTTCACGGTTCGGATTTGGGGCGCTATTTAAATAGAGGCTTATAGGGCAGGTCCTCTCTCCCTCGGCTTGTTATCTGGAGCAGTGGCGCCCGTGTCTGCGGAGGCTGTGTCGTATTGATCTGACGGCTCGCTCGCCAGCACACGCTGAAGAAAGAGAGGGAAAAGTAGGGAGTCGGTAATTTATCGCGACCCACACCACCAACGACGACCGACGGGTTCGACTAGGAATCGTGAGCGACGCCTCCGGGCGAATCCAATCGAAGACGCGACGCCACTATCCGTCTCTCTCTCTCTCTCTCTCTCTCCTTTTCGCTTTTTATCCGTCTATCTCTCTCGCTCTATCTCTTCAGCGTTCGCCGCTTTTCAAATATTAATTCGGTCACGTGCGATCGGTCGCACGATGAAACATCGCGACGATTAATTGGAACCGGCCGCTTAATTAGGGACCCGTCGACGTAATTCGACGGCGCTCCTCGAGCAGGGTTCCGCTTTTTTTCGAAATTGTCCTTCCGAGGGACCAACGCGTCAGCAGAGATAGACAAGCTGTCAGATAGGATGCGATACCGATCTTCTGCGGCGGCCTTCATTAGCTTCTCGTTCAGAGCCCTCTCCTTTTGGGCAAAGCTATTGTTACGTTATTTCAAGGTTTAATGTTATATCATTATACAGGATTTACAATAGGCACATTAGTGACAACTTGAAAATTTTCATCCACTCCTTCGCCCTCTTATGCTTCCAACGAACCATTTTATTCTGACTCGTCAAACTGGTGCGTTTCCGTTCGAACAACTTTGAGAATGACGATTCACACTGGAAGTACGGGCCCGACAAAATGGCGGGTCCAGATTCCTTAATTTATAGAGATTAAGATTATACAGATTCTGGAGAATCATTTATGGAATTTATCGAATACGTTTATTTCTATGGACACATACAGGGTGAACCACGAATCGTGATCGGCAGAGATTACTCTGTTACTATAGCAGTTCGATCGGAAATGTTTTCATGAGATATAGCATGGTTTCAAGAGAGCTTTCACATAGCAAAGTGTTTTTTCAACACTTTTTTTGATACCTTAAGTATCATATAACAATGAAAAAACGAAAAAAATTGTTGTTTTGGGCGTTGCTTCAGTGTGCACGTAGCTTTAGATTCTCGTTTCGGAAAGATGTTGATTAGCTGTTGGTCTGATTCTGTCCGATGGTACAAGACGCGCGTGGACATACATATAAAAAGGAATGACACTCGTGTCGCTGACGATGAACACATTTATATACTGGTCTGCGTAACACAGTCTTATTCGATTTAGTAATAAAGTAGTGTTACATCATTCATTGCTAGCACGGCTCTATTCGATCATAATATGAATAATCAGGTATGTGGAACATGCAGAACCAGCTGCCATGAGATGAAGAAATTATACCTGTCTGACCTGTGTTCTTATTCTACTTAACGATCTGGTTTTATTACGACGTTCACTATCGACGCAAATTAGCAAGATGAATTCGGGCAGTTAAATCTTTCATTGAGCTTCGTAGAAAATGATCTTTGTCTGGCTAAAGAGCCTCATTCTACTACAAAGGTATCATTATATCGTTTAGATTGTCTGGTCGACTCTGTTGAGTTAATTGATTCTACTGCAACGATTATACTACGGATCTTTTTGCAAAATATAAAATTTGTAGCAGTCATTGCAAGAGGAAGGTGCAAGTGCAAATTTCTTTCTCTTTGTACCGCTCTTAATAAGCTCGACATGACAACAATTCTTCCACTGTTTAAAATTTTACCTATTCATTTCTGTCATAAAACGTAAAATCCAGTAGTTTCTTTACTCATAATTAGACTGCGACTTGCAAGAAACAGGAACTGCATTTTAACACTAAACCTACCATACAAAACGTTTGCTACATTATCAAATTTATATTCAATAAATTACTCATCTGTAAAATAGAACTCATCTATAAAATTCAGAAAGTCATATAAAATGGAAATATTTCAGGTCGGAAGAAAAAATTCGATTTTCGAATTAGAATAGCTCCGAGTGCAAAGGATTAATATTCGTGTTACGTCGACGCGATTATTCCCCGGAAACCAATTCGAAAGCAACTGTTCGAGACTGAAATCAGATGACGAAAGAGAGAGAAGGCCATTCCAGAAAAACAAAAATTTCCAGCGAGTCGCTGAGCAAGCTCGACGTGATCGAGGAGTTCACTGTCCGAATCTGAGTCAGCCGAAGATCCAAGGTCACCGGACTAACAATTGCGCAACTCGTTGGGAACGACGGTGTCGTAAGCGCGTCGAATTGGTACGAAGTCGGGATCGTGTCGTGAATTCGATTATCTATTTGTGTCATGATCAACAACCGCGGCCGTTGTGAAACTTCGACCGTCCGAAACACGCTCTCGGCACACCGACAACTTCAATTCGCCAGTTATGCTCCCGTGATCGTTACAGAAGTCTCTATCCCCAAGAGTTGTGCTCACGCGATGTCAGCGATACCCCAGTTTCCGCCAAGTTTCCGAAATGTTTGATCCAACAACTTCTCGATCCCTGCAGCCGAAATGGCCTAAATAATTCTGAAAAATTTGTTGCTTAGACGAAACTGGAAAACTACATTCCACAAGTTTTCACAAGCCAGGCACGCAACCTTGACGGACCTTCAAAGTCGATTTTCTCGAAAACAAAACCTCAAATGAAACACCTTTATTCCGTATTTTGTGATACTGAGGAACCCTATATAAATTTCTAAACAAGGTTTCCTCGAAAGAGTTCGCGACAATTGTTTCCGAGCTGATACGGCACCTAAAGACGGAAACGGGCGCTTGTTAGGAACGGAAGATAAAGGAACGCCTGCTTCTTCATCTGTGTAAACGAAGTGTGCCGAGGCCGGAGCAGCGGCACGTGTAGAAATTCTTAATTACTTGGCGTATTTAGCAGTTCCTCGCAGGACGAGTCAGCGAACAGTTCGTACGCTTGCTTTCGGAGAACGAGATCGACACGATGTCACGCGACTCGTCCGGCACGTGTCCCCAACTAATGTCACGGCCATGGTCTTCGCGAATCGAGGAAGGTTTCGTTTCGCTCGTGGATTCCCCGTGAGAAGGCACTCGCGGTTTAAGGTTTCTCCAATTTCTTTCTTCGACTGATATTCGAGCACTGCATCGCTATAATCACTGTACAGAAAAGCGCCATCGGAAGACCGACAAAATTACATTTAATCAACAGCGATCACGTGAATGTACACGTTCCTGGATCATCAGCTAATAACCAGATTGCGGATCTTTATGCATTTTGAAGCACAAAATAGAAGAAACATCGGATGATTTCAATATTACTGGTACATCATTTACGATCTATTTGTACGTAACTCCCCTTTCTTCAAGAAAAAGATCAGAAGGATCAACAAAATTACATTTAGCGAACGAACACTTTCGTGGATGACTGACTGAAACGAGTTCATCTGAGGTTCTGGACGATTGATGAAGTAGAAGGGCGCTCTATACGAACAGTTCGTAGGAATGGCGGACAATCCGGAAGCGTGGTATCGGCGGGCGCAGCCGTCGTCTGAATTTTTCACGCGCGATCGATCCGCGTGTCTGAAAATCGTGTGCCGCAACGTGGCACAATGCGCCAAAACCCGTAGGCCCCCGAAGGCCACCGTCGACAGAAACGCGCCGCGGATCGATCGGAGTTTCGTGTACGTTACGGATTTGTTTATGCGACGACGACGGGACGACCTTTAAAACGTCGAGTCGCCATGATGGACGGGCCGCGCACGTGAGCACCGCGATTTGTTGTATAACCGGTCGTTACGTAACCCGATTCCGCACGGTTTCCTCCCGTTCGCCGTGTATTCATTGTCAGAATAGAGTAATCAGAGAGTTTCCAGCGGCAGCCCCGAGAGAGAACGAGAGGGGGAGAGAGAGAGAGAAAGAGAAAGCTGTAGAGGAAACACCGTTCGCTAATTCACCGATTGGTTCGGTGCTACTCAAACTCGGCACGATCTCTTGAGTTCGTCTGAAAGGCCGTGCCATTGTCCGAGAAAACTGGGAAACTGTCGCGCGACAGACCATTGTACAGCCCGTTTCATAATGCGCGCTCGTCACCAACTGTAGAGTGGTTAATTCGCACGATTGGTTGCTAAAAGAAATATACGGCAGAATGAATTGTTTAACGCGTTCACGTGTACCACCGATGGCACATATTAAACTATCCATTCTGGCCACGTGTACATATGTATATTTTAGAGCAAGTTTAACGACTGCAGAATATACTTCCACCAAAAGAAGAAGGCATTATGAAAAATCGCAGTATAGAACAAAGTACATAAGTTTGTTTAAATGTCGAGCAATTGAACAAATCCATTGAAATCGAATTTTTTCTATGCTAATGTGGTGAAAATTTAATGTCTTTAAGTCGGCATATTTCCCTTTCAATTCTTCTTTTATGGAAACAGTACATCATGCATATTTTTATCCACAACTACGACGGAAACCGTAGTTACTTTATTGAAAATGGTTTAAGGTGTTTTACCGTAAACGGTGATACCCCTGATACTAGATCAGAAAATTATATAAAAAATAATCAGCTAAAATAAATGGGATCTATAACAATATTTTCCTGTCGGTTCGCGTTCTTGAAAATAATCAGAACAAAGCAGAAATTTGCATCTACAGTCTCGAAGGAAAATTTCCTTGAAAAACCAGTGCATGAAAGTACCTCCTGCAATTGTGAATCTGCATAAATGTCTCAGTTCGATGGCCATCGAGGAACATTGGTTCCGAGGATTGGTTCCGCGTCGAATCGCCATGAATGTGACCCGAGCCCGATCTCATTACTTTTTCACGAGTGGCATTGGTCGGGTAAGTTCATTGCGAAGGTGATTGCGATTGGCAGTTTAGGGTTAATACAGTATTTAGGTCTGTTTGGTCTGCCGTTTGACGAGCAAGGGGGCTAAGTGCCGCGACTTAAACACCTTTCCACTCGAGTAATGGCAGACAGGGACGACCGGATCGGGTCGAGCACCCGTGTCTTGACACGATTCGGGTCGAGTCGTCGGCAAACCCGGTTTCCTACGCTCCCTGACCCGTTTTCCGATCTTCATTTCGGGTTACGCCGTCATTCGCAACCGCGTGCTCAACCTCCCACGAAATCTCAGAAAATTAATCCACCGATTCCATTTCTAGACGAGCTCGTATGCTTCGGAATTTCCTCATAGAGGATCAGTGCAATTTTTCTTGGAAGCGACACGCTGTCCAACATGCCGATGAAATTTGAACAAAGTGGTCCCCAGTTTTGCCTTAACAAATTCTTGCTACAAGATGCAAGAGTACTTGTCGCCATTATTCTAACGAAATCGAAAAGTCTGCTGAAAGAATATAACACACAGACCTCTAAAAACTAGCATACGATATAACATGTTGTCCACGAGGCAACATATTTTAAAAGATCCTTGCAGGCATACAACGATATAAATTGACGTAATCGAAGAAAGCCTGTGCCACTATTATCCCGAGCGAATCCAAAAGTCTGCTGGAACAGTATAACACACACTGAACAGTCTAATATAATTTTGAAACCATGGATCTGATATTCGAAGAAGGAAACGGCGATACGAAATCGAAGGACGGAATAAATAAAAGAGGACAGGAGGCTGTGAAAACAAATGGCGGATTAATCGCTGTCGCTCGGAAGGTTCACACTGTCAACAAATCTTTTGTGTTCTGGAGAACGTCCAAGCTGTTGAAAGAGAAGAACGTAGGAAGAGGTAAGCCGAAAAGCTAGAGGAGCCTCGCCTTTCGCGATCGATCCGTCGACGAGCTCCACGTGGAACGTTCCACGTTCCACAGGATGTCCCCCATGCACGGATGCGCAATTATGCGTCGTCAGTCGAAACGACGCCATCCCTGTCGAGCTCGATCCCAGTCAGCCAGCCAGCCAGCCACTCGATACATCGAGTAGCATAATTATCGACAGTCTCCGCTTGTCCCGTCGTCGTCGTTTGCGTTAGTATCGACGTGACACGGAGGGGAGAGCATAAAAGCCACGCCAGCCGGGAACACACCCCGAAAACGACGCAGTCCCGTGCTCCATTGACTTGGTTCGTTGAAGAACACTTGTCTGGCCCACATTCACCGGCCCCCTCTGCCACGTGGCCTCCATTCAGCGGACGGGAAAGGGCGCGCTCCTGGGTCTTTACGCACACCTGCAGCCGACCCTCCTCCACCTTCTCACCTCGAAACTTCCTCGGGAAAGGGCTGTCCTTTTGAATCGGCCGCCCCTTTCACCGGATCTTCAGAACCTGCTCCCGGTGGACCCAGAACGAGACCAGCATCAACTCGGCTGAAATAGAGACAGCTACAACGATCGAAAAAGTGAGGAGACTACTTGATAGGCTCTGGGTTGGGGCACGACTTAGAACATGACCGTGACGTAATTTTAGACTGTGTTTCGGAGATTCTAATGATGAGCACGCCGGAAATTGAAGAGTAACGCGCAGATAAGGAGGATCGGGTCTGTGTTCAGCAGACCCCAAGGTGCCTAAGTTTGGAGAGACTTGAACCTATTTCCGGTCAGTTGTTAGCTTCCTTTAAGCTTACTTTTTGGTTTCTCCTGGTTTTCATCATGACTACTTTTAGGTCACTTCCGCATCGCTTCTAGTTCGGCCTGCTTCTGGTCATCTTTAAATCTACGATCCTATTTCCATCTTACCAGTAAACTGTGACCCCGTTCGACCTACTCTTAAACTAATTCAAACCATACTGGCAGACAAACTAATATTTTCGATATTTTATAACTAAACCGCGGATATTTATGCATTTATGGCTTCCAAAAATGTTCAAAAAATGCTAGAATAAATCCCACAGAATCCAATTCTCTGTAAAGTCTACTACTCTCTTGAAATTTGACTGTGTCTTATAACTGTGTGTCTTCAATTTAATTTGCACAGATGAAAATGTTAAATTACTATTTCGTACGTGTTTCCGTAATAGCACATGCGATATGCAGTTCTACTTCATCCTGGAAGATGCACACTTGAAAACGGTGGCGGCACTTTAAAAAACATTCCCGGCAGCGACTATTTTCAAAGAAACATGCACGCGCAGACACGCGTGCATCCGAAAAGCATCTCCGGTGCAACGTGCACGAACGAACGGTGCTCGAAACTTCCGGCGCGCGATAGAAAATGCAGAGAAGTCTCTGCGCAAAGCAGAAAGTTTTCGGTGCAGCGAGCCAGCCGCCACGGTTCCGGTTTTCTTCTTCTTCTTCCGAGGAGACACGCTCCGGCAGCGGGGGACTTTCTTGCCCGGCTCAATTTCCCCGGTTCAATTCGTTTTTAATTATCCTCGAGGGTAAGTTGCCTGCTAGGAGCCCGTCTCGCGCCTTAATTAATAGTTGCGCGGGGCTCCGCTGTCGTTTAATAGTTGTTCTCCGGCTGCGTCGCGTAGTAAAGCACACGGACACCCGACCGAACTTGGTCTTTGAGGCAGGCCGCCGCTTCCGCGGTAATTATCGAGCCACCGTTAATCGTTCTCGTCCCTCCCTCTTCTTCTGAACGTCCCCTCTACCCCTTGTTGGCTGTTCTTGCTGTGTCTCGTCGCCGAGAGAAGACGTCTCTCGTGCGACGAGCGGAAAAACGACCGACGCGACGCGAAGACGCACGCGGATGTTTCGGAGTCGCGCGACGACCAACAAGGCCGCCCGTGTATTTTTAACTTGAGAAGCTTCCGGCAACCCTGGCCGGGATCAATACCTCCGGCCACCCCGTCGTCGTGTACTACTGTTGCAGGCAGAAAGGGTGCACCGGGGTTAACCTACATATCCAGCGCCGTCAGCCCGAGGAACTCGATGCGCGAACCGAAACCTTTTCATTTCCCCACCATCCCGCGACACCCCCAAATCGATTGATATTTCGGAGAGTGATCTCTGAGATTTTCGAGTTTCTCTCTTTTCAACATCCCGCACGACGGAACTTCTGTAATTAACGCTTGGGACCGTTTGCAGCTTTTATTATTATTTTTGAAGATACTTCCAACACAAATTCACATAGTTTAATTGCGGAAACCCCAGGAAACACCCGCACGACGGAGCTATATAAATTGACGCTTGGGACCGTTTACTGCTTTTATTATTAATTTTTTTAAATGTAATTTTTGAAGATACTTCCAATAGAAATTCACATAGTTTAATTGCGGAAACCCCCGCACGACGGAGCTTGTATCATTGACGCTTGGGACCGTTTACTGGTTTTATTATTAATTTTTTAAGATACTTCGAATACAAATTCACATTGTTTCATTGCGGAAAAATAATTGACCATTTGGAGCACCCGTAAAAAATTGAACACGCTCCATCAATACTGTCCAGACACCGTGTTCGATATCCTTGCGTGTTCGATCTCACACTCGAACGGATTAGTTTCGAATCACGGGGAACTGCGTCGGATAGAAGATAACAGGGTGGTAAAATGGGAAAAGCAAAGGGGGAGAATTTCGTTCGATGCATCAGCGGACATTACGAACTTCGTCTGGCGAAAGTTTCCGTTGAATTAAGTGGGGTGAAGCGTTGCTTGGATGTTCTTCATGGTTTATTTATCCCGGCCGATGACGAAACTTTATTAATTTTATGTTGCTTACGCATCGGGCTACCCTTGGAGGAAGTTGCCGGCGGATGTGATAGGAAATCGCTGTTCGAACGAAGAAAGTTTACCCTTTCGATGTAACCGGGTTGCACGACGCTGTAGCCGAAGAAAATTACTCCCTTCGTATATCTCGGAAAAATTACACCGTCTGCCCCACACCGATACGAACACAACTGACAACGGACCGTTGTTCGACGCTGTACAAAATTATTATGTTAGCAACTGAAATTATTGTCAAATATCAATCGTCAAACAACAATAATATTGTCCTTACACACACAAATCCACGTTTATTAAAATTCTCAATTTGCCGATTTTATATATCCGTGATAAAAATACCGTAGTATTATCCTCAATGCACTAGAATTATTGAAAAAAGAAATGAATGTGTATGTAGCTCATGTATCTGCAATTATTGCAGACAGTTAATGTTTTCCATGAAAATCCGCAGTCTAGTGATAAACATTGACATCAGAAACCTCTGCAAACATTTCCGGGAACGCCAGAAGTACGCCGCGATAAGCGAGCGCGTCTGTCAAGTCCGTGAAAAAAAGAGTTTCGAGCAGACAGGCTGACGGCTAACTTTGAGAAGGTGCTCGTTTCCGGTCGAACGACCGGATAAAACTCTCTGGAGCATGTTCGCGGATGCTCTCGATTTGAAACGCGTCTTGAGTGGTGTCTCGCATGCAGCGACGAATATTCCCAGCTGGTGTGCTGGCACGATCGCCGTGAAACGAACGGCAATAAAGGTTTCGGGTTCCCCCGGCTTAGCATCGGTGGCCATTTTCTGCGGAGCACATCTACGTCGCGGAAGTTGCTCCCTGAACCCGAATGACATCGAGAGGGAAAGGCTCCTCTTTTACTTTTCCCAGCAGAGCTTTGCTCGTTTTCTCTTCCTCGCGACCATGAGAGGCAGTTCCTCAATCCTTCTTTTCCCTTTCTTTTCATCCACTTCTCCCGGTTTTCCTTGGCTCCCGTTTTCTTCATCACGACACCGCCGCTATCCTCTAACACCGTCTACGATTACCCGTCCTGCACCCCTCTCGGGGATTCCTAGAAGCTAGACGGTTCGCTCTCGGAACTCAATTCCGTCCCGTTTCTCCCTTTTTCGCCGTGATCTACCGGCTAAAGGGCAGAGAAAGGAGCAAAGGGAGCGTGAGCAGCCGCCGAGGAGTTCACTGGACCAGTAGCCATTTTGTAACAGGATGCGGGAGGACATACTCGCTGCTGTTTTCTCTCTCTCTCTCTCTCTCTCTCTCTCTCTCTCTTTTTTTCTGAGTCTCGTTCCCGTTTGCGCGTCGACTTCATCCCCTTGCCGGCCAAATATTGCAGCAGACAACGTGGCCACGGGTATTTTTCAATTACGCGACTGCAGGATACCTTTGTGGCCGCTCTGTGGCTCGTTCGCACCCCCGGCCTGTGGTTTTGCGCCGTGGAAAAAAATGCTTTCTCGACGCTGGTTACCACATCGAGGAATAAATCGGGGCTGGTATTTTAATTCCGAGCTCCCGGAAATTTCTCTGCTTCTAACGGAGAGTAATTCTCCAGCGGTATCTAGAAATCCTTAAATATTAGTGGATTGCATTTGTCCGTAGCCGAAACAGGCCAAAGCTATATGTGTACGTATAATGGTGAAAGTGGTCTAAGTGAAAAATATAAAGAATAAGTTTATCAGTTATTAGTGTAGGATTTATGGGACTTCACCAATAACTTCCTTTGTTAACAGTGAGCAACGAACAACTGTATATTTGTATAATTGACAATGGACACTTGCAATCCTTGACATGTCTCAAAACAAGAAATATGTGACGTACACCACTGTCATAATTATGGGCACAGATGAAATAGAACCGTAATTTCTGTCTTAATAATTTTAATAAGCCAACAATACCCAGATAGTGCTCCCAAAATTCTTTGTTCTCACAGTTTTGTATTCTACCGATTCAGTTTTGTCGTAAATGTTTGCCCGTTTCGTTCGGATAATCGAGGATCTACCCTAAGCCGTAAATAACGTACGATGTTCGGTACGAGAGAGGCACAGCCATTACGAAACCGCCACTGTGCTCGAGCACCGAGTATCGTTTAAAGTGTTCCAGTGGCGACGTGTCCGTTGAAAGAACGGTCGATCATATTTTCCCAAACAATTCTTTCCGAGCGACCGAGGAAACTTACGGCGAAGCGTAAATCTGTCTGGAGAGGCTCGACGCCCGGCGAGTTGAGATTTATGCAGCGCATAATCGAGTTCCAAATTACCGAGGAAAGAGAACGCGCGCGCGCGCGCGAGCTTTTGCCGAGGGCCTGGAGGGGTGGGGGAAGGGGGCGGATAAGAGCTCTTTGTCGAAGAGTGCCGGATGCCCGAGGAGAGCATTATGCCGCCGCGAATACGTCGAGAACGATTGGCTCTCGTTCTTCGTTTCTTCGGCAACGGTGAAACCCGAAGGCGGGCCACCCCCGAGTAACCGGAAGCGGCGTTCCGTTTCAATGCGGGATAGTGAAAGGAGCCGATAACACGGCCGCCGAGTAAAAGCAAATCCCTTTCGAAGATACTCGACGGGCGTCTTTTAATGTGATTTCACACTGTTCGCGAGAGAAATGGGACGAGGGAAGAGGGAGAACCGAGCTACAGCCACCGCCGCCTTCCAGAATAACGATAGGGCTTCTTTGTGCGTCACTCTCGAATTTTTATTCGGTCCGCCATTGTCGGCCACGTCATTATAGGGGCCGCTTGTTTCCCCTTTCCTGCGCGAATTCACTGCGACTTCGTGGAAATCGCGGAAAAATCCTGCGATTCGACTCTCCTAAGTTAGCATATGGAAATCAATGACAACTATTATACAGGCCGATTCTGGGAACTGCGACAGGTTACTGCTCTTTATTAACTAAAATTAGACATTTTTGTCATACCTTTCCAAATATAGTACCAGTGGATTGTCGAGATTCTTCTGATTAAAACGAATCCAAACACGACGCAAATCGGAGTAGTTTCGCGTTTTAATTTACGTATGAGGTATTTAAAAATAGACCGATTTACGTCGTGTTTGATGATATGAAAAATAAGGTTATCGAAGTAAGGACGTATTCTAACATATTATTTTTTCCTCTATCATTTTTTTTCTATTTTTCCTTAAAAAACAGCAGTAACTTTTGTCCCAGTTCAATTTGATTTTCAATCCACCACTAGCCCTGTATATAAACAAGGAGAAACTGAAGAGCACCGTCGTTTTGTTCCAGGTTCATAGAACAAATCATTCGGAAGTTCGCCTGATTCGCCTTCAAACCGAAGCCCGGCGGACTTGATTCAGCGGACCAACGGGTGCTGGTAGCAAGACGGCCGATCGTGTGAGCACCCTCGGTACTATTCCGCGGCTGCCACGACCAGAAACAGCCCGAAGATTCTCCCAGCAAAGGGCAAAATGCACATCGAGGTGCAGGTGGCGCTCAACTTCGTGATATCGTACCTCTACAACAAGCTGCCTCGCAGACGGGTGAACCTCTTCGGCGAGGAGCTCGAGAAGGCGTTGAAGGACAAGTTCAAGGGTCACTGGTACCCGGAGAAGCCGGTCAAAGGGTCGGCGTTCAGATGCCTGAAGACCGGAGACCCGGTGGACCCTGTGCTGGAGCGTGCCGCGAGAGAGAGCGGCGTGCCGATTCAGGACATCCTGGAGAACCTTCCGGCGGAGTTGGCCGTCTGGGTGGACCCCGGCGAGGTTAGCTACCGCATCGGCGAGATAAACTCGGTGAAGATCCTCTACTCCGAGACCGGAGACCCCCACGACGAGAGCTCGGCGGACCGCGAGGTGACCAAGACCTTCAATCCCGAGGCTCAGTGCTTCAGACCCATCGACGCGGTGGGCACGTCCCTCGGCGGGCTAAGTTTGAGTCCGAAGTCCCCGTCGCCATTCCCCAGTTCGCTGGGCAGCAATGCCAGCAACGGGTCCTCGAACAACCAGCAGAGCGGCCACGGGTCCGGTTCTTCGTCGGCACCCTCGCCAACGCCGATCACCAGCTCCTTCAAGGGCTCGCCTAGCCCCGTGCCAACTTTCATACCGCGCACCACTGCGCCGCTCACTTTCACCACCGCCACCTTCGCTCAGACCAAGTTCGGCAGCACCAAGCTGAAAACCAGCAGCAAACGAGCCAACAGGTTGGTAGACCGATCTCTCTTGCTACAAGCGACCTTGCTTTTCCTTCGCGGTTACGCGCTCGTCGGGTCGCCTGCGGCGCCGCCCGGTGATCTAATCGTTCCCTTCTAGAAGAAAAGATCCTTTTCATTGCCAGCGTCTTGTACACACGCGCCGGTTTGTTTTTGTCCTGTTCGACGATCACCTTGGTCGCTTTCGAGCGAGCCGTGCTCGAAGGGCAGGACTTTTTAGTGGTTCGAGGTTGAAATGAATTTTCAATCATTGATCAAGGTGAGATCGACGAACAGGAATAATCAGACTGTACGAGCCGGTGAACGTTTCAAGAGAAACCATCGTTCCCGACCCCCAGCCTTATACGCAGACCAGCTAACCAGTCTACGTCTCGTCTTCTTGCAGAATGTCACCGACCGAGTTCTCGAACTACATCAAGCAGCGCGCGATGCAGCAGCAGATCCACCATCACCACCATCATCAACAGCAGCAGCAACAGCAGCAACAGCAACAGCAACAGCAGCAGGCGGCAGCGGCTGGAGGGTTGCCGGTGTCCCGAAGCTCTCCTCGCAGCCGCAGCCTCTCGCCTGGCAGCATAGTAGCAGGTGCTGGTCAACAGCACACGGATCCGAGCGCGTACTTCTTCCAGCACGGACCGGCCGCGTACCACCCGCAGTTCCCGCACCGCAGCATGTTCGAGTCGTCGAGCCACGGCGGTTACCTGTCAGCCGACCTGTACACGGGCGCCAACTTCCCATCCTCGTACCTGGACCCGACAACGATCGCCGGTCACCAGTTCTACGGGGGCAGCGTGAACGGCACCAGCAGCGCGGCTGGCAGCACCGGCAACACGCAGAGCGCTGCCAGTCTGGGCCCGGTCGGCTCCAGCAACGTGGCGACCAGCAACGTGAACGGCACCGCTCAACAACAGGACAAGACCGCGCTGGTCGACGGCCTGAACAACTTCGGCCTCGGCTCGGTCGCGTCGTATCCGGCCAGCCAGTACCAGCACCTCCTCGTCGCCAACTAATACAACGCGCGTGTCGAAGCCGAGAAAGCATCGCGGCTCGAGCCGCGCACGATTCTCGGCGCTGCTGCTGTCGCTGCTACTTTGTCAGAGAGGAAGGAGTGGAGGATCAGAGAGACGGAAACGGATTTCCAGTCTCTCCAATGCGTCGAGGCGTCGTCCAGGGACTAGGTTCCGCAACCCAGATCGCACTACACCAGATCCGCTTGCACCATCTGATCCGACGTCCACCTCGGACAGCCCTGAGGAAGGCGAGAGGACACCCTCCTGTGTGCTGCTCACCCTAGTTCCCAGCTCTGTCTCTCGCCAGAGGTAAACCAACACACCGTCGCCAGGCTAGCCTCCAGAAAACCCAAAATGGATACATCGTCTCCATCGCAGCGTCGTCATCCTGTAGGAACCACGGGAGAGAGAAACCCGTCTCGACTCTCGTTCGCTCGATCGTTTCGAAGGATTCTCGTCGAGGTTGGTCCCACGACTGGACTCCTCCCCCCTCCCCCGTGTTAGGGGATGCGGGGTGGCTAGAACGCGTCAAGTCGGGAGAAGACGTCGGCGACGAAGTTGCGAGCGGATTCGTCGGACAGGACAGAGAGAAAGAGAATAAGAGAGTAAAAGAGAGAGAGAGAGAGAGAGAGAGAGAGAGAGAGTGAGAGTGAGAGAGAGAGTACGAGAGAGTTAGAGAGTGAGAGAATGAGAGTGAAAGGACGTGTACACAGAATCTATAGTTCGGTGCGCCTGTGTATGCTGAAGCGTGCGTGCAACGCGTCGGCGAGATACGAGAAGGAAGCGGATAAAGGAGAGGATAGTTTACGAGATCCAGCGAGTTCGCAGTGATTCGCGAGCAAGACGGAGCGATCGACTAACGTAGAAGCGTACTGACGTTAGTTCGTCATGACCCGAGACCCACGAACCAACGGTCACAGACCCCGGTCGCGGAACGGGATATATCCAGGTCTCCTTTTGTATCGTTCTGGTCCGAGAGAATATCGAAGGACACGCGCGCAACACAGCGCCCACACCCGCGAAAGCGAGGAAACGCCAAGAGCAAACACACGCGTGCACACCCACCTATACCCACCACGGTCACACACGCGGACACACACACACACACACGCGCGTCCCCAGAACCCACACGCGATGGGCTACATCGAGAGAGAGAGAAAGAAATCTCGGCCACCCGGCATTTTACCTGGCGACACGTACACACGCGAACACAGGACACAGATACACACACCGTATTCATATTCTGATACCATTAACGTACATAGAGGACACCCTATGCGGGGGCCACACCGCTCTGGGGGGACTGGACACTTTCGCGCACGACTTCACCAACACGTACACAGATATTACCAACGTGTAATAATTTATTTTTTCACTGGTATAGTCGGAGAATTGATAATGAATATATCTGTAGAGCCTATGTATTATATTCAAGAATATGCACTCACTTCACGGGTTCTAGCGAAACGGTTCGGAACTACTTGTTTACCTAAGACGCAGCGACGTCGATCACGCTGAGAGGATGGGGGATGGAAAAGGAAGAGATATAGAGATCGCGGGGGCGGGAGAGACAAGGTGACGACTCGTTCCCTTTGGAACCACCAGCGAACCAGACCAGGACCAGCGGGGGGACACACACCGTCTTTCTTGAACGATCGATGGGGGACGAGCACCTGGAACGGTCGCGGGACCCCCTCCCCCTTCCCCAATCAACGGGGACGATTCGTTTGCCGATCGAGTCGCTGACACTCGCAGTTCCATACCGTTCGGGATAACTCGTCCTCGGTACGATTTTACATTTTATTTTTATAATAAATGCAGTAGAGCGTAGGAGAGAAAACGAGGGGAGGAGAGTAGAGGGGTTATGATGACGGGCGGCGTGTTCGTAGGATGAACGATCCTGGCTGCGCTGCGACTCCTCCGGACGATATAATCCCGAGTTCACTTGTCCGGGACACGGGCAGTGTTTCGTTCGAGCCTTGTTTTACGAATTTTCCTCAATAATCAGAAACTGCTTCCCTTTCCGCGAAAGCTTCGTTAAGTCGCGTTCTTCGTTCACCTATAGAAATTAACCCTTTGAGGATTGGCGTCGCCGTTTGGCGACATCAGGTCCACGTATTTAATTCTTCAAGTTGCAAACAAGTAATACCGTTATTCCGGTAACAACGGATGGGTTTACATTTTCAATTTACTCCCAGAACTGAAGACTTCGATATAGGATTTAGCTTCCTCAGGAAAACACTTCCAATATTTTTAAAAATCCTCGTCCGCAAACGGTTAATTTTCATAGCGATGGATACGGTTTCGTTAATTATTTCGACTCTGTGAGATGTTGTAGGATTCGTTCTCGCTGATCGTCGTGTTAACTGCCAATTCTTTGTTAGTAATATTTGTACGAAGTATACGTTTCTCGAAGATATCTTTCCGTAGCGGCTACGTTGCTGCGAGATGCATGGCAGGGTCGACGGTTAATCTCGCGAAAATTAATCTATACGATAATTCTGCCCGTCCCCGGCGTTCCACGCGGGCTTAAGATGGCCGCCGACGGTTCGATATTATCGGGCAACATCCTCGGCTCGTCAAAGTTCCCCAAGAGTTGGCAAACTTTCCTAATTCCGCACTATCGAACGGCGAGCTTCAATTTCTCGCTGTCCCATCGATCCCGAGGCCGCACGTCCGAACTTCCGCGTCGTTTCTTCCGGTCACGAAGATTTCCGGGACGCCTCGCGTTCTTCGGGATCCTGAACGGAGATCCCGGCAGCGTCCCGGGGACACCCCGACGCGATGCAGTTCTCGAGGAGGAGCCGGCAACCAGCCTGTGGTCGCGAGATTAATTAGGTGATTACGTTATTAAAGACCGCCGTTGCTGTCCTCGACGGATGGAGCACGATGTGACGCTCGATTCGCACAGGCTTCAAAGTCACCTGCTTTTATGGGGTCTCTGCTGGAATCGCGAACGAGACGATCTTTTCATTTCTCTGTTACCTCGAATGAACATTCTCTCCCACCAACTGCACTGGGTCTAGAAATTCGTTCGGGTACAATACAATAATTATTTACAGCTTCGTTACGATTTCCCTTCGAAGAACATTGTTCGTTGTTAGGACGGTACCCGCAGTGCTCTCGAGTTTACAATTTTAACGAACCAAGGACAAATGCGCCCGTAATTATGAAAGTGGTTCACATCAGATTTTATTTTAAACAAAAATGAACCGTTAGATTGTACTTGATATTTCAACATTGTGGAATTTGATCTAAGTGCAAATTTAAAAATAATTGGTTTATTCAGTGTTAATATCCTTTACCTTCAAATATCTCTAAACAAGAAATAACTTAGACCACTTTCATAATTACGAGCACAAATGTCTGCGTTAACATGTCGAGACAGCAGCGAACTTCTGAAGTATACGAAAATTGATGATGTGAATGTTGAAAGGATCGTTCGATTCCTCGAGACCCCGGTGTCTCCGATCAGTTCCCAAGTAATTCTCGATTTTCGTAAGCGTTTTGTTCCGGATCGACGAATGAACAAAAACCTTGTTCGAGCGAAACGGTTGATCGCGCGCTGTTCGTCGAGCGGCAGAACAGCAACGGCGGCGGAGGTGCCGTGAGCCGCGGGCCAGGCACTAGGTGCTAAAAGTATTAAAAAGTGTTTATCTTGTCGTCGTGGGACAAACGTACGGAATACGCGCGGTCGGAGACTGTCGACGTGCTCGCGACAGAACCCGAGACTCGTCCGAAGGAAGCGTGCAACGAGAAGCGTATAAAAAAACCTTCCTTCATCCGTCGATCCGCTCGATCCGGCGCGCGCGACCTCTCTCCTTAGACTAGTTTCTACCTTAGCGTGACTTTGTATCGTGTAAGTGTGTAGCATAATTTCTAGGCGTGACATCGTTCATCGTTCTTTCGTACGAATTTTTATATAGCCCGTTTTGTATGATCGACACACAGCAGCTTCCTGAACTGCTGGCCGCGATCGACGACGGATCGCGGTCGAACCGCGGCGGATCGAGGCCCGCGATCGACGCCGTCCGGATCCCGGTTCGAGAATCGTTTTTTGTTCGAAGGTGTCCGGTGTTCAATCGATCCGTGGCTTCGCGTCTCAACCGATAGAGAGACTCTCTCCGGTCCGGATCGTCCCGATGCGAGAAAAAGTTTAAAAAATTCTGACGACAAACAAAAAGAGAAAAGAGGTGAGAAACTGTCATCGGTGGTCGGATCGAAGACCCGCGAGTTCGATTCGGTGGGCGCGTTCCTCGGGTCCACAAAAGTCCATTTAAAAGGGTCAGACACTTTCGGATTAGGGAAATTATTAGGCAGAAATTGATACATAGATCGCTCGAACGAGGCCGCGAGCGAGCCAGTCGGCAGTAAATAAATTGGTCTCCGGTCGCGCGGGGGGTGCTAAACATGTTTTTAACTGCGGAACTAATAAGGGTAGAAGGGGGTGAGAAGCGCGGGAGCGGTGACGAGAGGGGACAAGACGAAGGAACAGTACCCTTTAGTAATATCTAAACTTAATTGTAACTATTAACGATACGTACGACTGTGGTAGCTATGCTAGTACCTGCTATTGTTAAAGAGAGAGAGAGAGAGAGAGAGAGAGAGAGAGAGAGAGAGAGAGATCAAGGGCGAATGAGAGAAAAAGTCGAAGAGTGACTGAAAGTAATCGCGACTTTGAATGGAAAACCGGCGGGATCGACGTCCAAGTTTTCGAGCATGGTTCACGATCGCTTGCTTCCTCTGATGCGGGAAGTTCCAACTTGTTCCCCTCCGAATGCCGCGAGGTCCCCACCATTAGACAAACCTCTTCCCACTACTACGTACAGCCGTAGAGTTAGTGGGGCGGCACAGCGGCACGGGAACAGGGACAAAGTTCTACGACAGGGGTGGGCATTTTTGTCTGGATTGAGACAAGACCGCCTCCACCATAGTGTCCAGTGTTCCCCACCAACATCCGTCGTTACCATGGAGAAAGGATGCGCTTCGTCCGTCGCAAGCAGTGCGCTGCATCAAAGGAACGTTGGTGGGGGAAGCTGGAGTTTGAGGGGCTCCTACCGTGCCCACCCCTGTTCTACGGCAACGATGAAGTCTAAGAGTGTGGGAAGTACCAAAGCGGGGGAAAAGCCGTCTATAGCTCGCGAGCTGCATGTTGGAACTCCCTGCTCTAACGGACCAGCGAACGATCCGATCGATCCCGATCGACGTTGATCGTGACGGACACTGGTGAGGATCGCGATCGGCCGCGAGACGACGAGACGCGCACCCGACAACCGATTATTTTTCTAATCTTTGTAATCGAATTGACACACACACGAGTCACCTGAAATCCTCGATTCGACTCGGAAAGATGATTTCAACCGTAGTCTCGGCGTCTCGGGGCATCGTCGCGATGGCTGATGGAAAGAACAGAGAGAGAGAGAGAGAGAGAGCAAGCGTTGCAATAAATTGCGAATCAAATGGATCTCGGCTTGAGACGAGAGGCTCAGCTCAGCGAAGAATCAAACACACGATGTATACTCTTGTAGAAAATCCAAAAAAAAAAAGAAAAAGAAAAGGAGCGGGATTTCGAGATGACTAACGGCGATCAGAGGGAGGATGTTTAGGGGAGGAACGAGTCGTGACGAGAGGGGCGAGATGGGGATTGGAGGGTGGAACGATGATGGGATATATTGATAGAGCATACATTGAGATACACAAAACAAAAAACATATAGTATTATACGATTACAATACGATTGTAACGAGACACTTTGTAAGCGAAGAAGCAAGAAAAAAAGAAAAAGATAAGAATTACGCATAGTTTTCCATAATCTGTAATGGATGTATTCGTTAAAACGGGGAGGAGATCGAGGAGGGAGGTTAAGATTAAACGAGAAACAATGATCAGATATATACACCTACACACACCACCACCGCCACACGAACACATATACACGGACACGTACACACTCTATACGTTCATACACACGAGGACAGGGTGAGAGAGAAAGAGAAAATCAAAGATTTAGAGGAAGAGAGAGAGAGAGAAAGAGAACGCGAAACATATGCAGCGAAGTTCGAAAGCAACCCTCGGGCACACGACACAACCATGAAGACGCAAACGACAAAAGAACAAAATATAAAAAAAAGAAACAAAGCATAAACGATAAGAAACAATGATAAGTAAACGTGACGTAACAATGGCGACGTTTAACAAACGGTAATCTGTCTCTTTAAAGTATCATGTGTCTATAAACTATAGCGATCGATATTGTCTCTTTAACCGTAAATGGCGAAAACCAAGTAACCAAGTGGTAACGTAAATAATGTCATAGCGATAACCGAACACTGCAATATTAGATATAATATATATTCATACATTTATAGAAAGGGGAGAGAGAACTTGTCAGGGGAAAACGAGGGAAGGGAAACCAGAAGAGAAACGATCCGGAAATATGTGCACAGTCCGGAGCGATGGAAAAAAAATATTACGGGAAGAAAGACGAAGAGAAGGGGAACGGACGCGACGCGAGCAACGGAAGCAAAAAGAGTAAAAAACCGGAAACGAGTGTTCGAAGT
This sequence comes from Lasioglossum malachurum, assembly GCA_028455605.1. Classification (NCBI taxonomy): domain Eukaryota; kingdom Metazoa; phylum Arthropoda; class Insecta; order Hymenoptera; family Halictidae; genus Lasioglossum; species Lasioglossum malachurum. Next base: position 10,019,976 of record CM052319.1, on the reverse strand, counting down.
GACTCGTTTTGCTTTTCGGGAAAAATCCAGGGGGCGCGAGGAAAAAAACGCGGGCGACGGCTGTGCGCATGCGTGTCACGACCGGAAGCGGGTACGATCTCCAGAGTACACTTGTCAAAGAGAAGCCGTTTCACGATAAAATAAAAAGAAAAAAAAAACGAGAAGAAATCTACCAAAGGGAAAATGCAAAACGAAACCGAAAGGATGAGAACAATATTATATACGTTCTGTGTATCGGACACGAAACCATTCACAAACACACACACACACACACACACGCACACAGAGGAACACATAAAACACACACACGCACACACACTCACACGAAGAAAAGACCCAAAAACTACCTATCGATTATTCTACCAAGTAATGAATTAACAAGAGGATGATAATTAGATTTGTAACTAATTACATATATATTTTTCAATACTTTAACTACTTGCTGAATGTAAACTATATACATACAATTATATATTATATATATTATATATATATTATATATATATATACACACACGTAACGCGTAGAGCTGTTCCCCGATAGCGGCGCGTCGAGGGGGTGGTCTTCGTCGATTTCCGGTTTCTTTGGGGGAGGGGGGAGGATGAATACTCGCGGAACCAGCGACATCCGGCCAAGAAATCACGGTTTCGGAGCGGCTCGGGACCACCGGAAGTCGTCGAACGCGACTCGAATCGCGCGTAGGCAGTGCGGGGGCGGGCCTTGCTCCCGCGGGTCCCACCCCCTTTTGCACCGGGCACCGGGGGGTAGGTCGACGCGCGAGAAAGAACCTTTTTGTACCCCACCCAAGTCACACTCTCGGTGTCGAAATGATAAAAACAAAAACAAGCAACTATGTTACTCGTGTAAGTGCATCCTAAATGTAAACTGTTACGAAATGCCCCTTCTCCGAAGCCCCACCCCAGGCCCCAGTCTTCATCGTTTCGTACGTAGCAAGAGGGATGAAAAAGCGGCAGAGAAATGCGAAAGTGTGATCATTGACACGTTCGAGTAGACACAAGAGAGAGAGAGAGAGAGAGAGAGAGAGATTGAGAGAGAGAGAAAGGGATATAAATAAAAGAACACACACAATGTGCGCGTGTGAACGAACGAGCGAGCTAGAGCGTGTGCGGGTGCGCGTGGCTGGTTTGTTTGGTTGCTTGTCTGGCTGCGTGGATCTATGCCGGAGAAACGAAATTTCCGTGAGCGAGACCGCGTGAGTTCGATTCGTTTGTTCGCAAAACCCGGATGGGGCGGGGGCCAGAACCCACCCCTTTTTTCACGTACCCTTTTCAGTTCTGTTCGCTGACGATTTTTCGCGCGCCTACGTTTCGCATACCGTGCGTCCTTTTACATTGTATGCGTGTACGCTACTGTACACTTGTCGCGGCGCGAATGAAAGAACGATTGCGAGAGAGACAGAGAGAGAGAGACACAACGCGAACGAGTGATCGTATGTGTGCTTGAAAGAGAGAGAGAGAGAGAGAGAGAGAGAGAGAGAGAAAGAGAGAGAGAGAGAGAAAGAGAGAAAGAGAGAAAGAGAGAGGGAGGGAGACAAGAGTGAGTGCTAGAGTGAACGAGAGAGGCAGAAGAGGGTGCGTCGGACGCTTGCGAGAGAGACAAACAGCGAAACACTGTGCGCCTATATATGTATATCTGTATATAGGTTCTTTTTCAAGCGAATTGTACCGTTGTTTCCTGCAATCCTCCTTCTTCTTCTTCTCTACAATTTTTTTTTATGATCATTACTATTAATTATTATTGTAATCGAGATGTATTTTCTGTTGGCTTTAGATTTTGTTCCTTTATTTTTGTACGAGAACCATTTTACCTTAGGACGTGTGCGTATACACTAAGAACGTTTTTTTTTTTCTTACCGTCGACCGCGGATCCATGCGTGGATCCAGGGAGAACACTAACGATCGAGATCGGCTTGCGTCGATCGCCGCGGACGGTTCAGATTTGACCCGACCCCCGTGTTTTTTTTAGACATTAAGTTGACCCTTTGAAATATTTTTTCCTCTTGTTTCCTCAACCATTTTTTTGATAGTTTGTTATTGTTGTTTTTTTTTTGTATGATATTTGATTATATACCAGCGTGTATCGCGCCTTCAGATAATATATTATATACCGCTATATTATATATACATATACATATACATATATATATATATTTTTGTTAAATAATACAGTGGTTTGCTGAGAAACTACAGTGATTATCCTGTTGTAAATGGATTTGTTTCTATCTCTTATGGCCCGCGAATGCGTAATCCAAAAGGAATCGCGAATGGATAAGCAAAGACGGAATAGAACTCGTGCATATATACAAATATTGAATATATGTATAGGCATTATACATACTTGTAGGAGTATCGATTATATATATACATGTATGTTTGATATGTGTATATATATAATATATATGATATATATTATGTATATATATATATATTATATACATATACGTACACACTGCTACATTATATTTTGTTTAACGAGCAGATAGACAAACGGAGAAAAAGGAAACGATGAGAATGATATGCGACGAGTAGTGCAAAACAAAAAAAAAAGAGAGAGAGTGAGAGAGAGAGAGAGAGAGAGAGAGAGAGAGAGAGAGAGAGAGAGAGAGAAAGAGAGAGAGTGTGAGGGAACAGTGTCGCGTTTTCGGCGTTGTGCTCGTCGATGACGATGAGGGTGATGATGTTCAAACAAGAGCCGAAACAAAAAATGAAAAATATTCACGAAAGAGAGCGATGGCATGGGAAGCGTTTCTCAAAATTTTCTCGAGCGTCCGGGTCGTCCCTTCGACCCGAAATAAAGAAAAATAAAGAAACACTAAAACAATGAGTTAGGAAACGAGAGATTGGGAGAGAGTGAAAGGGAGCGAGCAACCGAGAACGAGAGAACGAGAGAACGAGAGATAGAGAGAGAGAGGAAGAGAAAGATAACAATCGAGATATATACCGACTACGGGGAACGAAGCAAACGAAGAAACAAACAAAAAGTGTGACAAAAAAATATGAAACTCGCGTGTAATATACTTATAATATCATTTTGTAAATTATTTTTTGTATTTTTATATATACATATATATATATAAAATATCGAAGCATATGAAACAAAGCGGAAGAACAGTGTTTGTGCGTACGAATCTGGACAGAGAGACAGAGAGGGGGAAAAATGAGAACGAGAGAAAGCTAACGAACAGTGGGGGAAAAGCGCGCGAAAATTCGAATTTCGGAAATCGTTACGAAGAACCTCAGGCGCAATAGAAAAAGAATGAGGATGAAAGAAGAGAAAAAAAAGAGAGATAGTGTGTTTGTGTGTGTGTGTCTGTGTACGTAAGTGCATGTGCGTGTGTGTGTGTGTGTGTGTGATGAAAGCAAGAAATTACGAACACAAGAACCTCGTGACGCATTGATAACACTTACGATACTTAAATCGATTGATAATTAATCGAAGAGATCGTCCTTTCGTTGATCGAGAGCGGCGCCAGGATGATGCTGTTCAATCTTAGGAAATTAATGTGCGTGTGTATGCGAGCGTACGTGAAGAAAACGAACCGTGTACATACAAGTACACATTACACGAACACACACACACATATAGAGAAAGAAGACATACGGATACAGACAGACAGACACGTACACTAGCGCATTCACGTACAAACACGTGTATGTAAATGATTGTGTTGATTCGACGCAACAGCCCCCGAAATGAAATGGATTTTTGTTCCCTATTATTTGTACCTTTGTATTGTATATTCTGCAGCTTGTCAGTGCTTTGTTTATTACTACTATTTACTACTACTACTATTACTATTAATACTACTATGTACTGCTATGAATTTTCAACATTGTACCGACCTTCTTTTTATACCACTCTTTTCATTACTATATTTTCTTTCCGTTTGTTTTGTTTTTCTTTTTTCTTGTTCTCTCGTTAGATTGTAAAACGCGTTCACGAGCAGCCATGTTTTACTTGATTAGCGCGTAGCCTCGCGATCGTTCGTCTCCAAAGAGAAAAGCAAACCGACTGTGTGAGAACAGTGGAAACCTCGCAAAACCAACCAACCAACAAACCGACAACCAGTTTAGTCGTATTTTAGTGAGCAGTAAACGGCGTGTTGTTATTTCTTAAATTCGGTAAATTAATATACCCGGGACGGTGGACACGGCGAGAGAGACACGCACTTCCGGGGAGAGAAAGAGAGAGGGAGAAACCAGAGAGAATGTCTCTACGAACGAGAGAGAGAGCGAGAGAGAGAGAGAGAGAGAGAGAGAGAGAGAGAGAGCGTGTGTGTTTCGCGCGTATGCGAGCGTATGTGCGTGCGCGAATGAAAAAGAGAAACGTTGACGGCGTTCGGTCTTTCATCGAGGGGGTGAACGTTTTTTCGTAAGACCGCAAGAGATCTTTTATAATTTTATAGAAAAAGAAAGACAGTCGATTCTGAGCCGTCGATATTTCAGAATACCGAAAAAAATTTATATATATATATATTGATATACATACATATATAGAAATATATATCATAGCTCCGCAGGTTCTTTGTTCGAAGCATTGTTCATCGAGCGGGATGCGCAGTCCGCGCACGGCTTCCGTAGAGCTGGCTGCGAAAATCCGTGCGAGAGAAGTTTTCCGAACAAAAGAATTTCGTTTCACGCGTCTCGCGATGCCGAGCGAATGTCACGGAGCGAGATACATGTTTGGTCAGGATGATAGTGAGCGAGAGAGAGAAAGAGAGTATCATACGAGAGAGAGAGAGAGAGAGAGAGAGAGAGAGAGAGATACAGAGAGAGTGAGAGAAAGAGTGAGAATGAATGAGTCCGAGAGAACGAGCACGTTTCCTGCTTGCTTGCGTGAGAGTGTGCGTGCGTCAACGGAGAGAACTTTTTCGTTTCTCGTGAGAGGACGTTCTTTCTTATATAGTTTCTCATGCAAGTACGGTGGACGAGGGTGGCGCCGATCAATCTCGCTTCCTGGATCGAAACGCCCGAGCACCGATCGATCCGTACCGGCGACGAGACTCTCGTTTTCAAACTCCGGCCAGAGTCGAATCTCTCCAGCGAAAATTTCTACGAGCGTGGATCCAACGTCCCGCGCACGACGCGACGATTAGCTAATTCGAGGACGAATCGTGAAAACGAAACACCGGGATTTTCGTGGCTTTCGTATTTCCTCTCGGCTCCGCTCGGTCGAGAACGTCGCCGGAGACGACGCAGAAATGAATGTACACCATCGTCGAGGAAGATCGAGATGAAATACGATCGGAGACTCTGCCCCTTAGGCAAATTAACTAGAACACAGGGTTCACGAGAGAGACAGAGAGAGAGAGAGGGGTAAGAGATCCAGGAAGCTGTCGGTGAGGTCAAGGGGAGGGCGCCTGGTATTAGTACACATTAGTTTCTTCGATAGGAGGCGCCCAATTAGTTGTTGGAATTCTGTAGTCTAGGCGATAATTCTCGATATAGTTCAATGTTGTCGAGTTTTTATTAGTTGAGCGAGCGAGCGCCGGCGGTCGTCGCCGGAAACCGGAGAGCCGCGCGTCCGCCCACGCCGGAAACGGGTCGTGTCGATCCACTTCCGGTCGGGATTCTGCGCGAGATCGACGAGCCTCGAATCGATCTCTCGGCCCCGCGGTGTGCGTCGAGAGCGTGTACGAAGCAAATTTCTGTCGGCCCGGCCGTGATTCGATTGGCGAAAAGAGTCTATCTAGTTCCTGAATGCGGCTCGATTATCACCGGAAATGCATTGCAGCGCGCTCGAGAGCCGATTCAAGCCGCGCATTGATAGATCTCGACACAGTTCCCCCCTCCCCCGGTCAGGTCGCTACGTTCCCATTGGACTCGAGAGCTGTGCCGATCGGGAACGCCCGCTGGGCACTCTGCGAGCTGCGCAAGTTAAAGTCAACCCCTTCGGTATCATCCCCCGTTGTTAATAAGTGTTCTTTCCTCTCGAGCTTCGAAGAAAAAAAACGAAAAAAAAAAAATAAAATATATCGTCTACGTCGCTGTTTACCGCGAAAGGAGTTCAACGATGCTCCCACCAACGTGATCCACACTGTGTTCCGACGAACTGCTGCATCTCAACGATGTCTACCGTCGTTTTTGAAGGAAAAAGCAAGCGATTCGTCCGAACGGAAATGTGGGTTACGCGTCGGTGGACCTAAGACGGAGCGTCGTTGCGAGGATTCTCGCCGGTTCCGTCGAAATGTGGGACAACTTTGATCCCCTGGAGGAAAACTGGGCTACGGTGGAGAACCGGCGGAGATTCTCCCAACGATCCCAGCGAGATCACCGTTCGCCAGCGACTCGTTTCCGAGGGGGATGAAGGACGTGTCGAGAGCAGAATGGCCGACCTACTTCGCCGATCCGACTTCCGGTTTCCCACGAGACCCGGCGACTCGTCTCCGCGAATCGATGTGTGGTTAGTCGCGACGATATCGAGTCATTAGGTCCGTGCGGAGTGTCTGCGCGGCTCGAGATGGATCCTCGGCTCCGGATCGAGACTCTGGATCGAGTCGAGACACTTCCGTTTAGCGCCTTGTTTGGCACGCGACCGCCGATCCGCCCCCCATGATCCGAGCAACTTCCGGTCACATCCTCCCGACCCCCGTCGTCCCCTCGATAATAGTCATTTCACGTTGGATAAATAAAGGATAAAATAAGAGAAAGACGGGGCGAGGAGGCGCGTCCAGGGTTGCGTATCGAGGACTCTGGACCGAGTGAACTAAAAGCAGGTTGATCGGGTCAGAGGTGGTTCAAAGATCGGGAGGAATGAAGAGAATAAGAGAGTAAGAGAGAGCGAGAGAGAGAGAGAGAGAAAGAGAGAGAAAGAGAGGCGCGTCTCTGTTGCACGGTCGCTATTCACGACGTGTGAACGTTAGATGAAACCTTTATCTATATATTTGCCACGATATTCAATACGTGAATGAGTATATCTATTAAATAATATTGATATAAATACATAGAGACAGAGAGAGAGAGTGTGTTTAGGGAGAGTATGCGCGCGCGAACGACAGAGAGAGAAAGTATGGTAATATCATGAAATTATTATTCTTTGTTACTTCTTTATAATTAAAACAATAAAAAAGCTGCTGAATAAAAAGATGCAGGAACGTTTCTTATTTCGTAGCGTACACCCCGTAAGCGTTCACCGAAAAAATCATTGTTGCGATAGACCGTCTTTCTTATTTTTGTATTATATAAACCTTTATATAAGATGGATGTTCTTGACGACTTCGTGACAGTCGTGGTTAGAGTTCCTTCAAAATTGTAGGAAAACTTTTAAAATCGTAGATGTATGTGCAATATGATTTCTCATCTACTAAATTTATTAAGGGAAGAAATAAAACATTCTATTCGTTATCTATTTCTTACAATCGGTGCAGACAATTTTTATTTTCTATAAAGATCCGCAGTCTACGAGTAATTAACGATTGGGCTAGCAGAGAATTCCTGCCGTTCGAAGAGTCAGCCGTTCAGTTCTCGGTGAGTACGACTAAAGTATATTTAAAATCTATCCGAATAAAAGATTTCCGATGTCAAACAAACAAAGAGCACGGCTGATGCAATTTGGTAGATCTGTTGCCTACGCCGTAGTCAATCCCCACTCGAAGCCTTAGATCCCAAAGTTCGATCCATGTCGCCGAACTTCTCGATCGCACCTTGTAAAATCGCTAGTTCGCCGTATCCCCTATCGAGCCAGATATCTTCGAGAGCGATACCATTGGTTATCCATTATTCGGGCACAATAATGTTCATCTCCGGTTCACGCGGCTGTCACGCAACATCGATATCGCAGTCCGGGGACGATAATCGATGTCGCGGAGACGTCGAGGTCGTTCATCTGTTTCCGCTTCGTAGCGACACGTAACGGCAGCCTTGCCACGGCGCGGCGTATCGTGTGTCGCGATTTCCAAGCGGGTTCGCGAGGAAACGGTTCCCCGGGATTCCGCGTTCTCCCGAGGATCTTTTACTTATGTAACGCGTGCGCGCACACGCGACCTTGAAATTGGAGAACGCAAGACGCGACCACGCCGCGTCGCGACGCCCAACACCTCTCTCATCTATGGTTTCGCCTGTTTACCGCGTTACATAAAGCCGATTCCGTCGCAATTGGATTGCCGCCGCCACCGGTTCACCGATGCCCTCGAAGTACGGCGTTTTTCGCCACGTGCGAACGATCCTCTTGATCCTTCCTCCGCTGATCCACGATTTATTTCGATCCACTCGCGGACACAGCAGCACGCGACCGAATAATCCACCGTTCGTTATCCAAGCCGAGATTTACTATGCGGCAACACCCGGTACGGCGTTTCAATATTTCGCCGGCTTCGCGCGAACGCCCGACGCCATTTTCAAGCCCGAAAAGGCCAAAGAGACGCAACGAACTCTTTAACCAGGTTACCAGTTTTCGAAACTTAGATCCACGGATTATTGACGATTCTACCCGACAAAAAGAAAGTTTAAAGTTCGCCCTGAGCTTGAATAGTAATCGTGGGTCCATTCATCGAGATAGAAAGGATACGTTTCATTGAGTTACTGTTCGAGTGAAAGGTCACAGTGTAAGATGGCGTTCTAAAGTTCAGTCGTAATTAATTCGATGACGCTTACACACCTTCAGGAAAATATATTATAGGTTGTCACTCTAATTTATCTATACGAATTATGGATAAGCTATTCGGAAACTTTGATGGTTTAACGGTGCGTTCCAGGATCTGCTCCGAAAGCATGTAACGCGATCAACAGAACACGATTCCGTTTCTGCTCTTTCTGTGTGTCTCTTCGCCTTCCTTTCTTCGATTTGTCATATGATACTGTCGCAAGGTGACTGTTGATCAAGCGTAGCGTGAAACCCCGGTTGCGACACAGGCGTTTACGTATCCCGCGTGGAAGCCTCGAATCTCGTCGAAGGACGAGAGCACCAACACGCGGTTGACGATAGAGATTTCCATAGTTTTTCTATCGCTTCGTTTCCTTTTCCTTCGCATTCCCCGAATCAGAGAAATCCTGCTGGGAATTTGTGTTTCTGGAGCCCTCGGTGGAACGGGTCCCACGAAAATCACCGACACAGGTTTCACCGGCACAGTTTTCACCCACAATATTTCATTCACCCCAGATTTGACCGACTATAACTTCGGCCGACAATTACTCTGACCGTCGACGAATTTAACCAACAACGATTTTAGTCGACGACAGTATTATCTGATGGTAACATCGTTTAACTATTCCGCACACTGACACTTACTTTTCTATAAAAATATAATTATTACACTGCAAGAAGAATTAGACGTAGTCGGCTTATATTGTTGTCAAACGATGTTCATGTCGAATAACAATGTCGTCGACTAAAGTCGTTGTCGATCAAAATTGTTGTCGGTTGAAGACGTTGTTGTTCAAATCTGGAGTCTGGTGATTCCCATAGTGGAACATAAGAGATCTGTACATGATTTTAGCGGCCTGTAGGATTCTCAAAGATCTGTTTGGAGACTTTGAAACTCCCAGAGAATCCGCAGTAAGTTCTTGCGAAGACCAGGTTCCTTCCGACTCTTTAGAAAACGTTGGAAAATTATCCTTGACATGCTGTGCCAGTTGCTTCAATGTTGTTTACAAGTATATAAGGCTTGTTACCTGGAGAATAGACTATCCAATTAGCTTTATATTAATGCTAATTAGTGTAATTCAGCTTCGTTTAACCCTCACAGAGTGGATGCCTTGTCGAGCAACAGTTGACCTTGCCCAGATTTTCGAAGAAGCTTCTTCTACATGCGTCTTTCTCTCTCTCTCTCTCGGCCTTTTTATCAAACCTAATTGAAGTAGAGTAGTTACATGACGCTTTTAAACAGCTGGATCAAGATGTATCCGGTCTTCACCTTCATCGAACCAGCATACTGCAGATTCGCGCGGTGACCTATAGGTTTCCGATACAGAGAGGAGGCAGACCTCCTGACACCTGATAATGCGATCGGCAATTATAAGATAAAACTTGGTCAGGGTCGCTGCGTCCTAACCGAATTATCTTTGTTCTTAACGGGAATCCAATATACTATTCTCGCATCCGGAGTGACCTTTTCCCGAGTGGCCGGTAGAACTCTGACATAAATGTTTCACTGAAAGATTTCCGCTGGTCGTTTAATATACTCGTGGCTTCTTTCCTTCCAAGCTTTTCTGCTTTAGAGTAGCTCTTCCGGAACAAATTTTCACCGTTCACCTTTGTTTGCAAACCACTCTCTCGCCCGTTCACAGCGTTATCATAGCTCAGGAAAAAAATTGATCAACGTGCCACTGAAACGAGTAACGTTACGGCAGTTTCATGTCCGTTGATCGACACATCAACGACCTCGCTCTCAATGCATCACCGCGTGATGCACACATGCACTTCAGTCTCCTCGTAATTGCACGATCATTTCCCATTGCTCGTGGTGGCGTGCTCGATCCACCGTGAACCATCACTCCAATCTATCGTTTCAGTTTCCGTTCAAACTTTCTTCTCTCGCTATTTTTTTTTTTTTTTTTCAGTGAACGTTCGCGTACCGAAGTTTCAGAAATTTCAAACTAGGCGCACCCGACGGCACCTCTCGAAACTTTTCCATCGGCCCCGATATACGCGATTTTATCGCGCGTGCACAAATACATTTTTATCGTGAGAGAAATGGAATTTCAAATGAGGCCAGCAGCTCCCTCCAGTTCTCGCATTTTCTCATCTACTAGAAAATTATATATTTTCTATATTTTCACCAATAACTAGAGTAGCTTTTATCGGTTATCGGATACAAAACAAACCTTTTCGGAATTAATAAAAATAACATGTGAAGAGTACCTAGTAGTACTTTATTTTTAAAAATAAAATTGATGTTTCCCCTTCGATATAAATCAAAAGTATTACAATAATTTTTGTTTAAGGCATAGGAAAACATTAGTTTAAAACCTTATTCCCCGAGACCACGCAATTTTTCATTTCCGATTTGAGGAAACGTGATACACCAGAGAATAATAAAATTGATGTAACACCTCCTTCTCAATACCTAAATGTTTAGTAATTGATTACATACCAATATATGTATAATAATGGTATAACAATTTTCGGTGACTCTGAGTCGCCATTTTTTTACATTATATTTTACATTTTTTACATAATAAAAATCAAATCATGTTCCATATTTCACGTTTACATAAACTTTATTACTGAAGTGATGGACTCTTTCGTCGTTTCAGGCCTTATTTTCCAAGATCGTAGGCTAGGTTAGGCAACGTTCATCGAAAGTAGAATCGAATTTATGCGAAGATTGTCGCGCATGTCTCTGCACCCGCAGCGGCTCGAGTTCGATTTTCGAAATCGTTAATCCACCGGTCGGAAACGATCGATGGGTAAGTCGAGATCCCGGACGCGAGATCGTTTTACGATATCCATCGAGCTAAACCGGCCGATTTGTGTCGCGCTGTCGCAACACGACGCGTTCACATTAATTCGTAGGTGGTGTTTGTAGGAAGATACATACATAAGAAATCCACAACAGGACGAACATTCCGAGAGGCAAGAAGAATTTGCATTTAAAAACACTTGTTATGTCATCGCAAATAAAGGAAATATTTAGGTGGTTCCATTTAGATGGACCACTCTGTATACAGAATCGCAGTCTATCGATCATTTACTTTATCCTCGATACCTAAACCGTTCGAAGTTCTCGATGACCGAAATGGAGACCTAAGAATTGTTAATCTGCCTAACCTGGATGCAGAAGTAGAATCATATTGACCGTCGATGCTTCACATGTTAAATCCATGACTTAAGATCGTCTATCTTCGGCCGGTGTGACGTACGAGCATGAAAATATCTGACTTACAATAGCGACAAAAGCATACTGCTTCCGTACGTTACATCTAGACAGAGGTTGTCATTACAGTATAAATTCTTGTAACAAAACAAATTTTGCAAAAGATCCTGTGCTGATGTTTCATCCATCTTCCTCTTGCCGATTAATTTAATTAATTCAAGGCCTCCCAATACCTAACATACCAGGGTGTTTAAAAATATGTAAAATAACATTTTTACCATTGCTTCATAAGCAAATTGTACCTTACCTGTCAAACACGGTGAAAATCGCTGAACTTCGAGCACGCACAACTTTTGATCCAGTGGATTCCCAAAAGACTGAAACATGGATTTTCGGCATGTTCTCGTCGAAATCTACAGGATTACATAAAAACAGCCTCTGGAAGTTCGATCGAGGAAAGGATCGTATGAGGATTAAATTAAAAATAATATAAATAACGTGTAAGTTTTTGAGGGCTTGTTGTTCCTCGATGATCTTTTTAAAGTGTTTCAAAAAGCCAATAGATTCGTTGTGTTTTAAGCATTCAAAGCAGAAAAAAGGTAGTGCAGATATCGTTGCGGTTTGCAGTCCTTGGCACGAATTATCCGCGAGAGTGGAAAGGACGTTGGTAAGGCTGGTGAATCGTTTCCTAATTTTCATTTTAATTTAATTCCGCCTTGACGGCAGCGGGCCGGATAAAAGAACAGCGGACTGGAAATCCACGAGTGCGCGCTCCTCCTCCTTATTAAAATCGTAATTATGCAACCGGGCATTATATTTCGCGGGGCCCGAGCGAGAGACAAAGCCCGCTAATAAACTGGCCACCTCGGGCGACAGACGTTTTTTCCTTGATTAAATCACTGATCAATCGCGCATTTGCATCCCGGCGTCGTCACTGGAGAACAAACGCCGACGGGCTAACGAGATACAATCCCCGTGAAACAGCTTCGAGGAAAAATTCCTAGCGGCGGAATGATTATTCTATTTTCTGTTATCTATTCGATGACATAGTGTCGCTCGTATAACGAACTGTCTAGACGCGCACAGTGGTGTGCATCGAGGAATTCAATGGCATTTTGCCTAAAACGAAGTTTCTCGTATCGATATCTAATCGATGAACATTGCTTCCTAAATGTTCACGAACATTGAAATTTCCACTAAAATTCAGTAAAAAATGATTCCTATCTAGTAATTTTCTGTAATGATTGTTTAAAATTTATGGTCAGAAAATTTACAGCTGGGTCAGTCTACAAGCAAGAAAATAATTGCGAAAACCATATCAGCATACTATTCGCATGAACTATTTCATCTCAAGATGAATATCAACAACACAAGATGACGAGAATAGCAGTCACAATGCTAAATACGAGATGTGCAAAATGGAGTGATACGCTTCTATGTACCGGAAACGTATTGAAAGGTTCGTTGTACTGTTTGCTTGAGACTTTCCGTTTCTTACAATAGAAACATTCGCTTGGTGTCATCCTTCATTCACTTTGTTTTCCCAGCAATAAAGTTATCTCGCAGAGATCGTTGACCTTCTTCCCTGTAGACAGAATGAAAGGATCGTTCGCGATGATGGAGCTGGCCAAAAAATGGCGACTGACTTCCCGAAAAAAGTAGTCAAGTCACGCAACATCACGCAACGAGGATGGCTCCGAAATCGGAATCGGACACACGCCTCGTCGAAAAACTCGCTCAAGGAAACGATTTAGGCTACGTTGACCGAGCCATTACGTCAGCGAGGATCGTGTCGAGGTGAGACCGAACGGGAACGGGACGCGATCGATGATCCATCGATCAACGCGACGGTGCACGATCGCTGCTGGACAGCCATGACGCTCGTTTTCGGCATACCGAAGAGCAGGCGTAACCGTTCTGCCTGCGATACAATGGTACTTTAACCGTTAAGATCGTGTGCGAGGTGTAGCCGGCCTGTTCGAGTCTGCTCGATTAATTAGGCGCCCCCGAGTAACACGCCGTTCGCTCGCTTAATTAATTGATTGGGGATGTCGGCCGGATCTAGAGCCCTCGTTGGATCGCGGCATGGCGGCCCTCCGAGACACGCGGAACCATGACGAATGCGGGGGAAACGCGCGTTTGCTGGTGCGTGACGAGGTGCACCAACTATTAGACACTTATCCTGAAGAATTATTATCTTCCGTAGACTTTAAAAGATTAGGGCTTGCAATCCCGCAGGATCCTGCGTCATGTTTTTGTCCCGCATTTCTTAAATGGGTTGTGCGAAATCCTGCAAGTTTTGCGTTTTCGAGAGGAAAATATCAATACTTCCTGATAGCATTAATTCGGTTTTCCACGAATTCGTGCATGATGCAGCTGCATAATCAGCTCGACACGGACGTTTACGGTGACATCGGGTTCTGTAGGAGTCCAGATGGTCGAGATACGGTCGCGACCGTGCACGGGTAGCTAGTTAAAAATCCGATCGATAAGCAGCCTCTGACCCACCGATGTCGTCCGTGCACTGAATAATCAACGACGTGACAGATACCAGCGTTTTTAATTAAGGAAATCTAAGTCAGTCGAGTGCAGCGTCACACGACGTAACACAGCCGGTGGAACGACATCGGCCAGCCACGCAACACTAATCACTCGACTGCGGATCTGTATGCATTTATAACAAAATTGAGTAGATGGAATTCGAAATTGTCGAAACCTTTTTAAAATTGAAGATGTCAATATATGATTTCTCCTCTATTAAAATCATTGAGGGAAGAAATAACATTAAATTTAGTTTCTATTTATTGTAATCGCTGCAGACAATTTTTAAATATCCGCAGTTTACTGATCACAATTGATCCAGAATCTGTTCGACGCGGTTTCGATTTCTAAATTTTTCGTTCGTGGTCGAACGTGTTAATGAACAACGCAACAGTTGACAAAAAAGAGCGGACCGCGGGGACCGAGTTGCGAACACGTTGGCAAGGCTCTTCGGTCTAATCCGCGTTACGTGCCCGGTGTGTATCTTACGACATCGTGGGACTATTAAACAGCGTTGTACATCGAGGCGAGAAACGTGTGCGCGATTATGTCGCAACACTGAAATGGATCTGTCCACGTGGCCTTCTAGCCTCGATGTCGCTCGTTTTAGTGACAAGTCTAATTGATTACACTCGGCTCTAATTACACAGAAATAGACGCGCGGCTCGCTTCTGTAGCGGCGATCAACGAAAATAAATTGAACGCCCTTCGATATCAATTAAACGAGACCCAGAAACGCATCCACCGGCAGCGTCCGGACTCGAAAAACCGGCCGGGGGGGTTGTGCCACTCTGCACCCGGACTCTTCGAATAATCAATAACATTGGCACCCGGCACAACGCTGTTAATTCCGTGCCCGTAGAAAACTAGGATCGTCCGGCGACAGAAACGATTTTCCAGAAAAATTTCATTCGACCCACCGCGGACGAAGCGCTACTGTTGTTGCTCCAATTTCGGCTACCTTTCAGCCGATACATCCTCGACCTCCAATTAACGCTTCCCCGACGCGAAAGATCCTGATTTATCAAAACCAAAGGGCTTCTGAAACGTAAAAAAACCTGGAGAGAAGAAGAATTAAAAATGAAATACTGCTTCTTCATTATTATTAGTAGACTGCGGATCTTTATGCAAAATAAAAATTGTCTGCATCGATTGCAAGAAGTAGAAACTAAATTAAATGATGTTTCTTAATGATTTTAATAGAGGAGAAATCATATGTTGACTTCTTCAATTTTTCAAAATTATATAACAATAATGTTTTTGATGCTTTCAATCACGCCTACTCGTTTCTGTAATAAATGCACAAAATCCGCTGTCTAATTATTATCTTTGACACTCGGTGCAGGACAACGCGTACCGTATTGATCCCTGTTAAAGTGTCCCCTTAACCACCTAGTTCCGTAGAAAGTATATTTACATCCCCACACCATATTTGCCTTTTTACGTATTATATTTCACTGTCAATTAAGAAGCAGCACGACGTTCAATGTTGTACGCTGTCACCCACAGCGAACGCGTTCTGTTACCGTCGTACTATATCAAGAAGATTGAGAACTTGAATGCCTATCGTATATCAAAAATGTCAAGTCGAAGTTGTTTCATTTATACATGTTCCCTGCCGAACCGTTTTTGCTCGACAATTAAACAAACTTATGCGCTTTGTTCTATACTGCGTTTGTTTATAATGCCTCATTCTTTTGGTGGTATTATATTCTACAGTGTTAAACTTGTTATAAGATATTGTATGTTTTCAGCGCATTTACAGAAATACGTCAGCGTGTACCATCAGTGAGTTTAACGTGTATCATCGGTGGTACACGTGGTTAAAATAACGTCACGATTAATTCTTTACCCAGAACAGTGAACGCCCGCCATGTTTACGGCAAATGGCGGGCGACCAGCCAAGGAAGACACCAGGATGTACAAGTGCTCGGCGAGTATACATGAAATACAGGATCTTCAGCTAGGTAAGGATCAACAGAAATCTCTCCGAGCAAGAAAATAAATGTTCGAGTTTACAGTAGTGAATATATTGATACAATATACACGGACATGTCGAGGGAAAGTAAAAAGTGCATGCGTTCGCGTACACGCATATTCTACAATTCTCATGTTTATGTACGTATTAAGGTCGATTTATACTATCCGCACAGACACGGAACGTATCGAACTAGGCAAATATTCTTCAATGCATTTGAATAGAAGCGTTTATACCTACCGTATCAGAACGGCACAGACACGTACCAGCACCGGTCCGCGACCGTCCAACATACTCGCGAAGAATACCTTGTCGTGTCCGTTAGTTTTTTTGGACTAATTGCTTCCTTGAAAATATTGAAGCTATATCGTGACATTCTAAAATATTGAACAAATTTTTGTTCGTTGTCTGTTAATCGTTTGTAGAGTCATCATTCTCCTTCAATTTTTCATTTTCTTAAACACTCGTGCACACAAAAAACGGCGGCACCTCTTTCTCCTCTCAACCAAATCTTTTACAGTTAAATGAGAAAACATTTTTACTCTCTTCGCACGTCTTTGCGAGTCGTTGTCTTACCTGAGTGATCGGATGCGGACCGTTCAACGAACGTATACATAGTATGAATACTATGTACTGCCTGTGTCTCTGTGCGGATAGCATACATCGACCTTTAACCCTCATCCGTCCCTCATTTCACGAACTGAATCTGTCCCTCTGTGTCAAATTGACACAGTGATTAAAAAATCGATAAAATAATAAGGTATAAACAGTTACATTTTTTTCGATGTTTTTTTTTATTGAAACTGATGAGTTAACATTTACATCTTAGGTTTTTGCGGTTATATGTTTCGCATTAAAGGAATAAAAGTCACCAAGTTTCGGACAGATTTGTACCTACAAATAACAGAACAGTATAACTTATTTCGGGAAAACTGTGTCGAATTGACACGCGAGGGACGGATGAGGATTAAGTGTCCAGTAAAATCTATGTTCCTCGTACGCAACAAACACAAGAGCAACAGTTGCGTGCGCTAGGTATCGTTTCACCAAACTGACATTTGCGGAGTCTGATCCTCGCAGTCTAAAAATATTATTATACAAAAAGGTGTTCGGTGTACAGAAATATATGTATATATACATATATATATATATACTTATATGTATAAATGTTTATACTATGCATCTATGTATTCTTCTTTTTCTCGTTAAAAACGGCAGGAGAGTCCTTTGATCTATCGTGATACCGTAGCGCGAGACGAGAATCGCAGAAGCGCAGATTATCGTCTCGAGCATCTGCCGTAAGAAAAGGTTAACAGTAGGTGGAATGTTTCGACGTGCGCGATCCCCGGTGCATCTCGGGTTGATTCCTTGGGTCTGACACTCGTCGAATTCCGGACTCTCTCGGACATCGTTCTTTACAAAGTACACGCGATCGATTCCTAAAAGCAATTCCCGGGAGTAAAATCTGCGGCGAAATAATCGCGTTTAAAACACACCGCTCAAAATGGAGGATCGCCCGGCGAAATTCTATTGATCCCTGAGACATTCAGTGGGTTAGGGGTTCTGATATGCTGCGAACCGTTCCAGTGAGTCATGCAGTTAGTAGAGCAGGTGATCGTGCGAAAATTCAGATTCGTCGATCGAAATTGTTCACTGTGTTCTGCCCATGTGAAACATCAATTGTTACGCACCACCGCGGACCTACTAACAACAGGAATCATTCAGAGACACTGCATACCAAGAGGATTAAACCCTAAAATTATTATTAGACAGCGGATTTTATGCATTTATAACAAAAATGAGTAGGTGTAATTTAAAACAGTAAAAGAATTAGAAGAATTTAGAAGTGATGTTATATTATTTTCAACCTATTAAAGATATTCAGAAAGAAAATGAATGTCCATTACACTGCAGTTTGTTGCAAATCGGTTAGAAAATGTTTATTTTGCATAAAGATCCGCTGTCTAATTATTATTGTTATGTTTAACCCTTTGCACGCGGAGCTACTTTAATGCGGAAATTAAACATTTCTTTTCGGCCTAGAATAATACCAATCTATACTATTTTTTCTTTGTATGAATACATTATTGATATAACAGCTCATACAACATACTTAATCGTGTAAACAATATTTTGTATAATGGTATAGCAATTTTCAATGGCGACTCTCTTTGAGCCATCACTCGAGTGCTAAGGATTAAGGCGTCCGCCGTTGTCACTTGCTTTTTATGTAAATGTTTCTATTAAAAAAGGAAATGTATTTTGCAGCCTGGACTTCGTCGGTAGATCCATCACTGAAGCTATCTACGATTATTTCTCCTGTTAATCAATCGTGGGAGAACATCGTTGCTACATTACATGATGACTGGTCGAAAGATTAAGTCTATAAGAAATGATATGAACATCTGTTTACAAATGTAAAGGGCTTTCTGATCTTAGATAACTTAGAGTCCTTAATTACTGATTATCTTACGTTCTTCTAGAGTATTACTGTAAATGAAAAATCGTATACCCTCCGTCAACTCTTGTTAAACTTACCCCTAAAGCAAATATTATTGACTAAGACCATGATCGGAACTTAAATGGCTTGTTTCTAGGTTAATTACCCTAATAGTGTAACCTATCCAAGTAACCAACACATTTTTCCTGTGTATATCGAATATTTCGAAAACAATTATCGCTTAGGTCGTCAAAATATAGAAGCCAGTACCGATTACGAGACTTCTCATCAACAATAACGAAATAAATTAATTCTTTTCTCCTGATTGTTTGTCGAATGCATTTTTAGGTTAAGTTATACTCTCTCGGAACCACCGTAACCTCTTCCAAAGGAAGATACGAACCGTTTCAACAAAATTCCATTGCACTTTTCTAGATCGTTTACGATAAATCAGCTGAAATTATTTGAAGCAGGAATGATCACAAGGCGAATCTATTTAGCAAAGTCCAACCACGCGACGTGTCCATCGTAAGCAACGGTGATGGCTCTTGGAAAATCGAAGATCTACACATAATTAGTCCTCCTTTTATTTGTTCACTATATGCAAAACGCTACAGCTTACACGTTCCATATACAAATATGCGTAATAATAAAATCAAAGACAAAAAGAGCTCTTATAATTTATAATCCCAGCCATTCAGTAACAACGTTCGGTTCAATTCAAGTGCGACCCTTGGCATCATCGAGAATGCATGTCGATCATCCTTCATTCTTATCCACGCTGTCGTACTAACCGCTCGCCTGTACTGTACAAAAGTCACGCAGTTCAGCCTCACATTCCTAGTGAACACCAGGGAAAGCCAGGTTCGTGCCCGGGTCAATCGTAATGCCATCGCCACGATTCGTACTTAATTAACAAGGGAAAAAGAACACAAAAAGAATAAACAAGGGTCAGTGTATAACCGTTCCTGTGGTAGAGATCATGCAATATAATTCATAGGTATGACAGTGCACCAAGTAGATCGACACGATTGAGAATGGGCAATCATGGTTTGCGGTGATCGAGATCGGCTATAACGAAAATTCAATTGATCAAATAGCTCGTCCGTATCGCGCCACGCCGACAAAAACTATTTAAACAGCTTAGCTTCAAAATAATAGCTTTAACAGCTTAAGTCTACGCGAAAAAGGCTACTGACGCCACCAATCTCACGACAAACGAGGTCGAAAAACGTTCTGGCAAACTGTAATTACCGCGGTAAAGAAACGTAAATCGAAGATATAGATAGATTCTCCCCTCCCCCTCACTCTCTCTCTCACTCTCATTCCTCGGTACTCTACAATAATCGTGGGTTATGTACAGAAGTCCTCGTTGATGAACCTAGTGTCGCCCGTGACGAATAGACAAGTGAATCCGGCAGAGATATGAGAATGTACCACTAAAACGAAACAACAGTAGGAATCAAGGTTCGTGTGTATGTATGTGTGTGTGTCTGTGTTATATGTTTGTATTCGTGTGCGTGTCTAGGACCCTTAGAATCGTCGAACGCCAGACGGGCAAATGACGCCCACTTCGTCACATGGTAGAAAAGATAAGAGCACAACGTCCATCCAGGTAGGAGAGCTACGCTGCTCCTAGGACCGATGCACTCGGTATCCAAGTCAACTTAGACACCCAGGTAGCTTTAACCGCAGGAAAGTGATTCGAACTTTCCCGATATCGTAAGACAGGGATCTTGGCTTATTGTAAGTAGTCGTGGAACTTAAAGTAATGGATCTTCATGGCTCTATTGTTGGGATACTTGATCTTGCAGTGAGGGCAAGTTGCGTCGACCGCGTTATGCACCACGTAGAGACTCAGGTCCGTCTCTCTGTGGAAGTTTTTGCTCTTTTCAGCATCGTAAACGGTGTTGTGCGCGGTCAGCATGTGGTCGGTCATCGCCTGCCTGTTGAACATATGGCGACGGCACAGATTACAGTTGAAGATCATGCTGGTGTGGGATACCTCGTGGGCCCTCAAAGCCGCCGCAGATGGGAACATCAGCTTGCAACCGTCGATGGGACAGGCGAACTTCGGTGGGCTGTTCTTGTGCTTGATGGTGAAGTGCTGGCGCAGGTTCGATATCGCGGAGAAGGACTTGTAGCAGACGTTGCATGAAACTTTGCCATCGTCTCCGGTCAACGGGATACATTGCGACGTCGAGATCGAGGACATAGTCGAAGACGCCTTCCCGACGTTCTTTGTCGGCCGAGACTTGCTGTGCATCAATTGTTTGTGTTTATATAGCACGCTCATGTTCGCGAAGAACTTGCTGCAGACGTGACACATGACCGGCTTCTTGCCGACGTTCATTGAATTTCCGGCTACAGCGGGTTTTCGCAGAACCTCCTCTTCCACTTCGTCGTCTTTCTCTAGTTTCATCTTCTTCACTTTAGGTCCCCCCTGGGACATCCTTCTCGTACCAGAGAACATCGACTGCGGCCGCTGGTTGGATAAATCGTTGTGCAGATTCATCCTGTGACGTAGCAGAGACTGGTTGCTGCAAAAGGTCTTGTGACAAATGTTGCATATGTGCTGATTCGGGATCGGCTTCTTGCCTACCGATTGCAATTTAACGGCGGCGAGGTTCGTCACTTTATGAAGCTTCTTGTGTCTCCATAGCACCTTCTTCGAGCTGTAGAATTTCCCGCAAACGTCGCACGGAAAGTTACTCTGCTTCCTAGCTTTCCTGACGTAACTCAGGTTCGGACACGACTTGTGCCACTCCATGTGAATGGTCAGCGACTCTTTGTCAGGGAAGATATGGCTGCATATCTCGCACGCGAACTCTTCGTCTGCGAAATTTTTCTCGGTTTTGTGGGAGCAGTGGACGTCCCACAAGTGTTTCCTCAACTCGGTGACATCGTTGAACTTATCGTTGCATACCTGACACTGAAATTTACCCTCAGGTTTCACGGGCGGCGAATTGGGAAATGATTTTCTGGCTCTGGCGGGCTTTTCGGGACTGGTGTTGAACACTTTCTCCTGCTTAGGCGTGAGCGTATCCTTGGCCGGTTTCCGATCTTCTGGCGTTTTTGGCGTTGTTCGCAAGCTCAGTCGAGAGTTCGTTCTGTTGTGCCATCCTCGGTGTATTTTCAGGGATGTTTCCTCCATAAACGCCTTACCGCAAATATCGCATTTATAACCACCACTCTTCATGTTCTTATGAGCGGTCTGATAATGAAGGTCCAAGTTCGCTTGGAAGACGAAGGTCTTCGGACACAGAGGACACTGGCGAACAGCCTTGGTGACCTTGTGCTCGCTCGCGATGTGCCTGCCCAAGGCTTCCTTGGTTTTGAACTTCCGAGAACATTGATTGCAACTGACACGAAACTTGTTAGTCTTATGAATGTTACGTATGTGTCGTCTAACGTTCGCATAGTTCGAGAATACCTTGCCGCATTCGCGACATTCGTTCTTTTCAGTACCCGGGTCTGATGTGGCGCTCATATTCATCGGCTTACAATCCTCTGAAGAGTTGTTCATTGTTCCATACTCTACGCACGAGCTGTTCGCGTTTCTCTCGTTGGGGTCCTCTATGCCATGATCCTTCATGTGGATCTCCAATGCGCCCGCACTGCTGAACATGCTGCGGCAGATCACGCACGAATAGATCTTAACCTTGAGATGAAGGTTCCTATGCTCTGTCAGTTCAGCTCTGGTGGAAAACTCCAAGTTGCACAAGGCACAACTATACCGGTTGCTGTCAGATATCCTACTAGCGTTCATTTCAGCTTCGAACGTGTCCCAATCTTTGATGGGCGATGAGAAGTTCTGTGCATTAGTCTTAGAAGATGGTTCGCCCTTTTCCAGCGCCGACTTCTTCTTCTGTGTGCCACGATGCATATCGTGATGTGTCAAATACTCACTAGGAGATCGAAATTTAGCACCGCACTCGGAACAGAAGAAATCTTTCTTTTTATGGTCTATAGTGATGTGGTTGTGGAACTTTTTGAATACCAGATACGTCATTCCACAGTGTATGCATTTGTAAGAGGTTCGAATTCCCGGCTGCAAACGCTGACACAAGTCTTTATGCTTCAACATGTTCGGCTTGTATCTGTAGATCATACCGCACAAATCGCAAATGTGATTATGTGCTGGATCGCCGTTTTTGTAAGGGAGCGGAATTTCCAAACCTCCGCCTCCAATCGATTTCTTTGTAAGAGATTCTTGTTTAGACGCCGGCAGAGGTGAAATTGGTTTCAGTTTAGGAGGTGATCGCGACGGTGAAACTAGTTGTTGATACTGTTTGTCGGAGTGTTTCGAGAGGTGGCTGAGCAATTCTTTTCTGTTTTGCATCGAACGCAGACACATGTTACACGTGAAATATTTCTCTTCGCCCTCGCTTGGTATCACCAGAGCTATTTTCATTGCACATTCGAACGACGCGCCGCAATGCATTTTGTACATCGAGCGGTCAGGGAACTCTGTTAAGCACGCGATACACGTGTACGGTCTCAGATCCGGCATATGTTGACGAATATGAGAAAGCGTACTTCTACGATCGCTGAACGATTGCTGACAGGAGTAACACGAAAAAGTTTTCAATTGACTGATTATGTTCTGCTGCACTTGAGTCAGCGGAGCGTCTTTCTCCATACTCATCAGCTCATCTTCCAGATCTTCAACTTCTTCCTCGTCTTTCAGCTGTTCGTTAGCATCACCGTTCTGTTTTTCTGTATGGAATCTCTCCATGTGCTTGGAATACGAATATTTAGAATGTAAAAAGATTTGACAGTGCACGCACTTCTGCTTAAACGCACGTATTCCTCTGTAATGAGTATGAGGACCCCTTCTCAGTTTCTTTTTACTCGCTGATGTTGACGCTTTGGACTTCTGCGTAGAATCTGCCTCCATTACTCTATCTTCCTTGTTTGAAAGGTGATTCAATACCAGTTCGTTGCCAGTTACAGATTCTATTTCTATAGTACAGTCTGTATCGCAGTCCTCTGCCGGCTCTGGCTTTACAGAGACATTTAAATCTTTTCTTAATGTTGGTGTAACTCTCGTATGATCCTCTTCGTCGTCAGTTATCTCTTGGATGTGAAGCATGTTTACGGAGTCGTTGTTACTTTCTTCCATATTAGTCGATTGCTAGAAGCAATACACAACATTTTTCATGTATTCTAAACTCGTTGAATCTATTTGTAAAATTAAAGTACTCACTAAGTCCGAATCGACGGTAGACTCAGAAATGACCTCAATATTATCTTCATAGAAGTCCAGATCGACGGGCTCGTCTTTGATAGTCACAACCTGCAAAAACCACAAATTATATACTCGTCGCTGCTATTTACATCTTGGTCGGACCACACAACGAGATAACAAGAAAATACTTACCATCGGATTGCATCGTACATGTCTCTCCAACCATTGGTGTAATTTATCTTGCGAGCGAAGGCAAGCTTCCTTATAATTATGCCACTGATTCACATTTTTCACACACTGTGTACATATCTGCGTCGACAACCTGTCCGTGGCTAAAATCTAAAAGATGCACATACTGGGTGAAAAATGATGCACACTTATCATAATTTCCATTTAGCAAAGAAACGTGCCACGAAGTAAGATCAACGGAAAATATACATAAACAATTTCATTCTGATCGATATCTGCTGGACCGGTAAACGCCGACGATGGCGCGAAGAGGAAAGGGAATCAGTTCTAACAATAAGATCCCTGGCATAGCTGAGTTTAGACCTAACCTCAAAGGCAACACATTGCGTGTATACGTAACAAATGCAATGAATTCGAGGATACGAGCGAGGGAATGGGGTAATCAGGGTCCGAGGATTCGGAAAGCATAGCATTTCCCACGTACCTGAATCGATAGGCAGGTTTGGATCTTAGTGGCCAGTGGTACCGGAGTTTCTTGCGACCCGAACACCGACAATTTCGGCTCGTCGCCGGAGAGGCAGAGCCTGCACACATTTTCCATGTTCTGCAACACCACCACCTCGTCCATCGCGGACGACCACTGGCGTTGCCTTCCTCGCAAGATATCCTGATCTTCTGCCTGCCAACAAAACGCACTTCTCACGAGCAGGTTAGGGACGCAGCGTTTTGTTTGTACGTCGACATTTGAAACTGATCCGTGGAACCGAGAACCGAGCGGTCCGTCCCGGCGCGTTCCGCCTGTTCAGGGAACAGGTCGGAAAAAGCGCGCGTCATGTTGCGTCGTCTCGAGTCTCGAATTCCCCGAGCGTAACAACGTCCTTTATCAGACAGTTAATTATCAATTAATCGTTATCATTGATCGCGCCTGTTGGTTTCATAGGATTTATAACCGGCGATGGAAACAAGAGGATTGACGCACCAGTAGTCCCAAATCGTCGAAACATGACCGAAACCTCAAAAAAGGAATTTTTTCGTTGGAGGTATGTATATCATTTTGGATTCTCTAATTAAGCTGTTATGGATATGCAATTACGTACAAAACTGAGTTGAATCATTTCAAGTACAGTATAAACTATGTATTCCTAAAATATGGCTTGTTTCTTATTAATAATTGCGTTGGTATAAAAGAAGAATCTAAAAAATGCAAAATATTGGGACACTTTATTGGTTCGAGCTATAAAATAAAAATTACACCTTCTGTATGATTATTGAATACTTTGATGGCTATCCTTCATTTTTTATAACACGCTTTAGGCGAATTGGCGTATTACTAATTATTTTTTGCAAATAATCCTTGTTAATTTTACGTCATTAATTACGTATTACGTTTTACGAACACTGCGGTCCAATTCCAGGTTTTGGCTTTCGTTCGGAAGGGAGCCGAGCAAGTGGAACGGGCCTGTTCTACTTGACCGACTGTGACCTCCGCAACAATGTTTAGTACATCGACATTATTGCCCCAATATACTGTGTCTTCATGGAATTCTGTTTGCATCGACATATATTTGCATTGAGGAATAGCAAGGTGAGTGATAATGTCATGGGTTGTTTTTTTTTTAGTAATGTTTTTTGTTTTTAGTAATGTCGCAGTTGCACGCGAATTGAATATATGCGATTATGTATAGGTTTTATGTATAGGTTTCTAAATTTGAAAAATGAAAGTACATACTCGCAGTAATGACACCGTTCACGGGTGTCTAACGTCACGCAGCACTTCGCTGTGCCCTCCTGCCCATGGTGACTTCTTTTGAACTCAAGGGAGATGCTTTCAAGTGTAATTAATTTTAAATATTCTTAATGAGTGAAATTGATTTGCAAAAGGATGTATTTGATTTGCGAAAGTGTGTACATGTCGGTGATGACAAAATGTCAATGAAAACATAGTACGTTGAGGAAACAGTGTCGACATAAACATTGTCGAGGAAGTCACTATCGGTCACAGAGAACGGACCCGGTGAAACAGATGAACAACGATGATGAAGGTTGGTCGAATGATCTTTTTATTCTCTATACTCTCCAAAATACACTTGACATGCAATTGTTTGTTGTTTGTACAAGCCGGTTAGACAGATCGCACATATACAGCAGGTGAACGTACACTATACGTCTCATACGAACGTTGTTATTGTTTAGAGTAACCGACATGATTGTTGGTCAACGAAAATAATCGTTCTGCGCGTCGCAATTTTGAAGCCCTCGTGGCAAATCATCGTCGAGCCGTTATAAAAACCATACAAAGTATAAAATCGAAATGGAATGTGGAAAATCTTGATTGAATAGCGCCATTTAAGTACCACCAACTCGGGAACGTTATTAGTGGCGACGTGATCGATGTAAGCAACCGTAAAATTCGCAAACAAACACGATCGTACAATCTCGAATCTTTCGATCTAAACGATTAGCACAACTAACGATGCATACATATAATCCTACGCACAATCGTTCGCTACTAAAGTACTTCGAATGAACCGCGTTCTAAGCTACCAGACAAAGAAGCTTCGGGAAATCGAAACTTATTGAGCATCCGTTACAAACGTGTGGCGAACATGGCAACTAGGAAATGAGTCGCGGGAAGCTCTTCTACGGGACGATTTCGCTAAAACCGTCGCTCTACTTGGTACATGTGACGAGCTTCCGCGTATTCTCCCGTTCAACACCGCAAGGATTGTACACAGTGCAAGTTAGAACCATCGAGGCGTTTCCTAAATCTATTCCGGGACATCGCCCGAGAAGCTATTCACATTAATGTACAATACAGGGATAATAATCGGTACATATTTGTTTATACAGATATATATCTCATATTTCTATACATGTATAGTCAACAAGAATCTGCTAGCTCTGTTTCCTGTTCAAAAAATATCTTCATCTTCGTGCGCCTGTCGTTTGTGCTTCGATATCAACAAAAGGTGCGCTTTTCCGTTAATGGAGTAGCGTCGCGTGTAAACGGAAGTGTTTCGCTAAATCTTGAACGATACTTGCGACGCTACTGTCGTTCTCCTGTGCTAATTAATTGTCCGCGTCGGTGCTTGGGCGATTAAGATGATCCTTCTTCGATTTCCCCATCCGGTCGTTGTTACGAACACTCAAACGGTCGCGACGTCTTCGCGCCATTCTCGCAGCCAACGAGTTCCGGTCCGCGTTTCAACGTTCCGCTCGATCCATCGTCGGGAAACGTGCGCGTAGGGCTGTTGCGCAATTCAGGTAGTCAGGCAGTTAGTGTTGAAGCAGGAACTCCGCTGCGATTGCCGACGAACGTAGTCCTGGACGTTGAATTTCGTGTCGTCCGGGTCATCGCTCTTCTTAGCCTTCAAGTCCCTAGAAACATAAAGAACGCCTTTTAACAATCTTGCCTCTTTTAACAAATTATAGAGAGTGGGGACTCCCCAAGATCCCTGCGTCTTCTTTCTAACATATTTTAGGACACACTTCCGGTAGAAGTAGCTTTAGGACTTTGATCAAAATCCTCTGTCTTTGATAGGTCCTCCTTTAGATATAAAAGGAGAATCCTCCTTTACATTTTTGAGAAATAATAAAATTTAAGAAATCTTAAAAAGATGGAGTTTTTCAGTAGTTACGAGGCGTAATTTGCATTATTCGGCAGCATGTCGTTGTCGTAGCTTTATGATAGTTACATGGTGCCGAATAATGCAAATTACGCCTGATAAACGTAAAAGTAGGATTTTTCAGGGAGACAGCGGTCTAGATTGATCACCACCACCACTTATCTAGATTATTAAGAAAGAAGAAGGCGCATTCCGCACCCTTGCATTCCTGGAAAGGAGAACACCACCTTAACATCTATGGACAAAGAGCTCTGACTCTGTGAAAGGTATGCGTATAGCGATAAAGCTTCGAAAGAGATCAAACTGTTCGGAGCGTATCGTATCCAGCGAAGTAGCCTTGAGCGGGACTTATCGTCAATTCCGTACACCTGCGGCTCGGATATGATCATCGCCTTTGCTGATTGTCTGTGATCGTCTATGACATCATCGCGATAGAGAATCCCTTTTTCGATACGCCGGTAACAATCGGAGCGTGAGCGTTCGTGAAATACCTAGCGACAGCGAGGAAGGCCAATTCGACGTTCAGGCCGGTTTTAGCAGAAGTCTCCATAAAGGGGACTTTGTACTCTTGCGCTAGCCGTTCACCGTCTTCCCTCTTGACGACCCGCTCGGTGCCGCAGTCCGACTTGTTTCCTGAAAACAGTTGTGTCAATTTGTTTCAATCAGCCACGTTCTGATCGGATTAGTTGTTCGCCGATGGATGAACGCGAGCGGATTACTTTAAACGGTTTAGCCCAGTCCTCAATTGAAACCGATAAAGGAATTCTTGCCACTGGCAAACCTCTCGCTTGCCCCTGCCATCCCAATTCTCATGATCTCCGCGATCCCGTAACGAGCATCACGTCCGCGTTAATCAATCATCCCACCAACGAACGTTTCCTCTCGACCCTTGGGACTGTCGACCGATACTTCTCTCTTCCCAGACCGATCTTCTCAACTTTCTACAAAGACAAGAAACTAATCGAAACCACGAGAACCAGTTGCCGCGCGTGGGCACGTTCGATCGCGACTTTCTCGAGAATGAGACCACAAAGAGACCTATGTAGCCCCTACGTCTTCGTTCCTTTGGCAATTCTACTAATGGAGCTGTAACCTGTCCTATCATTGATTAAGGATCACCCCTCAATCATCCTCATCAGCTCAAACATGTCTAACGGCTGGCTTTCAAAGCCTTTTGTAACCCGAGCTACGCCAATCCTACTTCTAGATGGTGTGTTTGGTTTGTATACTTCAAGATTGATCAAATAACACCTATTCTCGGTACGAATATGATTTAAGATCATTAACACGTTCCGTGCCACGTGTACCATAGATTTTATAACAAGAATGTATAGAACACAGAAATGTGTTAAGGAACAAAAGGTGAGAAAGCTGTCCTATCATTGATTAAGTATCACTCCTCGATCATCTTCATCGCCTCAAACATTTCTAATGGCTGACTTTCTAGCCGATGTTTCTGGTTAATATCCTTCGAGATCGATCAAATCGGACATGTTCCGGGTATGAATATGTTTGAAGATCGTCGAGGAAAGAGAGATAAGACAGGTGGGATACATAACTCACCTAACAGCATGATGACAACGTCCTCGCTCGCGTGCTCCCGAATCTCACTCAACCAGGCCCTGATGTTGTCGTAACTCGTCTTGTTCGTCACGTCGTACAGCAACAAAAGTGCTGGAACCAATGATCATCGTTACGCAACGGACCACAATCCTGACAATTAGTAACCACCGTAACAAAAGTTTCCTTGTGGCGGCGACGCTATTGCGCGTTCGCCTGCGTCTGTCTTCTAAAAGGAAATTGCCCGCGGGCTTTGTCCCGTCACGCGATACTTTGGACAAGCTGCTTTTCTAAATGCAAAGTGATTTCTCAGCGTCTTTCCGCACAGATTGGCGAGCATGATTATTTACACGACGTCCATTTTTATCATTCAATAGTTTCTGAACATACAGGATGCCTCCGAAGCTGAGGACACAAGCGAAAAAGGAGGTAATCTACGTGATGTCTTCTGCTTACGTTTACCTGTGGATTCCTACAATATCCTAAGGACATTGGAGTCCTCCTCAGATTTTCTGGACAGATCAGTTAGAGTTTCTTTTCGGCCGGAAGCTTTTTTCCCGGGGATGTTTCACAGCTTAGAGTCCAGACTGGAAAGCTCTATCGCTCGGATAATAGAAACGAAGGCGCCATTGTCGAAGTGTCTCCGGCACGTAATTGTTACCAAGCCTTTGAAATATCTAAGTATTGTCGCGGCCACGTCTCCGCTCAAAGAGGGTACCTTCTGCCGAACAATAGGGGCGCCCCCTACGGCGGATACGCTGTTTCCTTCTCCGTCTCTTTCGCTGTGAATCTAGTTAAGTAGCGTGCCGAAATTAACGCTCTGGTTGGATCTAGGATCGCGTCGTGACCTACATTACGACCGGCGACACGATATTGACAAGCAGCGGACCTCTTGTTTATTAAACGAGGAATGAGGATACAAGATTGGTTCGGAACGTAAATCTTTGTGCTTGTTCATTTATATTATTATAGGGTTAAACAAGGCTGCTGAATCCTACCGGTGTAAGTAGACTAGGAATAAAACGTTTATTTCGTTGTCACGCGCGATTCATACGGTGGACGGGGAATTTTTAACGCAGTTTACCGACGAAGTAACCATTTCTGCCTGCTTGGCATGTAGAACACGCTTTCGCGTCGGGCAATAGAATTTGCATAATGCCAGTCTATGCAAAGTTTGCGATTTTTTGTCCCGGTATTTACCGGTTTGGTGAAAAAATTCATCAGCATTTCGATCATCCGACAACCTGGCTTTTTCATCCCTGTCGCGATCACGTTCCCATTTTACTGGCGATTGCGACGACGACAAAGTGAGCGAACGATGAGACCAAGTGAATGATTTTATTGTAAGAAACGTGAGTTCTTTTTAGCAGGAAGTCTCAATCAAATAGTACACAATGGACCTTTCAATACGTTTCCGGTACATAGAACTGCGTGTTCAAGAGTCACCAAATTTCTCGATCCAATAATCATTCATAACTTGGCTCAAACTCGGCTGAACTCACGAAATCTAAATAAATGTATCTCTGTCATTATTATAAGGCGAAGTATGTCAGTTGCGTTTGGTGCTCGGAAGTTCTAGTGTTAAGGATAGCCTGGTTTACCATTGGCCGAGTGTTACCACTCCAATTGACGTAATCATCGAGATGAGAAAAATACAATTACCGTGTGCGTCTCGGTAGTACGCGTGCGTCACGCTGCGAAATCTTTCTTGGCCGGCGGTGTCCCATATTTGGAGCTTGATGGAAGTGTCGTCGACGACGACCACTTTGTTCTGAAAAAGAGACGGATTTATAATATGTATCTCGATGCTTCGCGTTCTTCAGCATCGTTCGAACGTTACGAAATTCTTTTTTCTTTGGGATGCGAGCAATGCATTTCGTTTTCTGGAGAAAATATCTAAGTGACATCGGTGCCCCTTGCGGGGATTCGGCGACTCTCACCCTAAAGTCAATGCCAACGGTAGTTATGTAGTTGCCGGACAGGAAACGACCATCCCGGAACCGAGTTAGGAGACAGGTTTTCCCCACGCCACTGTCGCCCAATAGGATTACCTGCATTTGTGGAAACTTTCCGTGAAAATGTTATACTATCGGACCTTCCAACACCTCTGAGAATCTGTGACCGATTTGCTTCTCAGAAAATCAGTGTTTAGCTATTCTTTGCGCGATAATTGGTAGTCATACGGCAATAACCCGATAGCTGATAATATTCCGAAACATCGTAAAACACAGGATCCACTTTCGTTAGCTACGATAACTTTATACGTGCGGTAAAGTAATGGTTCAAAGTTTGCACCTTGTCCAGTCAAAACTGGTTCACTTTATCGCATCTACATACATACATATATTTAGTTGTACACCAGTCCCGCGAGAATTAACTGAAAGGAACGGGTATATAATTATCTCTGATTTAGTAATCCAACGGCAAAATAAACAAATTCCAGCGAGACTGAAAGAGTAAATCCTGTGATAGATCTCCGGTCGGAATTAGTGTCGTTGGGAAACATGTTTAATCCCTGTGAACGAGTAAGATCTATTTACATGCGTGGTCTATAAATGTTTGAAATTTGTTATTGCACCGCATGAATAACATTTTATTTATATTACTCCCCGATGGCGTATTTGTTTAACTACCAACATTATAGCTGTAGATTTTAGGAACTTATGGCAAAGAGAATTTCTAAATACTGCTACGTTACATCATCGGTTTGTTCAAATTATTAAGAAACGAAGCAACCTTCTTGCGCAGCTCCTATTTCTTTCAAAGAACGTAAACAATTTCGATTTTATAGGAAGATCCGCAGTCGTGCCCAGGTATCTCAGAGACGTTCAGTTCGAACAGCTATCATCTGCACAGCGGGTCGAGTCAGTACCGATAAGGAAATGCAAAAGTGGAAACCCCTTTGCGTGCTACAGAATTCGAGTCGCATTTTTCAGATAGTAAAGAAAGGTGTCACGCTTATCAGGCCTGACTCGTCTCGGTGGACGTACTGCAGCTAGAGAGGCCGTTCTCGAGAGCGTAGTGTATCAGGAGAGAGGGCAGGACCTTGAAAAAGAGCTCGCCGTGCTCGGGTGGGGCTTGTTGGCCTGTGGAGTCCACACTGTCCCGCGAGGACAGTCGCCTGGTAGGGCCCATCGGCTCCTGGGACCTGTTGAAAGCTGAGGTGCTGGCCTGCGGACTGGAGGGGACTGGTTGGGCCGTGCCCCTAGCCCCTCCAGAGGTCCCGGGCCCGCTCGACCAATCGGATGTCGGCTGTTTACTGCCACGTGAACCGTGTCTGCTACGCTTCGTCACGCTACGTTTCTCCTCCACAGCACTCATGGGCCCCTGCTACCGAGAGCACCAATTTGCTCTTCTTCTTCTCGGCCACTCCTCGTCGCGCGTGTCGTCGCCGTCGTTGTCCTCCTCCTCCTCCTCCTCCTCCTCCTCCTCCTCCAACACAAACCTCCTACTTCTCCTCTCACTCGTGCTGCTTCTCCTGCGCCGGGGTTCTCGGCGATCAGCCGCCTTCCGTCTCCCTCGAGGTCAATCAACTTTGGACCAAAGGAAGAGAGGGACGGAGAGGTCTTTCACTTTGCGCCTCTTCTGGCTTCTCCTTCGCCCGCTTCTTCGCCGAGCCTGACCGATCAACGAACACGGAGTGAAAGTCTGCCCGAGCCGATAATACGCGCGAAGCCGCGCGAGGACTCTCCCAGTCCGTCTCGCATCGACTACTCGCCGATCTTTGTCAGCAAAACCTGCCAGAGTCTATGGAGGCGCTAGATCGAAGGTTAGACAGCTGCAACGGTGCTAGCAAACGGAACATCCGAGTCTTATCTTTCAACTTTGTTAGACTCCGAAAGATTTCACTGACAAACTTAAATTTGATAAGACGTGACTGTAATTGTAACCCTATGAGAATTCTAGCTCTTCTTCTGAATATCTATGCTGACTATCTTAATTCCAGGCGACGAAGAGAATCTCAGCTTGAAAAAGAAACTCTCCCGACACTAGTACACTCCCAAATGTACTACCGAATGTACACTCAACGCAAATTCCTTCTTATACAGGATTCGCACTCCAAATTCACCCTTTTGCAAATCAATTTCTGATTTGCTAGTTTATTCATAAAAAGTAGTTGAATTTGACTTGCAAAACGGTGAAATTGGAATGCAAAACCTATAACACGGTGAAAAATTCCAACGATCTTAAACCACAATGTGCTTATTATGGTAGGCTTGACTCTACAAACTTTCAAAAATACTCCATTTTCTACCTTAGTGTACACAGAAGAAGGAAGTACGAAGAACAGATCAACCCCGAGCGACAAAATGGAGTTTCGAAATACGTAGAAGAGCTTGCACCGGCATCATCGCTGAATGTTAAGGTCGAGTGAACTATCCGACAGGAATACTGTATGGAGATGTCGGGGATCGATTATTTCTAAGTTGCACTTGAGGATCATTAATCTCGCACCGACAGTAATGAATGCAATCCAATTTCATTGACACAACAGAGAAATTAATAGAGGCAAAACACCGACGCGACTTCGAAGCGTCATAATCGCTTGGCTTGTTGCATGCAGGATTGCGCAACGGGCCAGCACCTATGCGTCATGCACGGTTGCATAAACATTGAGCACGTTTTAATTAATCCACGAAACACGCTCGTTCCCATCAATTCCCGGCCCATTATTACTAGCGACACACGGTTCGACGATCGCCGCGAGTGTTTATCTAAGCAGATCTGTGTACTGCGGGATCCACCATTGTTTTCGGAACAGTGGCCCGACGACGGGGCACAATCGATAATTAGACTAATTAGCTACAATTGTGTAGAATGCAGTAGCGTATGAAGTGTCGCGCGATCGATCGTGAGGGGGGAACCAATAGATCCTGAGGGGGAAACGGAATCTTTGCTTGACAGGAGAGCAAATTGAAGCGCTTTGACATGATTCGGACTCAGGTATAATAGACATATACGTTGTTTCAATGTTCATAGGCGTATGCGAAGGTAAAATTAAACAGTGTAATCGACGATCGTGTATCGTTGTTAAACACCAGATGAAATACACGATCAATTATTACTAAATATCAAGTGAAAATTGCCATTGAAACATAACGATGCCGTATTCGATGCAACTGTGGCCTCCATTCACCTTTTATCTAGCGCTCTTCACTACACTGAAAACCCCCATCTTCGCATTATCGAGAAATGAGAAGGCGCATCCCACAGCCTCGCAATCCTGGAAACGAGACTACCCGCTTAATAATCCGCATGATCGCGCGTTGGAATCTCTGAGAGCTCGTGCCACATTTATCTCCGTTACCCAGAACACTTCGTAAATTTGCTGTTCGTAGATTCCCGGCAGGGAAACCGTCGCGTCGCAACAGAATTGTTCGGACACTCCTAGCTAGCGTAACTCATTAAAGTACGGATGAAGCGGCTGGCAATTGTTCCGTTCGTTCAATTATACCGCGCTGTGGCAGTTCTTCCTTGGCGAATGCACTTTTCAGAAATTGAAATTCGTTATTCACGTCGGTTGATTACGCTCGCTCAACAGTTATTCCACGGTTAGCTACCAATCCTCGGCCCGCTTTTATCCCCGTGGAAAATTGAATATCCCTTTGTTTCGCCGCCAAGGGAAATGTTTACGCGAACGGGTCTTAATTTACGGTTTTGCGGTGTTCCACGAGATGTGTATGAATGTATGCATACGTATCCATACGTATAATATAATCTCGTACGGTGTGCTATTCGAAATGAACACGCGCGCCGGCGACGACGTCGTTTTCGAGCGGTGTACAAGACAACTCGTTAGCATGCACGGCCAGCCTTGACGTAGCAATTGCGTCATGACAAGTTGGTAATTGCTTGGCTTTAATTTGCCCGGACGGAAATGTCGATTTTTGCGATCGGCTAACGAACACTCCTTTCGCGGTCGCCACGCTTCCAAGCGTCGTCCATTCGCTTAACGAGCGGTCGTCTCATTAAACGAGAGTTATTTTATCATTTTGGCTTCGGTGTCGGCCGCCTCTCTGACGAAATGTCAACTAAATAAAATTGCGTTCGCTTCCGTATTGTAGGCGGCCTGTGCAGAAGCCAGGGGAATTAATCGGGACGATCAAAGAACGGTATCCATCAAGAATCGAGGAAAATTAATTTACTATTGAATCGATGGACTTCGATATCTGTGTATATTGAGATCTCTTTTACTTCTTCGGATGAACACTTTAATGTTTAACGATTAAATAAACCACCGTCCTTTGCTTCCTGATGAATATCTAACAATTCTTTCGCACTGTCCAATTTATCTGCGGATAATTTAAGAAAATATTTTCAAACGTGTTCATCCGCCACTATCCGCGTCCTAATTTCAGAAACGGATATTGATCAATACAAGCATTAAAGTATCCCGGAGCATCACAATCAATCGAACACGATCCAGGGAACATTTGCACGACTAGTCGCCGTGATTCGACTTCGCGTAATTTGGTTCGAAAAATCCGGAATGCATTGGGGAAAGTAAAGAAAACGGTCCGTATCCGGCAGCGGGACGCGAGAGAACCTTCTCCGAAAACGTCGGTTCCGATTCCTCGAGCAGAAGAAAGTACGTGAGTCGCAATAACGAGAGACAGGGACTTGCAGAAGGAAGGAAGAATCGCGAAAGACACTCCCAGTGCGGCGACATATTTATCCATTGTTCTGGCAGCGGTTCCGTTCGCTTTTTAGGCCATCGCACAGCGGTCTAAAATCGTAAGAGTCCGCAGTCAATTCTTAAATCTCTTAATTTTCCACTTCCACTTACAAACAGAACAAACGCTATCTGCCTGTGTCACGATTTCGAGAACGTCCTGCAATTTAAGAACCTGCAGCCACGTCATTTTCAAAGTTGAAAATTTGAATCCAGTCCAGGTTTGCGTCCACGGGGAGCTGCAGATAAAATCTGCGCTCGCATGAAGCGTTTTTCCCGGGCGTAACAGAGCTTGGCCGTGGAAGAATCGAGTTTCCGGCTCGGTGACCGCGTCGCCGGCGCGGATAAAACATCTCCGACCGTATGGAACTCGGCCGGGGTTTCCGTGGAACGAGAGGAGATGTCGCGTTTCCGGTTCCCGGACCGAAATTTCGGTCTGCTTCCTGCGACGAACAACGCGATCTCCTCCCTTCTCCGCGAGCGATGTTCATCCGAACGGCTTGCAACGTTTCTGCAACTCGTTCGCGCACCAAAGATCCCTTCATGTTGTCGGACGCGATTAGGTACGGCGTGAACTGTTACTTTTGTCAATCACGGTGATTTTTTCACAGTGCTATTTTCGTGACCGCTTCTGATTGGCGGAGAGCATAACTGTTCTTCGCGCAAGTCACAGAGACGTAACCCGTATGCTTTATATTAACAACATTAACATGTTAATAGGTTCAATGAAAGAGTAGGATAATAAAAACAATGATCGGATAGAATTCGGTAGAACAGTTCGGCAGAATTCGAAGTTGAAGGATCGGAATTTTTAGAGGACTAGTTCGGATTGTAAGTCGTGAGGAGCCGGCTCGGCCTGTTAGAGCCCCGAGGAGATTCCCGGGTGGATTCGGCTGTAAAAACTGAACCGTGATGCAGATACGAGGCCGGCCGGTCCAGCCTACCGCTTTGGGCCCACCCACGCCGGTACCTGGCGTCCAAAAACCCCTCGGGCTTCAGACGGAGCAGGCCCTGTTGCCGGCGCGCTCGACCCGACTAGTGGCGCCCTTCGACGAGCCTTTCTTCGGGGAGCCGGAGGAAGCAGCTGCGAAGCGTCGCGGAAATCCCCGATGCTTCGCTTCATCCACCGGCATTACGGACACACCGAGCAGCCAAATCGAATAGCTTGATAATTTTTCTAAAAATGCAACCCACGCGACGATTATTTCATTCCCTTGGAAATCCCCTGTTCATTCGATCACGCTTGAAACTAAACGATAAACTCTCCTTTCTGTAATTTATTTAGATTAAGAAATGTCCTGTTTATTGCAAGCGTACGTTTATCCACACCGTAAACGCAGAATAGTATTACACCGTGGAATATTCATGATTAATTTACTTGTCGTTGGCGCGGCGTGTCTTACTTGACATTACACGTCAAGGGATTAAAAAGCTTATGGGTTCCGCGAACGTCTGGAGGTTCAAACGAAATCCTGAAGTACCTCAAGTGCAGCTGTACGCCCCGAAGCTCGAAATTACAGTAAGTGTTAAGACATTCGGGGCGGCTGCGGATTTTCGATAACGCCGGCATTTCTTCTGCACGGAAGCTTCCATTTTGCCGTGGCAATCTTTATCCTTAACACTTGATTCTCTCGTAAAAAGGCTGCGACGAGGCTGGCAAAGTCGAATCAAACTTTGAAAATGAGGCACTACTTCCCCACACACAACTTAAAAATACTTTAAAGGGATACACACAATTTTGGTGTAATATCGGATAGTCAGGAATATTTAACAAGTTATTATTTTGTAGACATGACTGGTTTCTTAACATTTTCCGGACCTGCTAGATGGGATCGAGACTAACCTACCTCGACGTACAGGCCAATCAATAAACCAGTGATCGTTAGGCTGATGACTGTGAAGCTCGAGCAGGGCTTTACAAGGATATTATCGGAGGCATCTAAGTTACCGGCTCGCGGGGAGATCGGCCGATTTCCTAACACCGTTTTCCCCGGTTCTTTTTACCGAGCAGTAAATTAAGTCTCAAAGTCACCATGTAACAAGTTGCCGGCGATACCAGGGCTCGGAAACCCATCAATTCTTTCGCAATGGAGGACAGCGTCCTTTTTTTTTTTTGCGGCCGGGTACGCGGAGGGAACGAGACGACCGGGCTTTAATGGAATAACGCTCCCAGTAACCGTGCCTCACGTAATTCTCGTTTCGTTCGAAACATGGTTAATCTTCTTGCATTGTGCAACCGCCCTTGGCTTTGCACTCGGACACTGGCATTATCTTCTCGCGGGGCACGGGTTGCCCGTCCCCAAGTTGCGTCATCACGTCACACGCCAGCGATCTCCTTCTTTTTTTATCCTCCTTTTTCGTGCTGACTACCACTTCGGACGGGACTCCGTTTTTCCATGTCACCGGCATCGTTCCAGCTACTACCTTTCAGCCGCCGAAACAGTTTCATTCCCCTGCTGTCCGTTTCTCATTTCCGCGGCGAATACGCGAGCACTGTGCGCGCCACCGATCCTTTGCCACCCCTTTTGCTTTATTATGGTTTCGCAGGCAATTACCAGAGCTAGCATACTGGCAATGAGACTTCTTCAAGTATTAGTATCGTGGAATTTAATTTTATAAGTACTCGGACCTCCATACGTAAGGAGGTAGACTCGTTACCAGGATTGCAAGGGCGCGGGTTGCGCCTTCTCATTTATCGATCATGCAAAGATGGAGTTTTTCAGTTCACGTTTACGAGGCATAGTTTGCATTATTCGGAAGCATGTAGCTGTCGCAGCTTTATGCTTCCGAATAATGCAAATTACAACCTAACCCAGACCACTGTCATAATTACGGGCACATATGTACTGTCATTTCCAAAATTTATTAATAAAACAACGGCTACAATGACTATACATATCTACACACAGCTTTCATACATCACGATATTAATGTGAATTGGTAATCACTTTTAAATAAGTATTCTTAACAATTAATTTACATCTGATTTGATTTTTTTTACAAAAACATACTTAAAAACACTTTATTCGTAGAAGATTTTTTTAAAAGATTTATGCGATGCGAATAGTATTCCCTGAAAAATTCAGCTAAATATTTTTAGCCAGAAGCACGTGGCTGCCGTTTTCCCAAAGCCAGTAATTCTGCAGGA
Source organism: Lasioglossum malachurum (assembly GCA_028455605.1). Classification (NCBI taxonomy): domain Eukaryota; kingdom Metazoa; phylum Arthropoda; class Insecta; order Hymenoptera; family Halictidae; genus Lasioglossum; species Lasioglossum malachurum. The sequence continues at coordinate 9,980,857 of CM052319.1, read as the reverse complement.
TATGATATTTCTAGAAGGAAATCCCTTTACGCAGAGTTAAAGCATAAAACGTGGAAACCTACTGTGTCTCGCGTCTTTTTTTCCGCGTACCTCGTGTTGGGAATTGTTTTTTGCTTGGGCATAAAATTACTTTGAGCATGACTTTGTGCAACCGGATAGCACGCTGTATTCTCGAAAATCTTGTATCCCTGTAATATTTTTCAGTAAGCCGCTCACGTCAACAAAATGTACTGTTCATAGAAAAAGTACCTTGTCGTAACATTTTCTTTACACAGTTACGGTAAATTTAAACGTTTTATACATATATCCCTATGATTTTTTCAAATGTTATGGATACGAAATTGGCATAATACCTCATACACAATACCTAATTGTGTAGCAATTGATTATATACCGACACATTTAATGTGCTAGCAATTTTTAGTGACGTCTCGGGTGCTAAGGGTTAATACAAGCCATACACCCTTGATAATTGTGATACATAGTCCAGAGGAGACGCTGAAGAGACAATTCTGCAAAAAGTGCCTGTCAGCCAGACTCGGTTGGAAAACCATAATCTTGTCGATAATGGTTGCTCGTTGGCGAGCCCAGCGTTCCGCAAGCCACATTGGAATTTCGATAAACCGATTTGCGGATTTGTTGTCGCGATTATACGAGCATGAGATTGCAATGCTCGAGTCAATCGGCGAGCAAACAACCTTTTTGCGTCGCGTGACAGTTGATCGGATTCGCGGAACCCAGACGCTAGCGCAATTAATAACGCGCATCCGAATTAATGATTGATCGGGCTCGCGAAACGATCAATAATTAATCTCGCGTACCGTTGCGTCGGCCGCGCAGGCATTCGCACAGGTGTGCCCCGTGTAACTGAATGGACGTCGGCGTCGGACAAGGTTCCCTTTGACGCATGAAGACGTCATTTCGCATTTCACCCAGGGGAGACGGTATCGGATCAATCAAAACGGTAATGATAACGTCATTAGAACGAGACGCAGAAAAATCGCGCGAGCACGTGTTTCCCGTTCGACCCGTTCGCTCTACGAAGAGATGATTAGCGAACACCTGCGTAGGCACACGATTAAAATTGGATGGACACGACCTGACGCAACGCGAACGAGCTGTCAATCGCACTCGCAGTGCAAACCTTAGGATATATAATTAACACTTTCGCGGACGGCAATTTTCCCACTCCCGGAAACCGAAAGCCGTTCGACAAGCACGGCAAGAATGCGAATTATAACATTGATTAAATCACCAGGGATATTAAAGGCTAATCGATAAACGCTTTTAAACCATGTCAATCATACACCCCGATGTGTTTTTCTTTCGTTTAGCCGTCTCCCTGCGTTCCTCCACGTAGAACGACATGGTTTCACTGCGGTGAAAACTAACTGCGACGAGGAGACGTCATTTATGGTTGCCAGCGATTTTTCTAAATTTTTTAGACAGTAAAGCCTTGATCTAAGAGTAACTTGTGGACACTGAGTCACCACTCGAGGTCTAAGGATTAAATCGCATTATTTTTTTCAGCCTTTTTTTAAATACTTAAAACATCCGAGTCACACCGCACTCGAATTTGCCATCTTGTACCCTATACAGTATGTATGTGCAATACGGGTCAGAGGGGCTCGTCCCACGACAATAATGGCGGAGGGCCGAAAGAAGACGTTCGGGGGTGAAGGTTGGCGGAACAAGGTGAAGTGGTAACCTCGTTATAACAAAGAAACCCCCCTCCTTCCCTCGTTATTCCTTTGACTCCGTGTTCCGTGCTCGCAGCCAACGAAATATCAATCGACTATCATGCCGCGGTACTAACAAGGCTAATAGAACCAGACACACTTTCGTCGCCCAAACGGGTCACGGTTATTACGGAAAAAGGCTCCAGCAGGATCCCGGAACACCTCTGAACGATGGTTAGGCTAATGAGACTCTCTCCTCCTTTAAAGAAAGGAGATCGAACAAGCATAGTACAATTTTTCGTGTTTATAATGAAATCAAAATTGGCGTCACATTTTCCCTTTTGTTCGATGATCTTTCGCCAAAACGAATAAATAAGAAAATATTTTAGAAACCACGATACAGTTATAATTATTATAACATATATCTCTTAAAAAGATTTAAGACGATTATGAAAAAAGGACATGGTTCGAACACTCAGAGTAACTATGACAATTTCCAGTTCATCGATCTGACGAGATCCCCACATGTGAGGTTCGATCGAACAGATACTCCGGGTAAACTTTAGACATCATCACTGTGTGAACCATTTTGTCACCGACCACAACCGAAAACGACTACTGTGCGAGTGAAAAATGTTCAGTGGCATCTTCGGGTTTCGAACCGGCGACGTTCGGATTGGCATTCCCTTCCTCTACCAACTGAGCCATCGAAACTTTGGCGTAGATGATGTTTCTTATCGTCTATATTTAATGCACATAACACGGTGCAATAAATTGTGCACTATATTTAGCACGATTTGTAACGTCTTTAATATTTGATCATCTGTGTAATGGAAATATAATTTATAATATACACGTGCAGTAGATTACTATGTTTAGTTACTTCGAGCTCTATTAGATGGCACTGCTAGCTATTTACGAAGCCAAGCTTATCCAGTATACATAGTTTAATCGCTAATGGATGTTTGTAAAAATTAAATTAGTCACATGGGAGCAATAATTTGTTCTTAATGTGATAAATAGACAGCGAATTTTAAGCATTTATGAGAAAAATGAGTAGGTGTAATTTGAAACAGTAAAACATTGGAAAAATTAAGAAATATCATTACACATTATTTTCAACCTATTAAATATAGTACGAAAGAAAATAAATTTTTGTTTCACTACAGTTTGTTGCAACTCCGGTGGAAGATTTTTATTTTCGATAAAGATCCGCTCGCGCTCTAGTGATAAAATAAAAATGATTTCATTTGTACAGGAGGCAGACATTCGCAAAAGATGACAAAAGAAGAACAGTCCGCAGTTTTTATGCATTTAAAAAATCAGTGAAAATATTTAAACAATTCGGAAATACTGTGGTATTATTCTCGATTCTGTAGAATGATTGAACAAAGAGATAAATGTGTATGTAGCAGCTATCCATTTTTATTTTCATAAAAACACACATTTCCATAATAACGCAGCAAACAAAAAACAAATAACTCGAAGCTCTGCATTGCATATTGTATTTAAAAAAAAAAACGGATCTTTTCAGCACAGTGCCCGCTACAAATGCACGCTTACAAATTGATTGCAGATCGACTACGTTACACGACGTACAAAAATAGAGGAAATCCGTGCACATTTTACGCGTACTATGATTAAAACGAAAACCTTGAACCATTTGCCAATGGAAAAATTCAATTGTTCGTCGGAAACGAAGCTGATGCGTTCCACGGTTGTTTCTCGTCCATAGAAATCACTCACTGGGAAACGCACATCGACGCAATTCCTTCATTTCCACCGAAGCTCCGCAATTCTGTCGAGCTAAAGGGCCGCGGAATTGATCAAAGAAAACTGCTGCTGTTCCCTCCCTACGGGCAATAGCTTCATTTTTTCGCGGCGGTCTCTTTCTTTTTATCGCGTGTCGGTATCGAGAAGCAGTGCTTGATTAAATTTCAACAGCGAGAGCCTGGAATCGCGTGCCGCTGTATCTGCTCTTCGGCGTGCCATTTGTCCTTTGGAACCCTTTGATATCCTTTGCGACCACTAAATTGCGGATCTCTATGCATTTATACCAAAATTGAGTAGATTAAATTCAAAATTAGTGGAAAATTTGAAAAATTGAAGATGTCAATGCAATGATTTCTCCCTTCAATCAACACTGTAAATACGAGGTGTGTTAAAGAAATAACGGGAATTTTGTAATTACGCGGGTTGTACCAGTCCGATTCACCAATTTCTTTTTTGTTGTGTTGGTAAACATGTCTGAAAAGTGTCTGTACAGGGTGCACAAAAAGTAATGGTCATCCTTTCTAGGGGTGAATCGAAACAACAATTTTCTTTGCTATAAACAATTTTACCAGTACTTTTTATACACCCTGTACATTGGTTGGTCGTATTCGATGTTTAGTCTATTTTCATCTTTCGAAATGGTTCCATGTGGTTTGGTACGATCAGCAATTGTTTGTGATGAAAAAATTCATGGCTTTTGCACCACGATAATTAACGTTTCATTGCTTGTTCGTGATTTTTTGGAATTTGATCATCGGACGAAGTGATAATCAAATTGAGAGATCCAGGAACGTACTCCGTCCACTAAATGAATCAAGGGTGAATTCAATTTCCCGAAGTGTTCCGCCAACAAATTCACTCCGCGTGTCGTTTGCTCCCCGAGCGTGCAAGAAGCCAATTAATTTTTCCAGCGGAGTTCCATGAAATAACAGATAAATGGCGCCGATCTTGCCATTAGCGCGGGACGACGAGAAACGCGGGAGTTATCCCGGGTAATTGAAACGAATCGAAATCAGAGCAGGGAAAACAGCGTGCCGCGGGGGTGACGGAAAAACACGAGGGTCGCGACGTGAATATTAATCGGGAACATAGGGGGATGAATACGGTAGAGGCGGGATGACGCCGAACACGAGTACCATTTCACGCGATAAAACATAGGCTGGCTGGCGCGATTCTGTCCGACAAATCCCAATTGTCGCGCGCCGACGCACACTGGGGAAAAAGACCGATTTAGGACTGCAAAATTTAATAAAAACAATCTGACTATTTCTTACATCAACACACATGTCTGCAAGAAATTTTTATGAAGCTTGTGTCTAATCGTCATTAAAGAAGAAGAAGGCAGGAAAACAGGTGTTCCGAAAGAGACAATTTTCAAAGTTTTAAAAAATTTTTATGCTCTTCATTTTTATACATACACACAGCTGAAAGAATGCTTTTTAACGCTGTACAGCTAGTTTTGCTGAAATGATTACTCATAAAAAGGTATGATGAGGCAAACAACGTTAATTTCAGGAAAATGTGCGATCATTCTAAGACTTGCATTTTTGCTTGTTTTCACAAACATCTCTGAACAGATAATAGATAACTTATAACTAGACTGCAAAGACTAGAATATAAAATTCTACAAAATTTAATACGATTTTTATTTATTTCAGATCTATAAAGGCTACTACCACTGAAAATAAGATTCTATTTGTTCCCACTTTCTTGAAATTTGCCTGTAAATATTAAAAATTGCATAAACATCCGCAGTCTACTTATAACAATTTACATTTATGCTAAAACCTAGTCTGTACATTTAAAAACCTATTGGCATTTTCATTTATTTTTGAGAAAGTTGAAAAATTGACTTTTGGCCACGTTTTGGCCAACCATTACATGTCTAGTTGTGCGTGTAATTGTCTACAGTTTATACTAGATTGTATAATTTTTTTGATAATTTTCTATGCAACAGAAAATATTAGAAAATTACCAAACCGTTTCAGCTAAATGACACAACCAACAGTTTTATCAGTCTAGAATCTGCACGGCAAACATACGTACGCATGCTCAATTCAATATCCCGCTCTCATATTTTTGGTTTCATTTACTTGAACAAACATTGAAGAAAGGTTTTCCATTCTGTACAGACGAAATGATCTACATACGCGCGCGCGCGCGCGCTTGTAACACGGTATCGAGTGGAGCGTCGAGTAGAAAATTCTACGTGAAATATTGAAGCGACAAGCAAAGCAAACTTGCAATAATAAAACATGAAAACTGTAGGCATTTCGAGAGAAGCGGTTTTCTGCCTGCGAAAATTTTCCGTCGACGTTTTTCGCTGCGTAAACATTTATATACGATAAAAGAGTGACATTTGTTATCCTCGATTCTCCTGTTCGATAAATATTGGAAACAATCCCTCTCGTATTTCAGGTGGCCAGTAAATAATTATTAGACAGCGGATTTTATGCATTTATAACAAACATGAGTGGGTGTAATTTGAAACACAGTAGTATCATTAAAAGAATTTGAAGATACTGCCATATTATTTTCATCCCCTCTATTAACCCCCCCCATATTCACTTTTGCAATTTAGATAGAAAATTTTTATTTTTCATAAGATTCGCTGTCTAATAATTACACATTCCTCGTCGGTACTAAAATTTTATTGCTTTGCAAGCATTAAGCTTTAATCGTATCATAGATATTTCGATAAATACGTAATTATTGTATATTAATCGAGTTTCTAATTATATTCTCCATTGATTCGGTTATTTGCCAATCCACGTTCGCTTAGGATTATTCGATATTAATATAAATCATTTGGTATCTATTACCGACGACGAATTTCTAGCTGCCATTTCCATTTCCAATTTGGCTTATTTCAAAATATGACCGACATTTTGAACGATTCTTTAATATTTCTCATCTAATCAATTACTAAACATTTAAGTGCTGTATGAGGTATTACATCAATTTCGTATCAACCAAATTAAAAAAATCTTAGAGAATGGAAATATTCTAGGTCGGAAGAAATGTTTAATTTGCGAGTTAAAATAGTTCCAAGTGCAAAGGGTTAATATTTCCCGTTTTCTATGAAACATGTCAGCGAGTAAACGAGAACTACAAAAAATTCTCAAATTTTTGCCGTCAAAGGGAGCTTCGAATAATTACTCCGAGCTCGGGCCAGGGAAAATTATCTCGTTTGCCTCTCCATCAAAATACTCTCGAAGTACTCTAATGACGCCATCGATTCTACTCGAGCTTCGATTTCGGGCGACTCTAACCTTTGACAAAGCAAATTAATTTTTGTAGTGGTGCACTCAAATAAAATATATTTAACGTTAAATACACGGTGAGTTTAAGCAATTTTTTCATCGCATTATATGGGAGTCTACTGTTCATTTATATGTGGTTGACATAATTCATTGTCTATCTTTAACAATTAACGAACTTCGTTGAGATTTGCACGACCTAAAAGAGTTCACACGAAGTAATGTGATAAACGTTAACTCTATTGATTATACTACAACAATCACTTTCATCTCGTAGGATTCTTTTGAGGTGATTGTTCACCAGTCGACGTTAAATACCATATGTTTATTCGCTGTGCAATTCTGTCAACTGTCTGCGATCCCCCTTACCACGAATTAGCTCGCTTCGCCAGCTATCGTCTTAGAGCTCCCGTCTGTGTTGCGGCAATGAGAATTGTTCGCAGGCCATCCGATCGCCATAATTATCGCAGTAAATCATTGCTAATACGAGCATTAACTGACTTCTCCGCTCGGGCTCGGGCTCGGCCGGGACTGGTTCTCTCGGGCTTTTTGCAATTCCCCGGCCACTCCTCGTTCCTCTTCCGAACCTCATCGTGCTTTCCATCGTCTTCGGAGCGCGAGATTATCTCCGGTAGCGAAAACAGTAGCGCGACTGGTTCGTGAATATTTCCGACGATAACGCTCGATACCGGCCAATTAAATTCCTGACGGTCCCCGTTCAATCGTTTCTCGCGATTTCGCACGCCGACCTGGCTCGCGAGCCGATGCGAAATCGTTACAAGCCGCGCGGAATGTCTGTTATCGGGCTCCAGGTATTATCTCCGCGTGTCTCGCGCGTTGTTTGAACACTCTGGCCCCTTGTCTGCCCGTAATCCAGACCGAGACATTCGATTTCTAAACATCGTTTTTTTCTATCGGCCGACAGATCGTTGCATTCTTATTTTCGAGGCGTTTTTCATGAATTTTTCTCCTGTATCTTCTTGTATATTCCAGTATAGTCTAGTGTTTTCCTGAACACCGAAGTATATTAATGTATGTATATTGTAGTAGACATATTCTAATTGATGATATACAGTCTAGTACATTATGGTATATGGCAGTATGTTCTAATTCATTGCAGTATATTCTGGTGCATTCTCGTATTTTCAAGTATATTGTGGTATATTCTTGTATATTTTTCACATAGAAAAACTATCGAACCTTTTGCATTGGGATTTTGTACACATATTCACTGGTATTTCAAGCACGTGTGTGATTTTTTTTTTGGGTTGAAAATAATAATTCTGATATTGAAATATTTATTTTTCTATCGTCCAAAAAATTTGCTGTATTTTCCGGCATTTGTGGCACAACACAAAATAAAAAATTGACGGCTTTTAAATATGTCTGTCGCGCGGTATACGTATCTATTATGTACGCACGTGTAATTACTACTGCCTATAGTGGCACGAGTTTTACTGCTTCATCAAAAAAAGGAAAAAAAGCGGACAGGTATTCCATCAAATACAAGACTGCACGCGTTCCCTTCCTGTTTCTTCATTTAATTCAGAGTTCCCAACTAATTGTTATTTCGATAATGAAACCAAAAGAAGAACAATAATTGCATTATTCATGTTTTAATATTCTCCTCGTAATAATAACATTTTATTTACTCGTTCCAATCATCATTTAAATTGCAAATTGATTAAAATTTTATTCTTCTCTAGCTGTTTTTCTCGTTAATTTTTCCTTCGCAATGAATTAATTAATGATATTGGAACGCCGCCAATAAGTATTTTCACGCGACTAAACGTCGAATAGGAGGTCGCGGTAAGTGGGGGTCTTTTGGCAGCAAATCTTGTTAACAAACATGGTCAACGACACCGTCGCGTAATGGAGTAATTCAATAACCTGTGGCGTCGCGAAACCCCGCTGGGGCTGCTGGCTGTCTGCATTAGCAGATTGCCGCCATTTTGCCGCATAATTCCCGAGTAACTTCTAATTCGTGCAGATCGCTAAACGATACATTTTATCCGACGATACTGCACTCGCTGTTCCGCAAGCTGTAATCCTCGCGGCGAATTCTCCGAATGTTTCGACAACGCCATAGTTAGCAAACTAACAGCTTCAATTTTACTGATTAGACTGCGGATTCTGTGTACTCGTGATACACACGATCCTTTAAAAGTCCGCGCGCAATAGTTCCGCCATGTTTAACCAGGTTATCATCGCAGTTTTGTTTATCGAGGTTATCATTCTGCGAGGACGTGAAAAATGTTCGAAATTCGTTTTTTTTATATTCTATCAATCTATTGGATTGTGCACTCCAAATTCACCCTTTTTGTAATCAATTTCACCCTTTTGTAAATCAAATTAAACCTTTTGCAAATCAATTGAACCCATCATATTTTCAATTTTCATTAAGGGCCCAAATAAAAAGAGTTTTGAAAAATACATTTTTTATTTTTGCGTGTAACCTTGTAAATTATAATTTTTGAAAAATCTGTTTTGCATAACATTTCGTAAACCAATGCTTCTAATTGATTATACAAGATCAGGGTCGTTTGGTACGAAATTATAAAAAAGTTATTCTGTTTTAAAGGGCGTACGAATACTTTCTACACCCACTGTATACGCGTATCCATAAGAAAGAAATGGGCTCATAATGCTCAATAGGTTTTTCAGAGCATCATCACGGAAAAATGGAATTTTTCCGGTGAAAAGAGGTATCTGAAAAAGTTTGATCTTCGAACACTTACAGTAACGAGAGTTTTCAATAACGTTTAGAAACATTATGCACATTCGTTAAAAATCGATATGAGAAGTTTCATTGTTGTGCCCATGAACAGCTACAGCGCAGAGCGGACCGTCGTTCGCGACTATTCTCCGTTCGGGGGCTCAAAGGGTTTGTTGCCCTGCGGCACTGCCACGTTATTAAGGGACAGATACCGTCTCCGAGAAGCAACAGGAAGAATGAAATTGTCCTCCGGAGCGGCGTCGTCTATCGCGCAATCTGCGTGTCACGCGTCGCGAAATCCGGCCAGCCAGTATACTCGACCGATGAATATTCAGGGGATTCCGTTACATTATGCTAATACGCCGTGAGGCGAACAGTCGGAGATCCATAAGTAGGCTTGTCGAACCGTTGTTCTACCAACCTAGGAACACGAAAACACGCGCACGGTAGAAGCAATTTCTAATCGAAACTTCGGACCGCTCTCGGGTAATTTATGGAATACATTACACGCACGAACGGCGAACATTATTTCTACGAATTATTCTGTCTCCTCCCTCTGCTCGTCGCCGTCGCGGTTCGCCTGTCGCGAACCTGCACGATAGAACACGTTCGAATGTTGTACGCGGATACAGTAAATAATTCCATCGACATGTCCGTAATTATCGTCTTACAGCGATTAGCGTAACTAGCGAGCAGGTGGGCTCATTGGAAAATTGAAACGTTTGTTTAGTAACCAGCACCGATATCGTTTTATCTTCAGTAATAATTATCATAATTACCGTGTCGTTATGACAACAAATACAGTGGTTGTAAAAAGTATCCGTACGCCCTTTGAAATAGAATAACTTTCTTTAGAATTGTACCAATCGACCCGACTTTTTATAATCAATCAGAAGGGTTTACGAAATGATATGCAAAAAAGATTTTCGAAAAATTATAATTTTAAAAACATATATTTTAAATTTTCTTTAAGGGCCCAAATAAAAAAGTTTTAAAAAACGTCTTTTTTATGTTTGCATGTAACCTTGTGTAAATTATAATTTTTTTAAACATTCCTTCCGACCTAATACATATATAATGTGAACAATATTTTAAATAAGGGTTAAAGATACTGTAGGCTCCCGTGTAAAACAGTTAAAAAATTGCTTAAACGTGTACGTGTGTGTCGGCTGCGGTAGTAATGCGAACAGACTTTCCAAAAAAATTTTTTGTGTCACCTGCGGCGATCTCTTGAAAGAGTACACAATTCCGTCTTCAATGCCAATCAAAATCGATGCAGAAGAAATTGCGCGTAATGAATTCAATTAAAAGATAGACACGAAGTCTTTCCTTTCTTAGACGACAAGGAGCTCGATTGAATATTTTTGATTTTCGCTTTTAATGTCTCGGTAAGTGTTGTGCGATACAGTGAAACGTTCTAGAGAAGAACGAGCGTGTTCTGGCCGCGAGAAATTTTTCTCTTGGGAATTTCTTAGCTAAATGGATTATCCGAGGCCATCAGCGAGACTTCAGCCGTTATCGTGATCAGACAGTGAAGCTTCGGCTGGTTGCGTGTCGATGTTCACGCGCTCCGAGGATATCTAGATCGATAGAATCGTCGGGTTCGCGGTGTGAACGCACCCGCGTGCCTCGAGGGTGCGAAAGTTCAGGTAACACGCCTGCTTAGACACCTGCGCGTCGCGTCGTTTCATCGTAATCGTGAATATCGATAGGGTATCTCGCAGCTGGAAAGACGGATCTTGCTGTAAAATAACGAGACGCGATTACCGAGCACGCTAACTCATCTAACGTGCGAATTTTACTAGAAAATCGTGCATCGATTGACAGCACGCAAACATCTCCTTCAGATTCGCAGACAGTGATTGCTGAAGCCTCGTTTATGCTTTCAAAATCGACTTGAAGCATGTAATACGTCAATTAATTAGTAATAAGTAGACTACGAATCTCTTTATGCATTTATAGCTTCTGAAAATTTTCAAAAAATGCCAGTATATATCCTTTGACAGAATTTATTAAGCAGCGCCGGATGGTCACTGAAAATCGTTCAACTTTAAATATTAATAACTTTCGAACCACTGATCTGCTAGGATTGAAACTTGGATTCAGTAACTTTATTACATTTATTAACTGCTTAATTATGAGGAAATGCATAGAAATGCCGATCGTTTATTGCAAACGATCAAACAATTCACGAAGGAATAGTTATTGATTAGGGAAACCGATCTAGCTGAATAACGCAGAAAACATTCTTGACGAGATTTACGTATCGTTCTCTTTCCCTCCGATTTGCGATTGCGACCCTAATGTACACGTTGGGGGTAGACAAGCCAGAGCTACAGGATCTTACGATTTAACCATAATCGTAAACCGACAGGATGCCCGTAATACGGCCTACACACTCCGCCGATAAAAGGGGGGAAGAACACTAACACTTCGACACGGATACTCGCACGGATTTGTCTGCGTGTGTGCTCGTGGCGAATCGTGCTGCTCGGTTCTGTTGCCAACGAGGAAGAAAGTGAACGGGGGGAACGGACCGAGAGAGTCGTACTCTGCCAAAGTGAAAGAAAAAATCTGACCGGGCAAAAGAACTGGAAGAAATTCGCTAGGGAAGATCAAAATAGAACAGAACGAGAGATAACGGTACAGGCAAGTGCGCGAAATATGGAAAATACTGACGGGAACAAACGAAATTCTGTTAACCGGACTGAGGAATTTTAATTCGTTAGTGGACAGCGGATTTTTATGCAAAGTAAAAAATGTCGGAAGATGGACTGAAATGTATTCCTTCCTTCAATAAGTTTAATTCTTAAACTCTTAAGTCCGTCTAATGTCGTTTTATTTTCCGCTTATTCATTTTTGCCATAAATGAAAATTGTGAATATCGTAAGCAAAGTGGTAAAGTTGAATAGAAATTTCTTTCTTCAATTATTTTAATAAATTGCTAATATACATATATATATATGTATAGATGATTAGAGTCATATTGTTTGAAATTTGTTCTTACACTTACAATTGCAAGAAACTTGTCCAGATTTTTTCGAGAGAAAGATCTGAACGATTCGGATCCAACGACGTAAGTTTCAGTTAACGAGCTGCAGTTTTCAAGAATCAGGTTTAATTGTGGTAATATTATTGAACCTGGCTGAGCAAGGATTGCCAAAATTTATTCGGACGGATAAAGTGGTTAATTGAAAGGTCTTTGATCAGTGGCCCGAGAATTTATCAGGATCTTCCAATCAGAATGGTTTATTGGTACCGTGCACCGATAAGGATTCCTGAGCCTCTTAAGGACTCAGTTTTAAGGATTCGACGTTACAAAAAGTAAGAAGTTTAAGCGTCAGAGTAATATTTTTTTATAGCGAAACATACCGATGGTTACGTGAACGTTTTCCCAAAGGTGTGCTCAGAAAGTTGTCTTTTGTTTTCTAACACAATGTCTTTTAACAAAATTTCCAGTACACTAAAACAAGCGAAACTGTTAACAGAATTAATAGATGCAGGTTCCGTTCGAAAGAGGGAGAGCAGCATTTTAAACCGATCTAGAACGCATGAATAACAAGACTTTATCTCGGAGATAAAACCGCGGTTAGAACGCAACAGCGACAGCCGCTTACGCATCAACCTAATAAATCAACTCCCGCAGAAGTAATTTTTTCAAATTGTTTGCACGGAGATACGACGAAAAAAGCCGGCTAGCAGAAAAAGTCACCGGCTAGAATAAAGGCCGCTTTCCACCGCAATATTTTAATAACGATCCCACGTAACAGGTAGCCAATTACTCGGCGGGACACTCGGAGGAGGCCGCTCAGCGTTCTCGGCCAATACGTTCGCGTTCATGCGAATCTTTTTTCGTCGTCGCACGGTGTTCCGAGGAATGGACAAAACTAAACAAACTGAAGCGCAAAATTCAAAATTGTGCCCTCAAATTCTAATAAAGGATCATAGATCCTTCAATTCAGATCAATCTACATCTGATAAAATTCATGTGACAGTGTTCCCAGCAGGCTCAGCTGTGCTTCCTGAATTTATCGACTATTTTCACCGAATGGTTATTCAGATATTCAATATTACTTTTGAATAAAGTATTATATTTCAATATCTGTCAATCAATGTGTGATTGTCGATGGTAGAAATACGCAAAACAGGAGATGATCAGATTAGACTTTACGCTTTTCTATTAAATATGACCGGGTGCGCTTCTTTCTTTTGCACAGTAGTGTAAGTCACATATTTCATGTTTCGAGATACTGCAAGAAAATGGATACGAACACTAAATAGAATTCCATATAACGTTGAAATAACAAGCACTACCTAGCGGTTCAATTTTCACAATATTTCACGTTCCTTGTGGGAAAATTCATGTTGACCAGCGTTCCCAGTGTGCGTCGGAACGAGGCTCTGCTTCGTGAAATCGTGGGTTCGTTATCGTCGTGGGGTCGGTCGGGTTGCACAACCGCGACCTATTGTTGTTCTGGTCGGGCCCCTTGTTGGTTTTGGGCCCGGTTTGATAGATCCCGCGGGCTCACGCTCGATCCGTGAACTTTCCGCGATCCCGGGGACGTTTCACGGCGGAAGCCGAGTCTCCTTTAATTGACAGTCGCCGATCGATCGGTTTTAAACATCGGGCCCCTCGGCTCTCGGGCTCTCTTAACGAGTTTTTCCCATTCTGCCCGCTCGCGGGGAACGACTACGCTTCCTTTCTCACGGTTCGCCGCCGCCAGACCGGCGAAATGGCACCGAACGCGAACGAGACCGGCGAGAGAGCTCGTTCAATCTGTCGCCGGCGACGAACGTGGTGTTGGTGCTGTTTGCCTCTGCTACTTTGCTCTATGCCTCCAACGAGAGGCCCGCGTAATCGTTAATTAACTGGCTCGCGCGGTTCAAGCACGGCCAGCCATTATTCAGATTGATACCGCTACCGAACTGTGAACTACAGTAGTGCTCACTTGAAACGGGTATCCTGGTTTTCGAGCACGTTTTTATACGAATTTTTACGGATATCTTTCAGAAAAAACTATTCAACCTGCAATGCAAGGGAATGCAATGGAATGCAATAGAATGCAATGCAATGCGGTCGCTAATAACCCAAAATGTTGACGCGACCTTAAATAATAACTAAAAAAAATATACATATATATATTAGTATGAAAATATATGATATTTGTATTCAATTCACTGTTATACATATGTGACCATAATTATGAAAGTGGGGGGTCTAACTGTAAGTGAAAATTAAAAGAAAATGAGTTTACCAATTATTTCACATCACATTATTTTAAACTATAATAAATGAATAAAATGTAATTTTTATTACATTTTCAAAAAAGAACCGTTAGATGGTGCATGTTATTTCAACATTATATGGAATTCATTTAGTATTAATTATGAATAACTTCCTTTGTTAACAGTGAACAATGAACTGTTATTCTGAATTTTCTGGAAAGCCTCACGATGAAATTCAAATTCAAACTGCTTTCGGACAGCCGTTTTTATTCGTCGTCGTTTCTATCGTACAAGAAGTCTTTCGTCGATCGGACCAATTTCTTATCTGTCGAGGTCGTCCGCGCTGGCTAAACAAATTGTCGTTGAAACTGGGTTGTACAATAACGCTCGACCACGTGCTTTTATTATCCTTACACGCGCGTCTCGTTTGAACAAGTGTTGCGCTCCGATGATGCGGCCATTTATGTGCCGAGCACCAGGGGTCTGCCATGATCGTAAAAAAGCACGCGAAGGGTCCCGGTGGTTTCGCGATGGCTTTGCATGCCGTTCCTCTTTGCTCGACTGGAGCCTTTCGAACCCGAGAGAGCAATTTTTTCAACCTGTCATTTCGAAGTTCGGGCATTCTCGCAACGGACTAACAGACGCCACTGTCGGCTGGAATCCCGTTTTCCGTGGCTAAAAGTCAATTTTTCAAGTTTCGTATATTGAAAAAATTGTTCTCGCTATAAAGTGACAACCCTTTGAACATAACTACCCTACTAAACCCTACATTTAAGTGTGGTATTAGGTGTTGTATCAATTCCATATTCATAAAATGAAAGAAATAATATAGAATGGAATTATTCCAGGTCGGAAGAAATGTTCGAGCTCAAATAGCTCCGAGTGCAAAGGGTTAATCGTTTCCTATTAATCCGTAATTTGCACGCATAAGAGAAAAATATAGAAAGCTAATTATTAAGCAATTCATTTTCTAGTATGAACACGATCTTTTTTAAAACAGACGTTCGCGAAAAATGAATTTTAGTAGTGAGTGAAAAGGAGGGCACACACACAGGTGTTTATTGCGAATACAGTTTCGTAAAAGATCGAGATGTCCCTGCACAGACAGGGACAAGCAGATTTCAGCTCGGACAGGGATGAAAATGGCGTAGTCGTAAGCTGATGGATTGCAAGCAAACTCTCCGAGACGGTAATCGCATTAGCTAGGAACTTGGAACGCTAATAGTGATACAACAATAATTACATTGTTCTGCCTCAACCAACAGACTCGCAGAAACTCCTATTTATTTCGTACTTATCCCGACACGGCAGACCGTGATGCTTAAATCCGCCTGTTTTTATGCTTCTCGCGTAATCTGCCATTAATGAAGAAAAATAGTAATTAGCCATTTGTTGCATCGTGACACTTTATTCGATCTTATTGAGAGAGATTACTACTTTTTCTATACATAAGTACATAATTATTTTATCTTTCCTAAACTGATTCTATGATTCGGACGAGTATGTAGGCGTTGCGAGCGTTAATTAATTTATTACCGACTGTCGCATTATTTACTATCACTCAGGTATCGACGAAATCATTTATCCACATTTAAAAGTAATTTTTCCTGTAAGTATATTCAATAGAATAAATTCAGTAGGGAACTACAGCATGTACAGTAAATTTTTCAGGTGGAAAATAAGTCGAATGTACTTGCGAATCTTCGTGCGGCATCTTTGCTCGCGAGCTCGCTCGATTTAGATCGCCAGGAGACCGGGTTTCGCTCAATGAAAACAGGATTTTTACAGCAAATGCCCCTTCCGTTCCAACTAATTAATTACGCGGGCATTATCATTCAAATTCGGAGCTAGTTTCGTGTCGGCAGCGCGTGGAAGTCTTATTGTTATTCAACGGCGCACCGGTTCCACGGTGAAATCGCACCGCGTGATTAGTATCCCCTACCCCCTTTTTCTCGTTCCAGTAGATAAAGAGGGAGTTTATCTGCGCGGCGCCGAGCCCCAATAAATTCAAGTCGAGTCGCCCTTTATCGTCGGCCGATTATCGCGAAACTCCGGCCGGGAGACTTCCTCCAACCGTATCGCGGTGAAATTGTGGCGGGAATTAACAGCGCAAATACTCTTCGACCATACCACCTTCGCCACGCATCAATGCGGATTCAGAGATTATCGGTCAACCCTTTGCGCTACGAATTTTCTCATCATTCCGTTCCCAGCAACTCGGTCACAAGCATTTTCAGTGTCTTACTTAAAATGTACTTCAGAGAACTATATTTTACCACGTCTTTTTTATGAATTATATTCAAAGTAGTTAATACTTAATTTTCTTAACATTCCAGTAGGAGTGTACTCGCGACATATTCGAGTACTCGAATTTTTCGAGTCGAGTCATTACTCAGTCTGTCTACTTGAAAAAATCAAACGGCTCGAATATATATTCGAGCCCTCGTAAAACTTGGATCTACTTGAAAATGAAGTTTTAGCTTGACTTTTTCCAATTACTCGAATGCAGTAGTCACGATTCTTGTCAAACAGCCTGTGTTCTGCACATAGATCGAAGTTTTACCAGGGCTCGAATATTCGAGCCGTTTGTTTTTTTTTTATTTCACGTAGCTCGCATTTTTTCGAACAGTTCGACGATTTCAAGTAGCTCGGAAAAATCAAACGCTCGACTCGGCTCGAGCAATCGAATCGAGTTTAGCTCAGCTCGTAAATAACGGGTACGCGCACATCCCTACATTCTACATTGACGAATTACGTTATTAGACAGTGGATTTTATGCATTCATATGAAAATGATTTAAGAATGCCAATTTATCATTTCCAGTTTGTAAAATAATTAAAGTAATTCTGAGATGCCTATTCGGTTGAAACAATTTTTATTTTGCATGAATTCCACAGCCTGCTCATTCCGTTGTGGAAGAACTTCTTCCGAAAATAAATTCAAGTAGAAATTAGAAAAAGGACTGCATCAAATTTTTTTATATAAAAGTTTATATAATTCTATAAAAGTTTCAGAATTAATTCGCCGAGATGAACAAATTTCGGGCTTCAGTGTCGGAACAAGTTCGCCGCGGCAAACGCACAAATTAGGGAACCGGACGCATTATAATTTTCTTTGTGTAAACACGTCCTCGGAATATTCAAGTGTGTAGCTCCGTACGGTAGAAGTTCCGAGAAAAAAGAACTGGAAAAAATTGTTCAAAGGTTTTCCGGGAAGTTGGAGCGAGCAAAAGGAAGAGATTATAATTAACGCTTGCGAATCTCCGAAAAACCGGAGCCGAGGACGAGTACCATTTCGGTTTCGTTTGCGGAGCATTGCGAGTTTTTTCACGAGCTGGACGCGAGAAGTCACGTACGTCGACGAACAACCAGTTCGAGACTGGTTTTATTTCGAATTCTTCCCGCCGCGTAATATATCTTTCCCCCCGTTCTTCTACCGTTTTCTTCTTCCTCTTATTTTTTTTATTTTCGCGCGTCGTCGCCATCGTCGCGCGCGTATCGTGTATTACATAACAATTCGAGGGACGCCGAG
Organism: Lasioglossum malachurum; assembly: GCA_028455605.1. Lineage (NCBI taxonomy): Eukaryota > Metazoa > Arthropoda > Insecta > Hymenoptera > Halictidae > Lasioglossum > Lasioglossum malachurum. Next base: position 9,962,672 of record CM052319.1, on the reverse strand, counting down.
TAATTATAAATCGTACGCTATCGAGGATAGCCTCACCATGCGATCGTGGCTCGACATTAATGACGTAAACACCCTTCGGTGCAGTTACTTAGGGGTGGATACCGCGTTTTGATTCCATTTACGGCGCGTTAATGCTCCCGCTTGATAAAGGTTCACGGGGCAGCAGAGACTGCTGTCATTAGCAAATTCTTCTATACTAATTAATGTGTCGATAGGTGTGATAAGAACGAGAAAGAAACACGATGAGTGAGAGGCAAAATGTATGAAGTGAACTCGATTAAACGAGATAAAGAAATGACGCACAATCGGCGAGATCACAGAAAAATAATAGAACTACACGATCTAAGAGACAGGAGGAGGCAAAATGGACCGGACGAATCCGTTTCTTCGGAAAACCATTACTTACGTGTATCTATTGACTATTTTCAACCGATTCAAATGGTTCAGAAGAGAAACAAACGTAGCTCCTGTATCTTGCAATAAATTAAATTTTTGTTTCGCATGAAAATTTTCTATCACAAACAGCAAACACTTGTAACTCACGAACCAGTGCTCCTTTCCCTCCGAATCTTTCTTCTTCGGAAGTCTTTAAAATTCACACATACGACGCGTCGTCCCTCTGCGACTTATAACTAGACTGCGGATTTTATGCATTTATGACAAAAATGGGTGGATGTAATTTAAAAGAGTAAAGACATTATAAGGTAATTCAAGAACGTCCATATGTTATTTTCAATTTATTAAAACTGTTAAAGATAGAAGTTAATTCACGAAGAAAATTGTTATTTTGCATAAAGATCCGCAGAGTCTACTTTCAACCAATCAAATAACCACGATTTTTCCGGTCTCAGTGTCACAATTCACGCACACGGCGATAACAATCCCGGTTGAGCGTTCCGGAAAATTCGGACCAAGAAAATTGTTGATCAATTATACAATCTAGTCGATTCGCACGTTGCGAATTTCGTTTTTAAATGAATCGAACGGTGGACGCTCGCCGCTCGAACTGCCCCGAGGTTCGTCGCCGCCTATCGACACGCTGGCAATCGAAATTTTCCGTTCCCGTTTTTGCGCGGTTTGTCTAACGCGTGGCGAGCATTTACAGGTATGCTAAGCGAAGAAAACGAGGGCGACACCGTGCGAGCGAGCAAGCGAGCGAGCGCGCGCGGCGTGCGACGTGCATACGGATCCACTTTGCGCGGCAGTAAATCATCCGGAGGTAGTCGGCCCGCGGGGGTGGACAACACCGGGCGTGTTGAACTTTGAATTTTAGATCAGGATTTCTTGTTGTTAGATCTAATACAGGGGACAACCGTGGGAACTCGTAGCGCAATAAATCATCAGTTATCGCTTATTAGCTGTCCGGAAGTTTCGCGGCAGCCACTGGCTGGGGTTTTAGGAACGTCCGCCATGCGGCTGTCGCGCATCGTTCGCGATCGAGCACCGTGATTTACGGGACCCCGATGATCGACGACGAGACGTAATTAAAATCCCGTTCCGGACTGCCACGTCGCGGCGAAATATCCACCGACGAGTCAGCTCTCATGTTCCTCGACGACGTGGAAATTGCGTTTCCAAATAGGGGATGGACTTCGGTACTCGGTCGCTCATTCAATCCCGGAAGAATTCATTTCTGTTATTTTTTCACAGAAGAAATTCAATACAGCGCACAGTAGGCCAAACGGCAATTCTAGCGACGAATGATGGAACTCGATGATGCAAAGATGGGGTATTTTAGTAATCAAAAGCGCTAGATAAAAGATCAATGGAGGCCGCAATCGTCCTCAAAAGCCCTATTTTTACGTTTACGCAGCTGTATGAAAATAGTTACATGCGCAGCTTTATGCTTCCGAATAATACGAATTTTATCTAGCGCTTTTCACTGCTGAAAACCCCCATCTTTGCATTATCGAGAAATGAGAAGGCGCATTCCGCAGCCTTGCAATCCTCGAAACGAGTCCACCCCCTTCATTTTTGCATTATCCGTCGCTAGAATTGCCGTTTGGCCCACTGTGCAGCGTTCAGAATTGTTTATCCCCTGACGAATTTGATCGTTTCACGTTTGTTCGGCATGATGTGTATATTTTTTTAAGTTGTTTCACTGCTAAATGGAACTCTAGTGGAACTATTTGATAAACACTTTTATTTTCGACTGGTCGGACATTGTTGTTTTAAAAAGAGCAAACGTGTTAACATGTCGACTAATGGATATTCTGTTCCCGTCACTTTTTCCTCTTTTTGCAGCAATTGTTCATTGTTAATCGTTGTCACCAGGTTTCATTTTACACAGATAACGGACACACGTGTTCGAAAGATAACTCTTTCGCAACTTTTTTCATCATATCTATCGACTTCGCTATAAACAGTATCGATTAATGGCGGATCAGGGCTCTCGAACATTTTCTCCAGACTCGCCATTCTTGCGAACAAACCCGTGAAGTTTCGGATCTGATAACCGTGTGGAGGACTTTATACATTTTTCATGGTGCCGACCTATCCACTTGAAAACGTTTAAAACAGCTCGGAGTGTTATAATCCAGTTCGCACATGTGCCAAGCGCGTTTATCCAAGGAATCTGTTAAAATAAGATACAAAATAAAACTATACGTGAGGGGGTAGTTCTTTCGATCACAGCGAGTCGCTGTCTCTTTGAAGGAAGAGCCGATAAAAATAGAAGATAAGAAATTCCAACCGGAATTAAGCATCCGAGGAATATGAATTAACTCGTTCTTTACGCCCGACTTAGTATTCCCTTTATCTTTCATTCTCACAGTCATTGAACCGAACATTGTTACATTTAATTATACTATAATATCTCGGATGGCACAAAGAGCCCGTTTATTAATAACTTAAAATCTCAGACCACTTGAAAATACCACAGTCGGGCTGTACTGATCCGTACTCACCGGGGATCCTCTTCTACATACTCCAACGCTAACGAAAATTACAGCCCACTGCGTAGGGTGGCCTACGATTTTTATAATTTCATTAATTGTCACTTGCTATTCAAATCCTGACGAAATAACGATTCACCATACATCCACGTCTCATTCTACCAATATTCACTGGTCCAAAAATTACAATTCACTGTGCAAAACAGTCTACAATTTTTCAAATTGACACTCGGCATTTCAACCCTGCTAAAACAGCACTCACTAGATCGACACGGTATTTTAACAATGTTCAATATTTACTAATTCATACTGGTCAGAGATCCTCTTTATACTCTATACACTATGCAGGATAGCCTAAAATTGTTCAGGTTGTCACTACGCATTCAACCCTTCGAAATTACGATCCATACTGTCTACACTTTATTCTAAATAACGTTTGACCGTGCAGCAACAACCGCCAACTAATCCATATTCATCTCAAGGATCCTCTCTTCATATTCCAAGTCTAACAAAACTTACGATTCACTACACAGGGCAGTCTACGATGCTTCAAATGCTCATTACGTATTCCAATCCTGACAAAATGACTATTCACCGTATCTACACGTCCCTCTGCTCTAACATTCAACGCACCGAAGTTCTCGAGCGAATTTTTCAAAGTTTCCCACCGGACCAACAGCCACCTCGAACTCAAACAAAAATTGCACAAGCGACCACACAATTTACGATTGTTTAAATCATCACTAGGTACTCGAACCTTGCCAAAAATAACAAAGCGAGGTTCCCAAGAAAATTTTTCAAATTTTCCCACCGGAGTAACAACCCCCAAGAGGCGCTCGCGCGGACTTCACCATAATTAACTCTGCACAGCGTGTAATTGCGCGATGCTCATTGCGTGCGAGGGCGGTGTAATCCGACGAGGAACATAATAATCTCTCGGCAGCACAGGTTCACTGGGTTCGTTCGTCGGGCCCGGACGGAAGCACGTGTCGCGATTATAGGACGCGCGAAGAAGGAGGTGAGCCGCGAGTCTGATAATCGCGCGGACACGGAGCACGGGGAGTCGTTTTGCGGCGACTATAGACTATACTATTTCCAGAGGCGGCGAGAGGAGGCAGGAAGCCGCTGGAGAAAGGGAAACACCGCCGTGGCGACGAAGGGCGAGGAGGGCATCGCGCAATAGGGTGGCCTGCGCGTTTGACAAAAGGGTGAGGGAAAGCGTATCGGCTTGGAAAATGTGTTCCGAGCGGGACGCGACGCATGCCGGCCGTCATACCCTCGTTCTACGATCCTTTCATCCCTCTTCGTTCTCCTAAACTCACCCTGCTCTTCTTCTTCTTCAACGTTGGCGATCCTTCTTTCTTTTTCATGTCTCTCGCCGCAATATTAAAATTCGCTGGTGGAGATCTTGATATACTGATTGCTTGCTTATCCACGTGATCGATCAGTTCCATTGACAATTAATGCGTTGAAATATTCGGGAAAAATCGACGGAAAAGATCGCCAAGAAAAATTGTGAGACGTTCCTCCCACGTGCGCGATAAGAATTCGTTTTAGTCCTGGAATGTAGTAGGTGTTCGGAAAATTGGAACATTCTATTTCCGAGGTGGTCCGGATAAGAATATCAGCTTTTTGTTCATCTTTCTCCGTTCCACCGTAATTCGGAGACAACGAAGATCGCCACGCGGTCGGATGAAAATTCATACGCGAACAAAAGCGAACCCCTCGGCGACATTGTTTGGCAGAGTAATCGAGGGTCGAGAGTGGTTGATGCGCGGCCCGGGGGTCGCTCTTCGGACGTCAACGAGCGTAATTGAGGCACTCGATCCGCTGAACGGGCATGGTAATTTCGAGGCGCGAATCCGACGGCCCGGACCGGCCTGCGCGCTGGGATCGATGGGAATTGCGCGCCGAGTTTTCGGGATTTTCAGCCCCGAGGGCCCGTCGAATTTCAGACCCCCGAAGTTGATTAATTGCACCGAGACAATCTATTTTACGATCTGTTATCTCTTTCGACCTTCCGCCAATTTTCAATGAAATTTCACCCAATGAATGTGTCCAAATAGTTTAGCCAGACAATTGTCTCTTTTTAATAAACTAAAGCATCGTGTCTAATATAGAACAACAAGCAATCAAATTTTTCCTAACCAAACCTAAAAGCTTTTCTAGTAACATTTGTACAAAGGCTGTACACACGGTGTATCTAGTAGCTAGGCCGAATTACAGTAAAGCCTCGATCTACGAAAAACGTTTCTTAGATCGCGCAGTTCTACAATTTTTTGTTACCTCGTTGCATTTTTCAACTACACCGATTTGTTCTATTTTCAATAACCGAGTCCAAGAGTTATATGTAGAGTAATTTATATACAGTGGGTGTACAAAGTATTCTTTTAAAACCGAATAACTTTCTCAAAATTCGACCCAACAGTTTGTGTTTTTTTTTTTTGAGACGCTGGAAGGATCAGTTTACAAGCTAATGTGTAAATAATTTATTATTTAAATTGTTATTGTTCGCAATATCGCGAAGGATAAAGTAAATGTCACGTTTTTTTAATTTTTGCCTGTGCCTGCAAGATGTAAAAATCTTTGAATTTAGTGTTTGCGATTCATTTAAATCGCAGATTCTTTCAATTTTTCCTACTTTCAATCAATTATATTCCATAACACACAAACTTGATCGCATTTGTGACAAAAACAGATGGGTGTGATGAAATTGCAAGAATTTTCAAAATTATTAAAAGATGGAACACATTTTCGTTTAAACTGTGTTCCTTGCGATCCACTAGGAATATGTTTATTTGGCACGGGCATCTGCAGTGCAGTAATCAGTGTAACGAGATTGGTTAGACCCTGTAAACATTAATTTTCCAATTTTCATTTGAAGGAGATCGTTTCGACTGGCATCCCATCAACCTGGGAAATTCAAATATTAAATAACATGCACGAAATTAATTCAATTTTCTTTACGTGATATGCAAAATCGTGATCGCTGCATATGTATGAGGTTCGTAGCGAACGTGTTAATGATTCACATTGTGGTTTTTCGAACCGGCTTTGTCAGTCAGTTTACGTGAAGGATAATTACACGTTTTTGAAGCTCGTTAACATTTTCCGTGGGTAATGTTCGGTTTTGTTTTTGTTCTGTTGGTGAGGTAGTATTCAAGAATCTTGTAAAATATGGCGGCCTATTGACATCGTGCAAATGATGTGTCGTAACGTAGATGTACATATATTGGCGTAGTTACGTCGTTTCTCTCACGGACACCGGTATCGCTGGAGGATTTCGCGACGAACGCGCGTCGATCTCTCGATTCGAGAGCAAAAACAAGGAACGATGTGCAGTGCTTCGTCGGTCGTTCGAGTACCAGTTATGTAAAAGGTTGCAGCAGCACTTTACACGCCCGAATTTCACGACTTTCTCGCCGTGGTTTACGCAATCCGCGTCGAAATGTTACGCATTCGTCGGCGCATACATGGTGACTGAAAATAAAATCTGACTTTGATGGCTGGCTCCTGAAACCCGTCCACGAGGGAACATAATCTGTCATTGTAATATTTAAAAAAAGAAATAAATATCTGCAGTGGGTGTGCACGAAGTATTTGTACACACTTTTAAAACCGAATAACTTTTTCACCATTGAACCGAACAGCTTGAATTTTTTTTACGAGACACTAGGAGGATTAATTTACTAGTTATTCTGAAAATAATTTCTTTTTTAATTGTTATTGGTCGCAATTTTTTGCGCAGGAAAAACTAAAGTTAATGATCCTGAAATTTGTTATCTGTGTCCGTAATGAAAATTTATAATTTGTGTTGAATTACTTCAATTATTTCGTAATTTGAAATTCTATTTTGAATAATACAATTATTTTCAAAAAGTTAGCTTGTAATGTAAGAAGTGCAAACAGCACTTTCACGCACAGAGTCTCTCTATTTAATGAAGGGTAAAAGGCATTTACTATTATTCGTCAAAGTATTTTTTCAACTGGTCAACTATTGGTGCTTTCACCTTAGTTCCTGTGTCTCGCAATTAACACAGACAATTTTTATTTTGCATAAAGGTCCACAGTCTAATAACAATTGCATCAGTAAAAATGGCGACAACAGAATGCAACATTTTCTATAAAATCATGCACGATAAACTCGCATCACGTGGACGTGGGATAAAATTGCAATAATTGGCCCTTAAAGGGGGGAAAGCGGCGTTCGATTAGGGGACGGTGAAATAACGACTGGTTGCCTGCGAAAATGAGAAAGAAGAGGAACCGCAGAGCCAATATGACGGCTGGCTCATGTACGATTGACGAGGAGGAGGGCAGTGGCACATGACCACTTTATGACACATTTCCGCGCTAAAATAGCAGCCGATCACTATTTCTGGCGCGGAAAGTCAATACAGAGCACGTGCACGACACAACGTGATACACACAGACCGGCGCAGGTGACAGTGGCAAATATTAGATATAATAATGCACCGTTTTACGATTAATATCCTCGTTCGTCGAGCGGGTCTAATTTAACCGACAAGCGTCTGGAGGTTACCATCAGCTTTCAAGAGCTTATGAAATGTTTAGTGTATCCGGTTCAGATAGAAAAATCTGAATTCACATTGTTCTTATTAAAATTACACTACACAAATAATTTGAACTGTCTTTAGTTATTCAATTGATGGTGTCCAGTGCGCCATAGATCGTGCGGTCCGTGTTGCAGACATTACGACACAATAACGTGAGAGAATTATTTTTCGAATAAAAAAGAAAGCAACAAATTTTCAACAGGTGGTAACGAACAAATGACAATGTTTTCCACCAGGCCTGGCAGAGTTGTGTTAAATTATAATTGAATTACTTCGCGAATTATAATTACGAAGTAATTTAATGATATTTGTATCCAATTATTTCGTAATTCGAAATTCAGTCGCTCTATTCAATTAAATAGCAATGTAATTTATAATTCTAGTCTCTTAGTCGATTAAATTACGATGTAATTCGTTTTTACAACTGAAATACAATTACAAAGTACAGTGTAATTATGAATTATATATGTATAAGAAGAATAAGAGGTAGACAAAAAAGTATTGGAAGCCGTGACGCCACAGCGGGGAAGAACCTGCCCGGGTCTGAACTACACGATCCAAGAAACAGCATGGGCCCGAGGATGTTTCTTAGATCAAGTTTACATACAATTTACTGTGTACCAAAAAGAGTTGATTTTCATTAGATCCTTATTTTACTCTTTCATTCACCGAAACCATTAAAATATCTGCTGATCCTTGATTTCCGAGGCAGCGCAGAAAATTTGCATTCGCATAAAAATCCGCGACTCGAGTGAAACGCGGTGCCCGGCAATTATCATCCGCGATTATTTACGCGTGGAAGCCGCGCGACCAAAGCGGGACCGCCCCGATTAATGTCCGCGTTAACGACCGGGCAGTAAAATACCTTTAACGATGATCTGCGGGAATACTCGAGGAGTCTGGAAACGCGGGGATCACGCGCAATTTCTCGGCGGACGGTTGTTTTCACGCAGCCCGTTACATAGCGTCGACGAATTAAAATCAGCGAGGCGTAGCTATCGCTCGCGCGAGATTCGCGAGGATACGCGATACTCGGGGTCGCCTTAAGCTCGTTTCACTTTCTCCTTGCGTTCTGAGCTCCCTTCTGCAGCCGCGACGTGAATTTTAAACGGGAGAGACCGGAGGAATTCGCTGGTGAACCGAGCCGACAATTTACTCGGCCGTTAAAGGGATCCCATACGCTCGTTTAGGGAATTCTAGCGCAACAGGTCCGAAAAATCAATTTTTCCTCGCAGAATTATAAAATGTTGACAGCGCGTTGTTAGAATGTTGTACTATCGATTTTTATTTATTTATTTACTTATTTATTATTGCTTTAAACCAAGTGGATTATATAGCAAGTACAATATTAGTACATTTAGCTTATCGGTGTTATATTGTTCCTAAATTCTTACGGAACATTTTTTGAGAAAATTATAAATTATTTTCAGACCTTCTATGTCAGGTTTACTTACAGATAAAAATGAGTAGTTGTAATTTAAAACAGTAAAAACATTATAGAGGAATTTTCGAATACTGTTGTATTATTTTTAAGTTATTAAACATATTAAGAAAGAACATAAATGTCCATTTTACTCCAGATTGTTGGCATTCGGGTAGAAAATTTTTTATATCATAAAAATCCGTTTGTCTGACGATATGATATCTCAAAGAGTACTTAACCAGGACTCAAATTATGTGTATGCCTTGAGCACATGTGTGCGAAAATTTTAGGAGACGTTCTAAAAATGCTATAAATTATGAAATGAGCTGTTATTCGAGCCGCGTAAAAGTTTATCGAGTTCGACCCAGTTCGGGGTCCAGCGCGCGTAATGATCGGATGCTGGCGATCGAGCGGCCGAAATAGATCCGTCTGGAATTACGCGCCGGTCAGTATCGGTAATTTACGCGCGAACGACGGTCATGATGCGGGTCTATTTGCCGGGCGATCGATTCGCGAGCATGCGAATTTCCTCTTTGAAGAGGGCGGACATCGCTCGTGCCTCCTCCTCGATGGAATTTGGCGAGCTGTTTGGCGGAACCAACTGTTTGTTATGGTGTTCATGATTGTATCGATTCTGTTTATGGCCAAGGCACCGGGAGACGTTATCTCGGCTAAATGCGGATGCTACTGTCAACTCGGTACGCATGAATGAGACGAGAAAATATGAAACATCTTCATTCACGATTCACCGTGACGATTGGCGAACTCTATCTGCAGAAGCAGATCACACTAACATAGTATTTTAAAAATACAGAAGCGAATGCTGGAACACAATGAATTTGTTTAAACGCTGGAGAGCCCTTAAATCTTACTTTTTATGTTGTAATTGCTTCTGATACATTCATTTTCATTCAACAATGATTACTTGACTTGTGTATTTACACGAGAAATTAATGTACGAGTGTAGTATCGGAAATATTCAGTAGTATTACAATGTGTATTTGCTTCATTGGAAAACTTTGGTCAGTTTATTCATACATATATTCCATATTTTATCGGTGAACTCCTTTGGACGATGTGTTTTATTTTTTATAAAAATGACATTTCTTTGTACAACAGTATTCAAACTCTTACATGTTGAAAATTTTAATGAATTCATGGTTGACCTCTACGCGTTGTTGAATAATCTCAAAGTTATTGAGCAACAATTGCAGTTGCTTCTAAAAGAAGTAGTAATAGCTATGGAAAACAACACGGAAACCAGAATTTTGTTGTCGTTAAAATAATTTTCTATAAAAATGTATAATTTATAATTTCGCTGTTGCTTTAAAAGCAATATTCTTATCTTTCAGCGAAGAGAATTTATAAACGCAAAATTGCATCAATATGGAATATTTATCCCAGAAGGTGGAATCCATAAAAACACCATTAGCGTCTCCAATAAAAGTGGCATTATATTTCTTATTAATTGCATTGTGCACCACCGTTTTCCATCCAATTATCCTGGGTTTGATGGCGCGCCAAAGGCCATATTGCCCGTTCCAGTAACAAATAAACGAATTACAGGCGGAAAGCTGGATCGAGCAAATTTGACACGGCTACTCGGCCGTTAAAAAACGCAAAATGGCCGGCACAAAAGCGGACCGACGCTCTCGTGTTCTCGTCGCCACACCGGTTACGTTTTTTAAATGTGACGAAAAATTTACTGAAAAAGCAACTCCTTGCGTTTTATCCGCCCGTGCGGTACGGTGAGTCGGTTGTGAAATGTATGGAAAGGTTAATTAGCCGGGGTCCGGTTTTTCACGCAAAGATGGAACACCGTACAAAGCAGATGAAAGTGAATCAACGTCCGCGGCCGGGACGAAAATTCCGATCGGTTTAAAAACCCGTTCTACCGAAAGAATCTCTTGCGAAAATTTTATAAAATACAGTGATTCGACTGGATTAGAGCACGATTATAACGATATTGTTTATTCCCGTTTAATGATTACGGAACACAGTTATTTTTCGCTATTTACAATTTATTTTTACCATAATAATGTACGGCACAATGGCGAAAGCCTTGCACGAAAGTTAATCATGCCCTTTAACTTTACTTCGAACTTATTAAAACTTTCAACACAAAGGAAATATATATATATATAAATTACTTGCTGTACACAGAATTTGTATATAAAAATCCACTATAGTGTCGCAGAAATTCTTTGACACGAGAAATTTTCTTCATGGAACATTTTTAAAGCGGATATCATACATCTTTAGTTACATTTTTTCAGAAAAATTGGAAGTGTTCAAAGAAAGATGAAGTATTGGATGATTCTTTCCATGGCTGTATTGATCGAGCCATTATTTTATGGCATCCGATGTCTTTGAATTATGATTCCCATTACGGTGTCCAGATTCCGCAACAGCCCCATTGTTGCGGGACGAGGTCCGCTCAAATTTCGTCCCGTATGTTGTTCGACTAGGCGCACGATGTAGTCATAATTTAATAGCAAAACCGTGGGCAGTAGCTAATTAATTACATGCACGTAATCGTGTCGCTGGCAATCGTGGAATCCTGCCGACTAGACACGCCACGACATTCGCATTCTCCCCTTTAAAATGCATCCTCCGTCACATCGATTGAAATACATACTGCGTATCTTTCATCTATATTTTTGAAAAAATTAAACTTTCTGATTCTACTGAATTTTAATAAAACCGTTTGACTTGGAAATAGAAAGATCGGCCAGCGCATAGTGTAATCAATACAGGTTCTGCACTCCAAATATACCCTTTCGCAAATCAATTTCAAAACCTTCTACAGATAAAATATTTTTAAGTAAGTATCTAAGTTTCTTCTAAAAAATTCAAAATTTCATTTATTGTAGAGATTTACATCCACATCATTTAAAACTAATTACTAGACTGCGGATTTTATGCATTTATGACAAAAAAGTGTACGTACAATTTAAAACAGTGGAGGTATTAAAAAGATTTAAGGCCGCCAGTTTATTAGTGTTTCACCTTAATAAGATAATTAAAAGAAGAATGAAATTGTTATCTGGCTCATGTGTGTGTCTTGCAATCAATGCAAACATTTTTTATTTTGCATAAAGATCCGCAGTCTACTAATTACCAATTCATTAATAACTGTGTGTAGATATGTATATTATAATTGCAGCCATTCTCTGATTAATAAATTTTCAAAATGAAAGTACATATGTATTTATTGAAGCGTATTGAGCATACATATGTTTCCCTCGCATAAATATATATAATTTAATCTGAATTAATAAACAATTAATTTTAAATATCCTTATAATGGGTGAAATTGACTTGCAAAAGGGTGAATTTGCTGTGCAAACCCTATAGACTGCTTAATTTGCATAAATTGATAATAACGGCGAATATTATTAGATGAGGAAGCTGATGTATTTAGCTTTATAAATGATCGCAAGTGATACTTCTGCGCGATCGATGATCGTTTTATCCGCCTTCCGTGCGTTGATACAATCTGGTCCGAGGGAAATCGCTCGACTTCCGCACGTCCCTATTTTTCCCCCGAGAGATGAAAGAACTTCGATCTCGCTTCCGATCGTTCCAGTCAGCTAAGGGTGAGGACAGGGGTTCTAGGTCGTTGACCAGAGCTGCATAAAATGTGTGTGTGTTTAAATAGGAAAAGATCCTAGGATAATATTCCACCCCTTTCTCTTTTACTCGTCGATCCCTTTTGATATGTCACGTTTTTACACAAATAATAATGAGAAATCATACAAGTTTCTGACACGTCTAATTTGCTTTCACATGATTCTCCATTTGATTGATTTCGATGTCGATTTTTACGCACGTTTCATTCGTTTTACGCGGCTTCTAACAGCATTTTCCACAATATGAAAATTTCATCGAAGTACTTTGACCGCCTCTATTGACCGTGTGCAAAATCTACTCTTCGAGAATCGAGTTCGTAACCGATATTTCTCGTTAAAACTTTCTCTGAAAGCCGGTTGTTGATTTTCCCGGACGCTCGTCAGTCCATCGAAAACATTCCGAATACGGTGCCGGCCATTTTTCAACGTTTGTTCGACCCTCTGCGGGGACCCGTCTCGGGATCGCGAGACGGAAGAATAGAAGGAAAGGACTCCACTCTCGTGAAATATAGTCGAGCTAGATCCACAGGCGAATTCCCTGAATTTACGAAAGAGGAGCTGCCCGATAAGAGGGTCAGACACCCTGGCGACGACGGCTCGGTCATTTACTGCGCGAGACCACCCCCGAAATTCGGTCCTCGAGGCGTCGAGAAAACGAGGACATCGTCTTCGGGCTAAATAGACGCACTAGTCGATAAATTTCGGGATGTTCCATACATAATCAAGCTAATTTCCAAGCTTGACACTATCGCTTCCAGTTACTGTTACAACTATACTGCGGATTTGTATGCAAAATAAGAAATGTTTGCATTGATTGCACACACACACACACAGGCACAGGAGCCAAATAAAAATTGTATTATTCTTTGTATTAAGCTGAATCTAATAAGTACATTGAAACTTTAAGTACTTAAACCTTTACTTGGAACCTTTAAAAGTAACCGAAAAATATATGTGCATTAACGTGTGTACGAGAACTACCTTCAAAAATATGTTTCAAAAAAATTGATAAATAAACCAGTGAATTATCCCGAAGCTCTTGTCGTTCATGTAATATTGAAAAGTATGTTTACAGTTCTTCAATGTATGTGAACCAGTTTTCTGTTTGTGCACAGACGTGTTTACGCATGTTGTTTGTATGGAAACTGAAACGAAATTGGAAGTTTTGATGTTTGCTCCAAAAATTAGCGTCAAGAAGATATGTATGAAACGACCTGATAGGTCGCGGAGAAGGGTGGGGAGCCTAACTCGCTGACACCGCTTCGGGTGATCGTAAGCGGATGTCGGAGGATCTTCGCGACAACAGGAACCCGCGGACGTCAGCGGAAAGGTTCAGCCTCTGATTCGGCCGAATCCCGGAATTGATCTAGTTAACTTGTCCGAACCCCTCGAGTCCTCGCTGGGAGCTTATTCGGTCTAGCAAACCGCTCGCGGGCTTGTTATTGCAAGCCTGAGATTTGCACCGTTGAAGATTCCAACTTAGAAAATTGCGCGTTGAAACCGAGTTTCACGACACGAATGCGTTCTATTACGTCTTTCGAAAAATCACCTCGTTTTCTCAAGTGGAATTGGAAGCCATTTTTTTACTATTTAGAATAAGTTTTAAAAAAAAGTGATGAAAAAATTGAAAAAGAATGATAATCCGATGGTACATCCTCTCTTTAAACAGCACGCAACTTTTTCTTTCGTGCACTGCATTTTTACCCCCGCGGTAATAAAAAAGCAAAAGGTAATGAAAACGCGTGCTGCATATTTGCATGTTTGATGCGATCACAAAAGAACGCTTGAAAGGCTAGAAAGCACTACAAGGCAGGAAATGACGTCCGAAATGGCAGCTGTCATATACGATTGACTGAGTAATAACAAATTGAAGCAATGCCATCTCTACACGAAAAACAGGATTACTTTCCGAACGACCTAATACATGCACCGTTTTCGCCGATTGGACGTAAAATTGTATTTGGCACGAACGTTACCGACATTAGATCCGCTCCCAGATTCGCTTCCCTCTCTTACTCGTGCTTTAACGAGGATATAGCAAGCTTCTGGGGGAAATAGCGAACGAGCCCGTTCCAAGCGAAATCGAGCGAGATAACGTCGAGTCTGCTATTGTTTTCTCAGTTATCGGTGAATTTTAATGCGGAATAACGAGAGTTTAATTTCATTACACAGTTCGTCGAGAGGTCAGATTCAAGATTTCGGAATAATTGCTCGCTAATTATCAAGCTTCATGTTGGATCGTAACAGAAATTCGTTTGTTCGTATACACCCAATCATTTATAAGTTCGTCGGCTATACGTATTTTTCATTTAACCACAATTATCTGCTTTTGATCGAGTCAGAACTAAATATAGTGAAGCCTTGATCTAAAAAGAAACGGTACAATCTAAGTGAAACAAATGTCCCCTAAAAAGTGTTAATTTCTAACGTATCAACGAAAAGTGCATTACCATAGTAATTCGCATACGAGCTTTCTGATTGGATTGATACAACTCTTAAACAGGCAATTTCATTTTATTTCCAGTTTGCAGAACATAAAAGTTTCATTTCATTTATAACAAGGATCCCCTAGATAGGAAAACGTTCCTTTTCCTTTTAAATTTCAATAACACTAAAGACAAACGAACGAACATACGGGTTTCCCGTGTAACTTCGAACTCGAACGGTGACTTTGCGCGAAAACAGTCGAATTTCTACGTACCCGAATTAACGAAACGCCTGAATAATTTAAAGTTTATTTACCCATCCAACTTACATGTAAGTGTGTCGCGAGAAGGGGCGGTTCATCCCTTTCCTCGAACGTGCCGCCCCTTGAAAACCGTGCTCACGACTGTTTTATCAACTTCAGAGAACGCTAACGAAATTGCTTTCGCGTGGAATTGCGCCGAGAGCAATCACTTAACTCCCAAAATCGATTCATTTATCGAATCCGAACGGTTCCGCGTCGCTATCGTCCGCTCAAACAAAAATTGCATTCCCGTTTCTTCTAACATTCAATATTATTTTTCGGGGGGGGGGGGGGGGGGGGAGTCGAATGTCACGCGATAGCGTTTCGACAATCTCTCTATGTATTGGCAACCGCGGACGCAATATCCGCCGCCGCAAAATCAATTCCTCAAAGAATAAAGTGCAATTGCAGCCAGCTGGTGCGTCGATGCATTCACATAAATTGCAAAACATTTAAAAATTTTTTATATGCCAATAAATAAGATTCAATGTAGAATTTCTTTTCCCTCGGTTTCCATTGTTTTCGGTTCCCAGAAAATCGTTCAACGATAACAATAATGATTAAAACTCGAAAGTTTATGGATTAATACCGAAAAATGGACAGGTTGGTAAATGTTTTAGCCGATCGAATGGACACGTTTCGAAACCAGTGCGGCGGGTTGTTTAATTCGCACGAAACAGCCGAGTTTACGCATCGATAAACGAATTCTGCACAGTTCCGCGATAAAATGGCCGAATTCGCTGGACGCCTGGCAAAATCGGGAGATCCTGTGGATCGTTTGTAAAACGCGATCGCAAACATTCCGGCCCGCGAGCTCGTCTCGTAAAGTCGTTAATAAAATTTGACCAGTATTCAATCCCCATCTATGCATGTTTGCCTGCGCGATTTCCTGCATTCCTGCAATTTCTGGTAATATTTTAAAGCTTGCGGGCCGATTTGTAAATCTGCTAACTTCCTGCTGCAAATTCGCGTGAAGTTTGTAATATTCCAAGAATTCGATTTACTCTTATAGAATTCGTTTGACGAAATGAAAATTGGAGTTTGCGATAATTGATCTTTTATGATATTTCAATTGCTGCTTTTATTTTGTGCCTTAACTATGGACAATTTTATTTCTTGTATCAGGGGTCCTGTTATTCTTCGAAGTATACGTATGCACCATACTGTATTGTTCCAAAAATCGAATTATTATAAAGAACGTTATTCAAAATTTCGATTGTTTTATGCTTCCAGTAGTGTCATATAAATGTGCAACTGCTACTGTTTCGGATAGAGTTAGCATAAATTATTATTTTTAAATATATATTATAATAATTGTGTAACGAACCAGTCGTGAATTGTCCCTTGCTCCGGCAGCAAAAGATCACCGAATAAAATAATTTCTATAAAAACACCCTGATCCGGATGATCCGGGACTAATTAGTTCAGATGATCGAGGTCTTATCGCAGCGATAAACTTCAGGTGTGTAAACCGAGTGTAAGATAAGAGGAGCGCGATTGAATTTAATCCTTCTGCAAAGTCTGTTTGAAGAAGGATTTTCTCGGAGACGCGCTGGGAGAGATGTAGAGATGAAAGTCACACTGTGTGAGGGAAGACTGCAGTTTGAACATTCTCGTGGCTGAAAGATAGCGTTAGCCGATAGTAGAATACGGTTGAACAAGTGAAAAAAGTGTACCGTGAAGGGATTGCTCTTCGTGGTCCCGAGCGTTTCGCCTAAATCCCAGACTACAGACGAGGAACAGCTTCTCGCGGCGAACCTTTCCGTCAGCTTGTCACCAGCACGGCATTCACACTGTGGAAACGTGTCTGACAAACGATCTGGCCCCGGTTTCTCGCGCGATACGCGTCATTTTACTCTCATTCATCGTCGCCGAACGCAAAAGGAGGATGAAGATACATCCGCTTCACTCTGCCAACGCTCTCCCGATACCGCGCGCTGGCCAGTTAGGCTGTTTGTCAGCTGCGAAATGAATCGCGACTGCCACGCGAAATCGCTGGACATGCGAAACATCCGTTAAACGAGTTTCCATGCCGGAAAAGTCCAGAGAAATATTCATCGATAAAGATTACGTTCACCGAAGTTGGATCTGCTCCTAACTGTGCCTCGCGTTCTGCAATAGCGATGCCTGTTTAGTTCCATTATTCGTTCATTGATCCTCGGATTAACGTTATTAGTCAGCAGCGCTCTTCTTCAATTTATAAAATATTTAAGCAATACAGCAGGGGAAGGAATCTCTGAATATTTTGCTGTGCATTATGACCTTAGAAACGAAGTGTAATAAGTAGACTGCGGTTGTTTATGCAATTTGAAAACTCGAATCAAATGAAATCTTATTTTTCGTGGTAATAGCCTTGTTAGATCTGACATACTATATTATAAAATCGTACTAAATTCTGCGGTACTTTATATCCTAGCATCTTTTGAGAATTTTCAAAAGCCGTAATTGCATAAAGTTTTGAATAAAGCTATCCGTTTTTAAAAGGTGTACGAATACTTTGTACATCCACTGTGTACATATCTTCTAGGATTTAATCGTAACATGCGACCGAAGAAAATTTCGGCCGAGTAGAAAATAGTGAATTGATCGTCTCGAAGAATAAATAGCTACGAAGGAGGAAAGCCTAATGCTGATGGCCAGTAAAATGGCGGCGATAGTATCCGATCAGCGATGATCGAGTAGCTAAATTGGATCCCACAAAAGGGAGCTGAAGCCTGAATCGAGAAGGGCTAAGAGTAATACACAGAGGACATTCGATACGGTCTACACTCCCATTGTCGACGATGTTGAATTAGGACAGGCCCTACAATAGATATTCTTGCCAAAGACATTCTATACTAAAATTCGTATTGTGCACTCTCCATCCAGAAGATCTCATTCATTTGCATAAGATTCGATGTATTCGATGTACATGCCTGCTGTATTGTATATTATAATAATTCGGTATTCTATTGTAATAATGTAACAATTCTCTCGAAATTTAGTCAGGACCGTTTGACTATTCAATGCAACGTGAATTTTTAATAATTAAGGAACGGTAGCTACCTCTAAGACTGTATGATCTTAGTTATTCTTACAGCTCGTAAATACGTAAGCTTTCCGATCTGGGAGCTTCTTACTTCGTTATATCGAACCCTTCTTATAAATACTTTATCAAATAATCACATCGTTCCCTGAAACTACCTCTCAATGGCTGGATAATGCAAGAAAGATCATTACTAGACAGCAGAATTTATTTATTTATGGTATAAATGTGGATCTGAGAACATAACAGGGCAAAATTAGAAGGATTTAGAACTATACATATATACTTTTTTTAAATATTTAATCCGTTGTCATATAACAGCCCCTTGATGAAGAGTCCAAATAACATCTGTTAAACTATTACTTCTTTCTTTCAAGTCAGAATAAATTCTGTCCTCCAGAGTTATCAATATTTAAGCACTGAACTAAACGTAGCCGTATAATAAATATAATTTTCTTTCTCTCCTGAGAAGTGATTAAAGAAGCCTGTAACCATTATAACCACGAAGAGAATTGTACAATGGTTGCCAAGCGTTGAATATCATCCTCCTCAAGTATTGGAACAATCTATACAGATTTGTACGAGTATCGTTCCATTTGACGCGCAAATTGCGCAGCCTTAATTTGTATTTAAATTGTGCATCGGAGGGCGAACAGATTGCAAAGGATGTAGCGGCATTTATTGTCGGGAGAGACAGTGCGTAAACATTCGTAGGTTAGACGACAGGATCCAGCA
This sequence comes from Lasioglossum malachurum, assembly GCA_028455605.1. Classification (NCBI taxonomy): domain Eukaryota; kingdom Metazoa; phylum Arthropoda; class Insecta; order Hymenoptera; family Halictidae; genus Lasioglossum; species Lasioglossum malachurum. The sequence goes on along the minus strand of CM052319.1, from coordinate 9,943,658 downwards.
AGAGACACTTTCGCAGTATCGATTAACGGACCAACGAGATTCTCGAGCCGGAGCGTTTGTTCAGCCGGTGTGAACGGCTCTTTACGTCAATTGCGAACCGAGGCAGCAGGAAGTCCTCGCGATAAGAGGTCCCAAGGCGACTCCTTTTCCGCGTTCCGATTTCGTGGCCCGGATACGTCCGGCTAAAAATGCAGTTTGCCGCATGGTACGCGTCGCCCGGCTTCTTGCCACCTCTATCGAACCAGTTAATTAAAAGCCGATTAAGGGCGACGCCTTGACGCGGTCTCGGTTACCTGGCCGCCGACTAAAGACGCGATCTACTTTGCATTAATCGAGTCACGGTCCATGCGTTCCTCCACGCCTCGACTCTGCCACCGAAGAACTCCAGATAACACTGTGCAACGAAAGCTCAACTGAAATGTCTACCAGGATTATATCGGTTATTATTACAATACATTATGAATACGTCGATATATTCGAACAATTTAAATAATTGTCACCGCGTGTAATGAACCCTTTCACCTCTCTCTCTCTCTTTCTCTCTATCTCACTTCTTGCTGCATAATGCAGGAACAAATACAATACAAATTGGCAATGATATTAATTAAATTCGTAATTTATTGACAGTTTAAAATGCATTTCCAATTCACCGACGTTACTAATGTATATTTACAGAGACCCTATAGAACCGAAAATCACGATTAAAATTATTCCAACAATCGAGAAAATCCTCGTTTCTCGTAATGGTTTTCGGTAATGAAGCGATCGTTCATGATCCACGAAATTCCAGGATCCAGATGAAAAAAGAGTTACCGAGCGATGCAGCGACGGAGATCGAATAATTTGAGAAACCCGGCAAGGCTGGTGAGATTTCACTGGAACTCTTCAACCATAAGTGATATCGGGATGAAATTTACACTAAAATTCATTTAGAAATCATGCCTGTCTGCTGATAATAATTTTTTAATTAATTTTATTAATTCTTACATTTTTGAGGTCAGCGGATATTCGAAAAAACAGTACCAATTGATTAGACATCGATATGGGAAAATTCTTTGTAAAATGTCACTAAAACTTTCGATCCAGCCCACTGTGGAGCGTGCAGGTCGGGTACACGACAATAATTATTTCAGCTAATTACTGCAAAATTCGAGCTCGTTAGAAGGGTCGGCGTGTTACGGCGCGGTGAAAACATGGGAGAGCGGTTCGCGATTCGCCAGTTTCCGTGAAAGTGTTCGATGCTCGGTGCTCCCGTGTACGCCGGTGACACGATTCACTTATTAATCGCCTTAACGAGCGACATTTAATTATTCGACGCGCGTGCAAGTTAATTCTCGCCGCGCCGGCGGCGCTCGTCCGTCCGCTTTGCACATTCGCGGAGCAGCTTTCCAATCGTGAACTCATGCCGTGAAACGATATCACGTTGATTTCAATTTGTCAAAATTGCCAGCGTGATACGGCGAGATCGATCCCATAAATTATACTTATCAATAAGCGAGCCGTTAGAGATTTCATCGACCATAAAGCTCATTCTTCATCGCGGAACCTGTCCCATTCGAATTCGTTGGTCATAAATCGAGGAACTTTATGCGTGCTCACGTTTTTATCGATCGATTTAATCTTTCGAATTAATATTGGAAATATTTTCACTTTTCCATAATCATAATGCATTTGATCTTCGCCTTACTGGAAACAATCGTTGACTTCTTGCGGGAGGATCAGTTTCATTTTGTCATTAGTAAATAAGATTCATTTTATTCTACAGGGTGAACCACGAATCGTGATCAACATGGTTTCAAGAGATCTTTCACCTGATTATAGCAAACTTTTTTGTGAAAAAAGAATAAAAATGCAATTTTTCTTTTCTTTGCAATTTTTTCTTTTTATAGACTGGAATTTTATGCAGATCTGTATTTCCATGCATGAATTTAATTTTAAATGTCATCAGATGTTATGTGGACTTAGATTACATGAATTCTTGTAGACTTTTACGTGTCGTGCATACATAAATTCATTAAGTAAGAACGCGCACGAAGATGGAGATATTTGTTGTAAATATTGATCCGGGGAGCAACAACCATTATTCCGCGCATCTATATTTGATCGGACGAATGGCACGGGGCCCGCGATCATCGTGTTTCATAGCCGAACGCGAAAATCAGCGGGGAACACTTCTGGGGAAGGCTGCCCCGGTGTTACGTGAACGGTGAAATCGTGTTTAACGTTTGATAAAACGATGCTCGCGTAATCCTCGGTTGCAGAAGTGGGGGAAGGAGAGAAAGAGAGAGAGTTGCAGTTCAGGCAGCGCGAATCGTTCTCCAATTAATTAACTCGGACGATTGACAAAACGAGCACCGACAGCCGGCCGGCCGGCCATTGAGAACGGCCGAGGCCGACGGACCCGGCTGCACTTTCGAGCAATTACCATTTCATTAGCGACTTAATTAGTTAGGCGGAATAGATGCGGCCCGCGTGACCGGATAGACCGTGGCGATGCTCAAACGAGGAAGGTTGCTTATTGGGAGCCGGTCGAGAGAGCCGGGATTACCGCTTCGGATGTAATTGAAATCGTGTTAGACGGCCAGATACTTGCTACTGGAAAGTCGGTTGCTATCCTTCCCTTGGATCCCGACGTCCCATGCAACAGTTTATGAGAAAACATCGGCGATACTTGTGATTTTACAGACGCGAATGCTACGAAACGTTTGATCAAGAAATATTATTATCATTCACCCTTCAATTGTAGTCTTCAATTTCACATTTTTCCTTTTTATAAAGCTTTCTCGTTTTTATTACGCTATATTGTGGGAGTCAATTCCTTAATACTCAATCCTATATTTCCTATAATAAATTTTATTGTGTACATGTGATTTGTAATGCGAAAAGGGACCCTTCCAGTCCATTTTCACATGACCAATCGCATATGTATATTTAATTAGCATTTATGGACCTGAGAGATTTCTTATGAACGTCTTGAATACGTCTTTAAGACGTAAAGTTTTGTAGACATAAAACGTTCAGAAGACGTTCGTAGGACATTCAAGCCGTGATTAAGACGTCTTTGTGCTATGGGTAGGGGATGTTCGAGGTAATACAGTAAAGTCTCGATCTAAGAAAAACCCTCGGGTCCGTGCTGTTCCCTAGATCGTGTAGTTCTACTATTGTTTTATGTCCTCGCCCAGCTACGGTCAAAGTCGGTATAATAAATTTTTCATAAATAAAATTCAAGTTGCTATTCAGCTCCTATATCTTGCAACGAAAATGCACAGAATATTCATTCTACATAAAAGATTCGCAGTCTAATGATTATCAAAAATACATGCAACTGTGGCGAAAGATTTGCGTCTCGGATGAGGTCAATTTTTTGTCGCCTAGTCCTCGAATAATCCCAGTGTCAGTCAGTACGCTAGGAGTCTGACATCTCAAGCGTCTACTCCATTAATAATTTAAAGGTAACCAGTGGCTAACTGCGGCCCGATGGATTGATCGGATAATCGATACACGCTGTCTGTGAACTGGAAAAAATTGGGTCCATGTTGCACCCGCGGCCGAAAACAAGCATGTGCACACGAGTGCACGCGGGGGTTCGTTCACAACCCCCTTTACACCCTTGTAACGTCACGGTGTGAAATTCATGGCCGATTTCACGCTGTACGTGACACCACACTATCCCCGGAAAGTTTTTTCAGATTCCAGTTCATTATTTATTCCTATTATTATTTATTCAGTTCGTCGTTCGATCACGGATCTCTATGGTGATCCTAGTCGAACGAAAAATTCGTGTGGATTTATTTTCCCTCGTCAAATAATCCCGTGCTCGGTTTTGTAACTTTTCCCGTCTGAAAACGAAGCGGGTCCCTTTCGCGCGGGTTTAAACTATGTATGCGATCGGACAATTTTTCCGCGAAAATTCTCATTGTTCATATAATTTATAATTAAATATGTTGGTATCTAATCAATTACTGCACATTTAAGAATGAGGTAGCATATCACTTTCATATCGATAAAATGAAAAAAATCATATACAATGGAATTGTTCTAGGGCGGAAGAAATGTTTAATTTTTTAGTTAAAATGGCTCCGACTGCGAAGGGTAAATAATTTCAACGAATCCGCAGTCTAGTTATCAGAAATACATAAAATCCGTATCACAATAATTATTATTAAGCTACACGTATCAGGTCTGTTACTCGGCAGTTCCAGCGTGAAGCCCAGATAAATTTAGTCGCCTAATTGAGCTTCCACTTTGATCCACATTAGCTTCTATCATATTGACACAACGATCACCGGTGCACAAAGGTTAATGGACGGCTGCTTAGTAGCTGAGACGGTCTCTGAGATTCAGGAAGCTCCTTCGAGTGTAGGTTCATCCACGATAAATCAGGGAAAGCCGATTTATTGGCAGCGTATTACAGTAACCAGACTAAGGAAGTGGCGGTTCACATGATCGCAACCGCTCGGCCCGGCCGATAGTCATCGAGATAAAGATTAATCACCGCGAGGAAGCCGCTTGTTTCGCGTTATCCTCCGCTTGTAACCCCATCGGCAACCGGCCGCCGATCGGAGGAATAATTAATTGGTGAAGTTGCTTCGCCAAAGCCGAACCCTAACCGAGCTTGATTAACCGCAATCGGTCGTGATCATAATTTGTCCGGGAACAGAGAAAATTGGTTCACAATGTACCGCCGCTTCCGAGAACGATACCTGGCCAAACTCTCCTGCATTTCATAGCAATCTTTATCTTGTTATTGCTCCCAAAATGGAGCGAAAACTAACTTAGTAAATTATTCTTTTAATTTGTTTGTTCAATGTTGTTTCCGCTAGGCGGCTGTCAGTGATCATTAGAACGCGGATCTTTATGCAAAATAAAAATTGTTCGTGGCAATCGTAGAAAACTGGAGTTAAGTGAAGATGCACTTCCTCATTTAATCATTTTAATAAGTTGGCCACGTCATAAAATTTTTCGAACGTCTTCGAATCGTAAATGATTTAACAAACATAGTTCGGAAAATATAATTATAATGTTATATAATAAACCAATAAAGTATTTCCTCGTTACCTCCGTTCAATGAAAATATTCGGCGATCAGAAAAAATACTTTTGTGTTCAGAGAAATTTTGCGAACATTCTGCAGTGCGATGGCAAGGTGTTTCGTTATGGGATCGCGTCGCAATCGAGTTGCGTAGAAGTTCCGTAGCAAATTAGTCTGTGTAGCTTCGTAGTATTAACGAGGATGATTGAAATCAAAGTTCCGTTTCCAGTAAAATTGACCTGTTCGGTGCTTTGTAGTTAAACGATACTGTTGCTCGCGATCCGGATCAAGAGGATCGTTAAATACAGGACGGAACGTTCTCGAGAATTGTTGTCGGGCTTCGCGCCTTGCTATAAAACACACTTTACAAAACTTGTTGCAGTTACGAATGCGCACGGTATTTTCCCGCGAAACGTTTTTGTGCGAATGAAATCGTCCATTCGAGCGAATCTCTCCCCTTAACACCTTAACAACGGATGACGCATTGTTACGTCGGATGGTCATTCGGCTGAGATATAAAGCAAACATTTCAGCGGAATTTGCGGAATGACCTACATGTCATTTCGCGCGTTTTTAAGCGTTTCGTCTGAACGGTGATTTTAATATTAATGTTTTCAATGAGACTTCCCCGGAATTAATTACCGTGGACGTAAAATAGAACGGCAACAATTTTATTAATTGCCACCGTCAAGCGACATCCTTAATGAATTTTCTGCAACATCGTGTTAGCACTTTCCAAAGAATTTTCAATAACTTCCAAGGTCTTTATTGAATACATTCTGACTTTGTAACGTGCAGGGAATATTAGACTTGTCTCTCACTCTACCCTTCCCCTTCTACGACGCTATTCGCTCACGCTTCCGCCACGACCCGGTCACGTGACGCGTTTCTGTCGTGCATGAGTAGCGTGACCATTTATTTTTTTCCTCTAAACGGGACATCTATTAATTTTTAGGTAATAGTACGTGTATTCGAGAAAACGCATACTTCTTCACAGTTTCTATTTATTAATGAAAAAAACAGGTACGAACACGTGAAAATAAATAATTTATGTGGTCTTATATTTTTCTGAAGAACAAACTCTTCAGTGTATGTACTCGCAACCGAGGAGCATGAGTCACAATGTCACGTGACTAATCCGGTACTGGCAGAGGGAGAGGGTAATTTTTGCCACGTTTTTATTAACTCGGTTTCTTGTTTGTTTGTTTGTTTGTTTGTTTGTCTGTTCGGTACAAGTTTTGCAATTGATTTTAAACTAACTTCCCGATGAGCTAGAGACTTGAAACTTTAAACGCAGCTCAGAACTGGATGACAATGCAATATTTTATCGGTTCCTCGATCGAACGTTCTAGATCTATTTAGTTCGTTTGAATTTTCGTACGTTGCGGTTGAGGTAAACGGTCTGAACGCACGCTTGTTCGTTCTCGCAACCGCTCGCGTTTGTTTTCGATATGCCAAACTGAAATAAACCTGAAATTTACATGTCTCTATTATAATCTCATCAAAATGTTTAAAATCGATTGAAAAATTTCACACACATAAGACTAAAAAGCAGAAAATTATTTAAATAAAAAAAAGTTTTTAATATACCACGTTTTTAAAGCGGACTAAAAAGTATAAAATCATTTTTCCTAGCCCCGTACAGATTCCTAACCCCATACAGATATTTCTGAAAATTTGTGATTGTGAATTTTTAATATCTATGAAAAGACTTGTAAGATTTAAAGCGAAAAACGTGGGGCGCATGCAATAGATAATTGATGCATGACTTCACCCAAGCCATTAACAATTTTATTGCACCGTTTCTTACTATTATCTTGCGCTCCATATTTTTCGTTTTAAATCTTACAAGCATTTTCGTAGCTATTCAAAATTCACAATAACAAATTGTCAGGACTATCTGTACGGGTCTAGGAAAAATTATTTTATACTTTTTAGTTCGTTTTAAAAACGTGGTATATTAAAAACTTTTCTTTATTTAAATAATTTTTCCGCTCGGGTTCGAGTGAACTGCCCTGATCTGACACTGGCTTACCGTACTAAATAATCGGACACAACGGCGGCGTTTAAAAGTAATATAAATTCGCATCTACTTCGAACGCATTACGAATTGCGAATTCGCAAGGAGGACAAAATATCGGATTAGCGGTCGCGCGTGAAATCCCTCGAATTAGTTCGCGAAGAAACGAGCCGGCCGTGGCAGCATCTTTTAATCATTAACGCGACCTTAATCGACGAATAGGAGCGAATCCGGCGACGATTTACATTCGGCCCGACACAATACCGCCCGACCGGCCGCTCGTCGAATAAATTTTCCACGACATAAGCGTCCGAGGGAAATATTTTCCCCGGCGAGAGTGATCGTTACCGGGACACGAAAACACAGCTGTTTCCTCGAGGCCGGGGGCCGATAAAAACAGGGAGAAAACCTCGTCGTGCCTGGGAGGCGCGTCGGATAAACGTTTTATGGGATCCTGTAACCCGTTACCGATCCATGAATTCCAATAGAAAAATTCCATCCTTCGAAGGGAAAAAACCTGTCGCGATACAACCGAGATACCGCGTCGATCTTCATAGAACCGTTAAAACAGTTTTCCATCCGACTCGGAGACCGGCCAAGAATCTTTTCCAATAGCTCGCTCGATAAAAGCTTCGATAGCTCTCCTTTTTTATGGCAAAGAGCCTGGATATTTGATAACTTTCCAGCCCTGAAGTCAGGTTCAACGACGGCCCTTCGATCTTGCCCTTGCAAGTCGCATTTACTTTTTATTCTCGTCGCCTTTGCATATCCACTTCGCGTTTTTATTTATGGAACGTTCTTGCGTTCGTATTGTTCTATTATTGCTTTAATACGTCGCTTTTCAATTCTTTTTCCAGACCGCGTTTTATGTTTCAATAGTTTCTTTTCTGTATCACGGAAGAATGTGAGATCGTTTATTATTGTTTCACGATTGTTTATGGTCGACGGTTAAGCACCTGTCGACTCCACGCTATTTAAAATAGATTATTAAAATATTTGCAACAGAGTAAATGAAAAATTACAGAATTTTTATTGCAGAATTATTTTCTAGGATAAAAAAAGAAATGATCTGTTTTATAATTCTTTTTTAGAAACGTACAAGGTTTGAAGGAGGATCGCATAATTCAGGCGAGGAAATATGAATCGGAGAAAGTAGTAAACACGACGAACAGCGTTCTTTGAAAAATGAAATGGCAGCTTTCAGCTCATCCAGTTGTCACGGAGCTCTCGTGGAGGCGAGGGCGCGGAAAATCTGCAATCTGCATTCGTGGAAGAATACTCGTGACAAGGATATTGTGCGCGGAGCTCAAACGCAGGTGTCGCCAATTTTCGAAACTAAAAGGCTCGCGGGACAACGCCTTTTGAAACGTTACTCCTCGAGCGTGCCGCGGGAACACGAATCACTGGGAATCAGTTTCGGATCGGAGTGTCTAATTCGAGGAGTTTGAACGCGACGTGGCGTGGTTGCACCGATGCAAGCCGCGATGCGCGCAGTGTACGCGGCCCAAATCAGATTCGATCGCTGCGAATAAAATAGAATAAATGCCCGTCTCTTTGTTCCGCGAACCACCGTTTTCCAGGTAAATGAATATCTTTTACCAATCGATTTCCTTTCTAAATGTTTCTGACGATCAGACAATTAAAGAACCTGAAGATCTCGTTGCACTACTTTCAGTTCGTTCGAATGATTAAAGAAAGGAGAGAATGTTTATACACCTCCTGTGTCCTGCAATTCATTCAGACGATGTTTATTTTGCAAACCGGTCAAAAATTGCGAGAGCTGTTTGCCGAATTTCGAAATGGAAAATTCTTGGAGCTCCGAATTCCAATTAGAAATACACGCGGTTTCCGCGTGCAATATTTATTTCGACGAGGTATAAAGCGATGTATAAATTAATGAGAAACAGAGGACCAAAAACACGAGTAAAACCCCTCGGTACCCGAGGATGCAGGGGCTCTACCGTATCCTCATTAAAAGCACACGTTATAGATAGAAATTTAATCCTATATCATCATTAACATAATCAGTATTACATTAAAAACCCACTCGGTCACCGTAAATCCTTCGTTTACACGCTTCAGTGGTACATCCGGATGCCTCTGGCTCTGACAGAAGGAGACTGTTAGCGATAAAACTGCCGTTTTTCAATTCGTCAGAATGATTTCAGACTAGAATTCTCTGCACAAACATTTGAAAAATAAATGTCAGCCTGCAACATCGAATTTAAATGGAAATTCGTAAAAAAAAGAGCACCGTTCGATACGCTTTACCTCGAACGAAATCGTAGAAAAGATAAATGGATTTGTTTCCGAAATCGTGGAAAAAATCCGTGTAGAAAATCTGTTAAATCGACGTCGAATTTTCCCAGTAAATGGTTGATCAACAATTTCTGATTCTGATTCAACCCTCTTCGTTCACAATGTTAAATCTTTAATCGATTCGGAATGCTACAATCAGGGGAAATAATGACTTGTAACTGGAGAATTGAAATCGCCGTGGAATTCAATAGGGGAAACAATTTTCTTCGATCGTGGTTTAACGGTGTGTTCAGCGTAATTTCACGTAATACGACGCTTTTCGGCCGGAGAGTTGCCGACGTGGAGTGCAGGCCGCGTAAAAGTAGCACCGCTTTCCGGTGGATCGCAACGTTGATACGCGTTATCGAGCAACCATTATTAGAGTTACGCGCGTCGATTATGAAACCGTTGCGGAAGCGTCGACTCGCCCCGAGACGAATCGGTCCTAAACAGATGCGCAGTTTTCCGGTGAAAATGTCCACGATTCTAGATTTAAACGAACGCAAATTTTTTCGAGCAAATTTATTTTCTAAACCGGAATTTAACACGCTTGAAGAACAAACTGTTTCTTCAATGCTGAGTTACCGTGCATTATAAAAGAGTTGTGATCTAATTTATTTATATCTCGTGCTATTATTATTATAAAGTGGAGAGTTTTCTGTTCGAAGACCTGAAGACTTCTTTAGTTGACAGGTCATCCGAGACATGTTCTTGTATGAATAGAATTTTGTTCACAGCTTAAAAATTGATACAGTAACTCACGAAAGTGTTCGTGAAATCTGTGGATTTTAAGCAGAAACTGACCAAAAGTCGCGAAAAAAGTTCCCTTTTTACTTTATCACGTAATTCTTAGCAATCGCGATTTTTTCAAAATGTTTTTCGCATGTCATTTGGTAAACCAATTCTTCTAATGTTTGAAAACAGGTCAGGTCGCGTTTGGTCCGATTATAAAAAAGTTATACTGGTTTAAAGTGCGATCAAATACTTTCGTGAGTCACTGTAAATGTAATGAGTAGACCGCGGATCTTTATGCATTTATAGCAAAATTGAATAAATGAAATCCAAAATTGTTAAAAAATATTAAAAATTGAAGATGTCAATATATGATTTCTTCTCTTTTGAAATCATTAAGGTTTCCATTTTTTTTTCTTTTTTTTTGTTTCGCTAGTTTCTATTTCTTGCAATCTATGTAGACAATTTTTATTTTGCATAAAGATCCACAGTCTGTTAATGAGATATGACTAGACTGCAGATTTTATGTATTTATGACAAAATTGAAATAGTGAAAGTATTCCAACAACGTAAAAATACTGTTTATTATTTTGGACTGAGCAAAATAATTAAGGAAAGGCGGCAGACATCTTTTATTTTCCACATAAATCTGCAGTCTATATATGACCTATGTTTCAACATTATTTATACAAAAATAAAAGGAACGCGATAGTAAGGCACCAGCAAGAAGAAGAAAAGTTCGTTTGATCTCTTATGTCAGACGATGATCTTCGATCACAATGCAACCGCACAAAAAGGGAAACACCAAATCGACTGATCTCCGAGCAACCTTTACACAAAAGAAAAGCCGAAAGAATATGAAACTGCAGGTGAAAAGAGACTTGTAGCTGATCACGTCACATCGCTGACGACCACCCCCGCACTTTAAATCCGCACGATCAAACGAGAGCACTGCTATACATAGATCTCTAGACATACAAACCACCTTATGCTCTTCCCCTAAAATGCCAAGAACAACACTGAACAAAGCAGGAAAAATTGCACATAAAATTCCTAGACCCTTTCGAAATCCACATCGAACGACCCACGTCTAAAAATTTGCGTTTCGTTCAACGGTAGACAAGAAAAGAACAATTTTTCTAAAAAAAAAAAAAAAAAGAATAGCAACATCCATGAAAACAACAGCAATGTGATAAGAGACGCAGTAGCGAGCGAAAGGTAAAGATAGAGAGATGAAAAAAAGAAATAATTTGGAAGGATCCATCGTGAACACTCACGAGAGAAGGGACCAAAACCGTGTGCGCGCTCGGCGGTTTCGCGCGGAACGCGGCAGAGAGAGATCGGACCGACTTGGACAGTTCGGAGAAACTGTCGGCACTGTGACGCTGAACGAGGGGTTTTCTACCCCCTAGTACCGCCACCTGAAGCCGCAGGGGGTCCTTCGGGGTGTCTGCCACTGTGTGAGTCGTTGTGTAGCACGGACGCACACGCTCGCACAGTCGCGCGCTGATCTCGGAGCCGGCCAGGAGACTTCGGCGTTTCCATGGCGATTGGTGCGCGCGTGCCGTGCCGTCCCACGCCGGTGCATGCGCATCGCCGATGCAACCACGCTCGCAACAGGTTTTGTCCGGCAGCCCTGGAACAGAGAGCTGCCGCCGGGATATGCCCGGATCCGGACCATCGATCTCGATCCCGTTTCCCGAGGAACCCCTGTCGACGACGCGCACTGGCGAATTCCGCCGAATTCGTGGCCAAGAGTAGAAATAACTGTTATCTGAACTTGAAAAATTTATTTAAATAATTTAACAGGGCGTATCTTGCCGTTAATTGCAACACTTCAAATTTAATGCTGTCGGAGATATGCCGGTCGAAAGTTGAGGTTTCTGTAATGTCGGCTTTCCCAGCCATACTAATTGAAAATTGCTGTGCGATTTGTTATCAGTAGACAGCGGATCTTTATGCATTTACACCAAAATTGAATAGATGAAATTCAAGATTATTAAAATATTATCAAAATTGAAGATGTCAATATGTATATGATTTCTCCTCTATTGAAATCATTAAGGCAAGAAATAACAGTGGTTTTGAAGTTTTCATGGTCGACTATGGATTGAACGGTCCATTTCTGAAGAACAAGGACGATAGAGCTGTTCCATTTTTGTCAAACCGTTCGCCCAAGATCTCAGATCGGAGACTCGTTTGGTAGTCTTTAGATTTTAGGGGATCCAAAGAGAATAGCAGTTGGAGGATTGATGACCCTGCTGCTCACTTTTTGACGGTCCGAAAAACTTTGCCAGGTTTCGAGGACGGCTTCATCATGGCAGTTTGGTTTCCACAGTTTATCTCAATTCTGATTGCCTCTATTCTTTTTCGGATTTTCTGGATCTGCTGATGGTACCTCAGACCAGTTCGGTCGATTCGACGCGTTTTTGTTGGTTGCGAGGCTTGCGATCTATCGCGCGACAGTGTTTTTAGGGGATTTCGAAGGGAAGAGCAGTTTGTTCGAGGATTTTCGAGAATCCGCAGACATTCTCGTGTGGTTTCGTTGATTGCTTCCGAAACTGCTGGTGTTAGCAGAGCTCTATCTGTCGGGGGACCTTTTAACAACCGTTCTATCGTTCTTAACCCCTTACCGTATTTTAGCGAGTCTGACTCGCGATGAAGGTTTTCACAAAGTCTAACAAATATGAATGTTACGCCTTTCCAGTTTCAATATAAATATTTAAGCGTTAAAATTAATGTAACCATACAAAAAATATGAATTGTCTTTTCTCTTCTACGACATTTATCGGGATAAAGACGTTTTAGCCACTGTAATTGTAAAGAGAATGTTACGGCAAGGGGTTAATACGAGCAGTTCACTGATAGCGAGGAGAAGAAAGTCCTAACCTGCTTTTTACAGGTTTGACCAATATTCCCCTGCAACCCTTATGCAAATAACCAAAATTTTACTCAAATGTAATTAATCTGTGATTTATCCAAAAGATAGAAATTTAAAAAGAAGCCGAGTCTGAACTAAGGGTTGCGATCGTAATAAGGGAAAAGAGAAAGGGAACAATGCGAAATTTTGTGGAAATCGAGAACATATAAATTTCTATAGCACATATCCGTAGGGCGATCCAGACGCTAATTAATCGAACAAAAAGATTAATTATTACTGCCGAAGCAACCGTGCTCGTAAACATCGTTGGATATGCACAAAAGGGAAGGCGATCCGTTGAATCGTTGATAAATCGATGAAGCGACAAGCTCGGGTGGAAAAGCATCGATCCGAGGGCCTTTAAAGCCGAGCCAACAAACAGCTGGGATCGATAGCGTGGTGGAAGAAGAACGTTGGGACGAATGATAACCCGGCAGAAGAAGAATGTGCTCGATCGGGAGAGGCTGCAGTTCGACTCGTTCGACGCGAATTGACGAATTGCCCGCAGCCCGTCGGATCCTATGGAAATCGAATCGTGTCGGCTCGTTCCTCCAGCAAAAAATCACCGGAATTCACCCTCCTAAGGGGGTGATTCGACGATTTATCCTGTTTCCGGGAGAGAAAAAGTCGTGAATCTGCTGGCCGGCACGGCCGTTTCTTCGGGGCTCGCGGTCTCGATGGCTTCGGGTCGGTTTTGCATCGACACGAACCAGAGCCTGGCACCCTTGGATAACCACCCCCGGTCGCAGGGGTGCAACAAGGAAGTCTTAGAAATATCGCGAACCATTTAACTTGTCGGGATTTCCAGATGATCACCGCTCCACCGCGCCGCATTTCTCCGGGGAGCGCGCGTGTTGTATCACTACAACGTGCGCGAATTCGCGTGGAATAGATGTCTTCCGGGACCCTCAGCTTAGAATTCTGAGAGTCACTTTATTGGGCGAGCACAGAAGTTTCGATTGTTTGCGTTGCGACTGTGGTATCCTACCGAAGAATGGTTTATTCGATCGGGAAATTTTTATTCTTAGATCAGGCTAGTGCAAAAATTTATGCATCTATGGTTTATAAAAATTTACAGAAGCTGCTTTTGTATTAAATTCGACAGAATTCAGTGCAATGTTTATTCATTTTGGACCCAAAAATGTTATTACCAATGAAAATAGGATTTTATTTGGTACCGCTTTTCTACTACAAAAATTGAAAATTGCCATCAGCTTGTACCCAACCCCATTAACTGAAATAAGAACCACGAAAGTGGCTAAGTTATGCGGGACCTGTACGATCTAAGAAAAACGAATATCTCAGCAGTGTAAAGTGTAAGCATGACGCGTAATCTGATAAAATCCGATGACGTAGAATTGGCTACGATACTATAAAGTTCGGAGCGCGATAGTGGGAGTAGAACGCTGTCCTTTTCACAAGAAAATAGTAGAACTGCACGGACCCGAGGGTTCTTCTTTGATCGAACCTCTACTGTGTACAAGCTATATAAGCAAAGGCTTGTTCGGAAAATGATTTCCAAAACACAAAGTAAAAGGATCCAATTATTATTCTTATTAAGAACGCGTCAGAACATTTGAATCACACGCTACATCGCAGAATGTTTTACCAACTCTCTGGAGCGTAACTAAACATTTCATTTCTTTGGCGGTTATACAAGGTAATTGAATGTTTTGCCAGGCTGCATCGGAACCATAGCCAGGAGAAAATATAATAATGATTGCAAAAGAGCGAGTTTATTAATTCCAGGTTTTTTATCGTCGCAGTTTTTCCGCGTCACTAAATATATCGTTCTGTGTAAATCGTACGAACTGAATATCAAATGGCGCGCCGGTGGGCTGCTTCATTTAAATAAGAAATTCTCGACAATACCGCAATTGTATAAAATGTAGAGGACCGGTAAACCATTTTTAGAAAGAAAGGAAAACACGCATTAATATTTAAAGGATGCTCCACCCTGGGAAACCGAATAGTGGTGGAAAGAACAATTTGCCGGATACGCAGGCTGCGAGAAATGCAGCTTCATATTCCTGTAAATAGAATTAAGAAACTTGCAGTTAAAGTTTTATTACCCGCGAGAATCGCTTTAGTGAATTATAAGCAAATTCAAATATTATATACACATACATAACGCGTGCATACAAGTGAAATGAAATTGTGTTCACAATATTGTTAGGAATTTAAAAGAAGAATATAAAAAGTGGGATTGCGTTCAAGTCGATTAGACATTCATCCCGGAAAAATACATTGAAACTGTATCAAATCAAATAGAATCTCCGTGCTGCACAAATGGAACGAAACTGTACTAAATTCCATTAAAACTTTCTACTGCACCAACGAAATTAAGCTGTGTTAAATTCCATTCATATTTTCTACTACACAAATGATGTAAAATTACATTCATCTTTAATTGAATATCGCGTCATAGAACTTTTTCAAGGTATACCATATTTGAAACGACCAAAGTTCCGAAGTCTGCTGATAATAATAACTCCACGAAATTCAGTCCCATCGCTTCGGAATCGAAATAAAAAGCAATTTCCCGGAAGTTATCTCTCAGAGAATAAAGGTGGAAAGGGTTGGAGAGCCGGTGCGACGTTTTTCGTTCAGAATCTGAAAGAAATTAGTGAAATCCTCGTTTCGGAAACGAAACCCAGCGGGACCCGGTCCAAATAATTCAGGGCGCGCTTTGCATACTGCGGGAATTCTCCCCGGTATCGTTTTGTGAATCCGCGTAACTTTAAACGGTATCTATTCCCATTCGCGGCGATACAGAAACGGACGTACATAAATTTCCGGCCAGTTTTTTGTCATCCTACCCAGCAACGCTGAAAGCTGGCTGTCCGCGGGGCAAGCGTCTTTATGGGGACGGGGCACGAGCGAGATTCCGCGGGGGATTAATTAAATTGCAAATTCGGCGGACTTAGTATCGCCCGGCAAGAGCGCGGACGATCGGGGAAAATTTCAATCTGGAACTTCTTTATCCGCTGCAGGAGATATACGATTCTTCGTCCGAATTTTTCCGGACTCCGGATTTTATGCATCTGGGGCAGGAATGAGCACGTCGAATTGTGAACCAGTGAAAAAATTTAAGGAACTTCGAGATAACGTTGTGTCTATGAGGGAAAGGAATAATTGGCTGCATTGCTCCCGTATCTTGCGGTCGAAGCAGACAGAATTGATAATAACATCTAGAAGTTTTGTGTCAAAATAATTAACAATTATAAATGCTGTTGTTAGGTTATAATTAAACTAGTATAATTCCCGTTGAAAAATCAACGGCTGGCTTATTTCTAGGAGTATGCCACCAGCGTAATGCAAATTACGCCCCGTAAACATAATAAAAATAGGACTTCTGAGGGCGATTATGGACTAGATTGATGTTTTATCCAGCGCTTTTGACTACAGAAAAACCCCAACTTTTCATATAATATTATGGGTCTACCCACTTAAGAGCGATGTTTCGCGACTTTTGAATATTGCAGGACGCCACGATGTCTAGATTTGATCCGACGGTTTCCTGCGTCCATTATTCACACGCATCCGCACGATGCGCTGTCCGAATAATGCAAGGCGTGTGCGAAACTGACCACATGACTGCTCCCGAGCCCTTCGAGCTGCCAATGGAAGCCTCTCTGCGATCGAGCAGATAATAAAATCGAGTTGCCCGGTTTTTATCGTTCCATTATTCTTATTTAGACTCCTCACAGTTCGTCGATTCCACTTTTTATAGTGGTTCTCGAGCGGAGGCTTTTCGCTAGGAGGAATTGCGCTAGCTTCGAATTCGCGACTTCGGAAATCTTTATGCCCTATTAACTTCACAATTGAATATTCAATTGCTGATCTACGATTTTTTTTTAGTCGCTCCCATTAATCTTTTAACGGCCGATCAATTCCTTTTCTAATCGAGTTTCACGAGAGGTGAACAGAATGTATTTTTAACTGTTTTCTGAATTGACACGTTAATCAATTCCTTTATTCAAGCACATATACTGAAAATCGTAGGAACTCTAAATAAATCTTTTCGTTACTTCGCAGCAATATATTAGGTGTGCATTTCATGTAATATAATCTTGCCTAGTGACTCCCAATCTTTCTGCCGAGTCCTTGCGTCTGGGTCGGATTTTCATTGAGCAATTCCTCTAACTCACCGTCATCGAACTTTCTCGGTGCGCCTGAACGATCGTCGTCTTCCAAATGAAAATTTCCGGCTTTAAATCTTTGGTACCAGCTTTTGCATGCTCTGTAAGACGCAGCGTTCTCTCCCAGTGCCGGACAAACCATTTCAGTAGCTTCAACAGCTGATTTCCTAAGCTGGAATGCATAGAGTTAAGGCAGTGACGCAAATGCTGCTTCCCGCGCGCCATATTGCTTGAAATTGTTGCATAGGACTGGAAACTCTTAGAGCGCTGATCGCGACTCTTCTTAAAACTAATAGAACGATCTTTCAGATGGCACCAAAGCCGGGAAGTAATTCGAATTCAGTCAAAAGTGATGATCGTAGGAAAAAAGGGGGGAAGGAACTTATTTGCACACGTAATACATCGATTTAATGCTTGGTAGCTCTAACAAATTTATTAAAATTCTAATGAACTATGGCAAGTTCTAACGACGTCAGCATTCAAGATGAATAATTAAAGTGCAACTACTTTTCTCCTGCAAAGAGCACCGCGGTGGAAATGCAAGTTGCACGGCTGCGTTCATCGATGAACCTTCATTTCTGCCGGACTTGCCCGAGTTCTAATTAACTCGGCGACGTCTGTGCATCGTCTGCAGCTTGGTTGCGTCCGCTTTGTCGCGGATATTTTAAATTGTGCATTCCACGAGCGCGCTGTTTCGCGAGCCGGGTTTCCTTTGTGTAGAAAACGCGTTCCCGTGCGAACTGTGCTTTTATTATCATGCTCGCTGTAAAAATTCCGTTTCCGCAGCCGTCGTGCCGCGAATTCGACGACCATGAACAGCACCTACTCATTTCCCGGTTATCGTATCTCGCTTATCGGCCCGTTTCGTCGTGGCACTCGCTGTCCTTCTCCCTCGGCGAACCGCGCCGCTCGCATCGCGAACCTCTCCGTCCCTCTTTTTCCATTCTTCGATGTTCCGTCTTGCTCTTTCGACTCGCCGCTCTTTTCGGCTATCTTCGTCGGGCTCGTTTGTTCGTGGCTTGCCCTCGTGTCGCGTGTGTACGAATTATATCCACACACAAGGGAAGACAGAGTGGCTAAAGCCTGCTATCGGGCGTCCCACTGCGAGCGAGCCCCGGGGGCCGGAGTTTATTAGCACAACCCCCGGTTAGCGATGGCTGCGAACCTCTCCGCGCCGTGAACAAGCGCCGCACAGTCGACCAAACTGATGAATTCTGTGTCGAAATCGGAAAACTTTCTGATATTGTCTTTTGTTTAAATTAAAGCTGAAACATTGCAGAAAATATTGCAAAAAATTATGATTTCATTAACTTTCATACAAATCAATTTTTCCCAAAATCCTCAGGTAGTAGACAAATTTTGCGACCGTATTTGAAATCAGCGTGACAAAATCTACGGAGAATAATGTACAGCTCGTCAGCATTCTTGTAATTCTGCTAGTTTAATACAGATTTTCAAATTTAAATAAACGTTCGTACCATAGTCTGTCTATACTTCCCGTATTCTGCAATATTTCAACTACAATGTAAAAAATAAATTGTCGCTTTTATCGGAGTTTCTTTGATTTCTACACAGAATTCATCAGTTTGGACACTGTAAGGACTATTGCGCACAGCATGTGTCAGATTATAGTTCTTACTCCCTGACGTCATTAGTGAGACAATAATTCTTTCTTTTTTCGGTTTTTGCTAAAATGAATGAAAAATAGAAAGCAAATAATTAAATTCTCATATTCAATACTTTCTCTGTAAACTCCATGAAGCCTTGCTACCTCGTCTTGTTGATGCTACTTCAGGCATTCTGAATATTTTTCTTCTATTTTCAAGGACCTCATTCTTTCAATTTTCTAGGATCATTTCTACCTTTCCTACAGACATTGACTTACAGGTCCTGAAGACTGATTAAGAGACAAGAGCAGGTGTGGAGGAGAACCTGCAGCTGGAAGCTAGAGGAAAAAAAATGTCCTGAAGACTGATGAAAACTCTATTTACTTCGTCCTCTCGATTGTTCTTCAAGAGTGCATGATAGAATCTTCAGGAGACCTTTCTGCAACCTTTGAGCACACCATCACCGGCTGCCTTTGCTCCGTGTGTTCTCTGGAGGTTTTGGTTCATTCGTTTGTTCCTCCCGGTTGTTTTCAAAGTTATCGCTACTGCCGGTTCTATCCTCCACCCTGAGGCGCCTCCGTTCCCCCCGGAACTCGGGACGCATGATACAGAAAACACATAGGGACGCCTTCGAGCCGCACGGCACCGGCAACGGCAACGGCGCGGCGGCCGTGCCGCACAAACAGAGTGTGTTCCACTGCCATTACGGGGGAAGCCGGGGTGAGGCGAAAAAGAACCACGAGGAGGAAAGAGGAAGAGCTTATTTGCACTCTGCGAGCGGTCAGATGACTCGGCCCGAGACACCCTCAACCTGGTCGACAGATGTTGGATGTTCCCCGGACACAGGTCCGTCCACGGGCCTCCCACTTCGTTCCGCCGTGCTCTTTTCAAAATGGCAGAGGTGCTATGCTCAAGGACAGGTTCGCCTCGGTTCCCATTGCTTCTTCACAAACTTACGGAAAACCTTCGCCAAAACGACCCACGCTGATCCTTCATCTTCGTCGAATCTTTGTACTGTGCCTAGTCGGACACTGCGTAGTTATTATACGGTTACCCTCGAAAGACGCAAGGGAGACGTCCATGTTTCTTAAAGAGATTATTTATCGCTGTTCGTATCTTTAAAATTGATGCTGAGGGATTGGTCTTAATCCTTATGTCGACAACCAATTCAGCAAGTAATTTTAAATGAAGCGGTAGATAGTGAAACAAGAAATATATCACTTAGACCACTTTTATCATTGTGGGTGCATATGTATTTATGTACTTGTCACACAGCACTGCGCTGTACCCTCCTATCCATTGGTGACTTAATGGGTGAAATTGATTTGCACAAGGTTGAATTTGATTTGCAAAAAAGTGAATGTGGAGTGCAAAACCTATACATGTACATCTTTATCTTGAAATTATGAATTTCAGTAATAAAGTCGATAGAAGTTTTCTCCTACCACAGGAGAAGCTCCAGCAGAATAATAATTAAAGATTATCGAGACTAAACTAAGTCATTTTCATTATCATAAAATCGAAAATGGACACTTTCAACTAACATCTTGAGCAGAGCCAGGTGGTTCATTTTATGATAAAATGGTCCTACCACTACTAGAGGGGAAAGTTTAAAAAAATAATTTTCTTCCAAACGTTTTGGTCCCGGTAAGTACCTCAAGGAAATTGCTTCTATCAATTGGTCGACTAACCGACTAATTACCGATAAAATCGGATCGGTGGCTGGATCGATGAGAGATCCACAGGAAAAAGGGGAGAGTAGAGCAGCGATTCTCGTCTCGATCGAGATAAGGGCCGACAACCTGTCGTACACACTCGGCCCGTGAGAGAATTAACGTGTCGCGGTTAATGCACTTCCGTACGCAGACACTGCCGCGAATTTCCAATGTAAATAGTTACGGGGGGGAGGGGCGGGAGAGAGATTTACGTAAACTCCCGGCGTAAATTCTCCAGGGGGCTGTTACATAAATCGAGGCCGACGATCTTAGCGCGGATCCATCAAAACGCCAGTTACGAGAAAAATTATGTAACGCCGGCATGGAGCTAGCGAGCGTTTATCGCGGCAAGCCGGGGATTCATTGTTGGTAACAAGCGGACTATGAATCTTCATGCAAATCTGCGATTCCGACCCCTTACAGTGGCCGAATTGAGATACAGCTACAATTCACTCGAAAAAAAATGAACTTCGAATACTGTCATTTTAAAAATTTAATCCAGCAGAAACAGAAACTACCAGGAACATTTCACTTGAGCCGCTACAGTCCAATTTTGTGAGTGCAGGGGGTGTTTGGAAATCATTATACCATTCGTTCAATTATACCAAAAATTGTTTTCACCGGCAGTGCGTTGTATGATACACAAAAATGATCTTTTTTCAGTGGAAATTGGAGTCTGAATGGGTGAAACTAACTTTTCCAGGTGACGACTACACGATTTAAGAAACAGCACGGATCCGATTGTTTTTCTTAGATCAAGGCTTTTCTGTATATCGAAAATTCAGAATAAGAGTTTATTTCAGAGCCGGGCTACTTCTTCGTCGCTGTGCGACCCCTACCGGGGAATTGCCGGTTCTCCCACTCTTCACTTCTAGCTTGACTTTATCTCGAGAGCCCAAGAGCTGGCGCACTGTTTCTTTCATTAGTCCGAATGGTAGCAGTCACTGGTAGGCACTAAGAGGGGAAAGAAGCGGTGTGCGGCCCGCGGGCCGTCAGTTGCCCGACTCTGGTTTATTTAACCTTTTGCACTCGGAGCTATTTCAACTCGAAAATTAAACATTTCTTCCGATCTACAATATTTGCATTCTCTATGATTTTTTAAATTTGGTGCATATGAAATTGTGTGTGTGTGATATAATACCTCATACAATACTTAAACGTTTAGTAATAATTGATTAGATACCAACATATGTAATAATGTAATCAATATTTTAAATAACGGCGCTTCAGAATCACCACTCGAGGACTAAGGGTTAACTAAACGAACAGACATTCGATTGAAACCAGCATTATGTGCATGCCATGCATCTCAGATGAATTGCGCTCGATAAAAGGTCGAAAAGAACACTTTTATCGCGCACTGCGCGAAAAAAGAAGTTTCCAGGACTACTAAGCCGTTCGATTCTCGGACTCACTAAAGCCTCTGTTTTATGTTCCAGGTATTTGAATGCCCCCGTATTTCCAATTAACGTCATTCGTAATACACGCGATTCCACGGGATCGCTTACATAAATTCATCGTTCGCCAGACTTTCCAATGCAGTTTCGTCGGGACAACGAGCTATCGGCCAGTTACGTAAGGTGAGTCGTATATTTCAATAATTTCGAAGCCGACCATTTTCGATTTGGATGGGATCGTTTCGCGATCGACCCCGTCACGCTTCTCTGCTATCCGCAATTAATTAATTTAAACCGATCGCGACCGGCCCGGTGCGCAAAGAGACCGTTTGGTCGCGCGACGTTTCGTATACGTACCCATCAACGCGTATACGTAATTAAAATAACCTCGAAATTGTATAAATAAATGATAAAATGCGAAAATAAATTCTGCTTTTAATGGCGTGGTTCGACAATTTTAACGAAGGCTCGATCAATTCTACATATAGGTATATCGGAAACAGTTAAAAATGATACTGGAAAGACAAATACTTTGTAAAACTATAATTTCAACTTTATTAATTGATAAAATTTACTTTTAAATCCTATTTAGATTAGTTTTCTATAAGAATTATTTTTAAATAAATGTTTATTATAAAAATCCCTCTTAATGTTGGAAGGGGAAGGCCTTCAAAAAATTTCATCAAATATTAATATTTATTGGTTATGCACTAGTCCATTATACATAGACTGCGGATGTTCATATAATTTTCAATTTCCGTAGAAAAATTTTAAGCGTAGAGCAATAACAGTTCGAGATTTGAGAGAACTGTCGGAGTCTCTTTTTCTCTCGACAATAGCGCTGCCATCACCCAGTGACGTTTCTCTACGATAACACCATAAAACGCGCAAATTGTCACCTTCGACGCGACCAGTACCTCGACAGTAACTCCATCATTCTCGAATAGCGAACAGCCATCGCTCGTTCCCGCTGAAAAATCGACTCCGCGTTTTCGCAGTCTAGGAACATGTTTTCGAACGATTCGCAAACAACCGAGGCAGGTTTGGATAGGAACATCCGTCAGAAAAAAGAACAATAATCGCTCGAGGCGGGTACGTTGCACAAATTTTTATAAATCCGCAGAACTTTCTGCACGAAGGAATTTTCGACAAAGGAGCACAAGCTTCGAAGAGGCGAGCTGGCCGGAGGTGTTTGACAGCAATTCTGCGCGAAAAACAATTACCCGGGGAAGAAGCAGGATCGTTTCTCGATTATTCGTCGAGGAGAGACTTTCGTCGTTGTTCTCGTCGCGGGACGAGGTAATCCCAGAAAGGGACATCCGATAGGAGACGGACGATAACGAGTTTAAGTTCCAGGCGAGGAAGAAGACGTTCATCCCGGTTCGAGAAATTCTAAACGAGCTGCAACGAGCTCGTTAACGAGCCCGATCGCGCGTCAACGAAAATGAGTTTTCAGAGCATGGTCGTCGTGTTTCGATCGCAAGCTCCATCGCGTAACTTTCGGATTTTTGGTCTTGTCATTAGGGCATCGAACCACAACTTTCTCATGTACTGTCCAGAGCACGAGAGGAAACTAGCGGGAGGGGAACGGGGTAAGAGGAACGCAAAGGCAATCTGAATGGTCGGGCATCTTTCCCCGTTCCCTTCCCGCTAGTTTTCTCTCGTGCTCCGCGCAGTAGGTAATTTTTGATTTCGAAAAAACGCGTTTTTCTATTTCAGCAAGATATCTTTGCGTTGTGTGGGACCTGGTCCCTGACGGGTTAACGAACGTATTCGCAGAGATCGGCCGAGGTTTTGGGAGAAACACGGTCTAGCCACCGCGGAGAGGACAGAAGCAACCCTCGCGAACACGCCAGGCAGTTCGGAGAGAATGTTTCGCGAATCGTGGCGGACGTGCGGTCACTGCGGCGAGTCTGCAGCCGATTCGAGACGGCCCGGAGTGTTGCTCGAATCGCTTTTGGACCTTTTTGCTCGTACACGAGAGAGAGCACGAGGAGGCCCGGCCGTTATTCTGGTCACGAACTCGGGCTCCCTTTCTCTTTCCTCTTCCAGCCAACCTCCCGTTGTGTCCCGGCCTTTTCCCTCGTCCCCGTCCACGGCCGCCGCGCCGGTTATCAATATTTATGTCGATTTGCTTTCGTCGAGCCTAACCGTGGAACGGCGACAAAAAATCGCGAATCCCTCCGCCACCGGAACGTCCGCCGATCTTATCGGTTCTCCCCGCTCCACCCCCCTCCGTTTAATTTGCCGCGATTTTTTAACGAGCCCGCCGAGTCCTCCGCGCGTATACCCGCGTAGCACGCGACGATTTATAATTGAACCAGACCGGTCCGTTTTCTTGCGCGAAACGTTCACCGCTCGATTTATAACTTATTCCACCGCGATCATGCCGATCCGTTCATCGGATCAAGTATTCCTCGCGTGCTCGCGCCGCCGAATCGATCCGGAGGATTTTATGATGGCGATATTATAACATCGGTTCTGCCGAGATGTATGAACAGTCGATGGTACCGCTCTTTGTTTTATGCGTGAGATTGAATTGGTCGCTTTACGACGCGTTTCGACGAGTTGTTTGTCCCTCGCGATGAATACGCGGTTCTTCCCTGCGCGGTGCTAGCTTATCCAAGGCCATTTTGTAGCTCGATGAACGATTTCTTAGGGAATCTTTGTCTCTATTAATTCTTGGCACGCGGCTGCATATTTCTCTTAATTTTTGATACTTAAGGAGGTAGTCTCGTTCTCAGGATTGCAAGGGTGCGATAATGCAAAGATGGGGGTTTTCAGTAGTTAAAACCGCTAGATAAAAGATCAATCTATGCGTAATTTGCATTATACGGCAGCTTAGCGCTCATCATCTTGCGATTGGTAAATGCGGCCAATCGTCCTTGCGAATGCGACGCGAAGCTGGCCACAGCGAAATAGCTGATCTAATTCACCCTTTGTGCATTTGCTATGGGGTAAATGTTTGTCGAGAATGCACGCCCACCCCCTGCGTTGCTAGCTCCCCTTAGGTGATGCCGAGGGATCGATGCGCACGCAAGAAACTCTTGAAACCCCGTCTAAGAAACCCCGTAGGCTCATTCGAATCAATAACTTTCATTTTCGGGGGAATATTCGGTGTACAAATTAACTCGTGACGTCGTTTGCTATCTTCGTTCATTTGCTTTTTTTGTTACGTAGGTATTGTAAAAAGATCGAGTTGTTTTTGTCTGTATTGTGAGATGTACATTTAAAAGGTAAAGTAATATGTGAATGATAATTTGTAGATTTGAAGTGTATAGCAAATAATTCGTGAAATATATTATCCTAGAGTCTTTTGTCTATCTAACGAGCAGCGTGCGAGGGTTAAGGGGAAGGTGTGCAAATTTATGGGATTTTATTTGATCGATGTATCGTGGCTAAGAAAGAAGTACGACTCGATCATGGATCACGTTCGACGTGACGACGAGCGAAGAAAAGGAACGCGAGACAATAAAGACGTCACCGGTGAAACATCGCTGACATAGATTCGAACGAACGTCCACGGTGTCTCTCGAATTACCTCGGTAGAAAGTGATCATCGTAATGTGTGAATCGAACGCGTGAATCATCGATACATCGGTTTCGGTATGTGACCAGTTGCGGCGAGCTTCGTGAAATATATTTGCAACAAAAAGAAGAAACAACGGGAGTCATGGTTACAGGGTGTCGTAACCCGTTTCGAGACATTTGTACGAGGTCGATGTGAAACTACGCGGCAATGAAAACCATCCAGCAGAGACAATGAACAATAAATCATACCGTAAAGTCTGTTTGACACCTGAGAAAATAAGAAAATATCTGAAACGAAAAAGGTAGACAATTGAATTTACTGGTTGCCCGATGTATCTTGACGCCAGTCGATACTCAAAGTAATTTACTACGTTCTATACTTTACGAGGCAATACGCGCTGGCGTTAACTCGTAGCCCATTCTTCATTTTGTTGCTTATTTGCAAACGATCAGATACATATACAACGCTTAAAAACGATCCTCGCAGTTTTCTGTACATTTAGGACCACCCCTACAGATAACTAACGAACCTTCAATGACCACAGCTTTTTATTATTGAACCATATAAATATCGCATTCACAAGAAGTGCTCACAATTTAGAGTATTCTCCTCTACAGAAAAATGATGTGCAGAAACATTAAATTGTGAGAGCATCTTGTGAATGTGATATTTGATTCAAATCAGATAAAATCCACATTACAAGATGTTTTGATAATTAGAGAAATCAATGAGAAAATAGCTCCACGGGTGAAATTCCAGTTCAATTCGCCGCGCCGGTACAAAAGCTATCCCACACGAGAAAAGTATAGAAAGTTGTTAAACAACGAAGTTGCGGAGCGATTTCTGCCGCAAAATCACGTAGCCCGATACCAGCTCGAAGCAAAATTCAGTTTCGCAATAAAAACTTATTTGGGTCAGGTTATTGGATTGAAAATTGATTTCTGACGAAACAAGAGACCGACCAGTATTAAATATCCGTCGAAGCCAAAAATCTGCTCGAAATCATGATCAATCTGGTTGCTTCGGCTTTCTACCCATGTTACCCGTTCGCGCGGTTTTTCACGGGAAATTAATATTTTCGAACAATGCGCAACAGTTGATTTGCGATTCGATATGCTGTCCACAGATTTTATACATTGATTGTATTTGTAACGTGAAAATTTGCAAGAAAATACAGAACACAGATAGATACATGGCATCAAAATTGCACGATTTAATGATTAAATAAATAAATGTGCATACCAGAAGCATCTTTGTAGTTTCAATAATTACGAAAGAAAAGCTGTGAAAACTGTTATTTTTCTAATAGTGGTGGTAGGTTCAACGTTAAATGTTGAGGGCAGAGTAGGGCAATAATCAACTAATATTTAAAAATTACTAATAGTCTTTTCGAATGTTAGTCATAGCAAAATAGTCATTAGTCAAAACTTATTGATCAGTTATGATAACTAAATGGCAAATAGTTAGTCACAGCTCTAAGTAATCGTTAGCTATTGCTTATTAATGAATTAGTAGTAAATGATGATTAATATGATTAATTAGTTATCACTAACAAATCAAAAAGTTTTGACTAATGACTGTTTTGCTACGACTAACATTCAAAGAAACTATTAGCCATTTTCAAATATTAGTTGATTATTGCTCTACCCTGGTTGAGGGGATGAAAAATTCAAGCGGGGGAACCATCTTGTTATCTGGGGAAAACGATCAGCCTGGTAGAGTTTGAATGATTGGCGGGGGTGTTTCGCAATCGGCTAAATCGACTGTCCGCGATCCACCTTGAAATTTCGCCACGTGGGAGGAAAGAGAAAGAGAAAGCTGTCTGATGGAGGGGATGGGGTGCGAGCGAAGCGGAAAAAGGAGGAGAAGCATCGAATTCGAATCCGCCTCGTCACGCGGCCCGGCCCCACTTGGCACTGTCAGCCCTGGCTGATTTATTGCTCTCTGCCCCTTTCTCTCCGTCAACCCTCGAATAGGCCGGCGCGATTCTCGATTCTCGAATGCCCCCGTGGTCGATCATCGCGGATGGTTATTTTCTTTCCTCGATCGTTCGAACCGCTGACAAAGATTTCGCCCGATGTTACAATGGACGTTGATGAAGTGCTTCTATGATTTCGTATAAAAACTCCCCTGTCTTTTGCTTGTTTGCTTTTCAGTCATTATCATTTTAGTCGGAACAAAAGCGTTCTCGAAGCAGAGAACAATGCGGACGATGGAGAATATCGATGGTGGAAGTATTGAGCCAACAATCGCTGGCTTATAATATTAGATAGACTCTACCTTCCATGCATGTGTCAGAATGTCACGTGGCTAAATCCGGTACTGGCAGAGAGGGTAACTGTTTCCCCTGAATTCGTGCTCCCTCCTCTCATCTGGCAACTCTGGCTGCAACGATTAGGTATGACGATTGCCTAGATTTAAAAAATATAAAAAATGTTTTCACTGTTTTGCGTTCGACGAACTCGTTCTGCTCCTAAATACATAACAGCCGCAGTCCAATAATCGTTTACTACATATAACTTAGACGTCTAATAGATTCTAGAGGAACATGAATTTCCCATCGAACAGCGGATTAGCTATTGGCAGTTCTGATAGTTTTCGCAACAGTTCTGTCGAGTTCTCAGGATTTGGGGGAGCGAACCAATCGTGAGGTAATCCTCTCGCTGATCCTTTGGAAATGGTTCGGCTAACGCTTGCTCCACTTGTCAAGCTACTGTGCACACCTTTTCCTCGCCTTCCCAACCATCTTTCTCGGTTATTTCATTCGCCGAGGAGATCGTTAACTTCTCTGCCGCGGATTTCGCTCGAGCTTCCCCTATACCACTGGCGATTGATCGAGAGTCCCCCGCTAATAGCTCGGCACAGGTGCCACCTGAAATTACCTGATAATGGCCACTCTGCCAATCACGTTTCGCGTGTTTCTAATTTGGGGCTCGCTGTTCGGCCGCGGATATTGCCGGCTTGGTCCTCGACGTCCAGGACGCTCAATAAATCTGCTCTTATTAATAGAGATCATGGTTTTGCACGTGTTACTGAAGTACGCGTGCACACATCATGAAGCACGCGTGTACACATCAGAGTTGCATTAATTTAAATACAATCTCATTTAATTACATTGTATTTTATGTACACAGTATTTGAATTATATTGTAATTGCATTAAAATTACGCGAATATCATGAGTGTAATCGAAATACAATGTAAGTGAAATAAAATGTAATTGGAAAATCAAATGTCGTTGAAATACAATACAATGTAAAAACGTATTACATTGTAATTGTAATTCAACTCTGGCACACATTATATTATTAATAAAAGGAAATTAATTAAAATTATTCGGAGAAGAGAAACAAATGTCTTCGCAGAACATTTTTAAGGGTTGAATGTACCCTTCCTGATTATCAGGAAGGTCTCTTTCACGTTTTCTCATTTAGATTGTAGATTGTGGATCGTAGATTGGCAGGATCTACATATTTCACCGTTTTTAATACTGCAATCAAGATTGATTTCCAAGCTGTATAAAAAAAAATTATGATGACGTCAATTTAGCTGTAGCATAAGACGTTTTTATGAAATTTAATTTGAACTTCGATTGACATCTAAAGAGCGCGCCGCTCGGTCTGCGGCGACGTTCGACGTTTTCCTACGATTATACCGGTCTCGTTCGCGTATCCGACGTAAATATTCGACATTGCATATTCACGGTGCGTCGGGGCAGCGTGCTACTCCATTATGTAATTACCGGGCCGAACCGACGCGGCGCTTATCTCGGCGCCGCGCCGCGCTCGATCTGAATTTCATTGACTCCGCGTCGACGCCGCTTCTAATAATTACATAATTCCCAGTATACCCGTATCGGCTGGGAATCAAGGCGGCGGCGCGGCTTCTCGTTCGAGATACACCGGCTCGATCGTTCGCAAGATCTCAATCCCGAACACAAGCGGTTCCGTGCAAAGAACCAGCGCAGAATCAAACGCTGCCATTAAAAAGGAAACCGTATTCGATCAGTTTCTCGGAATCGGTATCAGATATTCGCTAACAGCTTTGTGGGTCGCTTCGCACACTCTTCTGCATCAATCTGTGAAATTTTACCGAATTATGAATGTCGTCTGTGCTATGAGTAGACTCCGAGTCGCCAAATTAACAATTGTGTCCCCACTCTACTTTCCGCCGCGGCCTGCGTTCACGTGACGCGCTTCATCTCTGTCCGGTACTGGCAGAGAGAGGGTAGCTTTTTCCCCTCATCTGCCGACACTGACAGGGGAGGTTACCCAGCCGTAACAAGCCGATTTTAATGAAATTTTGGTATGATATAGAACTCAAAAAATTATTTGAATGTCGGGGTGAAAAATCCATTTTATTGAATGTCCCTCTCCGAAACTACTAGGCCTAGACGAAAATTTCAAGATCCAATTTGTGCGTCTTTGAATGACGAGACTCTGAGTCTGAACTGGTTATTAACAAAATAATTTGTTTAAAAAATATGTTAGAAATTAACTTTCTTTGCGAAATATTTGTACCCTCCCTCGTGAGTAGACTACGGATTTGGTGCATTTACGACGAGGAAGGGATTAGTAAAAAATAATTCAATTAAATTAAATATCTTCTTGCATGCTTTCTAAAAATGAAACCGAAGTTGAACGGGTGTCGTTTCAACACTGTATGAAATGTGGCTAAAGTTGCAGCAGAAGTATTCCGAGTGATCGATGATTTTTCCTCTCGCCGACAATTTTTTCGAACAATTTCAACGGGAATCAACAGCAGGATCTCGTTTCAGCTTGTTCGAAACTTGGTTCCGTGTTAGTTTTGATTCCATCGAGTTCCAGGAAACTCGAGCGGAAATTTTTTCGAGAAACCATCACTCGAATCGGTTCCACCTTACGGCTTCCTAACTTTCTCGGGATTCTTCGAATTCCCAAAATCCACTGCTCCTGGAGTACCCATTACAATTCGAAGTTCGCGACGCGGTGCACAACATGCACTCCGACTAATGCGTTTACGAGAAACGGGAGCCCTTGTGATCGATAGTGCGGCTGTCTTTTGTGCGGATTGCGGCGGGTTGCGAAACAATGGCCGAGCGTTTCTGCATCTGACTACAGTTTTGTATAATTTCGTATCGTTACCAAGAAATGCTGGGTGCATTTTTCATTCCAGTTTAATATTCGTGCTGAATTCTTTTTAAAAATGTTAATTACTTCCATTTTTCTTCATCTCGTTTAATCCTAACACTTTTTATTCTATGAAAACTGCTACAAAGAAAAAACGCTGACGACTTCCTACGAAAGAGTTCACAAAATAAAATTGGAAATGGGTCGCGTTAACTCCAGGTCGCTGGAGAAATAAATAATAAAAACGAAACGCGAGACAAGATAATGCCGTCCACGTGCGATCGGTGCCTCCCGCGTAATCGAAGCGTTGCGAAACTGCTTCGCAGATGTGTCAAGCGTTGTTACGGATCTGGCGCCCCATCGTGAATAACATGGCCAATTAAACAAGCGTCGCTGTTCGCGTCACCGTTCCGATCATCGCGGAAAGGGGGATCGCGATTTGAACGCGATTTCCCGTGCGCGGGATGTGCTCGTAACGAGACGAAAGTTTCGCGGGAAAGCCGCGTCGCGGGACGAGACACGGCCATCACGAGACAGACACGTGTTACAGGAGAAATCTGCGACCGGCCGGCCGCCTTGATAGAGCAATTTCAACTTTCTCGACGATACGGCACGCCGCCGTCGCCTTCAAACCGCCGACGTCTCTCTACCAGCA
Source organism: Lasioglossum malachurum (assembly GCA_028455605.1). Taxonomy (NCBI): domain Eukaryota; kingdom Metazoa; phylum Arthropoda; class Insecta; order Hymenoptera; family Halictidae; genus Lasioglossum; species Lasioglossum malachurum. The sequence goes on along the minus strand of CM052319.1, from coordinate 9,912,502 downwards.
CTCGAAAGTGCAGCGTGCATCGTAGTTCGCGTACCGGGAACCGAGACAATATCATCGTGGAGATTCGTTGAGCTATGTTAACGATCAATATAAATTTTAGCAATGAATTTTGGTCACGCACAATGGCTGAGAACGTGAAAAATCGTGCTAAAATAGACGTTCTCGTATCTGCGTTGAGAAAAATGAATTTTATCACAGATTTTCCGGGGGGCTTGAATTTCGCAGCGATGAAATTCGATCATGACCAAAATCGTCGAAAAAGTAACCATGGTGAAAATCTTTTTTCAAATCCACATTGGAAGGTTTCGTCGGGATTTTGAATTTTAAAGCAATGAAATCGGATAGTCCACGGTGGCTGAGATCGTCGAAAATGTCGAAATTGTTTTTTTTTAGTGTTGAATGCCACTGGTACGGTAAAAAATTTTTTTTGTATATAAATTATTTATACTTTTATAAAAAGGCCGAAAATCTTGAAAAATTGCAATTTTTACCACTTTTGATCGTTTATAACTCGTACACCAATTAACCAATTTCAATGAAATTGTCAGAACGTATATAATTTATACGAGTTACCCCAGCTAGAAAATTCTTAAAAATCAATTTTTACTACTGTTTTTCACAATTCCGACCAAATGCATTTTTTCAACGTATTTTTTAGACGTCATTTACTAAACTAATTCTTCTAGCCTTACACAGAAATTGGAGTCGTTTGGTCCATTCATAAAAAAAGTCATTCTGATTTAAAGTGTGTGTGATCAGTTTTGCTCCTAACTGCATATCCTACTGATTGAGAAGTGCCATTAATTTGAACGGAAACTTTATATTCGCGAACGGTAAACTACGTCGAGCATTCTTCCTCGTTTCGCGTACACGAAACTGGGATGATTGAAAAAGTATTACGTTTCGATAGAATTGTGGCGTGGGAAGTATCGAGTTTTGTATAATTAGGTAAATTGGCATGATTCCACACGAGTGCTGTACGTACGGAATACGATACCCGCAGGAGTGAAATAGTTCGTTCATTATCTAGCCATTGAATTTTTGTACGGGCGCGATTTCAGGAGGACCACGTAATATTAATATGATGTCGGTGCATCGAATATAATTTCGCGAACTGAAAACCGCAATTATTCGACCGTGTTCGAAATGCGTGTATCAAAGAAAGCCCGAATAACATTGATCCGGAGAGGAGGGGGTAAAATTCGATTGTAATTCATGATAGTATCACGTTCTCGTTAAATACACCCTATCGAATATTGCAAATAACAGGTTGGCAGCCACAAAAGCGTCCGGATCATTAAATAGACCAATATAGAGCATCATCCGCGAAACTAAGGCAAACGTGACGTTTCCGTATAATATGGACACGCGTGCACGGTACAATGAGTTAAATAATCGTATTACCGGCGCAACATTACCCGTTATTGCTTATCGTTTTATTGTAATTCGAGTTTTATGCCGAGCTATGTGCCACACCAAAGCTGGAAATCGTGCTGTTGCCCCCAATGGCTCAATAGCGATTATCCTAAGACCTAAGATATTCGGAAAGTCATTTCGTTCTCCCGTCATGTAGAGTATAAGTTCCATGACATTTTGTTCTACGATCGCTTGCAATTTTTCAGGCAACACAAAGATCCCATGCTCGTAAAATTTCTGTTTTTTATTAGCAAAAAAGTGAGTTATACAACTTTTTACGACTTTATTTCAAATGAAATTTCCACCGCGCAAAGGTTACCGGCTCTCGGCCGGTATCGGATTAGTCACGTGACATTGTGACGCATGCACGGCAGAGACGAAACGCGCCACGTGACTGGTCCGAGGCGGAGTCGTGGGGGAATAGCGCCGTGGAAGGAGAAGGTAGAAGTGGTGGGACAAGAAGGCACTCGAGTGGCGACTCAGAGTGTGTCTCACCACTAAGAATTGCCGTACCATTATTCAAAATATTGTTTGCTTTATATGTAAAATATTGTAAGATGTAAGTACACTTCGTGAGAAGTAATCGTTTCTCAAAATCATATAGAGAGCGTTACTATTTATATAATACGTTTACGTGTTTATTAAATATGTTGGTATCTAATCAATAGACTGCGGATTTTTATGCATTTGTAAATTAGAAAACTTTAATAGCATTGCAATGTTGTTTTTAACGCAATGAAGTCATTAAGGGATGAAATCAATTTTTATTTTATTCCTGCTTCCCACAATCAATGAAGAACATTTTTATTTTGCATAAAGATCCACAGTCTACTAATCAATTACTACATATTTAAGTATATATTGTATGAGCTATTACATCAATTTCATATTCGTACAAAGAAAAAAATGAATACAGGTTGGAGTTATTCTAGGTCGGAAGAAATCTTTAATTTTCCAGTTAGCTCCGAGTGCAAAAGGGTTAATCTGGCGACTCCGTATAGGAGCCACTTCGGAGCGGGTACTCGCGCGGAATCGCGACAAAATCAAAACGGCCGGCTTTGACAGGGTGGCGACGCGAATGAACTCGCTCGCCCATAAATTTGCCGCGCGCGTAAATATGAACGGGGCCGGCTGTATAAGCAGCTCCGGGCAGTTGCAGCTTCGTACATAAATGCATTGCTCGCATTGGCAGACGCTGATACACGCGGTCGTCGCGCGCTTCTCCGCGACTTGTTATCGCGAGCGCGTCACGGATCGATCCGGCATTCTCCAAATTGTTTTTGTCGAACTAAAATTCACTTTTCGCTCGTGCGCCGAGGATTACCAATGCTCCGCGCATCCCCGCGGCCGTTCAAGAGGCTTTCAATATTTGAAAAAAAAATGGAATTTTTTTAACAGGAACGCTAGTTTGCACGTGCTTATCCACATGGTCGCCGTGAAACGATTCCACCGTCAATTTTTGTTAACCGGATATAAGATACAGAAATATCTTCAATCTACTATCTTTAAGATTTATTAGTTTTCATTGGTTTGTCTCGAAGTGAATGATTGTCGTGTGAGACTCAATTAGGAGAATGCTGTTAACGATTGAAGAAAGTCGAATATGTTTTTTATACGATTCAAAATTCAAATTTGTATAAATGTTTGAAAAGGCGAAAGACATTTTTGCGTGACACTGATTCTTATGCGTGCACGAGAAAAATTGGATTGTTTAAAACAGCAGAAAAATTGAACTGTTGACACACTGTTCCAAACTTGTTAAAACTATCGATAAAGAAATGAAGTGTGATAAATCAGCAGTCTAGTTACAAACTTTTGGGAAGTTTTATACGGTGTTTGCGACGTATTCGTAAAGGTTAAACGTCAAACACGGATTCAGAGACTCTCGATCGCAACGCGGTATTAAAGGCTCGCGACGCTGCGCTGGCTGTCTTTCGCCTAAACAAATGAATAAATATTGAACATTGGCTTGGTACGTACCGTGAAGCCAATACCAACAGTGGCTGCAAAGTTTCCGTGCTGAAATCTCCCGGTATCGAACTGGACCAACAGCGATGTCTTGCCAACCCCACTGTCGCCGAGTAGAATCGTCTGCAAATAAAACACACATGTACATAGTTTGCTCGACGATACTCTGGTCGAATGAAAACCAATCTCTTCTAAATGCTATCGTTTTCCTAGTAAACGTTCATCCGAACTCGTCAATAATGGAACACACGATCAATTGTAATTGCCCCGGAATCGTCAATTCGATGGAGCGAAATAAAGGTCTTTGTCACTCCATTTGGTGCCAACAATTTTTCAGACACGATTCCGATCTTTGAGAAGTATCGAATATGTCAAAATTACCTCGAAACAACGAGAAGTCCTAACGAAAGTCATTTCATTTTCTCAGGGGAAATTGGAAGCGAATTCTTTACTATTTAGAATAAGTTTTATAGCATTTTTATCTATGATCTTCTGCGATTTCTCTGGCAATTTAAGGGGGTCGACTCGTTTCCAGAATTGCAAGGGTTCGGAATTCGCCTTCTCATTTCTCGATAATGCGAAAAGTCGAAAAGTCCTATTTTTACGTTTACGAGACGTAATACGTCCTATTCGGTATAAGTCCAAACATCAGGAACGCATTAAAGGTCGTATACCGAGGTTCCACTGTGCGCTAAATAATTGAAGTAAGTAAATAAACAGAGGGGAGCACGTTTGATTAGATTTTACTATTACAGGGAGTAAAAGGTGGCGGCAGGTTCAAACAGGTAAATCATCTCGTCAGTAGCGAGACGATGAAAGCCTGTTCCTCGGTATATTGTAGGTTCATTTAATGTTGAAAAATCGCCAAGCCACAAGATTCCACTTATTATTATGATTGTTGTCTCCTGGGGTTTCCTTGGAGGATGCAGGTACACTTCGATCTCTCCCGTTAGCCATCGAGCTGTGTGGTCCCATAAAAGCTGCGGTCGGCAGCCAACTTTGTTGCCGGGGCCTCGCCTTTTCCCGATAGTAACACCTGTAGCCGGTAATAATCGTTTGACCTGACCACGCGGCGGATTATTACATTACGGGTCTGCGATGGCACCTGCTTCGCCACAGGTAGATGGCTGTTGGACGGCCGATTGGAGGCGTGCGCAACGTGAAAGGCACGGTTAATTGTCATTATCGGTGGGATGAGTTACTATCAGGCACAGAAATGACTTTCGCCCGGCGTCTTCCGTGAATAACCGAGACACGCGTCACTCAAACCCTCCGCTGAGGATAATTTATTTGACCCTATGCACTCGCAACCATTCTAACCTTTACTATGTCTGACACCTTCGCGTTACTCGAGAAGTAATTACATACTGAGATTAAGCGCGTTCCTCGTCTGACTGATTCTTCGGTGATTTATCAAGCACACAGAACAATTTGGTAAATTGCTGTGTGACACTGTGCTATTTATTAGGTTGTCTATGCCGTATTTGACCATAATTATGATAGTGGTTTAAGTGACATATTTCTTGTTTCGAGATATTTAAACGATTACATTTGCGAAAAAATTAAAAAATATTCTTATATTGTGCGACGTTATAATTTAGAATTTTATTAGTCTTTTTTTTTTATCAATGTCGTATGAATGTCGTATGAAAATGTTGTTTTTAAGGTTTGAATTGACTTGGATCATTTCTTTTCAATTTTCACTATGACCACTTTCATAAGGGCACATAAACAACGATCGTTTGAAAAAAGAAAATAAAACAAACTAGAAAACTGTACTACTAATAAAACAGTGTAAAATACGGAATATAAGAATTTCTTTAAGTTTATTCATAGTCGGGTCATTCTCGATTTGCACTTTTTATAGATCGTGAAAGAAAGGTTTGGAACTACCGACACGTTCGTAAAATGTAGAACTGTGTGCGGCAAATGCGCCGGAAGTGGTCGATAAATTCACAATCTGTCGATCAAATTAACGACCACGGCAGACGTACAGCTGAGTATTTATTCCGAGGATATTCGATCTGCGTAATTTGAAGAACACGACAGATAGCGTTCCCTTAAACGAAAACCGAATGTACTGTCTGATTAGCGTCGATAATTCAACCGTACCGAAAGGTAGTACATCACTTTGTATCACTGTTCTGTATTTATCCGAACGAAATCTCGATCGATCGATCGATCGAGGGGACTGGACATTTTGCCCTTACGGTTTAAATCGACCGCAGCGTGGCACCCAAAGGTGGCTAAATTACACAGCTTGAATTGGATACCAGCTGCGACATCTTCACACAGGTGCATTACAAGAAACTCGGTCATTGTTTCTACCTGTGAGTAAACTCCGGAGAAAGGAAAACAATAGTCGATTCATTCTTCTCCTTTTCCTCTTGCCGTTTGTTCTTCCCTTTTCTCTTTCGAGATGGTGTGATATTGTTCGAAATCTACTACCTGGATCAACTCGATGCAAATTTTTACCCCAGTTGAAAAATTTTGTGCCCACACAAAATTTGATAATTATGTTGACCAATTTTTCCTCGATCCTACTAATGAAGATGCTCATAATTCTTTCAATCAGATCTAACTTGAAATTTCGCATCGAACGCCTCGTTTCTTGAAAAAAAAAAATAAACATTGTATTCCACAGTGGGAACAGTAATCGTCTTACCAGCGAGCGCATTTGCTTCCATCGTTTCCGCATACCGCACTTCTCAGGAAACATCGGCGCTAACTGTTCAGTTCCCTAATAAAATGTGCAACCATACAATCTTATTGCGCGATAAAACGTGTCTTCGTAGCTTACTATCGGCTAACTATGCACACTTGCAACGCAACACGATATCCCTTCAAAAAATTACGGAAGGAATCTCGTTATTCGAATACTTCTGTTCACTAATCCTCCCAATAAAGTCATTAAGCGGCAAGCCAACAATGTCCATTGGAATCTCGAAGCGGCTATACGGATAGTTCCACTGATGCAATAAACTCGAACAAGAGGATTAACATCCCCAACGAGCCTTCCACAAAGAATTTCCGAAAATTCTCCCTCGAAGAAACGGTCGGAATTATGGTTGAACCCGGCCGGCATCGGTAAAATCAACCGCAGGACAATGATCCCGAGATAATCGGAGTCGAATTCAATTTGCACCGCCCTTGTTGAGTCCGGCACGACGTAAATGTGAACGGGAGGGGTAAAAAACAGAACGGAAGCGGTCGAATGCGGAATCACTCCGCGCGGCCGTCTCTGTCCATAAACCAGCGCGGCTCGTAAAAGTAACAGAATTAGTCGGCCAGGACTTTTATTACCGTCCCATAAATTTCCATCCATCGGCGGGCCCGAAATTATCCGTCTTGTCGCTTCCTCGCCTTTCTCTTTTCCGCGCGAGAGCTGCGAGATTACTGTTCTGACACCTGTGATACCGTTCGCGGTTCGCAGGCCGGACGGAGTTTACCGTTTGACCCGAGGCACGGACCAAATTAATACATTACACGGTGTTGCTTCCACCTGCGCGGACCCCGGGATACCCGCAGCTGGGTTCGAATTCGGTGCCGTGTAATTTAGTCACCACTCGATCGTCCGTCCCGCTTCATTTCCGCCACGAGACCCGATCGCAGGATCCTCCGTTCCGTCGGAAATAAATCGAGCTTGCACGACAGTTTCTCCTTCCGTATTTCCACTAAGCTGCTCAAGATATGCTGTTGTCATCACAATTCCCACTCAGAGTTGTCAGATTACGTCTTACTACTCTGCCCTTCCCTTTCTACGACGCTATTCCCCTCTCTCTCTCTCTCTCTCTCTCTGTCGTGCACTTAGACCACATATTTGGTGTACAAATAAGTTCGGTACCTTTACATTCAATTGTGATTACACTCCAAATTAAAATTTTCTCCCGCCGCTTTGGTCTTTTAAAACAACATCAAATGATTAATTTAAGCGGGAGTGGAACTAGGCAAGTGATTCTGTTGCGTGTCAACCGCGGCACCGAACTTATTTGTACACCTACTAAATTATGCTTGTTAATCCGGCATAGATATAGAATATGTATAGGACGCAGTGTTCCAAGATAACGGAGTTGTCTTACAAATATACAAGTATACTTATTTTGTTGCTATTTATTGTTGCATAAAGGAACCTACCACGACCGGTCAAAATGACCGGTTCTGGATTTTGTATTTTACAATAATCTATATATTATATAAAAGCCAGTTCCTCTGTCCTCTGTAAGGGTAAAGAAATCTCGAAACGTACTCGTGGCATACCTTCAGAAATAAGCCAGCCGTTGATTTTTCAACGGGAATTATGCTAGTCGAAATTCTAAACATGATTTCAGAAGAATTAGAGCACATGTTGCAATAAGAATCGCGCAAAGTCTAAATAAATTAAATCTTGTCGTTTTTATAGAGCAACACATTCAATGGTCGTAGGTTTAGTGTTAATTAATTCATTGGGATTTGCACGGTCTAGATGTAATTTCTCCGACGAATTAATTTGTACGCCTGATAAATGAATCGTGTTTAGCGCTCGGTAGGTCCCCCGTTAATAAAAGGTAACGTGAGTAGAGTACGAGTGGCAGGAGAATTCTCAGGTGAGGTGTATTGTCTTGCAGGTGGAAAGGTCCTAAACGGACGTCGGTCTCTCGTGTTCGATTTATCCGCTCTCCAGTTTCGTTAGCGGTTACAGCCAAGGGAAAAGGCAAGATCGAGCGGATTTTTTCCGCAAGTCAAGCCGCTGGAACGTCGGCTAGAAACTGCGCAAACCTTAAGCGGCCGTGCATTTCGCGGGTTCGTGCAGTCGCATACAAATTGAGTTAGCGGCGTCGTGGTAATGGAGGCCAAACGAGAAATACGGGCGAACGAGCCGACGAAACTGTATCCGAGGGAAGGAACGAGCAGATTCTGTTCTAGTCGATCAGAGAGATCTTCGATATTGTTCTCTTACTGCTCGATGAAACTTTGTTAAACTTCGATTCGCGTCCTTCGACCTCTAAACCTCGACGATTCGTCTAATTGTTTCTTCATTAATCCTCAGAAGACGAACGATTTTGATTATTGCACTATAGCAATGTTTAGCTCCTCTGAAATAGTTGTTCGCCAATCTTTTAAACATATTATTCAAGATATTTTAGGCAGTTCTACTCGATTGAACATCGATTTAATGTTTGTCAATGTTCGAACACTGACAACAAAAGATCACAACTTTATTCGAACATTTCGAAAAAGCCATGTCCCTAACAGATTAATAAATAAAACGTGGCTCTCACAAAAATCTTCCAGCTGATCCATTAAAATAAATCAGGATTTTAAACATCGAGTCAATTATCCCTGGAAGAAAATATTTGATTAATCCTCAAATTTCTGAATTTGATCTTCCGACTTTGCTTTCGATTCTCCTAGGAAATCGCTTTTTAAAATTGACCAACTTTAAAAGCGATTTCATCTCGCTTCCAAAAGGTAGCCGAGTGAACCGAGAAGTTTTCCAAGAGTGGCCGCCGCTTATGCGAAAAGATTTTCCAGGTTCGACAGCGAGATGGGCGTGCCGGGTCGCAAGTAATGTCCCTAAAAATGGCAACGTCACCGTGCTCCTTTTTGCAACAGGCATTTCACCCGGCGCGCTGCCCGATCGAAAGGTTGACTCGCCTTTTATCGTGAATCCGAACAACTGACTGGACAAGCTCGAATGGAGGATTCAAGCCGCGTTTTTCGCGTGCGCGACCGATTGGTATTCCAACCGTCTACTCCCCGAACAGGGAATTGTAAATTGATAAACGCTCGGCTGGGTTTCACGATAAAGAAGAAGGGATCGTCCTTCTAGTTTATTTTTTACCCGAAATCTTCGACTATCGATCCTTCTTGCATGGCTTCGGCCCTCCAAAAATAAAAAATTTAATAAGTATCTTAATAAATCTTAATAAATACAATCTCGATTTTTCTGCGATAACAGATCTATTTACATGATCAACAGACTGTGGATGTTTACGTCATTCTGCATTTTTATAGACAAATTTTCAGAATGTGCCATGTGAAATAAAATTCTATTTTTAATGGGAATTGGATCTTTGTAGAGCCAAATACAAATAAAGATCTTGTTAAATTCTATCGAATTTTATATTCTAGAGCATTTAGATCCGCAGTCTAATGATCAGAAATAGGGACATTGACCTTAGCTTTTGAATGCAAATTTAGTGGCGAAGGTCGCTTTTATCAGCGGCACGCGCGCCGAGCCTCCGATTTTTGTCGTCGAGGAGTCGATTAATTAAATTTCATTCACGAATCAATCGGTCCATCCAGCGACCTCAGATCCATAATACATAAAGAGCGCCAGGGGATTTGCAATTCCGAATGAAGAGAATCCGAAGTTAGTTCGCCCCGGTAATGGACGAAGAAACACGGCCTTCGGGTAATAATTTCATTCGACTATCGGGCCCGGCAAAAAGGGAGTCAAGGGGGTTGGATCCTTCTTATTGTTCGGCCGTAATTGAGTTTTTCAGTAATATATTCTGGAAGCGTTCGATCCTCTACGGTCCCTCATTACAAAACTTCTCCGTACCCTAAATTTTTCATAACGAATTAACATCGTGAAAATAGAGTACCATACTCTCCGACGTTTCTTTCCCTATCTATAGAAGACTGGCTTCCAACCTGAATCTGGTTTATAATTCATAGTTCATTAATACCGACTGTGATGCTGCAAACATTTAATCCTCATCCGTCTTATCATCACATCTTACAATTAGGTTTCTCGGTCATGTTTTTCGCATTAACACTAAACCTACCAATACCGGTCAAAATGACCGGTTCCAGGTTTTTTATTTTACAATTATTGAAATAATAAAAATGATTTCATAAGAAACGATTGTATTTCTTATCTTGTCATTCTTATAAGGCAACAAGTACCAGTTACTTTTAAGGCTCGGTAGGTTCAGTGTTAAAAGAATAAAAGTCACGAAGTTTCGGGGAAAAGTTACCTACAAGTAACGAAACAGTATAACTTATTTCGGGAAAACTGTGTCAAATTGACACGAGGGACGAATAAGGGTTAAAAAGCTTCAGGATAGTTTTGAAATAGAAATCTTTACGCACTTCTGAGAATTAAATTATTGAAGAAAGGGAGAAACTTCTGAATCTGCTTCTATCTTCAAATCGGACGACCTAAAGCTTTGTCCACACTGAAGTAACACCGAGTGACTTTTGCAAAATACAGACGGTATCATTTAAAAAATGCTTCAGTGTGGACGTAGCTTATTAGTTCATCTAATTTTGTGGGGTAGTGCAGATTCGAAGTTGTCTGAAAATGTGCAAGCTCTCACGTAAAAATTCAGTGTTCATTTCATTTTCAGTAGTGTAACCTTGAAGCTGTTTGAAAATGTGCAAGCTCTTAGCAGAGCCTGTAAAGAATTACTGGACAGTGGCAATGACATAACCGAGTGGAAGGACCGATGGAGGAATTCATCTGCGAGAGTCGATCGCGTCGACGCGACGTCACGACTCGAGAAGTCGAAAGTCGCCGTAAAATTTACGGCCGGCCGATGCCGCCGCGGTGGAACGCGCATGTATACGACGGGCCCGCGACGCGACGTGACAATGCCGGACGTGCACTTATACGGGCTGCATTATAATTTGCATTGTGCGCCGCGCGCCATGTGCGTGCACGCGCGCTCGAAAACGCACGAGATATCGCGTTACACGCGCCTTTCCGGAGAATACACGGTTCTGCCCTACGTGTGCATCGAATTCGGAACATGTGCGTCACGGGAACGGGGAAACGTCCGAACCGAACTCTGTTCAGTGACTCTCAACACCTTATAAATATTTTATTTATAAGAAACATCGACCCCGGTGTCGACACTCGGTCACCCGGCTACCCATCAAGTCACAATCAATTTCTCACATATCCTCGTTAGATGGAATACAATAATAAAATCACAACCATTATCCCGAGCCTACCTGTCACAGATCATAAATGTAATGCGATTTTTTTAAAAAGAAGTTTTATAAAAACGCCGCATGTCACAATTTCGAAAAATTCGAGTTTATACATTAATTGAACTCTATAATATAGGATTTACGTATTTACCAGAGAAGAAAGAAATAATGCAATTTAACCGATGTCCTATATCAAAGCATTAACGATCAAAACTTTAAGCGGCTATTATCTTGAAAGTGAAATTATGTGACATGTGCGGCGTTCTTCCTGACAACCACAGGTATATTTTCTTTCAGTTTCTTCGTATTTCATCCCTGAAAAATATGAGAGTTTCCATTGCACTGAACAGACACGGTAGACTGTCGTATAACGAGATCAAAGAAACTGTTTGAAGGGACTGCACGCATGTATTTCGTGTGTCGGTACCGGGATATTCACTTTCAATTTCTTAAAACTACTTTTCTGTCGACAAACAGCATACTTACCGTCGACTTTCGCGTTCTCGGATGATCAGAGAATTAATTTACATTTGCGGCATAAAAAACTATGAATTGCAACGTCATTGAATATTGCAGAAAATTTTGGTTATCGACATAAGGGTTGAAAAGGCTGGTCACGGAAGGTGCATGTACATATAGCCTGTGTAAAGAATTTGTTGATTTGTCTCTGCAAGCGCCAAGACTTTGCGAACCAGCTGACAAACAATTGCAAAATAAAGCCGGAGAAAGGCTCTCGGTGGAATTAATAACGATTGCGCGATAGTAGTACGAAAATGTTTCATCCATTTTCGTTCCTCCTTATGTATAAGGAGCCGGCTTCGGCTTTATGGAGTCCGATACACTCCGACAGAGCCGCATAAATAAAGGTTCGCTGGTTCCGATGCAGAATAAATCCGCACGCAGGAAAGTGGTCCTCACTTTCACCGTGGCTTTAAATCAGTCCGCGTCCGCGCGCGTTAATTTGCATGATGCGTGAAAGGAAGTGTGTACTTTGGTTTGATTTATCGTCCCGGTTTAGCCGTAAGTTGGTCCCCACACGATTTAATACCGACGCTCGCCGATCCTTATCTCTCCACGGGAATCGCTTCTCTTAATCGCCTCGGCTCCGCGCTTTTTATCACTTTACGCTAATGACAGTCTTCCCGGTGCATCGAATCTCCATTGGAAAATCCTGTGTCGTTGCTGCTCAACCCTCCACCGTAAACATCCCATTCGAATAATTCGTCGAACTCGATCGGATATTATCTGATTACTAGACTGTAGATTTTATATTAGGGTGGAGAGACAGTTCTGTCGTATTTTAAAGAGAACCTAATGGTTGGAGGGATAAAAACATTTATGACGGAAATAAAAGGGTGAAGTTTAAAAGAATTAATAATTAAAATGATTACAAGCTGTAGTAACTGTAGTCGTGACGACGATTTCAAACAGAGTCGAATTTCCATTTTATTTTTATAATCGTCGACACAGGCAATTTTTATTTTCCATAAAACTCCGCAGCCAGGTGATCACGGATTGATTTACATTCGAGGAAACTTTGGACTTTGACATAAGGGTTGAAGAGAACTGGAGCTTAGCTTCCGTAAAACAGTCTGCGAGGACCTGTCCGCAAAAAGGATTCCGTGATGTCGCGCGCAAGGGTGGAATTCGTGGAACAAAGATGTTCGGAAGGGGAGAACCGAAGCGTGAAAGAGAGAAAAAGAAAGGGTGAGAGAGAGAGAGAGAAAGAGAGAAGTAGAGAGGGAGCGGTGGTCTCGTGCGACAGCTGAGGACAGAGATCGTGTCGGAAGGAGAGGAAGAGAAGGGAGGGCAGTGAATTAAGTTTCTCCGCCCCTGAGGCCGACACATTCGCCGGTGCTCGTCACGACCACCCCCTGGGGGTCCTGCGAATCTTTCAATGGAAATTGTGCGTGAAGGGGACACGCCGCGCCGCCTCGAGCCTCGCCTAAATCATATAGAAATTAAACGTATCAGACTCCCCGGCTCATTGATTTTGGAAACAGGGTGGGTCCCACCCCCCGCGCATACTTCCTCGTCGCTCCCATTTTTCGCGGAGATTCTCTTTCCGCCGGACTCATGAATTATGGAAGCGAATGCATTGTGCTGGAACGATAGGGATGCGAATCGTTGTTTCAAGAGTTGTTCCGAAAAGTATTGCGGAAATATTCAATCAAATTGAATATTAAAAATGAACGATCGAGCTGTAACTGAATATACAGTATGCTTTTTGTATCGAAGAATTGAATACGGTTCAGTACATTTTTTAACGAGTATTTCTAATTTAATTTTCTCCCGTGGCTTTCATCTTTTCCAATTTGCTTCGCGGGTTCGTTAAACGTAGTTTATAGGAGCTTCTACACGAAAACGAACTAAAAGCAAATGCATGTCTTCGTGGTTCAATTTCTGAAAGGAGAAAGGGATGTTCCGATTTTACCGAGGCTTTTAGAGACATTCTTCAGGTATACGAACATATTTTCATCTACTTTTGACAGTTAATGTCTGTCGTGTTTCTCTTCTGTTCGTTCAGTTACGTTTCAGTCGTAAAATGAATTTTCATATTGATTTTCGAATCGAATTACAACGCTGCATTCCATTTAGCGACGTAAGTTACACTGCCATCGATATCTTTTCTTTATTTAAAAGGTTAAGGTGAACTCCTCATAGGGGGTTATCAAGCCATAGCCATAGGGGATGTTGAATCCTTAATTCTCAAAGTCACAGTGGCAGTCAACGTGTTAATAAAACAATTTGATCATTTAACCCCCTGCCGTAACATTTTCTTTATACATAGTTACAGTGATTAAAAATGTCTTTATCCCGAAAAATGTCTTACTTAGAAGAAAAGAAAATTTATATACGTTTTTGTATGGCTACATTCATTTATATGCTTAAATATTGATTACAAACTAATCAAACGTTACATCATCCAAAAATAAAGGCGTAACAATCATATTTGGTAGGCATTGTTGATATCTTCATCACGAGTCTGACTCATTAAAATACTGTAAAGGGGTTTATCAGGATCAGGAATAAAAATTTGAATTTCTAAAAAACGAAAGTTTGTTCTGAAGAACTGCTTAGGGTGTTTTCTAGCGTTGGGTGTACTTTTACTGGCCCCTTTACTCCGAAAGCAATTCCGCCGTCCAGGCGGTGGCCTAATTAGATCGAAAGTAGGTACCCGCTGGTGCAACGGGATCGTATGAAGGATCGCGCATGTGATTTGAAGGGATGCGAACGCGCAAACAGTATGCATCGAGGAACAGCTTAATCATATCCCGATGCTAGCGCCATCCGGCTTACGCATTGTGGCCTGGGAGCAATTGTGTGCCCTTAATCCGCCTACGCGGCCTCGCTTCGAGCGGCGACGCTTCGCCTCTCCTGCCAGCCAACCCATTGATCGCATCCATCGCTCCGCGAGCACTCGGAATAATATGTATATTCGCTCTAACACGGCCGGGATGATCCACGTGGATCGAACCAGCAACAGCTTGCACCGTATTTCGAGGAAGCCTTGAGGATCGACGCCGTGATTAAACTGCGATTGGAAAACCGCGCTGGTGCTTCGCTCCTCTTCCAGTGACCTGTGTTTCAAAGGAATTTTCATAATTGTGAGAATTCAATCAGCCGTACAAGTCTTCGCGCACACTTTCAAACGGAACAACTTTAAAGCGATTTTAGATAAATAATTTTTGTAATTCGACAGTGCAGCCAGTCCGTTCCCAGAAATGCAAAAATCGTAAAACAGAAAAGGTGATGAAATTACGAAAGAATCTTTGCAACAGTTTCTACTAAAACAATGCACGTGTCTAAGTGGGTAAAAATCACGGAAGGATTTTTCGAAGTAGCAACGTCTAAAGGTCGTACAAGGATGAAAGAAATGGTTTTTAATTCGATAGTGCAGCCAGTCCGTTTCTAGAAATGTAAAGATCGTAAAACAAAAAAGGTGAACAAATTACGAAAGAATCTTTGCAACAGTTTCTACTCAAAACAATGCTACAGCAATTTTTATCGGAGCCTCAGAGTCACCATTCGAGTGCTAAGGGTTAAAAAGAAGACAAAGAATAGTTTCATTTCCTATGATTTTTTCCAAAATCCCTGCGAGCATGTTCCGCGAGCGAGTTAACGCGCGCGTGCACCTTGAGTAGACAGTGAAATAGAGACCTCCGCGTATACGACCCATATGATCCGCGAAAACGTTTTCAGAATGTGACGGCAATTAAGGTGGGGGCCCTTAAGCCGATTCGAGGGAAGGCCTGGACTGGCCGAGACCGATCGGGAGGGCGAAGTAAAACCGGTAGGGGGTCCACGGTCCCGAGCCGGTTCTTGCTTCGCATTTTCTTCAAGCGGAGTACTCACTCCTATAAGGGATAATTGAAGATCTCGGTGTGCTGCCGTTGCTGCCGCTCTGCCACCGTTCGCAACTCGCCTCACTGTTGCAAATCTTTCGGCAAGAAGGCAGAATGGTACGCGATCCACGCTCATGCTCTGTCTCGCGCACGCGCGCGCGCGGCAACCCGTGCGTTTCTTTTACCCCAACTCGATCTCGGTTTTCCTTTTCTCGAACGATCGCTCGTCACCGGATTCCCATCTGAATCGATACCCTCCTTCTCATTATTTCTTTCGCTCGCCCTCCGGATCCAGCTTCAATTACCGCATTATACGGTAATCGGTTTTTCTGACAACCTCCGGACCGACACTGTGGGGATAGTCAAGGCTCTCGGTTTCGTTAGTCGATTTACGAGTCCCGATTCAATTTTCCTTTCTTCGCACTCTTCATTTAACCCTTTGCGCTCGGAGCTACTTTAACTCGGAAATTAACACTAAACCTACCGAGCTCGAAAAGTAGCCAATATGTACATGATATGCCTTATAAAAATAACAAGATTAAATTTATTTGAACTTTGTGCGGTTAATCATTTACTATGGAAGCATCTTTATAATTTCAATAACTGTGAAATAAAAAATCTGGAGCCGGTCATGTGACCGGTGGTGGTAGGTTTAGCGTTAAACATTTCTTCCGACCTAGAACATTTCCATTCCCTACGTACAATACCTAAATGTTTAGTAATTGATTAGATACCGACACATTCGAGTGCCAAGGGTTAATGGGCATCGTTGCGGCCGCTGCGAGGCTGACTAACTTTGTACACACGGCATTTGAACGTTTGTAATCTTGTTTCTGTATCGTCGTGATTCAACGTGAGAGTTTGCGTTGGAATTATTTATTTCATGCATACAGAATATTTTTAGTTTACGGAAAGGTCCGCAGTCCAGTTGTGCGCAACGTTGACTGCTCTCAAGTGGCTGAATCCTCCAGCCTCAGCTAACACAATCATCTTTGAATGTTGGTGCGGACTGCAAACTCTATGAGTACCAACAAGAAGGTAGACTTTTCGATTTTTCTGCTGCAACGTGCGTCGCGCGTAGGGTCGCGTCGAACTGGTTTCACGTTTCGAACGAAACCCACGTTTATCGGGCCGATCGCTGCGCTCCCCCGATCCTCCTCTATCGGCGGAGATCCAATCTGCGGCTCTCGAACGGCGAGAATCTTTAACGATCCCATTTTACGGTGATATTAACTGTAGCTACCTCCTCGCCATAAGGACTTCGAAAATTCATTCTCGGCCCGGATCGAACCAGAGAATTGAACACGGTTGAACAGCGTGGCTGATAGACTTCCAACAAGATTCGTTAACGATTCCGTTTTACGAGATCGGCAAACGTCTTTTCTTTGCTGGAGGAACGCGGAAAGTTCGCGCGTACTTACTGTTCTCAGCTAGACGAATTTAGGCCAAGTATCTTAATTATTGGGTGTGCCAATTCGTGGCTCTCACAAATAGCCAGTTGTATAAAACAGTTCTGGACAGATGCATTAAATCCGCCTCTACGTGTCAGTTTGTGAAAAATTATGGAGAATTAATTTTTGTACCTAATAAATGTGGATTCAAAGCATTTATGATAAAAATGGATACGCGCAATTTAAAGTGGTAGATCGATTAAAATAATTTAAGAATATTATATTAAGAATATTATTTTCTTGATTTTCTAATATTTTTACTGTTTCAAATTATGTATATGTGACGGCAAATGTGGTTAATCCGCTGTCGATAAAATATACGATACGATAAAAAAGAACGGATGTTTGTTGAGAAGAGCAGCTTCTAGCTACAGTGTGAGACACGATGGGGACGCGAAAGCGTGCAGGAATCGGTTATCCGAATGAACCCTGACTAACGATCCTGCAAGAACAATCCGATCGCAGGACGATATCGCGTTAAGACAGGATCCTCGGCAGTAACCGCCTCGGTTACGATCGTAAAATGCGCTCGGTCTCGTTACGCTCGGAGGCAAATCGGAAAATCGCTTCCGGTCGATCGTAAATCGGCGGCCATCCGCGTCGTGGGCGAGAAGCGGTTTGAACCCTGGGATACTCTGAGGCGCTGCTGCCGCCGTGAAAAAATTCGGAAATCGAGTTAATCGGCGAGAAAGCTGCCGATTTTCACCCGGGCTTTATCTTGATCGGCGTATCGAGAGATCTACGGATCTGCGGGATTGCTTACTCGCGCGGAACTGCAAACGCTTGGGATCCCATTAAGCATTCATGGAACCGCTTGCGCCATTTTGTCTACTGGGAAGAGATATTGTTGTCGCGTCTGGTCGAACCGACGGGTTACATAATTTTACCCGACCGGTGGATACCGTTGATCGTTTACCTTTTCGAGAATGAACGATGTCATTATTGCGTGCATATTCGCAAAATTAATTTGTTGTTTGTACATGTAAGGTATACATACATATAATTCGTACACCTGTTCAAATGAAAAGTGGGCGTAACGATATTGCTAAGTTTATTTTTCATTACACAATTTATGAATATCACCATGCTCATCACTGATACTAATCTTTCCCTTTTTCCATCTCTTATTCTTCTTGTAGGCGTATAATTCATAATTATACACTGTACTCTGTAATTCTATTTTAGTTGTAAAAACGAATTACATTGTAATTTAACCGAATGAAACGCCAGAATTATAAATTATATTGCATTTTAATTGAATGAAGCGGCTGAATTTCGAATTACGAAATAATTGAATTACCTTGTAATTATAATTTGTGAAGTAATTCACACACAATTGTAATTCAACAGGACTCTGGGTGGAAGTGATGTACTCGCATATATGAAACTCTCTTTGACGAAACAGGGACTCGGCCAGACCGAACAATTCCGACAGCATCGAAGAAACGAAAACACGAATGCTATCGGAGGAGTCTTGTAGGAACGCTGCAGGGTTTGTAAAGCGAGTGAGAGAGGGTGCGGAAGATGGAAATCGAGGTAAACCGAAGAAAATTGAGTGGCATTAGAAGGCAAAAGGACCCGTGGAAGATAAAAGCCAAGGTGGAGAGAGGGGGTCGGAGGGGGACGCGGTGGAAGGGGGCAAGAGTAAAAAGAAGGGACAGGGAGCAGAGGGAACCGAGAGTCTCGGAGGTAGAGAAAGAGCAAGATCGCCGGCAGAAAAAGGAAGAGGGGTTCTCGGGTTCGACGGAGAGAGGACCGAGATGAATCGACGTGGAAGAGGGAGAGGGCGAGGGACCGAGCGGCCGAGGGCCAAGCAGAAAAGGAAGAAGCCGAAGGAAGGACGTAGGAATCGTCTTGGGGGCCGTACCACGGGTATAGTATGGACCTCGACATTCCCGATCATTATTCCGCCGGCTTGCCACGGCGCGGGGGGGGGACCCGGAGAGTCCTGACCTTGGCGGGTAGGCATGACTGACCTTGTTGGTCCTACATCCGAGGAACACTCTGTGTCCCATTCATCATGCAAATGAGCCGGTAATGAATATCAAACGACGTTCTTACGGCGGATATTTTCCTCGGACGGATACATGCCGGGAATACTCGGAATATCTCGCGGGGGCCCCTTGTTCGGGATGCATCGGAGGCGAGACGCGGATTCGACGAACCAAGAGAAATCTTCACTGGCCTCCGAGGCTGGCCAGCTTCTTTCCGACTCCCAGATACGGGAACTGCCACCTTCTTCGCTGCTTTCGTGACCGACGTTTCGTGGACCCCTCCTCTCCACAGTCAAAGTCTGGCCAGGAGCTATCAAGTAGACCTTGCGTACTCTAAACTCCTGTCGCCGCGATCAGGTCGTCAGAACTTGTTCGAAATTCAACAAGGAACAAAGAAGATCAACCCCACGACTCACTATGATTCGTTACTCCTTGATTTTGCATGTGTTTTTCGTCCTACTGCACATTTATGGCCAAGTATATTTAACACTAGGTGTACGGAGCACTAAATACGATCTTGTTACGTTGCTTTATAAAAATAACAGGAAGAAATAAACAGAGAAATAAATATATTGAATAATTCCTTATGAATGGTAATCATAATTGTATTATAAACGGTAATTAAAAATATTAGTACCAGTCATTTCGACGTGTCTCGTAAACCTGATGTTAAATAGATCTAGCCACTGCTGCCATTAAATCATCGACAGCATCTTCCTCACGGTTAAACTAGGAAGAACGGTCATAAATTTAACATCCGAGAATTCTGTAATAAACCGAAATCCAGGACGCGCATTCCATCCCGAATAGAGGCCGATACGTCGAATGGAGAATCTCTAGAATCCCTCCGCGACAAATCCACTTCTGGTATATTTTATTTTGAGGACGCCGCGAGAATCGGATTCCCTCCCGCGGATCTAAATTCGATTCTGCCCCGCTGACAAGAGACGCGAATCCGAGAAGCGAATTGGCTCACCTTGTGCGCTAAGCCAGTATCCTCTTGCTTGGACCTTTTCAGCCCGTCACGGATGTCGTTGTAGTCCCTGGTCCCGGCCGTGGGGTAGCCGTAATTTTCGGTGAACACTTCCGCCGGCGGTTTGTAATCCCGGTATCCGGTTGGGGATGGAGTTGCGGTCTGAGGTGGTTCCGTGGTCCCTGGCGTTAGACCAGAATACATCGCGTCGCCTGATGTGCTGTTTTCCTCGGTATCGAATACGTCGTCGTTCGCGTCCTCGCTGGTTATTATCTGGCGACAGAGAACGACGGCGGTGAGTTTCACAGGTGAGGAACATTTTCTATTGTTTTTATTATTTTAGATTACATCTACTCGTTTCGGCCATAAATCCTTCAAATCCTCAAAAACTTACGATTTGTAACTTTGTTTGGATCACACAGGGAAATCCAGGAAATAATACGGCAATGGCAGAAAAATCGACCTTTCGATAAATCACGAAAAGAACTTTTCGCGTAACTTAGTAATTGTATATTGTACCTCGGTGTACTTAGAATTTTATTTTCTTTAATCACTTCGTCTCGACAGTAACTGTGTTAATTAATCGATACCCCGGCTGCGTCCTCGCGGTCGGATGGTTTAGAATTTGATTTTTCATTTGCTGAAAGCCTCGCCGGAGGAAAGGAAATTTCATTTCATTTGTGCGAACATTTTTATATATTGTATCTTTACGGCCGAAAGCCGTTCTGAATACATTCGAGATATCTTTAAGACGGTATTCTCGTGAAAAGCGCTAAATGAAAGATCAATCTAGGCCGCGATCGCTCTCGAAAGTCCTATTTTTACGTTCATGAGGCGTAATTTGCATCGTTCTGCAGCTATGAAAATTGTATGCTTCCAAATAATGCAAATTACGCCTCGGAAACGGAAATATAGGACTTTCGATCGATGTTTTATCTATCGCTTTTGATTACTGAAAAACCCAATTTTCGTATTAACGGGAAATGAGAACGCGAATCCCGCACCCTTGCAATCCTGGAAACGAGAGTCTACTCCCTTAAGACGTCGGGATGTCCAACAACAGACGTCTTCAAGACTTGTGTAAGACGTCTTTGTGCTATCTGGGCAGTGGATCCGCGGCAGTAACGGCAATTCGCACTGGATGAGAGAGGAAGATCGGCCGCCGAGAATCGATTCCCGGATCGGGATACGTATGCCGTCCGGTTAATATTTTATTATAATCTCAAGGCCGGAGAGTGAGAGAGAGAAAGAAAGGGAGAGAGAGATAGAGAAGGTGGTCGCGACGCGACGGTAGTCGGGGAGACAGCGTCTTTCCGAGCACGGTGAAGAAATGCTCGAGGTATACGCCCGGCCGCGATAATTCTCGACAAAACGAGGGCCGGCTGTCGCATTATCAAAGCTACCGAGAAAACCAGTTCGCAGAAGCACACCACTCGTCCGGCCGCGAACGCTGGAATAACTGTCCTTCGATCGGCCGACATCTCCATCGGTACGGTGCCGCTTGCCGCAACGACAAGCGGCCTTGTAGCAGTTAATGCCAATTAGTAAGGCGTTCTGACTTCGACGCGCTCCTAATTCCCCCCCGCGAAACCGTCAACGATCATCAACAGTAATAACCACCGGCCCCGACGATCGTTCTACTCGCAGGAAATAGGGTACGAGTCCTGCCCAATCGCGAACGCTATACACGAACATACTCCGGATCGTTCGCGGAACGCGCTGCGCTAATTTCGATGAAGTCTCGATGATGGCTCTCGCAGAAATATTTATCACGTATTTCTTGGCGCGATGAACCTGGACTTCTTCCCGAGTTGCTTTGCGGGATTTGCAAAATTTTCAGGATCTCGCATCACCTATTTAAGAAATGCTGGGCCAACAAATGACGCCGGATCCTGCGGGATTGCAAGCCGTCTCTCTATGCGGGATAATCTTGAACTTAAACCTAAAAGATTGTGTTTTATAAGACCCACATAGATCTCTTTCACCCAATTTATAACCTCTTTCAGTGTGTGAGATTATTGTTTTTGGCGAAACTATACGATTTTCAGTCGTGGATCGTGTGTTCCTAGAGTCGACAGCAGCGTTACCATATTTTTATCCCTCCAGGCCCCTTACCCTTCCGCCTCTCGGCCAGTTTCGCAGCGTAGCTCGTCTCACGCGTACCATACGCCAGCGTGTCGCCATTGTCGCCAGCGTTAGTGGGAAGAGTGCAAAGACGAGCTACGCTGCGAAACTGGGCGAGAGGCAGAAGGGTAAGGGGCCGGGAGGGATAGAGGGATAAAGATATGGTAACGCTGGGCCACAGTGAGGGACTAACGGGGAAGTCCCGGATTCGACTGCCCCGAAAACAATTGGCTCACTGTAGACAGTCAGACGCGATGGGTGGCCATCGAACAGAACTTCTCGGCACCGAGAAAGTGATTCGAAGGAACGTGTAATTTCTTTCAATTCGCTCGCAAGTTACCAGTAACTCGTACGCCCCAATAGTCCGTCACAAAGCGGCCATTGAAGTCGCAGAAACGCCTCGTGAGCGCGGCGAACGTGGTTGCCAGAAAGTCGGCTATTCATAGGATTAAAAGTTGATTATCATATTCCGGCTGGTCCTGTTTCACGGTTCCCCTCGGCCGATTTTCTATTTGCACCTGAATGGATGCAAATTTAAACTGTTCGTTTCTTCGAAAGAGACGACGTCGACGGCGAGGAAGGAGAAGAAGAGGGAAAGAAAGAAGAAGCGTAGGAGGGAAACAGACGTCGTTCTGAAACATTCATACGTGACTTGGAAAGCTTCCCCGGCGCGAAAGAGAGATTACATCGGATTTCTTCGGCACCACTCCGCGGCAACAATACTATCATAAATCATGCATGACTCTCGTCCTCGTCTTCGCAAACATATCGATCTTACGACTGCATTTCGGCCGATATACTGAACGTCGAATAACACGCGCGGCCCCTCCATCCGCGGCTTTGAAATTCTTGTCATCTTTCGGCGAAGAATTTGCACTCCGAAGTTACTGCATGATACACGCAGGTTCTCGTTCTTCGTTCGTATTTAGTTTATTGACAGTCGTCCGTGCAGTAAACACAGAATTTCATAATCGTGGTTGAAGTTGGGAGAATCTAATGTATCTTTATTTTTACAAGTTTAGTATTGTACTCTGTGGACAATCTTGATTGAACTTGAAGGAACTCGATATTTTATTGAGAAGTGTGAAATAATATTGACGAGGTAACGTTGGACGTAAAAAAACCGGTAAATATTTTTCATAGGAAAATAATATAATTTTTATTTAGAGTCTCTGTTTAGAAGACACATGCAACAATCGCGTATGAATTAAGGCGATCGACAGTCACCTCCCCAAAATTTTTCTATGATACAGGCATCGATTACGTTTTAATTATAGTAATCGTCTGCAGTCTCTGAAGACCGGACAGTGTTCGTACAAATTACAAATGGCGGATCGGTCGAACACAGCCGCTTTGCTGAGTTTTACCATTCGCCCACCCACCGCAGAGTAAATAAAAGTAGGGAGACATTTAATTACCCACGCCATTAATTAGAACGCGAAAACAATTTAGAAGTACCTCGACGCGAATTCATAACCACCATTAAGCGTTATATGATCCTTGGCACGACGGTTATGAATAGAATTATACCCTGGTAATTTAGCGAGCCGAAACGTCGGCAAATAAAGAGCCTGTTTCCGCGTGCGACCATACGATTTTATTGACCCTTTGCACTCGGAGCTGTTCTAATTCGAAAACCGAATTATTCTTGTGTGCGACCTGAAATATTTTTATTTCATATGATCTACTTAATTTTATCGATATAAAACTGGTATAATACCTCATATACAATACTTTCATTGGTTTATTAAAATATTCAATACGTTTAGTAATTTATAAGAGCTTTAATAATTTATAGTATAAGAACTATTAATTGCGCCTTCAAGTCACTATACGAGTGCAAAGGGTTAACCGTGAACTGCCATTGTGTCGAGCGAATCGAAGTCGATTCATCGTTTGTCCTGATAACAGACGCGAGGAATCTTCCTTGAAATTTTCATCGGAAGAAGGAGCCGACGGTTTCCATTGATAAATCGTATGGTTTCGCGGGAGACCGCGAAATATGATTCTCGGTTCGGGTCGACCCAGAAAATTCAATTTCCGCGGCGCGAAAATGAAACTCGGCAGACATTCGGCGGGCGTTTCATCGTATTCACGGTAGTTGATGTTCGCTCGGATATTTCCGGGCGCGATTCCAGATTCTCCGATTCGCGCCTAAAAAATGGCTCGTCGATTCCAGACGCTTTTGTTTCAGTTTGTTCGGGGGTTTCCGCAAAGTGTCTTCGGCAGAATCTGATGCTGGAGTCACAATTTGCTTTTTTCTTCAAATTTTAACACTCAGCATACGAGTGGCGACTCAGAGTCACCACCAAAAATTGCTGCATTACTCTAGAATTATTCTAGGTCGGAAGAAATGTTTCATTTTCGAGTGTGGAATAGCTCCGACTGCGAAGGTATAAATCAATATAAAAACATGGTAAAAAACAGTCTCGGCGGAGAAACTAAAATGAAAATAAATTCAAGTTATTTTCATTGAGCTTCTACAATGTTAGAAGTAAACAGGGAAAGACTGCTACACTGTTCTTCATATAATTTGGTTAAATAAACGTATTAACACCCTGCGACGGCTGTGCCCGAGTCCATTTTCACCGGGAACATCCAAATTGACATTTAAATACTCAATTTGTGGCAATTAAACTAACTGAATAGCTGTTTCATTGAGGATATCCGAAAGACTAATGAAACGAGGTATATCATCAAAAGTAAATTTTTAAAAATCATTACTTAGTAGATAAGTAAGATAAGTTAGTAGAATAATATCGCTCGTTTCTCGTGTTTATTTTCCGACAGAGAAGCCGGACTCCCTCAACGTGTTTATTTCTTCTCTGCAGCACGGTGCAATCTGTTTAGAATGACTGTTATTATAAGGCAGCCGAGAGGCAGCGATCGAAGATGATTAATTCCGCGTTCCAGCGAACGCGCGCCGCTCGGAACACGATCAATCACGCCGGAAGCACGACTCCCGCCACAATAATTTAATTAAACCAGCACTTCCGCCCTCGCGAGCGGCTCACCTGCGCGCTCCGGTCCCTGTCCCGTTCCTCTGGCCCGTCGAGAGAATGCTAATTCGTCGCTTTGCACGCCGCGCCGCGCCTAATTGGTACGTCGCCTGTATCGGAAGCGAGTCTGATAAATTCATGGGGCACGAGTGTCGTTTGTAGGCCGTTAGGGGTTGGACTACCCCTTGTTGCGGCGCGCTTTGACACGGGGCGGTCTACACAAGGAATAGAAATGGAGGGCAGATCACCCACCTCTCGACATCCTTCGCCCACTCACCTATTTCCCGAGATCGCGCCGATTTTTTCGTCCGCGAACATCCACGATCCGTCATATTCGATTTATTAGGCTGTCGCACATGCAATGTTCGATTTTTTTACCGTAGTAATAAATAAAAAGAGATACCGTATATAGCCGGACGTATTTACGCTGCGATTCAATAAATCCTCCACTCGAATTTTGCAATTCCGACAGAATCTTGTAAATCGGCAACACGAGAAACGTAAAAATAATTTTTATGAACTGTCCACCGTGCGACGCGTCAACGATCTCGATCGCGACGGATGCTCGGGACTGTCTCAGGCTGTCATAGCGTTCGAGGGGATGATTTCGCAAGCCAATTAACAGTAGCGAGTTTATCGTCGAGCAATGTGGAACCGGCCGGTCGTTGAGCAACGCGTCGTGGAAACCGGTGCGGCAGGTATTCCACGCGTCGACAGTCGTAGGTCGCGGGTCTTTACCATCCATCGTTTCGATTTGCCGGAATCGATCGAACGGTGGATCCCTTCTCGAGACGTACGCTCCTGGAAGTTTACGAGGCCCTTAGAAGCTCGCGGAGCCTCGTTTTTCGTACCGATTTTTTGCCGAACTCGCGCCGCGTTCCTCGCGGTCGCGGATCATTGCGGCGAGCTTTGAATATTTCCGTACGATTTCCAGAAGAAATCCTCCTTTTCCTCTTGTTGCTCGCGTTGACATAAATATGCAAATCGGAGGAGATACCGGGAGCGGGAATTCACTTTCTATGGCTAGATGTACTACCTTGGGATTGTCTCGTTAAAGAAACCGTGGTTCGAGACGGTAACGTTTCTTCGTGCGACGATTCTAAATATAAACTCGAACGATAATTGTACTGCTCTTCGGATCAAACGCATTTCTCGAGATACTTCCTTTCTCCGATTTTGTGATGTACAATCTTCCTAACATAACTGCCATACTAGATTGCCGGTCTCAAATCAAAATTGTCTGCATGAATTGCACGACAGAGTTGACGAAGGGAAGTTTCGTTTTCCCTCTAATAATTTTAACCTGTTCCCGTAACATTTTCTTTACAGTTACAGCGATTAGAAAGTCTTTGTCCCGTAAAATATTTTACATTTATTTACGACATTTATTTTAATGCTAAAAAGAAACGCGTAACATTCACATTTATTAGACTGTTGGCGATTAGGTTAATGTATGTATTATATTTGCTTTATTTCAGCCTTACAGCTAAGAAATGTGACTTGCTTTACGTTAACCTAACTTTACAGATCTATCTTATTTAACACATTCTTTTTTTTTCTTTGTCTGCTTGTATCCTAACTATTGCTAACCTAATTATTGCAGTCTTTCCTATCCCCTAAAATTTGTTTTTAGTTTGGTATATTCTTTGGTATATTTATGCTCTCTTTTCTCTCTTTCTCCTCAACTTCTTCAACCACTCTTCGACATTTCTATCTTCCCTTCCGCTAACCACATATCGAGAATTTTAAGTGGTCTCAGCTTTTTCTACCGTTTTAAATTGTACCAAGTCGTAATTGTCATAACTGCATAAACAGAGTTGTTCGTTCTCGCGAAAAAAAGCCTCCGGGACAGTCCCCCTGGCGAGGGGGATGTTCAACGCAGAAAATGCCCTTTAAGGGCGTACTTACGTTGAGAGACGCGGAGGCGGGGACGGTGACCATGGCAGGGACATCGTTGCTGCCACCCCTCATTTCGTCCCCTTTATGCAGTGGACGTGCTCGCACACTGCCAGCCCAGAGTCAGTGGGACGGCGTGTCACATCAGATCTCTGTTAACAGAGGAAGCATCACCGTCAACGGGAGCAAGCTTGTAATTTCATTCGGG
This sequence comes from Lasioglossum malachurum, assembly GCA_028455605.1. Taxonomy (NCBI): domain Eukaryota; kingdom Metazoa; phylum Arthropoda; class Insecta; order Hymenoptera; family Halictidae; genus Lasioglossum; species Lasioglossum malachurum. The sequence goes on along the minus strand of CM052319.1, from coordinate 9,885,207 downwards.
GAATTTGCCAGCGGTTCCGCGAACAGCGAAACCTTCCGCCGCCGCAGTGTTTATTACGTGCTAATTGATTCTCTTTGTCCATTTATGCGAGCACATGCGAATTCAATGGGACGCCGGGGCTACGGGAATAATTACATAGCTACCGTGGCTTCCTTTTTAATCAGAGATCGGGAATTTATTTTGCTCCATACCACCCTCTCTTTCCGGTTCGTGCTGGCTGAATCACGGGTTACCCGATCGGATTCGCTTATTCTGTTGGCACGATTGAACGTTTTTGTGGCTCTTGTGTTACAGAGTTCAAAGCTTTACGGCGATCATGCTAAAATTGAGTATTTCTTTCTCGAAATCGTCAAATCTGCAACTCGAACTTCTCTATTTCTGATGTTTCGATTGAGAATTCGTCTTTTCGTTTTGTACAGTCGATGTCGATCGATATCCCAAACACGTGTAGCCAGTGCTGAGATGTTGGCCAAGATTTCTCGCGCATGTGCGTCCAAAACTGTAACGTATCTATAATACGATGAAAACGTAGCGGAGTAGTGATATTGGCGGGAAAGTACCGAAACAATCTGTTCCGGGCAAACAGACTCCAGGACGAGACGAGTGTCCTGCGAGTTACAGAACATACGAATTTTTTTAAATTTTACATGGTGACCAAAGAACCACTCGAGAAGCATACAAGATGCGAACAGAATTGAAAGAGGATCTGAAATGCATTCTAAAGAATCTATCGCGAGTTACTCTCGAGAGTCAAATTCGTCAGTGCAATTCCGCAGAATGATTTTGCGTTAAAATGTGACGATACATCTTTTATCAGCAGTGTATATTCAATGCTCGCCGCAGATCAAGACGACGTCCCCAAAATCTACACGTGAATGGAAATCTTGGCTTGGAATCTAAATTTCAGATGGATGTTGAATAAGTCACAGGTTGCACGCGATCCATAATAGTCATTCTAAATATTGGCACGTTACATCAGCGTTCCAAAATCTACACAAGAATGGAAATCTCGGCTTAGAAACGAAATTTTAGGTCAACGCCGCATCAGTCAGCGGTCGAACAAGATCCAGCAACGAAATATAACAGCACGGACGTAAAAGTTAATTTCTGATCAGGTTTCATCATTTCGTCTCGCCACGGAGAAGGTCAAAGATCAAACAACTGAACCCAAACGCTGAAATAAAAACAAGCCTGTTTTTACAAGACAACACGAACCACCCTCACTGCCAGTGTGCAACAGCTCCAGTTAATAGCTCCTTCTGCTCGATAGTTGCCTAACTAAAATGAAATTGGGCGGGTGTGAGGATGACCGGGGACACTAAAATGATAATTAAGTTGTAAATGGATAGCCCACGGGAGCACTAAAATTATATCGATCGAAGTTCTACGGAGATTAATCGGAGTCCACTTAATCGATTCGTATCGCGTTCGAGGGACAAAGTGTATTTCGAGGGAAACTCTCCGTCTCTCTTTCTCTCTCTCCCTCGGGAATGATTAACCTTGCACGCGAACAAACGCCATCCGAAAGACAATCGTTAATTAGGATGGCCAGCGGCTGGAGCCGAGTCTAACGAAGTTCCATTTAAGCCGTCGAAATTGTTCCGGTTTCTTTGGTCGGCTGCCGCATGCCGGCGCCGCCATTATCTTGCGGCAATTTGCGTATCCACGCCTTCCGCGTTTTATGCGCGAAAATTATAGGGTTAATTTTCGTAATTACGACGCGCCCGGTCGCGCGATTACCAAGCTCCGCGCCTAATTTCATTTGTATAAATTACCAGGGACCATTTATTTGCACAAGAGGCTCGCGCAACCCCTTTAGCTGCTGCCCTTGTATTCGCCAGCCAATGAAATAATCATAAAATTCTGTCCTGGACCCCTTAAAATCGGCCTGGCACTCCCTGAATAATGCAATTACCGTGAAAGTGCGTATAACTAATCTCCAAAACAAAGTAAAACAACGATCTAAAGAAAGCTTCTATGCGTCTTTTGCGGGACGCACCTTCGTTCTCTCCTTCACGAATTAATGCTAGGACGAAGATAATACTGGCGCGGTTTTTGAGGTTGATCAAACATGATTTACGCAAAGATACGGATTAGCGTTGAAAATTATTTACGTCGACTTGTGAATTGTTTCTAGGTGCCAATTATTGAACACAACAATGACTTTAGCATTGAACGCAGCAAAATGTTGAAAATCGAAACAAGCAGAAGCGATCATTTTTACTAAAAATTGTGACGTGTTTCGAATAATTTGGTTATTGTAGAAAGGAGACTTCAACGCCGCGTTCGTTCAACGGTGTCCATTATTCTTCCCTTCCAGGCTGTCACCATGAAATCAAAGTTTACTGGCCCTCCAGCAATGACTTCGGTGCGAAAAAGTTTGCAGGCTGGCACACGAATCTTCATCGCGACATGCCGCTCCTGATAGACTGTTCTAGCATCGCGACGCTTGTTTCCTTCTCGATGCACCGATATTTTCTCCTTCCTCGATCCGAAATCTCACGGTGGAGGCTCTCCCTCGTCCTAGATCGGATCGATGGCTGTGTTACCGTTCCTCCGCGCTATCGCGATTTCTGTTTCTCTCTGCGGTCGAGAGATCGCTGCTTTCCAGCGCGCTCGCTGTTCCCGCTTACGCGAAACTTACTTTATTTGTTCGGCTATAACGTTTCTCGTCCGGACGAAAAAAGTAGATTACAGTTTGAAAATTCGTTTCTTGCCCCATTTACCTCGCCCCTCTCTCTTTCACTCTCTTTATCGACGCAGCCTCTCCCGGTTTCCTCTTCCGGCGGACTTCCCTTGAATGTTTTTACACGGAGACTCCGCGGAATCAACTGCAACAGAGTCTTCGCGAAGATTAACGAGCTTTCCACGTTGCTCGAGTCAACACGCTGTTTTGCCGAGACCATGAATTTTCTCTGCTCGTTAAAACGGGGATTTCGTCCGGTGTTCGCAGTCTTTCGGTTACCATCTTGATCTCGCAATCTTTTCGGCGCAATCTTTAATACCGGCCTGACCTCGACTTGCTCTGCCTCGTTGAAATGTGATCAGCTCAGTCCTCATTCTTCTAACAGATTTCCATTTTTCTTTCTTTTGTCTGCGAGGTTTCCGCTCGTGAAAGGTGCCCGCTTTTCAATCGTAACACCAAATCTACCAAATTCGTAGAAAACGATTACATATATTTCCTTACCGATTCCTCGCTCGTCTCTTATGATAAAAGCTGTGCGAACCCTAAATAAATACAATCTTTTCTCGTTTCGAGAAGGCGATATGTATCAGTTGCAAATGTGACCTTTAGCAGCTTTAACTCTTTGCACCCGGAGCTGCTTTTTCTGACCCAGAATAATTCCATTCTATATCCATTATTTCGAATATAAAATTGATATAATACTTCAATGTTTAGTAATCGATTAGATACCAACCTATTTAATAATGTAAACAATATTTTCAATAATAGTACAGCAATTTTTAGTGGCGACTTAAAAATCAAATTAGAAGGATAAAAAACGAACGGATGGATAAACTCGACATTTTTTCCGAATCGGCGAGCAAGGTACAGGGAAATTGTCTGCAGTCCTTTCCCCTCCGTGAACATCCCCTGGCAGCATTCCGAAACAGGGCTTTACTCGACACTCGGTCGGTTTAATACCGTTTGTCCAGCACGCGCTCCATCATAAATTCCCCTTAGGGACTAATTTTATCATATTCCTCTGTTGTCCAATTCCGGCGGCTCTGCAGACAACTAGCCACGCGTTCCTCCGTAATATTTCCATCTCTATCTATCCAGGAACCAGCAGAATCCATCCCCCTCTGAATCCCCCAGCGGAATGTGTTCTCTTCTTGATACGCTCTCTCTCTCTCCGCTCCGACGCTACCCGACAGCTCTTCTCATTCTGCGCACTTCGCTCTATCTTCGTCGAGCAAGCAGCTTGTCTTCCTCGCAACACCTAACACCGTCTATCGTTTGGCAGTGCCTTCGGTGCATCCTCTTTCCACTTGGTCAGCTCCAATTCTTTTGCTCTTCTCACTCCCTCTCCGTTCAACAACGATACCCATCCTTCTCCTACTGGACACTTGTAAGATACACCTAACACTGTCTATCTTTCGATAGTGCCTTCGGTGCATCCTCTTTCCACTTGGTCAGCTCCAATTCCTTCGCTCTTCTCTCTCTCTCTCTTTCTCTCTTCTTTTTGGTTCAACAACGATGTCCATCCTCGTCCCACAGGACGCTCTATCTTCCTCTCACAGTCAGTATCTGCAATCTATCCTCTTCGCACCAAGTCAATGTTAAGTCGTTCATCCTGCTCGCTGAGCCACAAACTCCCACAGCTCCATCCTCGTTCCCAAGCCAGTTAATCCATCCTCCTTTCTCTCGAGAGTTCTGACTTCCCTATCTTCTTCTCCCCTAGCTCTATGATCAGCGTGTCTTCTTCACTGCATAGCCGCCAGTCTATACTGTGTCCTCGTCCCTCCCAAAGGTCTCCCTTCTATAGCCAGCGTGTCTCTCATTCAAGGCACCCGCCCGATTCCGTCTCACTCGCTCCGGTCTCCTCCCATAACACCCTCTCTCTCTCGGATCGTCCCTCTTCATCCAACGTATAGGTCGCTCCTCCTCCAACAGGCTTGCGTGAACACTTTTTTCTCTGCTCGCTCGTAGTGTGTCGTGTATCGTTCCCTCTTTCTGGCGTCGTCCTTGTCTATCCCCGGAGCCTGGCATCGCTCTATCCTCATTGGGTTCCTCGGAACCACTCGGCTAACCCGTCCCTCCCGCCACGCACGCTCTTTTTTGCCTCTAGAGCAGTCTCTCGCTCGCTCTAACACGTTCTCTTTTTCTTTTCCATGGTTCGCCGGCACTCGTAGCGCCGTCCTTGTCCAGGGAGTTAGCGTTCCAGCTCCCCTTTTCTTTTTTCTCTCGCACGACGGTCTCTGTTGCTCGCGCTCCGGGTTAGCTCCCTCGCTACTTCATTGGCCCTCTCTCTCTCTCTCTCTCTTTCTCTCCCGCTAGGCAGCCGGTTTCTCACACCGCCGGCTCGCAACACGGCCGAGACGAGAAACGGGTTCCGTTGGCGGTCTCTGTTGCACGCTCCCTGCGTGGCCCACCCACCGCAATAAGTTCCACCCGCCCACGTTACCTCTCACGCACTTCTGCCGCGCGATCATCCGTTGCGAATTGGAAAGCAGGCGCGTCGCTTATCTCACCGCTCGATCAACCCCTCTCACTCTCTCTCTTTCTCTCTCTCTCTCTCTCTCTCTCTCTCTCTCTCTTGCTCCCTCCCTCTCTTTGTCTTTCTGTCTTTCCTTCTTTCGTGGTCTCCCTTATCTTCTCTTGGAAGGCTCGTTATGCACGCGCGAGCTCCTTCCCTTTCTACGACACCGGACTCGTGAGAAATCCGATGGACCTAAACAGTGCACCGGCATTTTTCAGCCGTACTATGCATGAAAATCGAGAGCGTTTTCGGCTTTGTCGCCGAACCGTTGTCGTCATTCTTTGCAATCCTCGATTCAGTCGTTGCTCGGATCTCGCCGTGTTGACACTGTGGACCAGCTATAAGATCCTGGTACGGAAAAGCAAAGAGCAGAAGCATTTTTTTAGTGAAATGGTACTTGTCGAATTTCTACGCACTTCTATTATACTGCTGACTCTTGGAAATCTCTCTCGATTGTTTCAAAATCTGGACTTCGGACAAGATCTGCAACATCGATCGCTAGGTCTCGATCGAATTCTGCGAAATCTGTAGCTCTGCGGCAAAGATAATGGAGCAAAACTCGAAGACATCGTTCGTATCGATCATGTATTGCCAAGTTGAACTCGCGAAACGACTCACGCGAGTGCCCCGGTTCTTTTATGATCGGCTCTCGCCGGATTCCCCGGAGTTGCACGAGACCGTGCAGCCTCTGCCGGTGTCCATTCTTTTGCGGCGTTAATTGCCCGACGTTTTTCTCGAAGAGAACGAACGGGAAGGCCGATTTGCAAGTGAGATTCCATTGTCGTCCTTGAACCCGCCGCTCGTCTACTTCCTCGGTCGTTGTTTCCTCGACTTCCACGGCCAGTCAAGCGAATCGTGCTCATGGTCGGAAGCTTTATTGTGATCCATCGGTGAACAAAGGATCCTCTCATTGCCGGCCCGTGAACCTTGACGGACCGGTGACGTCGATGCACCGGCCTCGATTAAATTCAGGACTCCTGTATTTCGCGTTTCAAGCGGCACTAAACTCTTCATCTCGTTTCGTTACTCGTTGCTGCTCGTCGTTCCGCTACCGAATCGTACGTATTAGTCCGCGAACGGCATAAAGTTTGCGCGGATTTGCTAAAAGCTTCGAGATCCCCGCGTTCCACGTTCGCCATCCGTTTTCATTACCGTATATCCTTGAAGATCGCCTGCTTGCATCAAAGACATATTCAATTCTATTATAGTTTCTCGAGCGATTCGCGATCGGCGAAATGACTGTCCTAAGAAACTATCAAAATGGCGGTGAAATTAGTTCCGCCGAAGGATAAAGATACTCGGCAATCTTTCAAAATTTTCACGGTAGTATGATTACGCTGGCTGCCGTTAAATCGTCCAAGATTGCAAGACCGCAAGCGTGCGGGATGCGGCTTCTCATTTCTCGATAATGGAAAGATGGGGTTTTCAGTAGTCAAAAGCGCTAGATGAAAGATCAATCTAGGCTGCAATGGTCCTTGAAAGTACTATCTTTACGTTTATGAGGCGTAATTTGCATTATCCGGAAGCATGTAGCTGTCGCAGCTTTATGAAAGTAGGTATATGCGCAGCATTATGCTTCTGGATTGATCTTTTATCCAGCGCTTTTCACTAGGTACTGAAAAAACCCATCTTTGCATTATCGATAAATGAGAAGGCACCTCCCGCACCCTCGCAATCCTGGAAACGAGAGTTTTCCGTTGCAGACTTCTTTACCTGCTAATATTAAAGGCACTGCAGTATTAAACGCAACCTGTGAAAATCAGTTTCAAGAAACCAATAATTTGCCAGCGGTGCGTGTTCTAAAGGACGCATTGATTTTCGCGTCGAACTTTCGTGCGTCAGTTTGAGTAACAAATTTAGCTAAAAGTTCAGTAAAAATTCCTGGCAACTAGTTACCAATATATTCGTGTAGGTTACCGCTATGCAATACTCTTCTTCTGGGTTGCTCCGAAAGCACATCGCACGTCTGGGGAAAAGAACTTCAGCGGAAACCAAATATTAAGCTGGAGGGAAAGTTCTGTCGTATTTTAAAGAAAACATTTGAACCGATTTCGTCAACGATATCATTTCCATTGTTTGCGACGACTTGTTGCCATCTTTCAGGTAACCTGTCGATGCCTGTTTCCCAATCACTCAAGCGTCACACAAGCGAAATTACCTGCTTACTTCGAACACGACAGAACTTTCCCTCGAACCTGATAGTTTCGTCGATGGAACTGCGGGCCGTACGAAATTAGGAAAATGGCGGTCCTAGGAGACGCAGAAACACCGGAGCAGGGGTTAAATGGCCGTTGTTTGTCCCCCTTAGGAAGCACCGGGGAATATACCGCGGGGGATGTTGGGGAAGGAAACTTCCTCGGATGTTTCGTTCGCGAAATCATGGCGATGCACTCGATAACGCGGCCCTAATGAGAGGCTCGGCTGGATCGGGTAAAGGCCATCGGGTTCCGTGATCGTCCGGGTCTCCGTGGCCACGACCGCACGCCATAAAAGCGCTCCCTATATTTAGCCAGGCTTCCCCATATGTGTTCCCCACCTACGTGGTTACACTACGTGGGCCAGCAACACGCTAGCACGTGTTTTACGACCCCGGCACAGCGCGGACGTCATCCGGACGTGTGCACACATGCCGATTCGCGTTCCAAAGGCTCGTTTCAACCCTCCCGCGTTCCACCCTGTCCCTCTCGACGATTTCGGACCGTTTGCGGTCCACGGAAACTTAACCCCGCGTTAGGCGAGCTGATTTTACTACCGCGGTCAGCCGCGTGACGACGTCGGCCCACATCTTCCTGCCAATCAATTTTTATTCACGGAGTGTATTGGAAAAGTGGAAATACTCTGTGTTTGACGTATAAACTTACATTCCCGCCCACAAGTCACCGGACACTTATCCAAATTTCGATGCAGACGATTTTTTGTTATTAAAGAGAGGACTACTTATTCGACATAAACGTTTCCATTGGAAAGCTCCCGAATGATCGATGCTTTCAACTAATTAATAACACAGTTAATAATCGAAGAAGCGTGGATCAGTGTAATGATGACATTAGCGATTGATCGTCGACGCAAATTACGAGGAAAACAAACGTCCCGATGGAAGCGAAGAGAGTGTCCAGCCGGCTCGATTCAATTAAGGGAACAAACATCAATAAAGGCCGACCGAATCACGTGTGAAAATTCGCGGGATCCGATTAATCATGCGTCGAAACGCGATCTTTCTCGATCGCGGACATTCCACTTTTCCCGCGCTGTCGATCCGCTCCGTTTACTTTCGCGTGAAGGCTCTTTATTATCGGGCGTGATCGGAATTACACAGTGCCGCGGGATCAAGATCGCGATCGAGATCGATACATACATAACCGATCATTTGCTCGATCGCCGAACAGTAGCGACCGATCGCGATCCAATTCGAAAGCGATCGAGGGCTGCGCCGGAGATCACGACTGCGCTCGAGCGTGGCGACCGATCGTTTGCCCTGTGATTAATTGAAAAATACATTATTTTAACGATACCGTTCGAGAATTATTTATTGGCTCGTTCGTTGAAAGACTCGGCCGATAAGAATGAAAAAAATCAAATCTCGAGGGACTTATCCAAGCAACCAGAACGTTAGAATTCAGATTAAAGAAGTATTTTACGATTGCGGGTTCCTGGATTAATTGAAATAAATGGAAGCCAAGTGGTAGTTAATGTTCTTTCGATCCTCAAAAATGGTGAAAGTAGTCTAAGAACAAAGTCAAGTATTATTAATATTCAATTAGCTTTGCAAGAGGAGAATAAATATTACCCTAACTAAACTGAATGAGTTAGTTCCTTGTGCACTTAATAAATGTACGATTTTTTTTGCAACTTTCAATATTGTTGCGTCATGGACCGAGCAACGAATTATTCTGCTGTCTTGCTTAGTAAATTGTTTAAGTGAGTTGCGAGCATTTTCGAACTAGATCGAATGTCTCGACAAGATCGAACAACTTGTCGTGCTCGGTCGACCAATATGTCTTTTCGATTCCATAATAAAATGCTCGGTACAGGCCTGGAGTCTGTCGGGATACGATGGTATCGCGACAGTCCGATAAAATTGACGACACCGCGAGCTTATGCGAAACAATGTCCTCGCCGCGGGTTGGATCGACTTTCGCCATTGTTGCCGAACTAACGTCACGTACATGACCCGCCACGGTATGCGACCCAGCTTTCTAATCGGTCGATTTCGCGACTGGTCCGATGATTTTTACGTGCAGTCACCTGCACCGTTGATAGTCGAACACTAAAGCAAATACCTGACTCTGACCTTTTACCTGATCGACGCCCACATTTTATTCATTTCAATTCCATCAAGTAAATATTCGATCTAAGAGAACGAGAACTGTAGGATCTAAGAAAAACGAATATCCCCTCCACTAAACAGCTCGGGTGCCCCGAGAGTCGAACACGTAGAATCGACTACCACTACCCGTGCAAAATATCCGAACCCGAATATGCAAAATTAAAGTACGCGTTTCCATCGCCTTTTGCTTTTTTATTACCGCAAGGGTAAAAGTGCAGTGCACGAAAGAAAAAATGGTGTGCTGTTTAAGGAGAGGATGTGCTCTCGGATTGCCATTTGTTTCGCTTTTTTCAACATTCTTTATGCGGTGCAAATTTCATTTCAAATAAAGTCGTAAAAAGTCATAAAACTCAATATTTTTTTAAACATTGGCTTTCATTTTCCTTTGAGGAAACGATATGATTTTCCGAACAATCTAATACATACCATGCTTCAATTGTTTTCGCATACGAGTTCAGATGCGCTATGCAACACAAGTACGTTTTCTACCTTCCTACCTTAATTGTTAGGGTTGGAAAATAGGGATAGGGGTAGAATCTGCGTCGCTTAGGGGAGGAAGAGGGATAACTCGATCACGCAACTAAATTAATTAATGTACGCCAGTTCAAAAGACACGGGTTTATTGGAACACCAAACTACAATAGTGAGAAATGATCAATACATGGACCCGGGGTACATATTGTTATGAAAATTATTCATAAAACGCAAAGTCGACGCGCGTCTACATATTCATTAATCAAAAGGCGGAAATAGTTATTCGTGGGAAAAAATCGCGAAGAATCGACCTCGGTTGAAGAGACTCCGCAGGCAGAAAAATTTGTCGCATACACAAGCTGTCAAGTGGGTGTGTGTACGTTGGAGGATAGAAGTGGCACACGTCACGTTTCTGACGTTATTATTAGAACCCGCGTCCGGATACGTCGTTTGACGGACTAATGGAAAAAAAAATGATAATATCGTTAACGATAATGGCGCGCGGACACGCGAGAACCGAGTAATACCGTCGAGAATCCCATACCGGTTTCCATCGGAACGTTTCCATGAAACATTGGCAACGAATTGACGATTAGGCGAAATAATGGGATACATCCTTATCGATTTAACGGTTATAGAAAAATTATTGGCCAGAGGATTAAGGGTGACCTGCCAAATACAGAGCGAATTTCCTTTTACGAGGTCGCCATATTTCTCATACATTGGACTGCGGATCTTCATGCGTAATAAAATTTCCACAATCATTCTATCCACTAAATATGAGACATATATATATAGACAGCGGATCTTTATGCAAAATAAAGTGTTTTATACATCATTTTCACGGAAATGAAGCTGAATCAATATTTATTTCTCGTGTAAATAATGTTAATCCGTAGACAACTACGTCCCCGTATTTTTACAATTTTTAAACGTTTTCACTCTGTTCTCATCAAATTGTTTCATATATGTATTCCGTTCTATATATATTATAAAATCCGCTGTCTAGTCATAATTCGAAACGCGCAGAGCTCTTTCGAGCCTAATTCCATGCAAACTTGAGATCAGAGGATTTGAATTATATTCTATTTGATGTATTTGAATTACATTGTAATTGCATTAGATAATTCGAGCCTTTCACTTAATTTAATTGCCAATTACTCGAATAGAATTAATTAATGTAATCGAATTCCTTCGTAATTATAATTCGTGAAGTAATTCAATTGTAATTGAACACAACTCTGCCTGGGATAGTGTTGCGCGGTACATCGCGGAAAATGGCAGATAGGCGTTCGTTGTCGCCATGATCGTCCTTAGAAACCGGTATAGACGTCTCGTCCCAATTTGCACGTGCGTTAATTATTGCCGCCGGTTCGCGTTTCCTAATGGCAGCCTCGGCAAGGAAATAAAAAGAACGACGCCCGCGGTGTTATGTAAAACATAGACGAAATAACATTCCGCACGTGATCGGGTGCGTGTTGAGAGCTGGCGTTTCGCGCGGTTGCACAATTTTCTGCGATAACCGCGACCGGCCGAATCACTTAATTAGCCAGATCGTCGAACGATCCGTGACTCAGTGGCTACGCGAACGCGTTGCGTAAGCGAACGCGGAATTCTCAGCGTGCTCGAAAGTTTCGCGTTTCTCTCCCCGGCGCGATGGTGTTTCTCCGTTTTCTCTTTTTTCTCTCCCCATCGCTGCGTTACACCCAGCAGGTAATGCACGAGCCCACGACTTTGAAACCGCGGTTCGATATCGATTAAATGCCACCGCGGAAAGGTTAGCCCGACCTCCATCTTGAAATTCCTCGTGGGTCTTGGCTCGGCCGTTCAAGGTCACCGTGCGATCATTATTTATTGAAAAACTCGGCCGTAACAATAGCCGGACAATTACCCACCATTCCGTCAGGTTCTGTTCCCAGGTTATATCCGAATGCGTACAGTCTGACGTCAACGGTCGACGCTTTCGCTCGCGCCATTTCGAAGTTCCGGAAGCTTCTGCTTTCCGGTTGCACCTCTAGTCTTCAAGGTTTGTCAGGATTAGAAATAAGAATAGCGATATTTGGTAGTTGCGAATGTTTATTCAGTGTCAGAGTGCAGGAAGTATTGACAATGATAAGAAACGCACTATGTAAAGAAATGCTCATTTTCAAGATGAAATGAAGCTTAAACCATGAACGACAGGACTACGCACTGATCCCATATTCACTATAGCACATAGCACACTAGTCCACACGATCAAGGAGACACTGAAATGCAACCGAGAAATTGTGGAACTCTTGAACACCTGCAACTTTCTGTAAAATAAATCTCAGAATACCTGTGCTCATTTCGAAGGGTGAATTCCCTTCTTTCATTTCTCTGAACACGTCTCCGAATTCAGTTAAACGAAATGAGAAACTACGACTCTACCGAGTGTAAACAATATTTTCTCCACACGTTGATCTCAATGCGACGAAGGTCGAGAATTCACCGTTTCAAATAGACTTAATATGCATAAAATAAAAGAAATCATATACACAGAATTGAAATGTTCTAGGTCAGAAGAAATGTTTAGTTTTCGTGTTAAAATTGTTAATTTCCTTTAACCCTTTGCACTCGGAGCTATTTTAACTCGAAAATTAAACATTTCTTCCGACCTAGAATATTTCCATTCCCTATGATTTTCGAGAGGATACAAAATTTTTTAGCTGGGTCAATAACGAAAATTTAAAAGATGTGTTTGGTCCACTCGTATAAATTATTATACGTTCTGAAAATTTCGTTGAAATTGATTAATTGGTTGACGAGTTATAAACGATCAAAAGTGGTAGAAATTGCAATTTTTCAAGATTCTCGGCCTTTTTACCACTTTTGATCGTTTATAACTCGTAAACCGATTAACCAATTTCACTGAAATTTTCAGAGCGTACATAATTTATGTACTCCCAGTTAAAAAACTCGTAAAAATCAATTTTTACTATTGTGTTTCACAATTCCGACCAAATGCATTTTTCCAACACATTGTTTAGACGTCATTTACTAAACTAATTCTTCTAGTTTTACAGTGAAATTGAAGTCGTTTGGTCCATTCATAAAAAAAGTTATTCCGATTAAAACTGTGTGTGACCAATTTTGCTCCTAACTGTAGATACCGACACATTCAGCATAAACAATACTTTGAATAATGGTACAACAATTTCTAGTGGAGCCTCGCAGAGTCACCATTCGAGCGCTAAGGGTCAAGAAGCGGCTTATCTCCAAGCAACGAAACCAATCAAACAAGTAAACCGTCCCAGTCCGAGACACTTCACTTTCCCCGCAGCCCCGTCAGCGGACGATCACAGACTCCCAACCGTGGAAAAAGAGGCCGGGCGAAAACACTTGGCAATTTCGTTCTCGGCGTCGTTGCACCCCTTACCACCCGTTTCCCCTGGGTAGGGTGAAAGCATCGCAGCGGCGCCGCCACCGACCACTGACCTAGATCCCGAGCCTACCGCACCATCCGAAAAACATCAACATCGCCGGTAGTCTGGTTCGATGGTGGACAGCAATTAGCCTCCCATTACCCCCGAAAACCCGCCCCTCCCCCAGAGCGTTCCCGTACTCGTTGGATCGAAAGTTTCGCGGGTAACCAGCGCGGCGGATCCAGCGCGCATCCCCTAGCCCCCAAAGCGAGAATAGGGGGGTATACAATCCCCATGCGCGAGAAGTTTGACCCCCGTTGTGCGAGAGGGCAGGTGATAAGGGGCTGTTGGTCGCGGTGCTCGGAGATTGTCGCGTGTCCTCTGGAGTGGAAGTTGGAGAAGAAGCGAGACCGTAACCGGAAGCGGAACTAGAAGTAGAAGGAACGTTGGTCGACTGCTCGCTTGACTCACCTTGCTGGTTGCTGGTCCGGTATCGATCACACACGGGTTTCCACCCACACGATGCTCTCCGGGAGCCGGTTTCGGCGATAAACGCCAAGCGGAGAAGACTTCGGGGCGGATTCGCGCGCGTGTCTCCCTCGCGATCCGTTTCGCCGGCACTTTGTGTGTGTCCGTCACGTGACCGTCGGGGGCGGCCGACACCAACGGCAGAGAAGTCTCGTGAAGGTATCCTCGAAACGGAGAGCGAGCGGATTCCGGGCCGGGAAACGAGGATTCCTCGCGAGGAGAAATCGCGGCGTAGCGACCGACGAACCTTTGTGTACGTGTGTTGCTGGAACCAGCGAACGAACGGATGGAAACGAGGACGCACGCAAGCGCAGCCGGCCGACGTCCTAACCTCCACTCGATAACGTCGTCCTCGGTCAGCTCTCGTCGTCAGCCTGTGCTCCGCGGAGAGGAGAGGAGAGGAGAGCTGAGAGGCGCACCGTCGCATTACGTCACTCTCCCATAGTATATACGTGTTGCGTCACCGAGAGACGCTTGCGCGCACGTGGTCGACACCGGAGGAACGAGCTGCACGTCGACCGTCGCACAGGGTGCACCGATTGCCAACCCCCGATCATCCGTCGACAGGCTGAAAGGGAAAGGGACAGGACGGTGAAAGTACCACGGGGGGTGGCCTCGGGGTCCATGCCAGGTCTGCGATTGCTTGTTGCCCGCTGGATCATCGGGGCTTCTCGGTCGGCCAGGTCGATGGTCGCTCGTCGATCTGGTTTCGGTGGTTCTCCTGCTGTTAGAAGCTCTTTGCTGAATTCATTTGGTAAAGGGGATGGAGATTAGGGGGCAAAGTGGCCGAGCAGGTCAACTGCAACGACGACTGCATTGATTCACGCATTAACCCTTAGCAGTCGTGTGGTGATTCTGAGGCGCCACTAAAAATTGCTGTACCACTATTCAAAATATTGTTTACATTATTGAGTACAGGGTGGCGCAAAACGACCTTTCTGGTTTGAATTCTTTATAACTTTTTTATTTCAAGATTCTTCCAATTTTTTGTTTCAGGATGTTGTAAACAAGACTTCTGGAATTTAATATGGAAAGACACACAACAGAACAACGAAGAAAATTCGTCGGATTTTGAAAAGCAACGAACGGTCAATTGCTTTGACGCAGCGAGCATATCGTCGATATTCCAATGTGCCGACGGCACCCACAGCGCCAACAATACATCGTTTGGTTGCAAATTTTCGTCAAGGAGGGTCAGTAGGAAACCTCCCCAGTACAGGAGGACCTCGTACGGCGCGGCGCACACAAATTAAATCGTCGGCACATTGAAATATGATGATACGCACGCTGCGTCGAAACAATTGACCGTTGGTTTTCAAAATAAAATTCGATGATTGTTGTTCGTTGTTCTGTTGTGTGTCTTTCCATATTGAATTCTAGAAGTCTTGTTTACAACATTCGCAAACAAAACATTGGAAGAATGTTGAAATAAAAAAGTTATAAACAATTCAAACCAGACAGGTCATTTTGCGCCACCCCGTATATCCGCATCTAATCAAATACTAAACATTTAGGGATTGCGTGAGGTATTATATCAATTTTATATTCATACAAAGAAATAAATTGATATAGAATGGAATTATTCTGGGTCGGAAGAAATGTTTCATTTCCGAGTTAAAATTGCTCCGAGTGCAAACCGATTTTTACCATGAACACATAAAATCTGCGGTCCAATTGTAATGGATGGTAAACAGGCTGATAAGAATAAGAAATATTACAAGATAATGAACGAGATTAATTTATGAGATTATCATTCCAGTATAGTGATCGTACTTGGGTTTAGCGACCTACGGACTCGGAAGAACGAGCCAACAGAATGGGCAAGAAGCTGAGTATGCGAGGGGAACGAGCCACCCCCTGTCAAAGGAAAGTATGTCGGTCGAACTTGCGCAGAGTGTTCATGAATTTTATGAATGGAAGGTAGTGTTGCCGGTCGAGCGGATGTACATAGTATTCCCGTTTCAGAGACTTGGACACGTATTTCGGTGAATCGAGCGATTAGAGAACGGTCCGTTGTCGGCGGTCTGTCTTTTATCTTTTTCGAAAGAGGCTCGTTTATGTATATGTGGTTCGTGCAACTTCCGTGAGCGGACGAACGGAATCGAAACGAAATTTCACTGAATACCCGCGAACAGTTCTGGACGCCGTAATTTACTGGCGGAAACGGACGATAAAACCCGCCGGATGGCCGAAATGTCGCGCAAACTGTATTGGAAACGGCTGTAGATCGGGATACGGATTGCGTGACTTTTCGACCGTCCTGTGAGAACGCACCCCGAAGAAACGATGCTCTGCTCGCAAGATATCTGGGAATGTTTCGGGGATAGTTTCCTGTGAATGCCGGAAGTGTCTTGTGAAACATGGGAAACGCGGCTGAATCGACGGAAGACAATGTCCTCGTGAACTGGCGTGTCGTCTTCTCGGAAGATTCTTGTATAAGGTCTCCGAATTTTGTTCATTCGTTCAATTATTCCCGTTCATTTCTCTTTCTCAAACGCCATTCTTAATGCCCGCACGGTCCTCGGGCGGAAAATCTTACCTTTTCAAATGTGAAAGAGAATTGGAGAGTTACAGGAGAAGTGCAACTACTCCGAGGAGTGCGAGAGGGTCGAAGACACCAGCCCAGAAAATGTCTGCAGCGACCTTGTAAATTGAACGTTCCCATTCGAATTTTCGCTCCACAAGACATGCCTGTTGTTTTTCAATAAATCACGGAGTTGACCCCACAGAAACATTTGTTAACCCTTCAATATCCAACCAACTGAAACGATTCCTGTGTGGCTGGCTTGAAGTCACACTTGTTTAAATTTTTACACGAAATTAATAAGTCCGTAAGCGGAAACAAATAATCGTATGAATTACTTGAGTGCGACAGGGTAGAAGTAACGTTTTTCATATTATCGTAGCTTTCCCAGAAAGAACCAGCTCATTTTTTCGAGGGTTGAACTCGCCCCCATTCCAGCCTAGTTAAACAAAATGAACCCCCTCGAGCGAAGAATGAAGGGGGTTGATTTCCAGCGGGATGCGAGAGGGCGAGCAGAGCGCTTGCGAGATTTTCCTCAAGCCGCTGGTCCAATTCCTCCGCGGCCGATAAAATCGCAACCCCCATCACGGGTTTACCAACCCCTGGACGCGAAAACCCGAACGAAAAAGCCGCCTGCGAGAGGTGTTGTGCGTGGTCGTTTGCGAAACGAATATCAGCTTCGATACGCGCAAGCGCGATCCCCGAAAGCTTCGTAGCGAGCTTCGAAAGCTCGTCACAGGATGGCGACGCTTCTCGGGGAACGCGGGAATAAAGTCGTTCGTCCCTTGCGAAAAGCCAAGGGCGAGTCGGCCAATCGCGGAAGGAGCCGGGCTCCGTAGTTTCTGCAATTCGGCGGGTAGACCGCCATTTTCGGCCGGCCCTCCTAGATCGCCGGCTCGCCGGCCGACCGATGATTAATGACCCCGGACCCCCTCGATCCTCCGGATCGCTCGAAATCATCGTGACTAACCCGCAACGTTCGCGAACCACAATTTTAATAGCACTTGCTCTCGCGAAAGCAAAAATTGATAAATGCAGGCACTTTCTGGCTGCGGTTGTTCGAGAGTGAGGGATGATACCACCCCCTAAATTTCGATCTTTACATCACTCCAACATAAATAAATTTTTATTCAATGAAATTACGACTTTAATGCATTGTGTGCCGACACCTTTGTTTACATAATATGTGCAAGTAATTAAAAGTTAAAGCAAGAAGCACATTTTGGTCAAACATTGCATAATGCTCTTGTCAATCAATTTGCTTGTCGGCAACTCCACAAAACTTTATCATAAACTTTATCTAAGCGAAAATTAGACACCTAAATAAAAATTGAAGATACCGCAGACGGTGTAGGATAAATCGTCAGATCTTCAAACCCTTCACTAGATTTGCATTCTAAAATCAGATCCTTCGCGAGCTGAGATATTTAGTGATGTAATAAACATTTCTGAAATGTTTGAACTTGTATAACTCGAACGAGTTAAAGTTGAAAATTATGAGTCCGCGAGCTCAGATGTTCAACCAATGTTCTGAAAATCGAGCGGCTCACCCTGAAATACCATTCTCCGTAGCGCGACCCGCTGCCTTCCGCATATTTTCACGGTTAGCGTGGTTCTTCGAGGAAAGCTGGCGCGCGGCGTGTCGCGGCTCTCGTCGAGAAGTCGAATTACGCCCGAATCACCGGTATTATAACGCAGCGCGCATTAAAGACTTAACTGGTTCGCCGTAAAACGTCCTCGAGCATGCAAATCCTCCATCGATTTCACTTCCAGCGTACCGACCCTGCCGACGATTATTGGGTTCGCGCGCAGAAAATGTCCGAATTTTGAGTAAAACCCTCGGCGGCTATAGTTTTATTAATTATAATATTTCTTAACCACTTCAAGGATACCGGCGCGTACACATTTTATCTTAGCTTCGTGGAACGCGTTATGGTCGCAGACGTGAACGGTCACTCTTTTTCAACGCATTCATA
The DNA here is from genome assembly GCA_028455605.1 of Lasioglossum malachurum. Classification (NCBI taxonomy): domain Eukaryota; kingdom Metazoa; phylum Arthropoda; class Insecta; order Hymenoptera; family Halictidae; genus Lasioglossum; species Lasioglossum malachurum. The sequence continues at coordinate 9,866,791 of CM052319.1, read as the reverse complement.
ATCATTTTCATTCTTGTCTTGTTATCGTGAACGAGCAAAACAGCCTCCTGCATTTACGAGTGCTGGCTTCACTTCGTATAGCCTATTACGTATTGCTTGTCTTTTTGCAGCCATTGTTTCATCATGTTTCAGAAAATATAGCGCGTACGTTCAGCAAAGTAATAATTTTCAAGAAACATCAAATAGAAATGTATCTCCTTGTTGGTGCATTTTATACGATGAAAATAAAGGATCTTCGATTAAGAGGTTTAAATTTCGCGCTGGTTTCTACTTCTGAAGATCGGAGCGTGAAATTGTAAAGAACCACTTTGTTCGAATATTTTATAAGATGAAAATAAATAACTGGTAATATACATATACGTAAATTTTTGTAAATGTTGCTGTGCGAGTACTAATATATTATATGTTAGTTATTAATTAGGATATGAGTATGTGTAGAAGAGTGACAGACATTTGCAATTGCGGAATTTTAAAACTAATATTATTTAAATCGTACTACTATATCATTGCGAGCATTATAAATAAATTCATCTTTTTTAAATCACGTACAAACATGAATTTGTTAGTTTAGATTATACAATGGAGCGTTTCTGTGATCGCAAATATCAATTTATATATTGATTATTAAAAAATGAAAGATATAAGTATCGTTTACCCCAATTCATTTGATGAATTTGAATTATTCATCGCTAGAATTGTCCTTATGGATCGCTTCATTATAAAATCGAACGTTCCGCGTGCATCGAGCTAATGTTATCCCCGAGGCAAAGGAGCCGCATACGTCCCTCAGCTCGACAGCAACATGGTTAATGTCGTGTGTCGCGTTTTGTTGCAAATTGTCGGTTGCGCGACCGTCCGGCTTCCGCTGAAGATTTCACCGGGAACATCTGCCGGCGTCGATGTCTTTCCTCGAACAGGTGAGAAGCTGTTCCCGACTGCTCCCGACTTATCGCTCCGTTATCTGCAAATTGAATTTAATTTAATTCGGCGAACTCGTTCGGGACCGCCGAAAGTAATTAACGATCCAACCCGATGGACCTGCGACTTCGATCCAGGTCGAAAGTGTCGCTTCACCGTGGAAACGACTCTCGAATCATTAAATATTCGGATATTTTCGACGTTTACGTAACATTTATATGCTTACGTAATTTCTATATTTTATTTGTACACACTGTTATTGTGAAATTGGCGATTGCTTCGAGTATAAAGGTATGTGTACATCTGACAGTAAAACTATCGCGAGTTACTCTTGAGAGTGAAATTCGTCAGTGTACACTGTACACGATATTGAAAGTGCCAGCGGAGAGCTGCACGAAAAACTCGTAGAGCGAACGGTAAGTTGAAACTCGCGGATGGAAACGTTCAATTTTTCCCTCGGCGAGCAACTATCAGCTGTACGAATGGAGTTCGTATAGCTGTGAGTCGTCTATGTATAGTTAGTTTACTCTGCCATTATTATACATGTTGTATATTTATAAATATACAGTAAATCCTCTATAGTCGCAAAAGCCTCGGGGCAGTTCGTTTGCAAAGATCGTCGACGGACACTATTTTCTTGAGCTTCAAAGACCGAGCCGAACGTAGAAAAAGACAGCGCGTGTAAAGAGAGATCGCGCACGGCCGACACTCCGCGTCTCTTTCTTTCCCATACGTTGTCCTTCCTTGCGCCCGAAACTTTCATCATCGATCAAACCAACAAATACTGTTGAAATTATATCGTGTTTGGTATTATTTTAGTCAGAAAAATGCCACAAATATATTGCTGGAAGTTTCATAAAAAAATAAGTAATAATATAAAAATGTTTATGTTGGTGCTACATCGAGAGGACTCTCGCGTCAATCTCTGAAGTACTCTCCAATGGACACGTAAATTAAGAGTACTCTGGAGAGGAACTATCGACAGAAACTGTCAGATGCAGAGACAGGTATAGCCAGAGACAACTACATTAATCGTAAGCCAAGGCATAAATAAATAAATTGGGAAATGGATAATTCCAATTAAAATTCAGACCGCTGAATGACTGATCCGAGCATGCAAAGGTTCATTCATCAGCTCGGCGTTGTGCGATCGAGAAGAGAAAATTGAGCAGCAATTTCCAGGCAAATGTATGCGAAAATGAAGTAACGCTGTAGGCCGCTATCGGAAATAAGTTCTTCCTTCGGCGCGATACTGACATATCCGCCGTATCAGCGTCCACCACCGACACGTTTAACAATTTATCGGTATCTCGCCGATAACCGTGCGTTTATCGTGGTTTGCGAGACGGGCGGCGGCATTGATACACGGTGAAAAAGACACGACGCCAATTACGCTGTTCCACCGTGCGCCGTCGGCAATTATGCAAATCGTTGCGCATGGCGGTCGACGTTAGTTGCGACGCGGGACGGTCGTTTGCATAGCGCGATATTCATACGTACTTGAGGAATGGAAATGCCGAGCCGAATCTCGTCGCGAGGACGCTGGGACAGAGAGTCAAGACGAAGAGGGACAGGGAGAGGGAGAGAGAGAGAGAGAGATGTTTGGAAAAACACAAAGGAAATCCGCGAGGCGGCTGAGGTATTGCCAATCGAGTCGGTCGACGTGTTTCCGGTGGAAGAATGATCGAATTCCAGAATTTCGTTCCCGTGATAAACTGCCGGGCACCTCGCTATCGTGAAATTCGAGCTGCAGTAAAGCCTTGATCTAAGAAGAACCCTCGGGTCCGTGTTATTTCTTGGATCGTATAGTTCTACTATTTTTGTGTGACCTGACCGAACGTAGAAAGGGACAGCAAGGGCCTAAACCAGGCGTGGAATAACACGTACATGTCGATAATTCGAAACTGGGGCAGATTCGATTGAATCGTATGCAACAATAGCTTGCATTCATACACTGAATTGTATTAATCTTCAAGTGGACTTTCGAAATTTACTTGAAAAATGCAATGACACTCGACGAAATTATATTTAATATTTATTTATAGCGAAATAGTAAATAGAAACGTAGCGAAATAGTAAAATTTCATCTAAATCTAAAAACAGGTACACTTGAAATAATTATTAGCGTAAATTTTAGTGGGCCCGGATATCGGCATCAATACAGTTTACCGAAGCGTTCAAAATATGTGAAATTGTTCGCGAAACATAAATTCTGCATTCTCTGAGTAGCTGATTGATTATTACATTCACTTTCTATGAAAATGATTATAATGATGCTATTGGGTTATGAATAAACCGCACGCTAATCTCAACTTTCATCTTCATAAAAGAGAGCATTCTCTATAATATATGTAGTTGATCGAATTATAGATAAAATCCGTTCCGACATCCAATGGTGACTACCGGGCGTCGTGTGTCGATGATAATGACGACGCAGCGCTGATAGCGCTGATTGTTTCGTCGCGACTGAATCGCCGCGTGATTACGTGAGCGGATTAACGTTGTCGCAGAGCTGACACGACGGGAATTCGAAAATAAGCATCGTAATACTCGCGATCGAACCTTATTCAATATTTTGATACGCGGGTCGCTAGTGTTGAAACATTATCCTCGAAACTAGACATATCAACCCTTTGCATTCGGAGCCATTTTAACTAGAATATTAAACATTTCTTTATAGATACGAAATTGATGGAATACCTCGTGCAATACTTAAACTATTACTAATTGATTAGATACCAACAGATTTAATAATGTAAACAATATTTTGGATAATGGTACATACAGCAATTTTTATCGGTGACTCGTAGAGAGGCGCCATTAATAGTTCTTGTACCATTATTCAATATATTCAATAAATTACTAAATCTATTTAATATTTTAAGAAACTACTAAAAGAGTATTGTACGACGTATTTTATATAAATACAAAAAAGAAATATTTCTTAAAATATTTTATATTTTCGAATTAGAATAGCTCCGAGTGCAAAGAGTTGAACACTTTGGAGCTCGTTCAATCCTGGAAACTCTCATTTCACAATGAATCTGCTTTCGGGGATCTTCACGCAGAAGAAAAATTGTATGCATCAATTATGAGAAACAGAATGTGAACATGTGCAACTCTGTACATAAATAAGAAAGTATTTCCCGTAAAAGCCTAATGCCTGAGAACGCGACAAACTTTGATCTTCTAATGGAGAAGACGGATATGTGGCGGTCGTGTCCGTGTAAAAAGGCTTTTGTCATCAGTAGACTGCGGATCTTTATGCAGAATAAAAAATGTTTGCATTGTTTGCAAGACACAGCAGCCAAATAGAAATTTCATTCTTCTTTTGCTATCTAGTCAAGGCGAAACTGTTTTAATTTGTACGTTCCTATTTCTGTCATAAACGCATAAAATCCGCCGTCTAGTCATCAGAATAATACACATACTGTCTCACTCGAGCATCTCCGGTTGAAGAAGTTGCCCACCTACTTAGAGGTACGATACAAACGAATCAACGCTCCAAGTCTCGAAGACTAGACGGCAGCCATACGAAGCAGCGATCGAAGTTCAAGTTTGTCTCGCCGCGTTCCCGAAGCTCGGCAATCTTGCTGTCAGTCTCGAGCTTCCGGTTGACCGGACTGTCAAGTGGACGCGTAGCACATGCGATCCTGTTTACGCGTCGACAGCCAGCGACGACGGCGTCTGCGTGGCGACAGCTGGGCGTGCCATCTTGCACGTCTGCGTCTGGCTGCCCATGCCACCGAGCCAGCAGGAAACGCGAAGAGGTCTCTCGAGAATCGCGACAGCTCTAATGTAAGGTGACGCGACGGGACGCGACAACGGGAACGAACGGGAACAGGAACGACACGAGCGGGCGAACAGGCGAACGAGAGACCGGAGACGACGTAGGAGCTGCTCGATGCGCGAAACATTGGGGCCGAGGAGGTGTCCGTCCGGGACACGAAGAGGAAAAAGGTTTCTCGGCGGAGGAGGTGTCCGGAACCGTGAGATAGAGGAGATACGATCGACCAGGAAGACGCTCACAAAGCGGTGGAGGTGGCTCGAACGGGGAAGAAGATGCTCGGAGATAAGTAACTCGGGAGAAGGTGTTCTAGACACGGATCAAGGAGGTATTTGGAGCATGAAATAGAGGAGATCTCCGCGATCAGGAAGGGATTCGTAGGAGGTATCCCCTCGGAGAAGCTGTTCTAGAAGCGGGGGAAGGTCTATTTGGAGTTTGACGCCGAGAATTCGGTTGGGCGTGTAGAAACGAGGGAGATCCCCGCGATCAGGAGGATATTCGTGGTCGTAGCAGGTATTTCGGACGGGGTGGAAGACGTCCAGCAACGCAGGAGGTCTTTGAATTGGCGGAAAGAGGTGTTCGAGGTTTGGTAAACCGTCAAAATCAAAGAACTTTCGATAGAAATGAGATAGAGCGATCTTTGCTTCTTAAATTAAAGCTGAGATATTGCAGAATATGGGAAAAATAGAGAGATTATGGTACGGACATTCTTTTAACCCTGAAAATCTGTGTTAAACTTGCAGAAGAAAACCACATTTTTCTTGAAATTCTGCAAGTTTAACCCAGACTTTCAAGGTTAAAAAACGTCCGTACTATAATCTCTCTATTTTACCCATATTCTGCAATATTTCAGTTATAATTTGAAAGAAAAATCATCGCTCTGTCTCATTTCTATCGAAAGTTCTTTGATTTTTACACAAAACTCATCGGTTTACCCCACAGTGCGGCGTGGCGGGATTCAATTATCCGCGCGGAGAGACGAGTTATTTAGAGCAGGATGTTCGGTGTTAAAGAATTGCACAATATGCTCGCGGAATGTCACGCTAGAGAGCCGTGCGGGGGGCAGAGAAGGGAGAGATGGAGGGATAGAGAGTGAGAGAGAGAGAGGGAATACAGACGAAGGGAGACCTTCTCGGTCGCTGGCTCCGGCGAAAGAACGAAGGGGTAGAAACAGAGAACCGAGGGGGAGGTCACCGGTTCGGGGAACCAAACCGGTGCTGCCGCGGCGAGGAGAGAGTCACGCTCTCTCTGCCGTGCGTGGAAGAAACGAGGAGAGGGTCGCGGTGCTACCAAGGCGACAGGAACGCCAGGAAGTCGTTGGATGAAGCGGTTTCTGTTCCTCGGCCCGTCTGCCGCTTCTGGGAGGTCGTCTCGGGCTGCTGACGAAGTCGGGGATACGTCGGGCACGATGCTCTTCTGGGTCGCGAATCGAATTAGCGACCCTATTTGGTAGCGCGCGGCTCGCCTCCGCGACTCTTGCCGCCATCCGCTCATCTACTAGAAGGTTGCGTTATGCTATCAAATTAATTTCCATTGCTTGCCACGTAGCACACTGCATCCGTGGGACGCATCTTTCACGTTTTAGATGGAGGCAGAGCAAAATTAGAATTACTGCTTGGTTGTGAATCTTTCTTGTTGCATAACAATGCTACTAAACGGCAACAGTCATCCCTGTAAAGGTCAAGAGTAATCCGTCATCCCGCTGCTTGTTAGCGGGATCTAGTCCCTTCGTGTCTTTTAAGGATACCATATTCTTTTCAGATGATCGAAAGAAGAAGTACAGAAGATTGGCGTGGACAATTTTTCTGTTGCACAATGATTTGCGATTTATGCGAAGTAGACTGCGGATCATGATGCATTTACAGCAAAATTGAGTAGATGGAATACAAAATTGTTGAAAAATTTAAAAAATCGAAGATGTCAATGTATGATTTCTCCTCTATTAAAATCATTAATAAATAACATTCAATTTAATTTCTATTTCTTGCAATGCAGACAATTTTTATTCTGCACAAAGAGAGGATGATGGAAGGCGAACGCCAAAGAATAGTGAAGCGTGCGATAGATACGCTAGACAAGAAGCAGCGAATGGAAATGGATGAATGTTAGTTCCATTGTAAGAGCAAGCCCGATTGCAAGCCGCGAAGCTGAACAAATAAAGACTAGATTAATTCTACATGGTTAGGAACGAAAAGGCGAAACTTTAGCGTGCACCCGATGAAAGAAGATATTTCTTCGTAACGGTAGGAATGAAGTCAGCAGATTCGAGGAACGCGAGAGGCAGCAACGGAAGAGGAAGAGTCAAGGATGAGCGACTCCAGGGGTCCCGGAAAGGTGTTCCTCGAGTAGACAGTGCGGCAGGAGGTAACCTGCGAAACCTGGGGCCCAGGAACAGGTCGTCGAAGTGAGTAAACGGCACGTCAGCGTGGACTGCGGGCAATATCGGCGGCGAACGTCAGAAGGCCGGCCAACTTTTTTTCCTAGCGAACACAGACAAATCGATATCTACTCGCGCAGCGGTTCCACGTTTTCCTGCTGCAGCAGCAGCCTCGACCACAGGGTCACTGACACCCTCGGCGTGTCTTTGTCCGATGGAACAGCCGAGCCCCGGTTTCGCGATTTTTCGCGGCTAGCGTTTTCCTGTCCATCGATCCCCACTTGACCGTCCCGCATCGCCTCGATCAGATCCAGAGAGAAATTTGACGCTTAATCACTTTTTAATCTGCGCTTCTGTCCGCTCGGAATTGATCGAGTCGAATAAACGTGCCGCTCCAAGAACACGAGTTTGTCAAAGGGGGATTTAGACTTCTCATTTGTCCACGATGAGGGATGTAAAAGATTGCTTCCATCTACATGATCAGTTATCCGTCTAAGTCGACCATGGTAGCGCAAGCGTACCAAATATTTCAACTGTACACGGAACCGGCGACCAGAAAAATTCCACAAAATTGGAGTAATTTGTTTCGTAGAACGGAAACAGATAGGCTAAGATTTATTACAGTGATTAAATCAATCCACGATGGAATAGACTACCTCAGAATTGTACATATGTATACTATTAGTACTGAATTATGCATCAGTTGTAATTAACTACTGAATTGCAATGTATATTTTCGAGGTACACACATTACAATGTATAAATAATCATGAGCAATATATATCTTTGCACAGCTTTAATGGCTTGCAGTGGAGAATTGAATTCTTATTTAAACGATTAGGCAACGTACTCGATGGCTGTTATAATTCCCAACGACGGCTTTCGCTCGCAAACCATAAGTTATCTGTGGACTGCGTATGTTCGTAGACAATTTTTCTAGAACAATTTTAAGAAAGTGGTACCAAATAAAATTCTACGTTCATTGGTATTAACGCGGTGTAAAAGATATAGAAAATTGCAAGAACATGTCCGGATCTAATATAGATTTTGAAGATCGAAAAAGGACACGTGTGGCAAGGATGTACATCTAAGATAAATGTCCGCTGATCAGAGAGCAAGTATGCCTATTTAGAACCAACGTTCCCACAGTTTATAACTATCCTGTAACTTCCACCGGGCCGTCCCAATTAAAGCAGAATCAATTCGCGAGACACCGTCCAATCCAATCAAATGAAAAAAGCGTGGCCAGTAGAGAGAGGGAGAAAGAGAGAGAGAGAGAGAGAGGGGAGGGAGGAACTGGGTCGGCGCAATTTCATAAAACCCCGTCGTGAAACAGCAAACAACGCTATATAGCCGCTTTCATAACGTAGCATCGACCCGTGCTCTATCACTCGTTTCTCACGGCTCGGTGAAAAAAAAACCACGTACGATCTTCAACAGAAGAGAACAGTTTGAGATGTAATCGCCGAGCCGGCTGATCGGCACGCTCAATACCCGCGAGAGATCGTTTCGAGTGTCGCGAACGACTGTTCTCACTTGTCACCAGTTATAACAAACTTTCAGAAACGAAGTGGCAAGACCATTTTTACTTCTATTCAAGACGTGCAATCTATTGGCACTCTAAGCAATCGAGCCTCGAGCATCATCGCACCGTGTCGGCATGATTTTGAAGTGCTAACATACTTGATCACGAACTTCATTGATATAGAACTCCGTTGATCGTAGAACTTCATTGCTACTGAACAAGTTGTACGATTGATTTATTAATTGTGAACGGTATACGGATAATATTTTTGATTCGTCTCGTACGATCTTCGATTTTATCACTTCGATTTTTTATTTTGCACGGAGATCCTAACTATGACAGGTGTACTAACGAAGTAGACGTAACGATGTGTGATGAACTTGTGTTTACAATCTTGAACTAACGCCTGACTCCATGCTGCTTATGCCAAAAATATTCAAGGACGTCAATGTATTACTTTCAGCTTAATAGGATAATTAAGAGAAGAATACAATTTTTATTTGGCTCCTGTGTCCTGCTATCATTGCCAACATTTTTTATGTTGATTCGACTCGTGACGAAGGTTTTTAGCAAAGTCTAACAAATATGAATGTTACGCGTTTCATTATATGTATATGAAATAAGATATGACTCGTTTGTAATCAATATTTAAGGATTGAAATAAATGTAGCCATACAAAAAATATAACTCATCTCTTCTACGACATATTTCGGGATAAAGACGTTCTACAAATCACTGCAACTGTAAAAGAAAAGTGTTCTATGACCAACTATTTGCTTTATGATACATAGTGACTAATTGTAAGATAGATGTTTTCGACAGCGAACCTCGACCGGTCACTACACTTAGTCACACAGAAATCAGCACTATGACACATCATTGTAGTTATCTACCTCTCTCCCTTCAAGGGACTTCTATTTAAGTTCGCGCGAAAGACTGAGCAGACTTTTGTAGTAGAAACCTCAGCGCAGCTAAGATCACGCTCTTTCTATCTATCCCGAGTTGTCAGACTCCCGACGAATCATACTTTGTAACGCGCTTCTCGTACTTTGTGTGACCGGAGTTATAGTTGAGGAGTTTTATTAATAAACTAGTGTTTTTAAAGGTACATACTATGATCGTGAGCCGATAAATAACGCTAAAATAGTGTTCTCCGACTTTCCGAGCCAAATGCCGCGATGCGCGTCCGTCGATTTTCGATCGTCCGATGTCCTTGTGGTTCGCATCCTCCCCGATTCCCCTTGAACGCGAGGCAGAAGAGGTCGCGACAGGAAAAAGGAGGCGAATGAAAGAGGGCAAGAAGGGTGGCGTAGAAGGCGAGGCAGCGACAGGAAGAGAAGAGAGCCGGACTCTTTCCTCCCATGATTCCCTCGAATTTGCATGCGAGCCGCCTCGGACCGGTCGCGATATCGATTCGCAGGTGGCTACCCGAGGGGATTGCTTACAATACGATTTATTACGGGGGACCACCTGCTCGTAGAAATCTCAATCGTGCCGACTCGATGCCGCTATAGTCGGGGATGATGGAACCGCGGAGGAAGCGCTTCCCACGGATCTTCATTAGGATCCTCGAGGTTGCCCTGCTAAACTCGATCCTCTCGTTCCCTTAGATCCTCCTCTGAACAGCGGCTCTCTTCCGTGGTTCTCGCAGGGGAATGCTCGCCAATTCGGTTCGTCCGTCAGATTTTTACCCTTCCTTCGCCGTTAGTTGATTCTTCGTTAAACGTCGCTTTCTACATTCTGTTCAGACTTCCTTATCCTCTGGACATTCTTTCTTTTTTATTTGATAAGGACTTTAAGCCCTTCTGGGTTGATTTCGCTTTGCAAGGATAACTACAAGCGAATACAATAACAATGTCTGTTAACAGTAACTATGCAGATTGCAATCTTTGAAAGAAGAATCAGTGCAAAGACAAGCTTCAACATTTGGTTTCGTTATGAATGTGTCTACATTTAGAGGTGGTTGAAGGCCCAAACTAAGTAGAGCATTTATTAGTTTGCGTAATTGTGAATTATACAATTTATAATATTGTCATATTATGCGATCAAGCGATTCGCAGCTCTGATCAGGTCATTCATTGTATCCTTATCTGCTTGATTCTTTCAGCGTCTCAGTTCATTTCTGTTAGCTACATCTTTTACCCGGGTATCTCATGAGATAGCCGAGCATCCGTGTCCCCGGGTACCCGAGTATCTCATGAGGTCTCACAACTGGTTAGGGTTATTATTACCTGAGCCACCGCGCCTTAAAAACGTACGAACTGCTTTGTAAACATTAAGAAAGTCTACTATAAATTATTTCCTGTAATAATAATAGTAACTATCTCGTATTCTCGGGTATCTCACCAGTATGCAGGGGATTTTATGCATTTATGGCATAAATGATATGGTGCAGGGCGTTTGGTAAGAGAATGTTGATATATTAATATAAATTTATTAAAATCGTTCAAGAAAATAAGTAATCGTAATGTCTTCTGCTTCTTGCAATTGATGCAAAATTGTAATTTTTGTTTACCCAGATATTTCACGGGTAACCCGGGTACCCGGGTATCTCATATGTAACAGCTCTACTTGATATCCATCAGCATTTTTCTCTTGTTTTGTTTTATTACTTACTTTTGTAGATTCGTATATTATTTTTTTACTTGACGATATGACCATCCCACTAATCGAAATGACGATTTTAGCGGATACTATGAGCAGAATCAGATATAAAAAAATCTAATCGTCTAGAATCGTGAATCCGCATATAAGACGATGCTATTATTAACGTTCAATCCAATATGGAAACTTGACTGCAATAAGTGCACGGCAAAGGCGAAACGAACGTCAAAGTGGTCGTTAGATTTTCATGCGTGTACAGGGCTCGTTTAATTTCGAATAATTTATAGATCCTCCCTTAATCGAAGGTTTGATGTGACCCTAATCCCTAGAGTCCAGCAGGGAAAGGGTAGAAAATTTAGGGGATGGCCGAGGTTAGCTCGAAGACGTGATACTACTACCCCTAATTTTGGTTTCCATACAGAACTGACAAGGGAACATATTCAAGTTACACAAGTCGACTTTGATGCGTGGTCGTGTTAGGCCTTCGGTCAAAATATAAATAAGTAAAATATATTTAATTTCTATTGAAACAGAGCCGCAAAAGTTCTATGTGATCGAAGTACACTTTAATGAAATGTTCGCTGAAAGGAAATTACATTTAATTACCAGTCTTTTGATGGCCTTATAAAATTCCATTCGTACGGAATGTATTAACAAATTACTTTAAAGAAGGCTATGAATTAGCCAGATACCACGTGAACGTAATGAAACATCCGCTTTTTGCACCCAAATATGGCATCTTTAACGATAAGCGTTGGCACTGATCCACAACAGCTCAGAAAGAAAGCAGTAATTGCAAGTCGTAACCAGGTTCTAAGCATTTTCGTTCAGGATAGTCTTAAAATATATGGAACTACCGAGTACCGTCAAGTCTAAGGAGGTTAACACGTTCATTGCACCTCGTCCCGTATGTAGGCCATGAAGATTTTAAATAAAAAGCTAATAAGCCACGCGTAAGAGGACACGAAGTGCTGCGAGTACCGTCAACTTGAAAACCTTCGTGAAAATTATAAAACAATGAATCGTAGCTATTAGTACTCGTTCCACTAGAATCAACGAACGCTAAAAGTAACTAGCGTCGCGGTAGCGTTATCGCCTTGTGAAAATAATTAGTATAAGTTTTGTGACATTTCGCTTTATGATCTTGTGCGATTTTTCAGGCAACTTACAAAAGAATAAAATAATATTAATATTAATATTTCATTTCATCCAATTGTGATTACTTAAATCCTGACATTTCGGACGCTACTTCCGGCCTTGCAGTGCTCTCTAACCTTTCATGCATTGTTTTCATCAACGCATCAAATATGCAAAACCAAAGTATGCATTTCCATTAACTTTTTGCGTATTTATTATCACAAGAGTAAAACTGCAGTGCACGAAGGAAAAAACTGTGTGCTATTTAAGGAGAGGATGTACCATCGGATTACCATTTTTTTTCGCTTTTCTCAACGCTTTTTATGCGGTGCAAATTTCATTTCAAATGCTACGAGCATGGGATCTTTAATTTGCCTGAAAAATCGCAAAAGATCATAGAACGAAATGTCACGAAACTTATTTTAAATAATATATAAATAATAAATAGTAATAACATTTGTAGATGAGAAATAAATAAAGATCATTCTAAATTCTGTCGAATTTGATGCTCCAGCATTTCTTGACAATTTTCGTAAGCCATAAATGCATAAAGATCCGCAGTCTAGTAATTTTCATTACCGGATGTTCAGATTTCGTGCGATTTTGTCAAACCTACAGAATAAATTTCTGTTAAATCTATGGAATATATATGTGACAGACGTTTTTGGCCAATTTATCAAGACAGGTTGAAACGCGTTGTGTTTTGAACAGAATCGTTGTAGCCCAGTGACACGTATGTGTGCCAGTTTAAAAGAACGTTTATTTTACTTCTCTTTTAAATGTTCTAAATATAAATACGTAAAGTCTATCCCAATTGGTGTCATATAATCCCGAAGAAAATCATGGGCTGTGGTGGAAGTTTTTCCCATCAGACTCTGGTAGCGAACGCCTTAATAACTTAATTATCGACCGAGAAAAAATGATAAAGCTTAGGGTGTTTACCCTCATACTGCCCTTAAACGAGGGGCTAGCGACTTAAAATTTTGGGAGATTATCTTTCAACCTAAAAGCATTGTTTTGCATATTATATCAATAAAAATTCTCGTGGGGGCCGCTGTACCATGCTTATCCTGCTATACACTTCGTCCAAGATTCTATGAATTTTGAATAAGTGAATGAAGTCTGGTTTAGGGCTCGGTAGATGTAGCGTCAAGAATGAACAACACGTTAAACTAAAGAGTCTGGTAGCCGACGCTTGGACTGTCTCGCGCTGGCAGGCTTAACAAACTCATTATCCCAGGCCGCATTTGAGTCCAGGTGTTCGGCCCGCTAACGTGTTAATTAATAACGTCCGATGTTAATGAGCGTTTCGACGCGTGCGGAAGACGCGGATGGGCGTTCGTCGGGCCAGAGAGCAGGAAACGAACGCGGAGCTGGTCCCGCACACGGTGTGTACCATCTATGGTCAGATCGTCGAGAGGGTTCAAATGAATGAGAGGCGGTTGGGCGAGCGGGCGCGGGCAGCGCGGCGCGTTGCAACGCAAAAGGACGAGCCCCGGGGAAAAATAAACGAGGAGTCGTCGGTGGCAGCCGGTCCAGCGAGTTTTTGACCGTCTGGCGCTAACTGTTGGCCCCCCGTACCACCTTCGCAGGTACCACGGTGCCGTCCCACACGCGGTCCCACTCCAACCGCCGCGTCGAGCCGAGCCGGGGTCCTTCCGACAGAGAACCCTTCCTCCTCCGTTCACAGAACACAACGGACGCCCACAACTCGCAATCCCCTGGACCCCCGTGTGATTTATGGGACACGCGCTCGATCGCCCCGGAGCGGAAACGGTACCGATTCTGACGGAAAAATTACGATTTTGCACTTATCTCTTTGCACCTGTGTAATGTCAGCTCTTATCTTAATTTTTTCGTTCGAAAGCGAAACAATTTTTCGAAAAAGTTAGTTGAAAATACACATGTTACACAAGTAAGTACTTTAACTTTCTCAAGAAACGATAATTGTATTTGTAGCAGGGGTCGGCCAACTTGTTTTGGAAAGGGCCAAATCGTAAGTTTTTAGGGTCAGCGTAACATATTTACATGGGTAATTCGACTCATAGAGCAACAAACAAAACTGGTTCAACATTTTCTTATTAGGAAGTGATATCTTTTATTTTACGTGACTTGATGTATTTTTAATTATTTTGTATAAAGAACAATATTAACCTCGCGTGCCAAAGTTTGTCGACCCGGATTTATAAGATGACCAATGACATTGAGACATATAGAGAAATCTGTTATATCCGAATGATTATTTGTTGCTAGAAGCATAACATAAAGGGACTCGAGCTACTGACTTTTTGTAAAAAGTCAGGGAAGTAAGGCAGAGTTTGTTGATTATGATGGCACCAACTTTATGCTGATCTCGCTTGGAGCTACAAGTCAGTGACGAATAGTATAACGGCAATGATGGCAGACAAAGCGTTCACGACCACGGTAAACCTGTCGTCGTTCCACTTGTTGATACCACTAACCACTCCGTGTATGCACAGTGGTAAGCGAATTGTGACAGACTCGCGGATATTCATGCGAGTTCGCATGTATGCGACGCGATGTAAACAATGAGAATCGAACAGATTTATTTACCGGGAAATACACAATAAACAACAACGAAAGTAATTCTTCCGACGTGAAACGTAACAAATTCAATTATAAATTTATTTCATTTTCGATCGGGAAAATTCTCGTTGAAAACCATTTTTCAACGTCACAAAAAAAAATAGTAGAACTACGCGATCTAAGAAACGACACAGGCTCGACGGTTTTTCTTGGATGAAGATTTGACTGTATACAGTGTTGTGTTGAATTAAAATTACATAAGTAATTCAATTACATTGTATTCAATTATTTTGTAATTCTAAATTCAGTCGCTTTTGATATATACAATAAAATTCTAATAAAATTGCTGTGTAATTTGTAATTCTGATCTCTTATTCAATTAAATTACAATATAATTTGTTTTTACAATTTATATACCACTATAAAGTACAGTGTAATTATGAATTACATATAAGAAGAATAACAGTTGGAGAAATTCATAAAAATGAAAGATATTTTTCACATTAAGCAAGTAATGTGCATGTACACATCGAGTAAAATTTACATTCTGTATTGTATTCCAATTACATTTTATTCCAGTTACATTGTACTTCGATTACACTCGTGATTCGAAAGGTTCGAATTATGTAATGCAATTACAATAGAATTCAAATACTGTTTATATAAAATACAATTAAGTACGACGTGTTTGAATTAGCACAACTCTGACTGTATACCGTTGAAACCGCGTAATTGTTGTAAAGTGTTGCCACGTTTGTGATTACGGTTACTGGTATTCGCAGCTTAAAGAGAATGAAATTTCACGGTCGATCCAATTTCTACGAAATCGCCAATGAAAATGTGGACTCGTTTCCCAACTAAATCGTAGCGAGTCGTTTAAACGGATCGTTTGATCGCTGCCGAGCCGAGCCAAGCCGAGCCGAGGCGTTTCATCCGGGGCGAATTCTTTGAACGTCAAAATGAAGCGGCGCGTTTCCTTTCCCCCTATGAATTATTCAAACGAAATCCCGCGGATCCCGGACAGAAACAAATTCGCTAAAGAGAGGCAGAAGCGGCTCGGAGCGGAGCCGCGCGGCGCAGCGCGGCCTCGGTAATTACCAATCTCCCGCGCGGCACGATCCGCACCGTGCCCAGTTATTAACCATAAAATCACGGGAACGATCACCTTGGCCAGTCACTCGGCAAACCAGACAAACTGACAAGAGCATCGAACATATTAATGGCCGCCGGTTAACAGCTCTTCGTGTGTACCGTTCCTCCATCTCCGACAAAGACGACGACGGAGAAGTAAAACCACGACTCTCTCTCTCTCTTTTCCTCTTTCTCTAGCGCCTCGTTACCAGACCGAGTAATCTCTATATAATTAATCGTTGATTAACTATCAATCGGACTCCCACGAGGCTCGCCTACGCGTCTCTCCCACCGGCGCCGCAATTAATTACCAATAAACGCGTCGGTGCCCGGTGCATAAGCTCCGCTAGTTGATTACACCTGCCAGCCGGAAATTGATTTCCACGCGGCGCTAGCGGTGGCCGCCGATTACTTTTATCGCGACAAATTGATCGTCCGCGCCGTGCCGTCGCGAGGATCGCCGGAGAAAGCCAGGAGAGGACGACGACGGTTTCTGCGAGGAGGACTCTAACGGTCAGGAATCCGAGATAATCGGCCACCGACGGAGACGTTCTCCTTCGCGTTTACGCGAGGATCGTCCCCGCGGGGACGGCATTAAAAGTCACGCCGCCCGGTGAATTATTGTTATATGCACACCGTTGCGCGCCGCCATTACCACCACCGGCTATTAGCCGGGCACCCAAAGCACGCGAACCCGAACATAACCGCTGTGACCTCTTGTGCCGCGACGACGCTATTTCGATCCGCCTGGGTCGCGCACCTCCGACTGTCATCGGGAATCCGACAAACTCAACGCTCACTTTACGCAGGAACTTCCGGTTCTCGGACCGGCTAACCTTCTCGCTCGCACTCCAGTTTCGAGACGTTTTCTCGAAATTTGAAGTAGTCCTGAACGGGTCAACAGCGATAGGAATGTCACCATTTTTGTTGGGATAGGCGCTGCTCATAGGCTCCGTATTTTACTGCCGAAGCACTTGATTTATGCCGAAGGCTGTCACTCCCTAACAGCTCCGTACATGAGCGACAACGGGCCAACGTCGACGCGTTCACATTATTAGGCAAAACTACCTCCTCTGTAAGTCCGATGCAATCTTTCCAAATATTTTTCGCACGTCGCGTAGGACGCTAACTGTTCCAACTTCTCGAAAGAATTAAAACGTGTGCCAATACTATTTTGGTTCGCTCTGCATGAATCGTTCAAGTTGATTAACCACATTCAAGTTCGATGTTTCATTTCTTCCATTTCAGTAGAAATTCTTCTCACACGTTTACTGTTTTACCAGTGACTCTCACCTTCGTCACTAACCCCTTTATTATAAGTTTATATGTCTTTGTATGGCTACGTTTACTTGAATGCTGAAGTATTGATTACAAACGAATCAAACTTTATTCAATCTAAAGAGAAACACGTAACATTCATATTTGTTTAGAATCTCATCACGAGCCTGACTCGTTAAAATAAGGCAAGCAAGGTTAATGCATAAAATCCCTAGTAATAATTAGAAGAAAAAGTTTTATTTCGCGACTAACATTTTGCTATCTGCATTGTGGTTCGCTCGACACACATTCGGAAAAAGTACTCGACGGTTTTCCGGGGAAAATCGGCGGAACGGAACGGGGATGCGTTGCTCCCGCGAAAAAACGATATGCTAAGTTCCCCGGCAAGCTCGCCGAGCATAGTGGAGGACGCATTTTTCCGTGGTTCGTTACAACGACGCCGCAATTCGCCCGATACGGTATTCAATGGGCCGACGTCGGGAGTCGATGAATCGATTTTCGCCGCGACGGCATCAACGTGGCCGCGACGTGGCATGCGATGCGGCTCAATAATTCATTATTTGAACAGGAGACGGTGTCTCGAAACTATAGCTGGAAACTGCAACGCTCAATTATTCCCGCGCCTCTCTCTCTCTCCCCCTCTGAAGGACACGATTTCGCGAAATTCCGCGATTACCTCGCGTTCGACCGCGAAAATTCGCGTTAATAGCCTGCCTCATTTTCATATTTCACCTCCGAACAGGAATCGATTGTTTGCGCGAGCTACCGGGGGCGGAGTTAGATCGATCAATATTGAAAGTGTTCGCATAACTTTGTAACCTTCGCTTCCCGACTGAAATTGTAGTGCAAGAAATACGCTTTCTTGTTAGCGTTGCGTAATTTGAGAGACACAACACGATGCTATCAAGCGATTGACACTGTTTCCTATTGGCCGACGATTCGGTGATGTTTCGTATGTAGTGGGGATAGGATAGATAATGTATGTAGATAATTATTTTTTAATCTTATGTTGAAAAGCAACTTCCAGTTCGCTTCAGCAACCTCGACAGGTCCTCCTTCATAAAACATTCAAACTGTATACTTCTTTTGCAATAATCTTGTGATTTGCTACTTGTATATTGAACTTCAAGGCACGGTAGGATTTACTGTTTAAAACCCAAGAGAAGCAGCCGGATCGTTGCAACTGGCGATAAGCGCGAACGTTGAAGAGGAATCCGGTATTTGTGCGCAGCACTTTTCGCTTTCCACCGAGACTCGGCCAACACGCGTAAAGTATAAACTTTCGAAAGGACTCTCTTAGGGCGTAATAAATATTCATTAACGCTCGTTCGCGGATAACTAAGCGGGTAACGACGTGGCCGAGCGATCCGAGACACGAGTACCGATCGGATCGGAGGAGGAAAGGCGTACAAGTCCTCTTCCAGCTTGGGACACGTCCGCTTGGCCACGTGCGTGCCGCATATGGGACTGATTTATCGATCAGCCGAGTCCCATAATTCTGTGATCGAGCGCACAATTTCGCGGCACCGCAAGAAATCGTAATAGTGCCATTCGATGCTGAATACGCATTGTGTTGTCCCCTAAGGAGACCGGGGAACGAATATCCCCGCGAGCCGCCGCGCGAGTGCTGTTTTAATCCTCGGTATACAGGACGACTGCATCCTCCTTTCGCCCTTATACACAATTATTATCCGTTTACTAGGTCGTTCGGAAAGTCATTTCGTTTTCTCTAACAGAAAATGAAAGCTAATTTTTTACCATTTAGAATAAGTTTTATGACACTTTGTTCTATGATTTCTTGCGACTTTTCGGGCAACTTAAAGATCCCATGCTCGTAGAATTTGAAATGAAATTTGCATCGCATGAAAAGCGTTGAGAAAGGCGAAAAAAAATGGTGGTCCCATGGTACATCCTCTCCTTAAATATAACACAATTTTGTCCTTCGAGCACTGCATTTTTACCCTTGCGATAATAAAAAGGCATAAGGTTAATGGAAATGCATACTCTGGCTCTGCATATTTGATGCGATGACAAAACAATGCATGAAAGGTTAGAGAGCACTGCAAGGCCGGAAGTAGCGTCCGAAATGTCAGCTGTCAAGATATGAAGATATACCATGATTTTGTGACTTAAAATAAGGCTAAGTAATAACAAATGGATGTAATGAAATATTTCTTTCATATCAATATTATTTTATTCTTTTTACAGTTGCCTGAAAAATCGCACAAGATCATAGAATAAATGTCACAAAACTTATTCTAAATGGTAAAACATTGGCTTTCATCTTTCCTTGAGAAAACGAAGTGACTTTCCGAACGACCTATATAATTTATTTAAAATGAAACCTTAATATTACTACCAATAATATCACAAGCTTTATTACTATTTTGAAAATTATTTTCTATACAAAAAGGTGGAAATTGTGCACATATAAATATTATTAAATTAAAAAGAAATAATTTTTATTACATTACAATTATTAAGGGAGCAAATTACACGCTTAAGAGGAAGCTTAAGCAACGATAAAACATTGATCCACGAATATGAAACATGCACATTGCGAAATGCGGGACCACAAAAGCTTCTGCTCGTAGCCACTAAAGTTCCATTTCCGCCGACAAGAATACGCAGGTGGTTCCGAACGGTTTCGTAGGACACGTTCGACAATCAATGATCCTCGCAGGCTCAATCCCCATCCACAGTGTGTTCACAGTAACGCATGAACGCTGTGAAGTCGGCCGCGAGCATGAACTCGCGCGCCGCTTAACAGGATTTAGCGAACCCTCGCGAAATAAATCTCGGTTATTTCGGTCCTGGATCCGGCCGGAGGGCAACTCGAGCCTCGTCTCTCTCGCTCCCTCTTTGTCTCCCTTTCGTCCCCTCTGCTTAGGGAAACTCGCGTAAATTCCCTCGTTAGCTCTGCCCCGTCCGCGACTGGTTATCGTTCTCGGCGGCCTTCGGATTACGATGATAGGGAATTACGATCGGTCGAGATCGAGAGACACGATTTATACTCGTTCCGGGCGCGGCGGCTGAGAAACGGAACTTAGATCGCGCGTCTGTAACAGACTTTATGTAAGCTAGCAGACCGCGGAAGTTTATGCACTTTCACAAACAAATCAAAGTAAACTGAAATGAAACGATACTTTCGAAGGAACGTTGGAAATAAAATAATGCTGCATATTCTATCAAAGTTTGTATCAGTAGGCTTTTGTATGTTAACAAATTCACAAGCTTTGAAACACGACGGTCGAATTTCCAACTACACTGTCCAACAGCCAAAAAGTATTTCGATTCCCACTATGCGATTCTGATAGAGTCTTTCCGCAACTCATGTCGGGCGAAGATATTTTGCTTTCTGAACGTCGACGTTCCAAACTTAATAGGGTGGTTTCTCAAGATAAAAGTCTGTTCTATCGCGTGGTATAGTTCGATCTTCCGCTGGACCCTTATTTTTTGAGATAAATTCAAAAATATCGTCAAAAATTGGTGCTAAAGTGGTGTCTCTCCGTCACTCTCCGTTTAAACATGTTTAAACAATCATAATGTATTAATATTGGGGATATCACTGTATTCGGGAAAGTCCAAGGAATCTTTTGCCGTAAAGATCAATTCAATATCTTTTATAATAACATCACAATATTTGTTCAAATTTGAAAAATGTGTCTCTTTTTACAAGAGAAAAATTAAGGACAAATACCAAAAACAAGTTGAAATTCGTTGGACAGTGCTATTAAACATGCCACAGTAAAGGCTTGATCTAAGAAAAACCCTCGGGTCCACGCTGTTTCTTAGATCGTATACAGTTCTACTATTTTTACTGTAGATCCTTTGATACCATTCAGTTTTCCCCAGATTAATTGTTTCTATCTTTCATCGAACGACAGATATGGTCCACGTTATTTGCTTCGTTGATGCTGTTTGCAAAATATCGCTGACCTCTTAGCTGACAGAAGATCCACGGGGATCCCATTCGCAACACGGCAAGTGGTCATGCGACCATCGAAACCATAACCGAGCTTGACCAAGCACCGATAGCGATACGAGGTTCTAACGACCAGCGAAACGTTGCTTTACATTTTCAAGGAGCTGTTCATCTCGGGATTCAAAGCACGCTCGCCAGTAAACCGAGCAATTTCGCCTGTCGTACGGCCGCATACGTGCAGAATTACCTACAGCTAACTCCACCTGGAATCATCGTCCGTTCCCACTTCACCTTTGCCCGGCTGCCTTCGCTCTCCGCTTCTTCCACGCTCCCTAATCCTGCTGTGCGTCAAACGAATAGAAATTGTTAACACGTCCGCAGTCCCGTGATCTTTGAGCTCATGACGATTAATAAGTGACACGTAATGGACGATAACAAATGCTGCGAGCACACGCTGGATCAAAAGTCACCACTGTAAGGTCCATCAAGCGCATTTTCCAACGTTCCTATCACTTTTCAAGAAATCAAACGGAACATTGCAGTATTGTGGAAACAAGAATGTTTCCACTTGTTTTCCAATCTTCATTCGCACACAAACGAAGCTAAAATGAGTCGGTGTAATTTAAAACAGTAATTGAACCAAACATTTTCTGCTTGAAACATTTTCTTGTAATTACTAAACACAACGGAGACATTTTCACGTGGTGCAAAACTAATAGAAGACATTACAAGAATTCCTGAACGCAATTATTATCGACTTACTAAAATTGGTAAAAGAAGAAATACATTGTCGACTAACTTATGCTCCTTGCAATCGACTCGGAAAATTTGATTCTGCACGAAGATCCACAGTCTGGTTATTAGATTGAAAATCACACGGTGGAAACGAATTCGAAGCGAAATTTGCCAATCTCCGAGGCAACTCCGACAGTTTCGCTATCGAGGTCCTAGGATCGAGAAGCCGGAAGAGTCAGCGATCGTTCTTCCGCCTCGATCATCGTAATTAAGGATTTTCCCGCAGGAGCAAGCCTAACGAGCTGCTAACGAGCAGCCAACTCGCTCGGTCTGCGATGAATGCTGAAAAAAAAACGATCGCTCCAAGTCGATTCTTCCCCTGCGATGCTTTTAGTCGACGATCTGAAGAAGCGCGTCGGTGTCGGTGCGTCTCAATTTAAGTGTAAAACGTGCAATTTGTTCGTGAAAGTCGATCTTTCCTCCGAGATGAGTGCAACCAGACGAGAACGGTGCTCGGAAAGCTGAAAATTGAAAAGCAGTCGTCGAGTTTGCAAGAGTTGTCACAACAGGAACATAGAAGACAATAGAAACAGTAGACTCGAAAACGCGGTATGTCAATGCGAATGCGTTCATGGAAGACGTTAACTTTCGAAGAATGAGGGACCAGCGTCGTTTGTCTAAATCAAAGGGGGACACGATCACCGGAAGTTACGCCACTGTCCCAGCCGCTTGCAAGAGACTCATTAAAACCGTGCACCGTCGAGTGCCGAGGCATTTCCCGGGGAAAAAGGGAGAAAATAGACGGTTGAAAAGGCGAAGTCTGCAGTCGATAGACCGCGGAAGATCGTGGATCGACCGTGGATCGCTGGAACGATCAAAGATGAACGCAGAGAACATCTTTCAATCACTATTGTTAAAACATTTTCCCTGGCTATCATCAATAATGCACGAAAGCACATCGCAACTAATAATCGTCCGAATAATAATTGCCTCTGTAACGCTAAAAGTATCTCGAAACACAGAAGCCTTAGGATGCTGAAATTTTGATACACTGTTAGCCGTTAGCCCAAAAGGGTGCCCGAACATGTTTTTATCCCGAGAGTCCTTCAGGATTAATCGCTAAAATTAACTTAGTGTTATTTCTCTGTCTTCTCTAACGGTAAAAAAATCTCGAAACACAGAAGTTAGCCCAAAGGGGTGCTCGAACAAGTTTTTATCCCGAGAGTCCTTCAGGATTAATCGCTAAAAATAAATTAGTGGCATGCCTCCAGAGATAAGCCGGCCGTTGATTTTTCAACGGGAATTATGCTAGTTTTCACACATTTCTCAGGACTGATATCAGGTCAGACGTTTCCGATCGATTTACTTTTACGTTGGATTCGAAGTGGACCGTGCGTGATAGCCTAATTACTCGCAGCAGCGTACATAACCGACTCACCGGGCCTCGTCAAGCTTCTTGGCACGCGCTACGACGCTGTCGTGTCTCGCAGTAGGTTTTGTTCCCCTTCCCTCTTGTTCTGCCCCCGCCCTCTCCGCTCGGCGCAGCGCTGAGCGGCGCGGAGCGGCGTCCTTCGGAGCTTTCAATATTTACGTGGCTGCTCGCCGTGGACTGCCGTGTCCCGTGGAAAGGCTGCGTCGCCCAAGAACAAAGTGGCTTCGTTAGATGCAAATCACTTCTGGAAACGATCCAAGGTGGAGCAGAAAGGACGGCTGCGGGAACAAAAGCCGGCCTTCCCCGCCGCGCCGTTTCTGCTTGACAAATTCGAGCGACGCGCGACGGCTCGCAGCAATCGACGGACGACGCACAGTGTACCGAATGGCCATTTTAGATGGGAAAATGTCGTCAGAAAATAGATATAACATATCATACTTTCATCGTTGGGAACGTTCACCGAGCCTAATTTTATCCCCATAATCATTCATTGAGCAGCGATATAAGCATAGAAGTCAATAAATCTTTAAGTTTCTGTGCACGATTTTCCACATTAATATAAGTAAATATTTACATTAATGTCCACAAAGTTCGTTAGAGTAAAGTCGTTTACAATCATTTTTAGACGTTGTTCAAGTACCACGTGAATTTTTGTTGACTTTAATAGAGCACAACTAGAAAGTCTCAAAGAATCCCATCTTGAAATTTGTATTGCATTAAGTTCAAACTATACAGAAGAGATTTTGACAAAAAGCAGCTGCTAATATTTGCTACCCTGCCAGTAATAATTTTTAAAATTTTTGTAACACCGTACGGTGGTGGACTGTGAATGGGCATTCTAGTAAATACTAATTAATGCTGTTAATTACTTGCGGATGACACTACCAAAAGATAGAGCATCAAGAAGAAACACACTGTCTAAAATTTCAGCTGTATCTCGATCCGGAGGGTAGTTGCGGGGTAAAATCAGTAATAATCAGTCTTTGGCCTATTTCCCCTAATTAATGATGCTTAAAAATTCTGAGAAAAATATTCTCTCTTATTCCATGACAACTGAGGGAGATGTTTATGTGGTTACATTTCGGGGTGGACTGCGAATCTCTGTGAAAAATAAAAACTTTTCAACTTCGGCTGAACGATTTTACTGTTATTTGAACACGATTGCTAGTGGGAGAGCATGTCTGAAACGTTTACATGAACGGAGGTATGGAGGACAATTGGCCCACGCACTACCTTCTGTAGGATCATCGGTCTCGCAAGGGTTGAACACGCAGTGGACATGAACCGGGAGCGGGAAAACGAAAAGAGAACGCGAGGGTGGAATACAAGCGCCGGCGCCAAACGATTCAGTCGATAAACACCCCAGCGGATTGTCGGACCACCTCCACCCCCCTCGGCCACCGTGAAACCCCCGTAAAGCCCAATGACACAAAACGCAACAGGGGTGACTAGCAGCCGTAGGGGCTGACTGACGGGGATCTACGGGAAAGACGTCCGTGCATTAACCAGCCGCGATGACTCTCGCTCCCTGGAGGCTCTCTCTATCTCTCTCTCTACTACTACCGAATCACTCTCAAATGGACCACCAATGTTTCGTAATAATTAGACTGCGGATCTTTATGCAAAATAAGAAATGTTCACATTGATTGCAGGACGCAGGAGCCAAATAAAAATTGTATTGGGTTGGGACGAAAGTACGTTTGTAAATTAAAATTGAAAGCTAAAATTCAGATACCTATTCATAGGTTTATTCAATAACATATTCCCCATTCTGTTCTAGTACATTTTGCCACTTTCGAGGTAACTTCTCGTGTTATTGAATAAACATATGAATAAATACCTTTTAATTTTAAAACGCTACGAACTTTCATTCCAACCCAATATATTCTTCTTTTAATTATCCTATCAAGTTTAACAGGTCAACTGCTTGAAATTGTACGTGCCCGTTCTCGTCATAAATGCATAAAATCCACAGTCTAGTAATAACCGTACTTATTGGAATATTATTCCCAATTCATCATGAAATAATGATACGTGTAAGCGTTTTATGCAAGAATGTTCTGAATACAAAAAAAGAAATTGGTCGCCCTGGAAACCTAATACAACATAAGAAAATATTAAAGAATGAAATCAATTAGAAACGAATTACGATGTATTTAAGTGCGAACGTTCGCGACACCGTGTACATTGTTCTCCTCTCGGCGAAACAGCCTATAAAGATGAAACTCACATATCCGGACATGCGTCGGAATGCATCGATGTAGTTATTAGTTTCACGTTCGAGTTAATCTTAAATTTAAATGAATTCCATATTGAGCAAACTATCGTGATTCGAGAGTCGTCGCTGCGCAATCGGAAGAAAAATCACTAATGTACGAACCATCCAAAGACAGGCTAGACCTAACTTATTTGGATAGGTCGGTCATTAGCGCCACGGGCCCATGGCTACCAAACGTGGATCCAACTGATTAGCGCTCGAGTTGGTTGGCTTTCTTTTCCGGGAACAGAGATTTAATTTTCTTTCGTGTGATTCTGAATCTCCGTTCGGTTTCTGGACAATAAGCAGGCGAGGAAGCTTGAAGGACTGATGTGGACATCACGAGACTGTGAAAAGGCAAAGATCATTCATACCAGAGGACCATACGACCGCATAAGTGACGAGTGCCGCACGAAGAAATTTCTTTTTTTATGTCGTTCCCATTCAATAGTGTTACTTTTTTTCTGTAGTTATATTTTGTCCTATGTCTTTCCACTGTTTACATTTCTTTTCTCTAACGAGAATGTAATGTGCAAGTTTATTTCTCGCCACCCAATATGAATTTATGAATAGTACACATGCTCATCACTGATAATAATCTTTTTCTTTTTTTCCACCTCTTATTCTTCTTATAGATATACGTATAACTCATAATTACACTGTAAAAACGAATTACATTGTAATTTAATCGAATAAGAGACCAGAATTACGAATTGCATTGCAATTTAATTGAATAAAGCGACCGAATTTCGAATTACGAAATAATTTAATACAATGTCATTGAATTACTTTGTAATTATAATTCGCGAATTAATTCCATTGTCATTCAACACAACTCTGATGCCAACGACCGATACAATTAAGAATGAAGCCTTACACAAAGGTGTATAACGTATACATATTTTCTTCCAACATTTATTTAACGTTGCGACGTCCTCGTTTGTCTCTGATCGAACTGTAAATTGCGTAAATGATGAAATACGTTCGAGCCGCTCAGTGCATAAAAATCCCAGTCGGTCTATCGAGCTTGCAAGGAACTTTCGTTTGAAGTTTGACGTATCGGCAGCACGCCGCGCCGTCGCGTCGGGTCGCGTCGCAACAGAGTATAAAATCGTTAATTAACGATTACAGGACCTCGCGAGAGAACAAAGGCGAGTTCCCAGGGAGCAATCCCTCGAATCTAGGCATAAAATCGAGGCTCGAATCGACGGGCGAGCCGGTATTAATAATTTTTCGCGTCGCCGAGCAATATCGATCCTCGAGGCAGCGTGCATCCTTCCGCGGGATAATTCTCTCCTCCCACTCGAAAATCCATCGTGTCCTCGACCTTCCTCTCTCTCCCAGCCTTCCACTTGGCTTCTCGAGACTTCGACGGGGTGGATTTACTTCATAAATAAAAAGTTCCCGAGCAACAAACAGGAAAAAAAGAAAAAAGCAGAACCGGCTCTCCCAATTACTCTACCTTTAGAACCGTCGGGGGAGCACCGATAAAGTGGTCCACTATTTGTTTGCGACAAACTGCCGCCGGTGCCGCATCAATTTCGAACATCTTCTCTTGACCTCTCGCTTTTTTTTTAAAATACAGGCCGACCCAGAACCGGAATAAACGTCATCCTTTCCGATTGCTTTTCCCCGCCTCTCTTTTTTCCATTTTTCTTTAGTCTTTCTCCTCGTTCTATTTTCTGTTCTGTCACCCTGCATTTTCTTAAACGGCCGGATTCCTCTGAAAAAATGCTTGCACGAAAGATCCTCCAGTGGTCTCCATCTGTTCTTGTTTTACAGGGACAACGAAATGACTTTCCGAACGACCTAATATAAAGTAATATTTCCCATGAAACGCAAAGACTCGTAGTAATACTTGGTGCATACTGTAAATTATCACAGCTCCGTTCTGGAAATATTTCTCGCCTCACTTGAATATGAAGCACATTGTCATTACACCACTTCTACTATTAAGAATTCAGAGGCTATTATTCGGTGACGTAACACACCTACGTGACATCATCTTATGAATGATATCGCAACGAACAATATGCATAGGACTACGTGCCAGTAATACGATACACCTTTTTTAGTAGTCCACGAAGCCAAATCATGAAACGCGCCGCAAAGGAAAGAAAATCATTTTTATATGCAAATAAAGCGATGCACAGATATTTCCAAGCAGCGTCTATACGACTTAGGTGTATACATTATTCAAACCTTCGTCTCACAATGTATATTATTTGTATAATGTCCAAGCCTACTAATAAGTGTGACAAAGTCTTGTCACTAGCGAATGTCTAAAACATTGTTTTGGTCTATGTTTCAGAAATTACTGGGTGGCTGTACAGTTCTGCCTGATATTTTCGCGTTGAAATCTGCCATGAAAACACTTCATACAGGTAATAAAGGTACACGAGATATCTCGTCCATAGCATCGTCTCTTTGACATCCTGGAAACGAGATATCTCGCGCATTGTAATGAGAGGGTTAATTCGACGAACAACTCTTCCGTTATATTGCGCCATAGCTTCCATATTGACTTTGAATTGGTAGTAGCAACATTTGTCTTCTTAATTCACCAAATAAATCCCTCACGTCAGTATATCACTGTATTCTTAAGGGTAGTCCCATCTCCAGGATTGCAAAGGTGCGGAATACGCCTTCTCATTTCTCGATAATACAAACACGGGGGTTGTCAGTAGTAAAACACGATAGATAAAAGATTGATCTAGGGCGCTATCGCCCTCAAAAGTCCTTTTTTCGTTTACGAAAACATGTAGCTATGAAAATAAAAAACAAAAGGTCGCGAATTTACTTGCCAACCTAAAATGGAATCTTCATCACAAGTCTGACATGATATTGTAAGACAAGGTGTTAAATGACCAACTCCGACCCATTCAATTTGTGAGTCTTATTTCGGCAGCGTAATTTGCATTATTCGGAAGCATAAAGCTGCGCATGTAGCTATTTTCATAAAGCTGCAACAGCTACATGCTGCCGAATAATACAAATTACGTCTCGTAAACGTAAAGAATAGGACTTTTTAGGGCGATCGCAGCCTAGATTGATCTTTTACCTAGCGTTTTCGCTACTGGAAGAACCCCATCTTTGCATTATCGAGAAATGAGAAGGCGGATCCCGCACCCTTTCAATCCTAGAAACGAGTCTACCCATTAATATAAATTATATCGTACTCAGCTTGAATTGAGTGGCGTTTAACCCTTCTTTTAAATCCACTTTTAAAGCCGATTTAAAGGACTGCATGGAGATATTGGAAACGGTACCGCTTCCGACGGGACGGAGATTTCTCCGTCCGACAATAACGTGCGACAATAACGATGATGGGAAGGAATCTGTGCCAGAGGCGGGCCCGTTTCGGCTCGGTCGAGCACGAGCCAATATTTACCAGGAGACCACGAGCCAGGAATATTCTCCCTCGGAAGGATTCTCGCGCCTGGAGAAGGATCCTTCGCCGATGGTGGGGATGGAAAGGACGAGGGGTAGAAGGCCGGCGGGTGGGCAGGATACCTTTGGTTTTCGGGACGAAGGCGTGGGAGTCGAGGAGCACCAAGGACAATAGAAGGCTCGTGAAAGGATCAGAGGAGCAGGACGAGGCTGTTGGTCCACGTGAACGTGTGCCCGGCGATTTCGTGCCCGGCGCTGATTGGTCGGCCGGCGGGTGGATCTTCGATTTACGATGCTACTGTGCGTCGAATGACACGCGACTTCCTCGCGTCGGAGCGGATTTAATTAATCGCTCGGCCGGCTTCCTTTTTACTTTCGACTCGGCCCACGCGATGGATTTCGACCGATCTCTCGCAGTCGAATTCTTCCTCTGTTCTCTTCTTTTTGCTCTTTGCTTCCCGGGGGCGAACGCGATAAGAACAATTGCATAGATAACTAGACGACAGCGGATCTTCATGGAAAATCAAAAATTTTCTACCTAAATTGCAACAAACTCGAGTGAAATAGAAATTTAATATTTTTCCTTATTATGTTTCACCCCGTTACCGTAACATTTTCTTTGCAGTTACAGTGATTAAAACGCGTCTTTATTAACGTAGAAGAAGAAAGAAAATTTATATTTTTTGTATGGCAACATTTATTTGAATGCTTAAATATTGATTACAAACGAATCAAATTTTATTTCATCTAAAATCTAAAAAGGGTCGCGTAACGTTCATATTTGTTAAACTTTGTTGGTAATCATCATCGCGAGGCTGGGTCGTTGGAATACGGCAACGGGTTAAGATATTATCATAAAAATTCATATTTAGAGACGGAGATTTAATTTTTGGTGATATCATTCTGTTTTGCATATTGTTGGATAGTAATAATGCTACATAATTACCGATAACTCGTTCAGAGTCCAAAACCCGATCCTAAAAAATAATTTTGATAGGAAAAGAAGACTGAAGAATTGAGAATAAGGTATTGGTAACAGCTGATAAACAGACAAAGGCGAAGGAGCGTCGATTTAAAATGTCATGGGTTTCGAGAAGTGTGAATCGTTCATTCAGAGAGTTAAGGGTAATGTCCAGAATACAATTGGGAAAGGTTTATTTTAAATTTATGCTCCTCTACGTCGTCTTACGTAAAGATTCTTAATTAATGAATGCTTCGAATTGTGTATTTTGAATTCGCTGCTTACGCCGCCTCTCTGTATCATAACACGGCACGGCCTTGAGCTGATAGAATGCTAGCAAATGAGAGATCGTGGCGATCGGTTGTCGGAGGAGATTGGAATTCCGTGTTGCATTATTTTCCATTGGCTCGATACTTTCCGAAATTCCAGCTGCTTCAATGATAGTTAATCATTGCACGGCCCGTATCTCCGGCATAAGCGAAAGAGGTCTCGAAATAACGTGTGATGACCTCGATATGCCAGAGCCGGCGATGCCGGTGATTCGCTGGTTGGCTCGCGGCCCGATTTCTCTTCCGATATCTTTCCGCTGCACCCTCGAAAACCACCCCCTGTTGTTCGCTGCGATTGCACGCTCGCCCGAAAACGAAGCTCCCGTAAATGCTGCCCCGTATTCCGCGCGGCATTGGCTCGCGATAATAAAGAAGTGTCTCGTTTCGAGCTCTCCGAGTCATTCATGTCCTGTGCCTATTGAACGTTCCTCCCCCCGCCCCCCCTCTCTCTCTCTCTCTCTCTATCGTTACGCTCTCATTTTATTTTGTGCAAGATACCGGAGCTCCGCCGCTGAGAGATCACACTAATTTCTCAGGGAAGTTGATGCTTTGTCGGAAATCAGTGCGCACTGTTTTCCAGCTGAAGAATTAATTCAACAAAGTGACACGCTCAGAATTTTCTCTAGAAGTTACAGAATCATTCTCGTTCAGATTTGCTATCACTCTTGACGTAGTATGATTAGGACACGTAGTGACACGTTCAGAATTTTCAATAAATATGGTGGAAGTATTTTGTGATACAGTAAGTATGTGGGTTTTAATGATTTCCTACAGACACCAGGGTAAAGGTAGATGTAGTGTTAGAGTAAATCATTTTTTAAATGTTGAGAAATGGAAGTGAGATATTGATATAGTGAAAGGATAAATAAAATAAATAAATAAGAAAGTAAAAAAAGAATGTTTCCGCCCGGGATCGAACCGGGGACCTTCCGCGTGTTAGGCGGATGTGATAACCACTACACCACGGAAACACTGTGTTAAACAATGTTCTTAATTTTGTATTTGTTGGACAATTAATACGTGATTGTACTACATATTAAATTAAAAAATTAAATTATGCATTGCAACACAATAGGACAGTATTAAATATTCTAATGTTTTATTTTTGTTCTGTACATGTTGAATCAACTACATTACATATCTATAATTCTAAACTTGAATTAATTTTATACGTTATATATAATGTTATAAACGAACATATATGTTCGATTTGTTTATTTACGGACAAGGGGAAAATTAGGTTCATACACGAATCATATCTAACGTAACGTATTCGACATAATGAAATGATGAGTGCATCAATGTAATCAACAGACCATGTTCCCTTTTTCACAAACAATCTCAATCATCATTATATCCAAATACACAGTCATATTAACGTCGTTCATTAACTCAAACTTCTCGTGCTCGCGTATTTGCTGCGTTAATTAATATCTGCGTCGGAATAACAGTGGCGGCTCGAGTCAAGTGGAGGCCACAAGCGATAATAATTTTGGGCCCCTCAAACTCAAGTTAGAAATATAAGTTGCAAGAAAACTCTCATAAACTTATTAACAAAAAAGAAAAGTAATGAAAAATTTCGTACCGCGCGCGCGCGTGTTACACATTAAATAAATTTATTTAAAAATTCATAAATTTATTTAAAATTCGTGACCCTATGGTATCCGGGGCCCCACGCGGCCATTTTCTACAAAACTGTTTACACAGAACTTTTATATAACTCCAACATGAATAAATTTTTATTCAATAAAATAATTATGTACTTCAATGCAAAATATATATATTTTCTATCGTAGACGGCACCTTTGTTTATGCTTGAAACACTGAATTTAAAAAGTCACGAGGAATGGAAATATTCTAGATCGGAAGAAATGTTTAATTTTCAAGTAAAAATATCTCCGAGCGCAAAGGGTTTAAAGGGAGTAAAGCTGCGGGAAAAAATGTATGAAATTGCTGTAACGATGTGAAATTTTTTACGAAGACGAAAGCAAAAGTTCGATAAGGGGAAAAAAATTAATGTTTCCGCCCGGGATCGAACCGGGGACCTTCCGCGTGTTAGGCGGATGTGATAACCACTACACCACGGAAACACTGTGGTTGCCGATCATTGTGACCGGTTCGGATTCCGCGACCGCGCCCGCCTTTCTCATGAATAAATTCAATATTATTCAGAGAAACAATTTATATAACTAGAGCGAGCAACTGAACATTAGTTTCCATTTAATTGAAGTTCATATTACAGGTAGTTTATACTGGTTCTCAGCTTCGCAAATGTTCAAACCCATACCACACACGCGTACATGAAATTAAAAAAATTTATTCAGAGAAAATAATTAAATCTGATATTTTTCAATTGAAAAGATTCATTCGAATACGCGGAGGTTTAAATATATTCTGAGGCAGGTGATTTGAAAATTTGATAGGAAGTGTATGGTTACCATTTATATAACAAAAATGGAAAGCTGGATTTTAAAACAATAAATAAGTTCAAAAAATTTAAAGATGTCGATGTACATCGATGGAATCACTCGAACATGTCCTAGTTATTTCCAATAAAAAATAATTGTGTGTAGTTTAATTCGTTTAAATTTCTCCCGCAGATATTATAAACAGGCTTTACATGAACAAGTTAGCTTACACGGAAATAGATGGTCTATATATAAAAATATAGCAACAAGGAGGCCAAGAACGGCTCAGGAATCACAAGCAAAGAGGAGAAACCCTCCAACACCACCCCTTAATCTATGCGCTCGCACGTGACTAACAGCCTATACATTTATCAAATATTTACAAAATTAAATCAGCCAATATGTTGCAACTTTATACAAGAAACAATAGTATTCAGAATTACGTTATGTATCTTCTATTTACTAGAAACCTACTTCTAGATTATGCGAACAGCACGTAAATTGATTACAATTACTCGTAGCAATTATTCTGGGACAAACAAATACGAGGAACCAAATGAAATTAATTTCATGAAGCAGGAATTTTCACTACAGTCTTTATCGTTGCCTTTCGCGTTATAAACTATTCTTATTCACTATTGTATCTTAACACTATTTCGATATATATATACTGCTTTTATAGTCACTATAATAGTTCACTATACTTATTCAATATTGTTTCTTAACACTACACTATATATTGTTTCTATAGTCACTATAGTTTCAGTTTTTCACTAACAAGTTCTACACACAGTTAATAGAAAACGTTCACTGGGCCCATAACCTGTTGGGAATTGGTATCTCAATGACTGAAAACGCTGGACAATTCTTTACTAAACTGTTTTATTAAACAGCGCGGAAGGCCGATCTTAACAGTTCGGCTAACGGACTCGAAGTGAAGAAAAAGAATGTAGCAAGGGCGAAAGAGAAAATCTGTCGCCCACTTGAAATAAGGAAAAGCCCAAGGCTGCGTCGTTTATTGCCCTGGCCCTTGGGTACGACAAATACCAGGCCTATAGGTCCGATGACATCTGGTCAGTTATTCTACACGAGAAACTGCAGTGTTTCTCATGAACAACGAAATTCATTTTTGCTCATTGGCAGTTGCATTATTATTGCTAGTAATCCAACAAATACTGTTATATTATTTTCAACCTATTAACCCTTAGCACCCAACCACTAAAAACTGCTGTACCGTCATTCATAATATCGTTTACATTATCAAATAAGTTGGCATCTTACCAATTACTACACATTTAAGTATTACACGAGGTATTGCATTAACTCATCGTAGAAGAAATGTTTCATTTCGAGTTAATCTTTACACGTCCCACAAAAACAGTTGCACGGCAGGGCTATTTTTGATTACATCATAGTCGTGCAACATCTACAAAATGGATGGTTAATCCATTATACAGGGTTTGCATAATTACGTTTACGAATGCTATCGAACATCTAATATATGTACATATAAAATAAAATCGTATCCATTTTATCACACGAATTGCTGTTTAAAGTAGTGAATTTGCATAACAATATCGATACGAAAGAATTCATTCGAATTGAATCAGCTAAACGAAGAGAATAATTCGTTTGCAATGCACGTTCAGCAGCGCTGAACCATAATAATGATCGAAGAGAGAGAGAGAGAGAGAGAGAATTTATTCTGTACAACAAAATAGATATTTAATATCGAACGTGCGCCTGACGAGCACCGGTTTTTCTCTTCAATAATTCATGCATTCTAGGCGATGCAACATTACTGCGCAGCAGCATGTAATGAAACGAAAATACCAATGACGGTTCCATCAATTTCTTGCACGGTTCTCGAACTAACAATATCTTCCAGCGATAAAATCTATTAACTGTCCGGTAGACGGGTGAGAAGTATTTACAGTGACTCCCACAAATATTCGGACACTTAAGAAGCCGATAACTTTCTTATAATTGGACTATACGATTCGAATTTTTTGGGGAAGCTAGAGCAATTAGTTTACTACAGGATATGAAAAGAAATTTTTTTGAAAATTGCAATTGGTCGGAATTGTATACAAAGTACTAAAAGTTGCGTTTTACAACTATTTAATGTGGGCCTATATTAAAAATTTTAAAAATACGTTTTGTAGATCTGCTTGAATTATATGCACCGTGAAAGTTTCATCGAAATCGGTTGATGCGGAAAAAAGCGACAGGAATTGAAAGATGTAAGAATCTGCAGTTATAGTCCGGAAATCGTGAAAATCTGCAATTCTCACCATCTTTAAACGTTTCTACGACGAAATTTTCAGAATATGTTTAGATCACAAAGATCTACAAAACGTATTTTTTAAATTTTCAACATATGCCCACATAAAAAAGTTGTAAAATGCAACTTTTAATATTTTTTTTCTACACTTCCGAACAATTGCAATTTTTGGGAAAATTTTTTTTCACATCCTGTAGTAAACCAATTGCTCTAGCTTCCCAAAAAAGTTCGAATCGTATAGTACAATATTAAAAAAGTTGTCGCCTTTTTAAGAGTGTCCGAATATTTGTGGGAGTCACTGTATTTCTCGTTTACTACAAATTTTCAAAATAACTCGTACAGTCGTAAAGGATTGAACCAGTAGCAGAGCTGAAGGTAAATCCTAATGAATTTGGAATTACGAAAGAATCTTTGCAACAGTTTCTACTAAACCCATGCATGTGTCTAAATAGGTAAAAATCGCGGGTTTTTTGAAGCAGCAACGTCTAAGGGTCGTACAAGGAATAAATAAACAATTTTTAGCAGGATAATGGAACCGTCCGTTTCTAGAAAATCCATCAAAGCTCATATTCTCTCTCTCTCTCTCGCTACAAAGGCAGATGAGTTCCCGGTGATTTCTCCTTTGAGGGGACGAGGAACAGGTTCGATAATCGAGAAAAAGTTCGGAGAAGCGTACGAGGCAGCGGCATTTATGAGGGAAACGTCGACGATCCGGTAGAAAGGAAACACTGTCTCCTCTCTGGATGCGTTACACTACGAATCCAGAGAACGTAATGCATGGGCAGAACCGAAGTGTGCACCGGTCTCTCGCTTATCGATTTCCTCGTCGCGTCGCGACGCGGAACGTTCCCTCCTTATCAAAGAGTTACGCGCTCTTCGGGGCTCGATCACGCCTCCGATCGTTTCGACGCGGCAGTCAAGCCACCCCGTAAATATCGGAGCCCGCGATCTTAATAAACCAGGCAAATGGCCCTGTTTTTATCAATCCGTGGACGACGATTTGTGGACGACGATAGAACGCAAGGCGCGCCAGCCCTGGGCACGATAAAACATGAATTTACGGAGTCCGATCACACTGTTTCCGTTTTTGCGCCGCGAGACCGAGAACGCGATAAAGAAACGGGGAGGACCTGCGTTTGTATGCTGTCCAACAAGATCTCGAAACGTTCCTTCGATTGATTTAATCGATGTGGATCAGGGAACGCGGTTAAATGAGTACATAGTTACTTTATTCGTACAAAATTGACAGCTTTGGGAAAACCAGGCTCTTATTTGTCAGTTACTTCCGCAGTAGATCAAAAATAAATAAATGTAATTGTATCCGCACAAGGGTGACTGTGATGATCAGAGAATTAATTTGAAAAGCTGTGCGAAAGCCAAGCTACGGCGAATATTTTGTACTTTTTCATGAAATATTCGCGTGTGCGAGAGGGTTAATGAAGACAGGAAGGAGACGCATGTATCTGGGAGAGAACGAAGAAGAGAGTTCCGTGGAAGGATCAAAAAAGCGTCGAAGGAGGCGAGAAACGGCGCAGGGGCGCGATCGATATCTCGACGTCGTGGCCCACGCGTGAAATCAATGCCTGTTGGCGCCGGTGAGGGCCGGTCACCATATTGCGGCCGGTCGACGAGCCGAGAAGCTCGGGTAATAAAAGTGCTGGTAGGCGCGGCTGTTCGAACCGGTAGTCGCTCGTACCGGATAAGATTAGCCTCTCTCTCTCTCTCTCCCAACAGGCTCGTTCGTCGGTTTCCTGTCGGCTCGAACGAGAACGTCCTGGTAGCAGGACCTCGGACTAGGGCGCCAGGACCACGAAAAACCAACCCCCACGTTCAACTCCAGAAAATAAATTCGATCCTTCTGCTAAATAAAGATTTTCCGCGTCGATCGCGAACAAAAAAAAAGCTGCATAGCGATTTATTTATTCTCCTCATCGTTGTAATAAGTTACATGTAACCCCGAATTCTTCTGATATATTTTCAAAGAAGTTTATAACGAAGTTTAGAAAGAAAAGAAGAGAGAGAATTTATTTCTCATCTGCGATACTAATCTTTCTATTTTTTTCCACCTCTTATTCTTCTTACATATAAATCGTAATTACACTGTACTTTGTAATCGTATTTCAATTGCAAAAACGAATTACATTGTAATTTAATTGGAGATAAGAGACGAGAATTACAAATCACTAGACTGCGGATCTTTATGCATTAATGGCAAAAATGGGTAAGCACAATTGAAAGCAGCGGATATATTAAAAAGATTTAAGGACATCAGCGTATTGGTTTCAGCCGAATCAGACAATTAAAAGAAGAAAGAAATTTTTATTTCGCTCCTGTGTCTTACAATTAATGTAGACATTTTTTATTTTGCACGAAGATCCGCGGTCTACAAATCACATTGCAATTTAATTGGATGGAGCGACTGAATCTTGAATTACGAAGTAATTGAATACAGTGTCATTGAATTACATTGTAATTACAATTCATGAAATAGTTCAATTGTAATTCAGCCCACCGAAGCGGGACTTCACCCGCTGAAGTGCCGCGACAACAACGAAAAATCGTTAATGATGAGGTGAAAATGAACGAGACAGGAATTGCACTTTGGATCTCGTGATACCGGATATAGTTGCACGCTCGCATGCCGGTGCGCGAACGTCAGCCAGCCGTAGACCGATTTCCTTGGCCGGTCGCCAGAGGATAATGTATTCCTTCTTTTGATGTCGACGGAGTCCTGGCCTCGTCCCACTGTGCACCCTGCACAGGGACCAGCGAAAATTCCCGAGCGTGTATCAAGAAAATCATTCTTCCGTCGTGGCGGCCCATCAGAGCAAACAGGATTATGCGCCGGATACAAATGATCATTCCGACGTTTCGTTCTCTCCCACTTTGATCCGTAGAACAATTTTATCAAGTATATCAGTGATCGATAAGATGAATGTTCGAGATCACTCGTTCGCACAGAGGAAGAAAAATTCACGAGAAAAGCATGTTAACCCTCAGGGAATATTGATTGATTGAATGTGCAAAGTTTGTTTATCAATATTCTTAACCGTAATTTCACAGAATATCGACGAAAGACGCCGACAGTGATTGTTTTGTGAATAACCGATAAATTGACGAGAAAATTAGGTTCTTAAAATTGAGTATACCTTTCCTAAACACCGCCCTTCGGAACTGATAAAAATGAAATATAGTGCAGGAAAGTGAAACGATCGAAAGATTTCATGTTTTATTCATTCGTGCGAGTCACACGGTGTCTGCACGCATCCGTAGTGGCAAGAATGGGCCCGGTTTATGCCTACTCGGATCATTGTATTTACTTATTTGTTGTTCCAGATATTTCTGGTTGGTATCGTGGCGAACATTCCGGCATTTTATCGACACGAAATGAAACGTTTGAATAGCGAATCGGAAAGTATCGAGTGGCGAAGCTTCGCTCGGCCGCTTTCCACGGCCGCCATGTTGACGGAATGCAGCCGAGATTCCTGCATAAATTTCTGGGCACTCTTCATCTCGTCGACTCGTTTTCTACATCTGGTTTCGACGTGTCACAATGGAGCGATCGAAATTAACGCCTCGTCGATGATCGTTGGCGATCTTTCAGCATCGAGTGATCGGCAGAAAAGATCGTCGAATGTTAACGAAATTACCTCCTGTGTGACTACTAAAGATTCACTTTAGTCCATTTTCATTTATGAAAAAGAATGAGTAGGCGTCATTTAAAACATTAAATGCACTAGGCGAATTTAAAAATACTTTTATATCATTTCCCAACCGATTGAACATATATTAAGAGAAGAAAGTAAATTTCCATGTCACTCCGTCAACTGTTGACGATTAAATTATCCATACTGTAACGTGTTCTGTCCTCAGAATTCGTGGATTCGATAACGGTCGATGAATTAAAAGAACAAAAAGAGTTATTAATAAAGCGCGTTTATAACTCACGGTTAATTAGTTAATTAAAATCAGCTAGTCCAAGGATGTTGGAAACGGAGGTGGTATTCTTGGTTTCGGAAGTCGTTGAACCAGTTGTGAACCGACAGGAAAAGAGTAGAACATCGTACATGGAGGTTTGTAATTGAAAAGGAAGTTAAGAATCGACGTTATCGACTGTCATTGCACTATTGGATATTAAATACTGCCAATCAATTGATTAAAACGAATTCGCGCCGTTGCTATTTGCAGAACGATACTTCCTCGGTCTACGGGAAGTGGCGAAAACGGAATCAGACAAAGCTAGCATAGTTCCAAAAGTCGTTTTCATTGAGAAGAGAATCTCTGCGATTATCTTTGTTGTACAGGCTCTATCGAACATTGTTAAGCTCGATCGATTACAGAGACTCGGAGATGATCGGTATCTTCGTTACGGTCTGTTATCGATTCAATTAATGCATTCATTTTCGATATTGTTATCGTCCGCGTGCGTGTAGCTGATCCGAGATATGCGAAGTTGAAGTATTATCTTTATGAATGTCCCGTTTGATTGTACCGAGCTTCGATTCTGCCTAATGTACTGAATGTCTTTTGTGCCATTTGTATTTATTAAAAGCGTATATTGTTGTGCCAATAATGTTGAAAGTGGTCTAGTCAATATTTAAAAAAAATGAGTTCATAAGAAGTATAGACACCATTATGCGTCATATGTGCCCATAATTATGAAAGTGGCATTTATATCTCGTGTTATTTAGCCACCGTGTGTTAAATTTGCATTTATTTGCAGACAGGTGGCCCTCATGCTGTTATAATACACTTACACTTTTAATGTTGTAAAAGAGCCTCTTTACCGTACTTAAACGCGTAAAATATAAACAATTTATTAGTTCTCCGAATACAACAAACGTGCGACTGCACGCTCAGGACGTACCTGGATTTAATTGAAAATTAGTCATAAGATGTTTTCGGGGTCTCCGATTACGATTCTGAACTTGGAATTTCGGAAAACAGAATGGCCGATCCAATATGGCGGACGGGTATTGAAAAAATGGTTCGATTTCTACAAAAAACGGTAATAAAATGCTAATAAGATTGTTAGTGCACCCATTTCCATTGTTCAGTCTTTAAAATTTATGCAAGAGAAGGTATTTACAATTGTATATTATAAACTCCCGTTCTTTCATAAATGGGCTCTTGTCAATTCATGGATTCAGGACAGACTTTGATGCCTGGGTCGGGGAACACGAGTTAACAGAATCTTGCAATGAAACTCGTCCTCTTAGGTCAAAATTCGCGGGCGCGCCTCGCCGCTTCGTTCAATTAATAAATTCCGACCGACCTGTCGAATCATTTGCATAACAATGTCAGCCCGAAGTTCGCGAAGTAAAGATCAACGGGGATGGAGGACGAGGAGATGAAGAAAGGAGAGGCTTGGAGGTATGCGTGGACGTCGTATCTCGAATCGCCGATATTTTTCACGGCGCGGCTTCGACTTTCGAGCAAGCGCCGTGCGCCGCCGGAAACCGGTTTTTTTCTGTGCTGCGGAGGACTGCGGAGGACGCGGTTAGCCGCGCGGTTATGCTCGCGGAGAGGATAACCGCTGAAAATTCTCGATGCAATGGCGAGCGCGAATCGCGTGACGGATACGCCCGCGCGGGACCCCGTCCGTCTCTCGGGCAAGGACATCGCGTAATCGCTATTACGCAAGCGATTATGTTGGCCACGGGTGGGGCCCACGTGCAACCTCGACGTCGCCATCTCCCCTTCCGCCCCCGCTTTGTTTTACTTCACTTTTCACTGGCTGCGTATTCGCCCTTCGGATTTTTTGGTAAATTGTACATTGAAAATTAATAAACAAGAAAATTACTAGCGTCACAGCGCGATAATAAATCCCAAAGGTAATTTCAATTAAGGTTGCAAATGCCCGTCGTTTCAAAATACCAACTTTGAACTTGCGTATCTCCAACAGAAGTACGTTTTAAATATTGGTTGTAACAAAAGAAACGTGTGCTCTGGCACTTTACAAATAAAGTACTACCACACAGATTTTGAAACTATGGAAAAAAAAATGAACAGAAAATGTTCTCGGCGCAACGGTTCGATCTTGTATTTAAGGAAAAGCAAATTGTGCAAGTTTAAATTAAACTTTCGACGTTTCAATCCGTATGTGGCTCATTCTCAAGAAAGAAGAAGAGAACTGCGTCGGAAACAATTTTTTTAATATAACATGGAACCGGATTGTATAACTGTATCAATATTCTGTACTATATTACTTACATGCTTTATGGAAATTCTTAAAAATGAAATTGAAATCTAAAGACACGTGTATAGTTATCATGTGGTCACACAAGCTACTGAAGCAGAGACGTAAAGCCAATAGAGACAGAACCAATCAGAATCAATAGCTCGAAACCCAAACCAATCATACGATCGAGAATAGTTAAAATATTTACGGAAAAAAATGTTTTACTTTTGGCGACGACTTCGGTCGAACTCACCGCTGTGCGGCAGTGGTAGGTTAAACGAAGATACCGAGGGCGCGAGAGAGAAAGCTTTCGCAACGGTGATCTCGCAACCGATTCGAAAAAAATGTCCTAAAGACCGTGCAGATCGAGTGGTTGATCGGTGTCCGGAAGGAATGAGAATGAAGCCGAGGTGACCGAAGGCTGTGTCCGAAAAGGAAAAAAATGGAGGAGCCGGTCGTAATTGAACCGGCGAGACCCCGAGTCCCGTGTACGTTGGTACACACGCATTAAATTCGATCGAAGCGAGTCGGTAAGCATCGGTTTTACCTTTTCAGGCCAACGAGCGTCGGCCACAGTGGTTCGAGCGCTCGTAAAACCTTGACGAGGAGCGAGCCGAGCCACGTGAGCCATTATTTCGCTCGGCGAACGGAGCGGAGCCGCGCGGCGCGGCGTCCGCCGCACCATTGCTCGCCAAATCGTCGATGCGTCCCGTTTCCATTGGCACCGACAACACACGACGCGTGGCCGTGGGTCACCCGGTAGATTCCCGTTCTCATGTCGATACTGTTATCGGCTACTAAAAGATAATCAGCCACTCGACGCATCGACTCGAGTGGGCGTGCGACCGGCTGCATCGTCGCGGAATTTATTCAGCTGTCCCCAATTGCGGCGGAATTCAACGTCCACCGACCTTAACTGTGGCCGGCATTCTTCGTGTCGTCGATACGGAATCGTTAACGCACACTCGCCACTTGCACACACGATCCCTACCGACTTTCCGAAATTTTCTAAACAATCGCTGTCGTCCGTCGTACGTCTGGTCTGCGACTCTCCCTGACTGCAAACTGGAGGAACGTTTCAGGAACACTCTGTCGTATAACTGCAACGTTTGCTTGTGTGAAACGTACTTAAATGTAATTAAACTATGGATAATTTGAATATGCAATTCAATTCGTTTAACCGCGTTGCCGGTGATTACGTCTTTATCCCGAAAAACGTCGTAGAAGAGAAAAGAAAATTTATATCTTTCGAATATTCGACCTAGAATATTCCCATTCTCTATGATTTTTTAAATTGTATGAATATGAAAGTGTTAAAATACCTCGTACAATACCTAAATGTTTAGTAATCGATTAGACGCCGACATATTTAATAACGTAAACAGTATTTTGAACAATGGTACAGCAATTTTGAATGACGCCTCAGAGCCACTAGTAAAAATTGCTCATCAATTGTGTCCCATCAATTACTAAATATTTAAGTATTGTATGCGGTATTGTATCAATTTCATATTCATACAAAGAATTTATTCCGGATCAGAGGAAGTGTTTAATTTTCCAGTTAAAATAGCTCCGAGTGCCAAGGGTTATAAGGCTTAAATATTGATGACAAACGACTCGAATTTTATTTCATTTAGAAGGAAAGGCGTAGCATCCATATTCGTTAGACTTTGTTTGAAATCTTCGTCAAGAGTATAACTCGTTGAAATACGGCAAGAGGTTAATTTTTTATTTTTTTCGGTTTGCACAAATTCTCTCGGATCGTCGAGAATCTATTCGATCCTAAATCATGAGTACACCCTCGAGATTATTTGTGGATTCCTGCTCGGCCGGAAACCCGAATCTGATACTTAATAAGAGTGGCTTTCGTTTATTCAAGATGAATCGGTCTTTTCAGCGGCCCTTTACCAGCTTCCCTGTTTAGCGGCTGTTTATTTGTCGCCATCGAGGGTTTCGCGAGAGGGCCGACGCGATTTATGACGGCACTTCGAAAGAGATTCTCGTTCGGCCCCTGTAATGGCCTCCGCGCCGCGATATTTCTTCGACGGAAACTAGGGGCCCCGTTGTAAAACGCTCCTCGGGACAAGTTACACCATGCTTTGATCTCGTTCTAATTACAACTCCGTTATTACCGCGCCAAATTAATTTTTGGCTAATCCATAAATAGACTCAGGATCGTACCGCTCTTGTTAATACACCTATTTCCATTGTTCGGTCGAATTTAAAATTTATGTAAGGAGATATTTACAATGGAGTATTATAAACTACCGTTCCTTTATAAATCGACCCTTGTTAACTCATAGATTCAGGACAGACTGCTTTGATCCCACGATCGGGGAACACGGGTTAACACGATCTGGTAATAGAACTTATTTTCTAAACAATATCCCGTAAAACAGTATCTCGAAAAAAATTTTTCTGGAACATGTCGCTGAAGATGCTTTCGTCAACCATCCCCTAACGAACGACCCGAAATGTAGGGAGAAAATACAGGAAATTAGTGTTCGCTTACCAGTTGCTTCTCCCTTCGATTCATCCGAATATCTTGCATAGTAATCGTGTCAAACGCTTCCGAAACTTGCGACATTTTCGGTAACAAGATATATTGTGACATAAATATTGAAAACGGCGGGAGTGTCGAACAGCAAACAACACTGATCTTCGTCGTGAGAAAAGCGTTGTCTTAAAACCCGTCGCCGGATGATTCGCAGCCTCGTGAGTGACATGTGTCACAAGGTGTGTCGAACCCTTATTTAGAGCCGCGTCAAAAGTTAGGCCACTCGCATCCGCACATCCAGAAAGCGAGCGGCAGCCCCTCTTGGCTTCATTGTAGTCCTCTAATACGTGGCGTGCACGATCGAAAAAACTTTTCTTCTCTTCTCTCTTCTTTTTTATTTTTTCGGCTTCGTCTCTCCTCCGTCTCGTTTCCTCCTTTCTTTTTCTTCCGTCGCCTTTGTTCCTTCGGCGATGTGTGTACGAAAGCGGGAGCAGGGAGAGAGAAAGGGAGAGGAGAAAGAGAGAGAGAGAAAGGATACCGAGACACAATGCGACGTAATTGGAAGTCACCGGATGCTGAGAATTGGCCGTTTCCCATGATTCGTGAATTTATTGGGTAAACGTTATCGAGCGACGACCCAGTTGTCGCTCGGCTCGCGAAAAACTGGCTACCCGGTTTTCTTCCGCCGATGAACTTTGACCTGGAAAAAGACCATTCACTTTTTGCAAGATAGTCACCGATGCCCGTGATACGCCGGATAGTTTGTTAAGAGGCAACGGTCGAATGGTGACGACCGATAGTTGCGGACAGTCTGGATTTCTGTTAACGTCTTGTCAATCTGACTCAGTTTTCCCACACAAAATAAGTTATATTGTTCTGTTATTTATAGGTAAATTTGTCCGAAACATCGTGACTTTTATTCTTTTAATGCGAAACACACAACCGAGTCACCTAAGACGTAAATGTTCACCTATCAATCTGAACAAAAAAACATCGAAAAATAACTGTTTACCTTGGTATTTTATCGATTTTTTGTCACTGCGTCAATTTGACACCGAGGAACAGATTCAGTTCGTGAAATCAGGGACGGAGGGTTAAGGAAACTGCAGCTGTGTATTATCGTTGTTCCAAATGCATTTGAAAACGGATAGTTTGTTAAGAGGCAACTGTGTATAATGATGGCCAACAATAGATACGGACAGTCTGCATTTCTGTTAGGGG
The DNA here is from genome assembly GCA_028455605.1 of Lasioglossum malachurum. NCBI lineage: Eukaryota > Metazoa > Arthropoda > Insecta > Hymenoptera > Halictidae > Lasioglossum > Lasioglossum malachurum. The sequence continues at coordinate 9,821,867 of CM052319.1, read as the reverse complement.
AACTGCAACTGTGTCGTTCTTCAAAATGCATTGAAAAATTCATTCTTATAATATTTATTAAATGTAGTGCGTGCCTAACTTCTTCACTGCTTCTTAAACGATGCAAGCAACAATTGGTCTGGGGTCTCTCATGACTAGACAACAATGCTTGGGGTAGGCGTGGCTTGGCTGCTCACGATTTCGACGAAGCCAGGACAGTGCTCCAGAGGACAATTCGTGCTTACTCCTTCTCTAAGTTTAGCAAGTCCGCAGTCAACATTGACAAAAGACTATATCCACGGTGCACGCAAAGACCGAAAAGTCTATAATATCTTGAAAAGGTGGGATTTTGCGAGTTTCTCATCGACAAGGACAACAAACTATTATACTTTGCTCTCCTGCAGAGGCAGGTAGATTCTCCTCAAGACTTCCTCGTCTCTGATGGAAGACTTTCACAAGTCATCGCCAAAGTTCATCGCTAGACTGCGGATCTTTATGCATTTACAGCAAAATTGAGTAGATGAAATATGATTCGTCCTCTATTAAAATCATTAGAAACAACATTCAATTTAGTTTCTATTTCTCACGATCGATGCAGAGAGAGAGAGAGAGACAATTTTTATTTAGCATAAAGACCCGCAGTCTATTCGTCACGAAAGTCAACAGAAGATGCTCCACTTCTCTTTTCTTCTACAGAGTGTGCCGAGTGGGCGTGACTTCATTGCTCCCAATCTGAACCGAGTCAGTGCCCCCTAGAGCATCTGCCGTTCGATCTCGCTCTACAGCGAGTCCCGACGATTGCTCTTGCGTGGATCCGTGGCATAATCGTCGAGCCATCCCCCACCATGGCGGAGCTACGTCGACGTTAATGAACCGATCGGATGAACGCGAACGACGCAGGCCGTTTCGCGCGCCCTTCGTGTGCGGCGCGGTGTCCGCCGGTCAAGCCTCTCCTTTTCTCGTTGCTTCCCGTTCCTTCTCGCTCCTTCTCGCTCCTCCTCGTCCTGGGTCGTCCTTTCCCCTCTCTCGTCCCGTTCCTGTTCCTCCTTTTTTCTTCCCCGTCCGTCCCCGTGTGCTCCGTCTCCACTCTTTCGCCTCGCGGGCCGAGATTTATTAACGCGCGGCGCGCCTCGCGGGGCTACACGCGCGTTGCGAATTACGGACATATCCCGCGCGCGAGAAACCATCAGGCCGCTGTTTTGCACACAATGCGACTTATGAAAAATATCTGTGTTAAATAACCGCGTTTTCGACGCGGCAGTCGCATTGTTCCGCCGGCACCGCTGTTAAATCACCGGCTGCACGATTTTCCGCGATCCTCCGGCTGGATCCATCGGGCCATCATTTTTACTACTGTCCCTCACCGCTCGTTCTCGTCGCCCTCGTCCTTATTATTCTACTATCCGGACTGTTTGTATTTCATTCGCGAACGTACGCGCCGGTTCTCTTCGCGTGAAAGTAGGCGAGCTACGAACTTCGCGTTTTCTACGGCTCGCTTTTACAGCTGTTGTATCCGGGCTCTTCTGGGTTTTCTCTTTCCTCCATTTTTGTCTAATATTTATGGTAATGCCAGCAGACTTTCCTCATTCCTTTTGAATCTCCTGTTCCTACGCCAGGCTCTCTAATGATTCCGCTGGTTTCAGAACGGAAATGTTTGTCGGACTCTTTCCGCCGTTCTTCAAGATCTTTCAGAGGATTCTAGTTACTCATGAAAGTCTCTAGGGACTCCTGGAGTTTCTCCGGAGACACCGAAGACAAAGAGTAGGGATAACAAGAGGCGACACTCCGAGCGGTACCTTTGATGTCGGTCGCGAGACTGTCCCTTTAAATTGGTTGTATAGGCGCGCGGGAAATTGAAATCAACTGCATTTAATATACCTACGATTAGTTCGCGGCAACGTGGAATAATTACGAGTCTCTATTTACTTTAATTCAGACTGTAATATTTATTAACATTGGACTGAAAATTTAAAAAAGAAAAAGTATAATAAAATGCAATAAAATGAAATACAAGTTCCTTTAAAGTCACAGAATGTAGCACTTCACTGCAACGTCCGTTCTTTTCCGGACTGTGATCACGAGACTGCGGATCTTCATGCAAAATAAAAATGTTTTGCATTGATTGTGGGAAGCAGGAGTAACATAAAAATTGATTTCATTCCTTAATAACTTTGCTACATTAAAAGCAATATTACATTCCCGAATTTTTAAAATCTCTCACTGTTTTATGTTTCACCCAACCAATTTCTTCATAAATGTTTAATCTTTATGCGATTATAGCTTTTGAAAATTTCCAGAAAATCCTAGGATATCAAATACGACAGAATTTAGTACGATTTTAGTTTATGTCAGATCGAAGAAGGTTCAAGTTCCCTGAAATTCGACTACAAAAATTGCAAATTACATAAACGTGCCTAGCGATCACAGTCTCCCGCCTGCAATGCTCCTGAAACGCTCCAAAAAGTAGCTAACTATAGCATAATGTACCGCAGGGATCCCGGAAGCTTTAGCCCCGTGTAAACCCATTTCCGAGCCGATCGTACGGTAGAAAGGTACTAATCGCGTCTTATCGTGCTCCTCGATAACCAATCGGCCTCGGAGGAGGTCTGTGCTCCTCGTTCTTAAATAGACAATCAGCTTTCCAGCTCCCCCCTCCTCATCACCCCATGTTCTCCCCATCGAAACGTCCCCCTCGGCGCGGCCGGGATATTGTCGCGCAATTACAAATTCCCACAGTGAACGGGCCAGGATTCTTCCCCTCTGTCGTTCTCTCGATCCTCTTCCGATACTCCAGGACCAGTGTCAATCTCTCTTATCCCTAGGTGGCTGGTTCTTTTCACTAAGAACACTGCCGGGGCGAAAGATGAAGAGCGCTCGATCGAAAAATCAACGCTGCCACTGTGTCGGAATATTTGGGCACTCGGTCCTTTCACCAGAGACATTTAATCGACTATGAAAATTGGGGTTGCTGTCGGGCTGCACAGTTCGGATTAAATGGCAAAATTCGGCACTTCTCTAAATTGAGTACTAATGTACATGTAGATAATTATTCACGGAAAATGAAATTTAACAATACAACTAATAAATGTAAACAGAAATTAACAAATTTTCTCCAGAATAAAAGAAGTTGATAAAATTAAGTGGACCAGTCAGTTGCAAACAAGACTATAATAAGAAATATATCGAAATGTGTAAGAATCACAGAAGTTTTATATGCAAGTAATACATCAAACCATCGTTGAAAACTTATACAAGAAATAAATCTACTTTATTTAATGTAAAATGAATTATATAGAATTATTATTGTGCAACACTGCTCTACAATGGATGTAATATTATTCTCTTAATATTTATCAGGTTGAAGATAATATAACACACAGTATTTTAAAATTCTTCTAATGTTTTCACTGTTTTAAATTACACCTACTCACCTTCGCCATAAATCCATGAAATCCGCTGTCTAAACATTATACATGCACACAAACTGATCCTGTAAAATGTTCTTCTTTCAAATGTGACATCATACGTGAAACATAATCTGTTAATTGAAACAGAACTGGGTGATTATAGGGAACACAGCATCTTGATTTATTTTCCGTTCGACAATTTTATTAGTCGCCATCGCCAATTCTTCTTACACTACTCGTGTGAAAACGGGCTGCAACAGCGACAGCTTCCATAAGTGCGTTAGCTGCAACATCGAAAGGTAGAAAATAACACGACAAATAATGGTGCAACGCACTGTTATCCGCCGCTAGAAGTTTTCTCCGTACAGGAAACGGTCAATTAGCCAAGCTTAGAATCTAGTACGCGAAATTCGCTGAAAAAATAATTAGAGCTCCGGGCGTCTCAGGAAGCGTGCTCTATAAAAGAACAGAATCGCTTATGAATGATAACTCGCGCGATTGTTTAACACTCGAAGACCGGCGGGACGCTCGTAAAAGTTTAAGGGGTTGCTTTTTCCCATTTAGAGCCTAATGGGATCGTTAATACGGTAAACAGGTTTGAATCCAGTTTCTTTGGATCAGTCCATAAAACTGAATATTCGCGGAAACATCTGGCGGTCTACTTATCAGTAACGATGGGTTTATCTCGTTAGCGGCGATGCCTGCTCCGTTTCCAGATGCACTCGTTACTAGACCAATTGTCTCTCTCCTCGCGAGACGAGACAAATGAACGGCTGCCGTGCAATTCCTTCGGAGCGTGCAAACGCGCGGCCGGGTGTGTATTTAGCGCGGTGAAACCTCCGACATGCGGACACCGTTAACGTTCATCTTTGCCCGGCGAACGACCACGGTTCCGTTAGCTTCTTTTGTGACAGGTTCGTTCGGTTTTTTTTTACCTTCGCTCGCCGGCCATCCGATGGATCATCCGGCGAACCACAACAGTCTAATTCTTGCGTCTCGAACACGGCTCGACAACGTGGAAGAATAGAGTGGAACGAAAGCAAGATGCACGCAGAGTTCTCTGTTCAATTACAATTCAGTTACTTTACGAATTATAATTACGGAGTAAGGAATTATCTCGTAATTCGAAATTCAGTCGCTTCGTTCGATTAAATTGCGACGTAATTTGTAATTCTGGTCTCCTATTCGATTAAATTACGATATAATTCCTTTTTACAATTGAAACACAATTACAAAGTACGAATTAAGTGACAGGTTCGAATTATGTAATGCAATTAATGTAATTCAGATACTGTGTATATAAAATACAATGTATTAGGTGTGCAAATAAGTTCCTTCCCCTTCTTTTTCTACTATCATAACTTCTGACTGAATTCGAATTACTTCCTAATTTTGGTGCAATCTGAAACAGCGTTCTTTTAGTTTTGAGAAGAGTCCGGATGAGCGCTATCCTCTGCAGCAATTCCAAGCAATATGACGCGCGAGGAGCATCATTTGCCTCGCTGCTTACTCTTTGCATTCCAGCTTAAGAAATCAGCTGTTGAAGCTACTGAAATGGTTTGTGTGGCACTGGGAGAGAACGCTGTATCTTACAGAACATGCAAAAAGTGGCACCAAAGATTTAAAGCCGGAAATTTTAATTTGGAAGACGACGACGATCGTTCAGGTGGAACGAGAAAGTCCGATGACGGTGAGTTAGGGAAATTGATCAACGAAAATCCGATTCGGACGCATGAAGAATTGGCAGAAAGATTGGGAGATCACCAGACAAGATTTTATTACATTTTATGTAACAGAATCTTGAATTTGGAAAAAAGGGGAAAGATCTTTTTTGCACACCTAATAATTCAATTACAATGTACTTACATTAGATTGAATTATTACAATAAAGAAAATCTTCGTCGAGATCTTCGTGGACCGTCGAGAGTCTTCCGATTAAAACGAGTCCAAACACGGCGTACATCGGTCCACTTCAATAGACTTCGTATTATAATAATTATTCGCATGTCCTCAATGTTGTCGTTCACATTCAGTCTGAAAATGGTCCGATTTACGCCGTGTTTGGACTCTTTTGAATCAGAAGAATCTCAACAGTCCACTGGTACAATAGTTTAGAAAGTAGAACAAAAATGAATGATTTTTAACTTTTTTACGTTCGCGATATCTCGCTGAAATGAGAGAGTGAAATACCTTATGCACGATTTAAGTAATTTAGACCGGGAATTATTTTCAGCGCAGCAACCAGGTACCGAAATTTCGATAGCAGGTCAAAGGAAGGGACTGCGGAACACGATTACTCGCGACGAGTGCGCCGAACCTGCGTAAAGCGTGTATCATTAATTGCAGTGGAAAAACAGAGAGAGAGAGAGAGAGCGCGCAGATATTCCTCAAGTTAATGAGAGTGCACACGTAAGTAACACCGTCAATAAAACTGCTTTGGCCCGGTGTCCAGGCCGTTTTAATTAAGTGTATTCGTTTTAAATCGACTTAAAAGCGGCCGGTCCATTTGATTTTTCTGCGCCACGGTTGAATTCCATCGGCGCACGCAATCGTCTCTCTTCGCTCCCTTGATCTTCGTTTACTCGATAAATTCAGCCGCCATTCCTGCAACGAGAACAGAGAAAAAAATATACAGGAACGAAGTCCACATGAGCGCCGAGCTGATTTGTTCGCGTTAAAGTCGATTTATACTATCCGCACAGACACGGAACGTATCCGACAAGTCAAATATTCTTCAATGCATTTGAACAGAAGTGTTTATTCATATCGAAACGGTACAGACACGTACCGGCACCGGTCCGACCGCTCGATATTCTCGCGAAAAATATTTTGTTGATTGTTTTTCTTTTGGACTAATTGCTTTGTTAAGGCGGTAAACTCGTTCCCAGGATTGCGAGGGTGCGGCATTCGCGTTCTCGTTTCTCGATAATACAAAAATGGGATTTTCAGTAATCAAAAACGCTAGATAAAGGATCGATCCAGGGCACTATCGCCCTCGAAAGTCCAATTTTTTCGTTTACGAGGCGTAATTCGCATTATTCGGCAGCATGTAGCTATAAAAATAGCTTTACATGCGCAGCTGTATGCTTCCGAATAATGCAAATTAAGCCGCGTAACGAAAAAATAGGACTTTTGAGAGCGATAGCGCCCTAGATCGACCTTTTATCTAGCGTTTCTGAGTGCTGAAAATCCCCATTTTTGTAAAATCCGCAGTCTAGTTATTATTTATTTATAATTTACGCGGCACACGAGAGGAAATGTGAGTATACCGAAGCAATTTCGTAGGTGATATCGGTGGTCAACGTTGCTTGACGATGGAATTCGGCAACCATAAATGACTCCGACGCACCTAGATCGCTCGCAGGGAACCCGCGAGTCTGGCGGCATGCAAACTTCTCGGGCGAACGCTCGTAAATCGCAGGATTAACGCGTGAAAGTAGAACACCGTGAAAAAGTAGAGTGAAGTAGAACGGTTTCGGAAAAAAGGAATTCGCCGCAGTGCCAGGTAAATGTACACGTCAACTGCACCGGGACCTGTGCAGCAGCAGAAGGATGCACGGGAACGCTTTAAAAAATTGCCAACGTCGCTTAAACAGGAAAAGGAAAACAATTCATCGATCTATAATTTTCAATCGGTCAATTCAGCGGCTAGTGTCCCGGAACAAGATAATAAAACAAACAAGGCACACCGAAATCACATATTTTTATAAAAAATCGTATACTACAAATTCAGATTGAATATATGAACAGGAAAATAAACTGAACGATGAGTCCAATAACACGAATGGTTTAAACATTCGAATGAATGGATCTCCTCCCATCGTTACTTAGCAGCCTCGAAAATTCCGTGAAATCACAGAAATTTATTTATGTAAAATTGAAACGTTAACATTTATGATGCCGAGAATATTCTTTCAACAAATTCATTTGTAAATCTGGACGAATAATTTCGTCTCCCATATCTGAGATAGTCGAAATGCTGGAAAATGGACGAAGGGTTAATGAGGACTCGAGTGAATGTTAATAGACAAGGGATGTAGAGAAGGGAAATCTAAAGGAGCAAATACGGGGAAAATAGAAAACGAGACGCGAGGGGGCAAGAAGGGATAGAAAAATGGCAGGAGAGGCTAGAAATAGAGACAGTGGATCAAGAGAAAGCAGGGGAGAGACGAAGAGGGGAAAGTGAGAAGATAGAAAAGGGAAGACGCGAAAGGAGAAAGAGAGAAGGAGAGAAATCACGCTCTCTCCCACTTTAACGTGTGGTTCTTATGAATCGAGGGGAGGGCGTAACCCAGATTACTGCTCACCGGACTATAATATTACGCGAACAGATCGGCCTGGATATATAACGGGTGGTCCTCGCGGGATCGACCGTCTTCACACCAAAATCGCCTTTGCCCATCCAAAATCTGAAACAGAAACGAATAACATACTCATTTTACCGTGGAACCATTTCGCAAGAACAACTAGACAAGTATCTAGAAGTTGTTTAGTTAGGTGCTGATTTTTTGTAGCGATTCGAAAGAAATTATCGGAAACAATTGTACGTGAATCTATGTTTCTGTAGAGGCAACGCAAAAAAAGGAAGCTAGACTAACAGGGTGGAGAAGAGTTCTCACGAACCCTCGTTTCAATGATAATGAAAGTTTCTACCCTTAACTCGACAACCCCAGCCAGTCGAGGCTCTAAGATTCTTCGTTACCGGCGATTGTGCGTGATTTAGGTTCTTTCGGTGGAGTGGTTCTCGCTGTAGACGACATATTTTCCAATTTCTAAACGTTAGAATCTGGTTTAAAACCTTCTTGTTTCTCGAAAATGCAAAGATGGAGTTTTTCAGTAGTGAAAAGCGATCACAGTCGCCCTTAATTTGCATTATTCGGCAGCATGTAGCTGTCGCAGCTTTATGCCTCCGAATAATGTAAATTTCGCTGTCGAATAATGCAAATGACACCTCGTAAACGTAGAAATAGAATTTTCGAGGGCGATCGCGGCCTAGATTGATCTTTCATCTAGAAAAATCCCATCTTTGCATTATCGAGAGACGAGAAGGGGCATCCCGCATCTTTGAAATCCTCGAAACGAGACTGCCTCCTTGAAAACGAATAGTAACTTTTCCGAGTTTCCAGGATCGCCCTGTGCAGTTCGATCAGGAGAGAATGATAGGTTCGACGAACTATTTTTGGGAAGCGTACGGGGGTTGATGGAAGACAAGGGGACGGAAACGGCGAGGGCAGGAACTGTCCAGTGGTCGCGAAGGGGCGAATCGCAGCGATTTCTCTCGGGCCACCCGGTAGGTATTCCCGAAGGATACCTCGGGACGGAATGAGACGGAGTTAGGCCCGTCTCGTTCCCTCTGTGCTCGGCTCCCACTTTCCCTCTCTGTCTCACACTGGCTGGCTGCCACTCCGGTGTTCAGGTGGTGTCAGAATTCTGGCGCAATACGAAGGGGTGGGAACCCTTGGCAGTCCGAATTCCCAACCCCGACGCGACCTTGCGCTCTCGCACATGCCCAAGCGCACACAGCCGCAGCAAACGCGACCGCGGATCCTGCTTCTGTCTGTACGTAGGTACGTCCGTCTGTCTCTCCGTCCCTTCCACACACACACGCACACATACGTATACAGCGTGCCGCGTGCACGCGTGTGGAACAAGGATGCGCGCGTGCGCGTGCATCCGTGTTGCGGCACGTATGCACCGCTAAGTATGCACCGCCGCTACGCCGAGCATTCCAGCGTGCACTTATGCGCACGTTCGAGCCGGATACTACATAGTCCCTTCGCTACGTCTGTGTCCGATGACTAGAACCCTGCGGCTCGAGAGATACGAGCAGGATCCGCGGATGTTTTCGCCGTTTTCTGCAATTTAGGGGTTTCGCGGCGATACAGGCATTCCTGGGACGATGGATCATTCTTTTAGATAACTTCGCGGTTGTCTTCGGGGACTACGGAGCCGGGACTGAGATGTTTATTACAGTTTCCGGAGCTTTGTCAATTATTTCGCGGAAGATGGATCATGGTTTCGGATGTTTCGGTGGTTGGAGTTTTGTTCAGGTACGGCAATGTGTCTCTCTTGGACTCGTGGAACGTTTTGCGAGGCTCGATGGAACACGGTTTTGTATGTAGAATGGATCATAGTTTCCGGATGTTTCACTGCTGGATCATTCTTTCAGCTTTCGCAAGGTTCGTAGATATTTTTCGGCGAGCTGGACTGGTGTTTCATGAAACTGGGACATCGATACTTGTAGGACCTTTGGAAGATTTCTCAATTATTATCATTGGTTTGTGTTGTTCAACTGCCGGGCCCAAGGGGTTGCACGAATATGCTTTTATCCCGGAAATCCTACAGGATTAAGCGCTAAAAATAAATTAGTCAACTGGAATTGTGCCAGTGAAGGAATAAATGTAACAAAGTTCTGATCTGACAGCAAAGGTAATCGGGAATCGAGCTCGGTGCGTTGACCGAGGAAATTCGAAGGTGCGAAGACGAGCAGCGAAATAGTAGGTGAAACGCCGGTCAGGCATGGCAGTCGATTTACAATCGTTCGCACACCTGACCGGCGTAGAACAGCTCTGGCCGAGACATGGGCATGCACGCGCGTTCCCCGTGTTATTCGTCGTGTAAGTGGGAACGTACACACGGGTGCAAGTTAGGTCGCCACGGCTGACCCAGATACAAGGAGCGTCGTCGTACCGAGCGAAACGCGATTGAAAGAGCCGCTCTAGATTTCGCCGCGTTTATCATTCCCCGTGTCATCGACGGACTCGCCGCGTATCGGCCGAAGGATCGTCACGCGATACCTCGATCGCGACCAGGCCTCGATCGATCGCGTTCGTTCCAACACTATTGCACGTGTGCTCGAACCTCCGCGAATAAATATAATTCTCTCAAAATTAATCCCACTACACGTCAATATTCGATTATACTTTCGAACATCTTCCTCGGGGCCGTGCGGTAGATTTTCGTAGTATGATGCAAGTCTTCGAAATGTCGCCCCTTAAATGTTTTTTTTTCTATTTAAACTAACCTGCCATTGCGATTTAAAAAAGAACACTGCAATAATTGTACGAACACTATTTCTATTTCGGAAATATAGACCACTTTAAAATAATTAAATCAACTACCTCAACTGTAGTTTTATCCTTAACTTTAGCAGATTCGTTAATTAGGGAAGTTTAGATCGGCAGCCAATGTTCTTGAAGACCATTTGCATCTATATCTTACTCATTTTCGACCGAAAGTATTGACTGGAGACTGGTACAATCATTTTCTAGCGTTTTGTCATCGATATCCTCGAATGTCCAGAATATAATTGAGAAAAATTCTTGCGTCACATCTTGCGTAAAGATTCTTAATTATTGAATGGTTCAAATTGTATTTTGATTTCGCTGCTTATGCCGCCTTTCTGTATCGTAGCACGGCACGATCCCGATCTTCCTCTAAGAGACGAATTTAAAAAATGTTGACAATAATTGCATCGAAATCTCCGTTTAAATGCTCGTAGAAAGAAGACATTTCCTTACGAACTTAATGTATTACGACCCCATTGGCTTCACGATCCTCTAAACGCTCTTTATCCAATTTTGCACCCCTCAAGCACGTCTACTGAAAAAAAACCTTTAACTATTTCTCCTGCTCCGAAAATACCGAAAAAAATATGGTGTTTAACCTGTTGAGAATTCTATCAATAGTTCTATCGATAATCTCTGAAAAATAGCGTGACAGAATTAAATACTCCCTTTGATGGCCGACTTCGGCGTACTCTGAATTCCAGGTGCGTCCCACTGCTTTGTCGAGCGTTTCCCATAAAAATATCACTGTCCCCGGATCGAGAACGCAATTCGTCCGCGGACGAATGGTGGACACCGATGGCCGATTAAAAAATCGCGACGGGATGGAGGAACAGAGTCGGGCGAAAGACAAGATTGATTACCAACAGGAACGCGTCGAGGGTCGGGGAGTATAGCGTGGAGACAAAACAGATCGAAACACCATCCGAGCTCGGGGTGGGTTTCTATTTGAGCACCCTCCGGCTCACGCCCGAGTGCCTTACTAATTCGATTAAACGTCCGTCTCGGGCTGCCGTACCCCCGACACGTGACACTCTAATTAGCGTGTGAAAATTTCTGTACTATACGAAGACGCCGATGCATCGTCGCCCGGGACAATATTTGCCGGTGCATCGAATTCCGTGACTGTTTCTTTTAATGCGGCGCCATCGACTAGCTGCACAGTGCGGACATACCTGGCATATCTGATTACTCGTTTGTATCACGATGTACTTTCTTTTGACAAAACTGCTTAGTAGAAGGAAATTCTTATTATTAATCATACAACAATCATTCTTGTGCATAAATATTGTTAACCCTTTGCGCTCCTTTGTCGAGCGTGACTCGACATCGGAAAAAGAAAAATGTAAATAAAACGGGTTTTATATATATTTGGTTCTTCCTTTATTTATTGAATATTGTCTTATTTTTAGTTAAAAACAAATATAAGTACCAGAAATATAAATTACAAGAAAGTTGGAGACCTATATTTAATACAATTAGTAAACCTTGTTTAAAATGAGTAACAGTCAAGAAACTGTCCTTTAAAGTAAATTTCAAATAAAAAACTTAAAATAGTTGGGAGTTGTTGACGACAACATTGAAAAATAATTCGAAGTGCAAAGGGTTAATTTTTTTTAATTCGTTCATTTTATTGTTAAATTTCAATTCTTGTGAATAATTACAACTATTATTAGTAACCAAATTTAGGTTTTTTTAAAAAATGTTGCCACGTGCCGCATTCTCTAGAGTGCCAAAAATCGAATAATATTACATTAATTGTACAGTAATGATTCTGTATAATGGAAGGTGCTCACCAATAAATAAATTCCTATGTCACTCCGGTTTGTTGCAATTCAGCTGGAAAATTTTTATTTCGCTTAAAGATCCGCTGTCTAGTTATTAAATCGGCGGCAAGTGTTGAATGAATGTTAAAACGATTGCCTCGGGTTTGATACCGAATGCAATTAATTCTTGGTGACGTACCAGTGACGCAAGCATGTCCATTATTCAAACGAAATACTCGAAAAATCGAAATCCGTCGAAACATTTCACTCTTTTCTCTTCTGTCAAATCAAACAGAATACAGAAACTCTACGCATGCTCGTAGAAGATTAACAAAATTTATTATGAAATTTAGAAAAGGCTCCTTTTATCAAATACACTCGACGGTCTTATGCGCCGCAAGTGCGGCAAATCCGCAGACTGATTAATTTCCGTATTCTTGAAGACTCGAGTAAAGTTAAAGTGCAAGCTTCTTTTCGAAAAGTAGAATTATTTTGACAAATTTAAAGAACCGCCTTCTGATTTTGCTTCGGTAAAATTGATTGCGAGGAGTTACCGCGTCGCGATGCATTGCTCGCGTCACACGCAGTGCACCAAGGTCGGTGCATGACGCACTGGCGCATTATGTCCACTTTACCAGTTAACCCTGTATAACCCGGTGTAACTTTCAGGTAACGTTTCACGCGGAATAGAGGCATTGCACACGAACTATTAAAGCCGGAACGATGGTCCCGTTTCCATGATCGAGACTCTTTTCTAATTTCGGTTAAAAAATATATTCTTTAATACAATATACATCCATGCTGAATGCAATTGCACTTTATATGCATCGATTAAGTTCACAGGTTTACATAAGCTTCGTATAAGAAATTAAATGAAACATCTACTCGGTTGTTCTTGTGTTCTAGATTTCACAGAATCCTCTAGATTACGCGAAACAGTTGTTAAACATTATTATCACTGATTACACAATGTAGACACTTTCCTTCCAGCCTCATAGACAGAAATATTGCAACTTGGAAGAAACAATGGACTGCAGACGTGTACAGCGGTGGAACATACATAAATGCATGGAATCCGCAGACCGTGCGTCAATTTCAACTCCAACTTCATTTACAGCCTGCGAATATTTATGCGAACACAGATTTTTATTGACTTGCCGAACGAACGAACAGAGAGAAATGTGTATATGTACAATGATTAAACTGTATAAAACCCGATCGATGTCTACGTAATGTTTGAAATTATTGCGACGATATTCTCTACAATATTTCATTGAAATGGTGTTTGCCTTATTGTTAGACAGCGGATTTTATGCATTTATAACAAAAACGACTGAGCGTAATTTAAAACAGTAAGAAGATTAGAAGAATTTAATGATACTGCTGTATTATTTTCAACCTATCAACCATGTTAGGAGAGAAAATCAATTTCTATTTCACTTCAGTTTGTTGCAATTCAGGTAGAACATGGCATGGTATTATAATCCGCTAATCCTACGTAATTGTCTTTTAAAAATGTGTAAAGACCCACTAAAAAAAATCAATACGATTATAATGTATTTATGGAATGTCCAAGCATCTATTGTATTGAAAATTACAGACAATCTCAATTAATTTAGAGCTCTCTCTGCCATTTTTATATGGCATATACAGGGTGTTAATTTTAACTCGAGCACCTAAATTATTTTCGCTACTATTGAAAGTAAGAAAAAATGACTAAATAGGATGTACAAAAGTAATAATTAATTTTTTATCACTATCAGATGCACGCCATAAAACGTTTTTCTTAGATCAAGGCTTCACTGTACGTATAAACCAACCTGACACAAACGTTCAGTTGCTCAAGTACAGAATCAGAAGAGCATTAATTACGAAAAGTGTTGAACAGCGTATGACTTGCAAATGACGGAACGAGAGGAGTCCAATGAAGATTGCAACGGGAGACGATCATCTGGCGATCCATCGAAGCCTTCGTCGCCCGGAGCAGATCGTTTCCGGCGTTTTCCGGCCACGTTCCAGTCACGTAATATCTTAATAGTCGGCCGTGTATCGAGCATAATTAGCCGGCCGTGTAAACACCGCATGCAAATGGGGATAACGCGGTTAATCATCGACGCGTGTTTCCAAGCGATAGATCACGGTGACGCGGTGTCGGGCCGTGCTGTTGCGCAACAATAACCATGATCCGCGGCGGAACAGACGTTCCTCTGTTCCTCCACCGGTTTTTTACGTTCGACCTCGCCTCGACGCGATAGATCCCCGACTCTATTCCGACCGAAAGCGCCATAGATCCTCTCTCGCGACGCTTCTGGATCTACGGCTGCGATGACTCATCATCGTCCGATCGGATCTTCATGTAAATACAGGCTTTTCCGCATTAGCTTACGACAACGAGGATGCTAAGCGAGATTCTTTTGTTCTCGGCTTCGAGAAAAGCTACACATTCGATTTTGTATTTCTTAGTCTGGACGTCAACTTGTTCAATTGTACTACTTCAGTTTTAATGATACTTCATACTGAAAGCAACAGGATTATGTACATATTTTGTTGGAGACAGAGTTGTGTTGAATTAGAATTGAGTTACTTCACGAATTATGATTACTAGACTGCGGATATTTATGCATTTGTAGCAAAATTGAGTAGATGAAATGCAAAATTGTTGGAAAATTTGTGTCTGTCAAAGTCATTACGGGAAGAATTAACATTCAATTCGGTTTCTACTTCTTGCAATCGATGCAGACAATTCTATTTTACATAAAGATCCGCAGTCTAATAATTACAATTGAGAATTATAATTGCAATGAGTAATTTACATTATATTGAATTTCGATTACACTCGCGATTCGCGTACTTAGCAATTAAGTGAAATGAAAGGTTCGAATTATGTAATTGAAAACTGTGTATATCAAATGACAATGTATTTAAATTAGTACAACTCTGGTTGGAAGTCATTCTAGTCAATTTTTAATGTGTCTGAACGAGTCCTAACAATCTCAGATTGGCTTTTTCTGTCGTTCATTCTTCCAAGCTCCGAATCTCAAGGACAACGTAGAACACACCCGAACCGAAGACTTTTATGTTTGTCTATTCGAAGAAATATTTGACGAAATTGATCCAGCAGTTGCAAGTAGAGAGGAAATTACTATCGAAGACACACGAAGCAAATATTACGTCGTACGCAATGAACTCCGCGCGCATTTCGTGTTATCCTGGCGTTTCATTCGCCCACTGTCCAAGTAAATTACTCCGAAGCAAGCGACCGCAAAATTGACAATCCAACGAGTGCAACGTGCGCAACAAATAAGCAAACACCGTGCCCGGGTAAATAATTATTATTGGGTAAAATGGCGTGGCCAGCGGCGGACCACTCCAGCGGCCATTTGTACGTGGCGAACTCATAAACACGAGCCATTGTGTTGGCTTCCACAGGATGTCCCGAAATTTGGTCGCTGTGCCCCATCACTTAGAAATGATTTTGCAATACTGCTTTACAGGTTGAAAATTAATATTATCTTTTCACTGTAATCAATACTAATCATTCTCTGAGAACAAACGACTTCTTTAAAAAGATTAATGCACCACAGTGTTGCGAGATGTCAAGCCATTTTGAAACAACCTATATTTGTTGAATTAAGAAGACTAATATGGTACTACAATCAATTCAAATTCACAGAATATGATTATTATTAATGAATAATTATTATTAACGGAATATATATACTATGACACAATGAAATGGAAGAGTTGTTCGTTGAATTCAGAAGAAATTGAATAGTTTCTGAAAGGGAT
The DNA here is from genome assembly GCA_028455605.1 of Lasioglossum malachurum. Taxonomy (NCBI): domain Eukaryota; kingdom Metazoa; phylum Arthropoda; class Insecta; order Hymenoptera; family Halictidae; genus Lasioglossum; species Lasioglossum malachurum. Next base: position 9,805,859 of record CM052319.1, on the reverse strand, counting down.
AACGAGCTCTCTCGAGAGACGAATTAACTCGTTCCCAGTTGAAAGGTTAAAACAGTTATTTATAGGTTCGTCTTACCCGGAACGTCAATAAATAAACGAAAGGAAAAGTTCGCGGGCCAAACGCGCGTCGCACGGTGTAATTGATAGAACGAACGAATCGTGTAATCGGTGTCTCGTCACGACCGCGAAAGTCGATTTCCCGTTACCATCCATAATTGACGCGTCGCGCCTTAATTGGCCATGGCGGCGTAATGACATCGTCCGAGGATCGATTGTTCGCCGCGTGGCGAGCGCTCTTTCCCCCTTTTCTTTCCTGCTCGCAGGCCCGTCCCAGCGCGCTGGTCCGCCAATAAATCAGCGGCCGCCTTTCGCGAATGGCAGCGATTAAGAAATTTTCGCGAGAACGGCCCTGACGCGCGACGGCTCGGTTAATTGACGCCCGGGCCTGCGGAGTCAATTAACGCCGCGCGATCCGCGGATTAATTTCTGATTAATCTCGCGATCCCCTGGCGCTTTGCGTTCTTCCACCCTTTACTTCGTTCATTGCGACGCACACCGCTGTTTCAGAAATGTTCCGCCAGACTGTTATCCAACGTTATAGAAAATGAAATTAGAGACTCCGGATTTTATGCGTTTTTGACGGGAATCGGTAATTGCAATTTGAAGCAGCAGACGGGTGGGAATGAAAAAGTATCAATACATTATTATAATGTAATTATGAAATAAATTACGTTTAGTAAGAAGGTGTTTCTTCTTTTGATAGTCTTCCCCTCTGTTCCTATAGTTTTATGTATGTATTTGTATTCAGAGTTGTGTTAATCTAATTGTAAGTATATTGTAATTGAATTACGTAATTGTATTTTATATACATAATATTTGAATTACATTGTACTAGCATTACATAATTCGAACCTTTCACTTCATTTAATTGCTAAGTACGCGAAATTGGAATTAATTCAGGCATGTCATCTTCTTTTAAATTTTTTCAAGCAATGTAATTTAAAGATTTAAAGTTATATACTTAATGCGTTATATTCTGCTGTACCTACACTACTAATGTATAACTGTAAGATGTCATATCAACCAAACGTGTATCAGACCTTACGTTAATCCTAATGTATATCTTTATAACCCCGCGTGGGGAGTTCCACTTAAGATCTCAATTAAAAAGAATGTAATTGAAAGACAGTATAATGTAAATTACTCGCTTAATGTGATATTTAATTTCTATCCGTGTTTCTTCCGTATCTCGCATTCACAGACAACTCAATTTTATGTTTATGAGCATGTTTTCTTATGGGACGATGACCAACCTTCCAAGATGTGAAAATAGAATGTGATTGAATTACTTTGTAATTATAATTCGTGAAGTGACTCAATTGTAATTCAACACAACTTTTTGCATTTCATCTATTGATTTTTGTCATTGATACATACAATCTACCCAAAAATTATATTTCATGCATTTTTTCGGAATAACGAGTGGCTTTTCAGATGTATGTATCAAGATTAAAAGAATTTAAGAACATCAACGAATGTCTCACAACTTAATGAAACCACTGCAGAGAGAAATAAATTTGCTAAATTCCTAAATAAACATGATATCATCCTGAAAAAGTGTAAGAGGAAAAATGATCCAATGGTACGTTCAAACAGGGTATGTTTGTTTGCACGGATCGAAATTATTTCGAGTTTTCGCGCGGAGCGCTCCTGTGGCGGGAACAATGGGAGAGGGAGAGAGAAAAAATTCTGAAACAAAGAAACGAAGGGGAGAGCCGTTAGGAGCAGGGTGTCGGAGGGTAACACGACCGCCCCTGGGCGTCGCGGAGTCAATAAACGTGTGTCGTGCAGGACTCGCGAGGGAGGACGACGCGTGTTTCAGTGGAAAATGAAATTTCAGCTCGGCCGTGCTCTCGGGAACCCCGTCGAAATTGAAAAGTTCTCGCGGCGGTAGTCCCGACGATTCTCTTTAATCACAGTGATCGCTGTAATCGCGATTATTTATTATGCAATGCTGATCTCTGTAATTACCGGCGTCCAGACTGTCATTACGCTCGGGGCGCCATTAAACCCGTTCCCGTCTTACGGCGTCCTTTAGATAGCGTCGGAGATTCTGTTAATGGGACCCCTTTTATCGGCGACTATTACATCGACGTCACATAAAGTATAGCGTGTTTTTCAGTCTCTCCGTTTCCTGCTTTTCGATAGGCCAGACACGCTAGACACAGGGTGTAGTAAATTGTTACTCGGAGGCACAGGACGTCGGTATTAATTAAGTCTCGTTATTGGATCTTCGTGGATTTGTGAAATGCACGTGTTTGCGAAACACGCGAAAATTGATCTCTGTATTAATTGATATTTAATTGATCAAGGTCCGACCGACATGACGCATTAACCATTTCAGGACGAATATCATTGCGATGTCTGAATATGATTGGGCAGCAGCTGCATTTATTTGATTCTTAGAGTTGCAGTCAAATAATTTGATTGTCGTATTAACAGAAGATCGGTATGAATTTTCCCCCCGGACTTGAAGACGAAAATTGTTTCGAGAAGTCCTTTACTACATTTTTCGGGAAAATTACGTTCGTATATTTGACGCAGACAATTTTGATTTTGCACGAAGTTCCTTCGTGGGGAAAACGATTTTCAATATTGAAAAAATTCCTCGCCCGTTAATATCTGAGCTCGCTTAAAACGTACACGGACCAATCGAATTTCATTTCGTCGAATTTCAATCAGAAACGACCGATCCGACCGTATTCGCGCGAATCAGTCCACCGAACAGACGAGCAACGATCGTGACGGCTTCCATTATTTCAATTCCAGCTCTCTGATAAACTAAAACGGTTTCGCTGCGAAGCGATTGACCCGCAAAGGGCCGACACGTTTTTACATTGATTATTTCGAATTTCTTTATGCCGCCCTACCTTTTTTCTCTCTCTTTCTCTTTTTCTCTCTCTCTCTCTCTCCCATTTATCCCGGTCTTTATGTATTGTTCTATTGTGCCGGTCTGTATTCCCGTTCGCGAATCGGAGCTTGAAAAGCTGCGCGAAACGGAACACACGCGGCTGACAGGCAAACGAAGTTCGGCGAACGGCGGAGAGGGAAGAAAGAGAGGAAAAAAAATCGCGGCGAAGAGGAGAGCATATTCAGGAGCGTGGTAGTAAATGGGTTAAACGGCGGGTCGAGGGGGCAGCCAATTTAAATCACCGCCAATTCCCTCCAGTCCGTTTCGATCCAACGGGGGATCGCTTTGAATCCTCGATGTCCGTGCCTCTTCCGCTACTATTCTGCCCATCGTCGCTGCTCGTTCCTCCAGGATGAAGTTCGTTACCGATTAGCTCCTGGCCTTACAATCTTTTTTCATTCCTTTCATTTCTTCAAATCACCTCCTTGTTACTCTTTTACCTTCCGCGCCACCCCTTTCCCGCGTTTATTATCCGTTCGAAATAGCTTATCGACGCTCCTCCGTCTTTGCCTTTTTATCAGCTGTTGCCAATGCCTTATTCTTAATTCTTCAGTCTTCTCTTCATATCAAAATTATTTTTGTTATTGGTTCTCGTTATGCTATTGGCATTGTGCGCTGTAAGGCACACTTACAAAAATGTTTTATCAGAAAGCAGAGGTGTTTGAGTTTGTAGTTATTCAATCGAACCGTGGGCACCACTTCGAAACCATTTTGTGTGTTTGAGAAAACGGAATGTGACTTCCCGAACGACCAGTTCGGATCGATCAGTTAGAATAATTTCAGATAATTGCGAAATTGCTCTTCAAAATTATATTAGCTGACCTGGCTTGAGTCCAGTTTATACCGACAACCCGGTTGTGTGGAATTGCTAATATATAATTCACCTAACCCTTTGGACACGATCAATTTTAATTCGAAAATCGACATTTTTATATTGTGCACATCAAATTGAACCTGTTTTCACATACAGCAGTGGAGCTTTTTACAATTGATAGAATACAGACGAACTTAATAATATCAAATTTTGTATAATGGTATGGCCATTTTTACTGGCGGCTCGGAGTCACCAATCGAGTGCAAAGGGTTAATGTGCGAAATAAAATATTTCAATAAAAATGGTCTGTGCCAATCTAGACTGCGAATCTTCATGCAAAATAAAAATGTTCTACCTAAATCGCGACAAACTCGAGTAAAATAAGGATTTGTCTCCATCCTTGATAGAGGTTCGATCATTTAAAAATAACATTACAGTATGTTTATATAGCGCAGTGACCGGCGCTATCGACCCGCTTAAAAATGATTGTCAAAAATGTGTAGCTATAATTTCGAACAGTACAACATTAAAAAATTGTAAAGATTAAGAAAGGAAATAAATTTGTATGTCACTCCAGTTTCTTGTGGTTCACGCAAAAACATTTTATTTTACATGAAGATCCTCTATCTAGTCGTAACATTAGCAGCACTGAATACCAATTTATGTGTTCTGAAGAGAACAAAATTATAGTGCAAACTTTATTATCAAGTGACGAACAATGATTATGAATAACCCTGATCTTTTATACGACTGAAATAGAGCTGAAGAAACAACATCTGCTGATCCAAGATACACGTCGATCGAGAAACTGCAGTGTTAGCGATCGACAAGGGACTCCGTGGTCGTTTCCGCTAAATCTAACTCTCCCTTTTCACAATTCCATCGCGAGAAGCTTCTCCCTCTGAATATTTCGCATTAGCCCGAACAGAGAGCTGTCGCGGGCACTGTGACGTCGCGCCACATTGTTAAGATAGACATCCTCGACTGCTCTTGAGAACGGCGAGCTCTGAAAGGGTTAGCAGGGAGCGCGGACCACGGTCGACGACGGGAAAAATTAGGGAAAGAGTCTGGAAAGGAACCGCGAGCTTGCACGACTCCTCGATATCGACTTCCGGAAGAATGGGCGACGAAAGAATGGAGAAAAACGGTCGGCGACGGCGCGGCGGTGCGGCGGCGTGCGGAGGGGACAGCCCGGTGAATACCGACGACGAGGAAGAGGATGAAGAGGCTGAGCCCTGCGAGATCTCTTCGCTGGCAGCGAGCCAGACGAGGCTCTCCGCATCGTCATCGTGTACTTTCGTTCCGCGCGCGTAATAAAGATCGCCTTGCTAGTTTAAATCGCTGCGCTGCTGCTCGGCCCTGATTCGAACGAGCTCGCTCGATCGAGTTCGCGGGATGAGTCGCCGAAAGAGCGCACACACACACACACACCGGCCGCAATTCGGCGGACTTAGCATTCAGACGACTCGGATATTCGGGACGATATGCTGCCACTTGTGCGTGCTCGATTTATTTGGACGCTCGCGGGTTCGCGTTCGGCGAGCACCGTTAACGACCTGGTACCCATTCATACTTTAACCCTTTGACGGCGCTCCCGCTGAAAATGGAACGTGCCAATCGAACGGCGCAGCGGACGCAACATTACACCGGATCGAAAAAAAAAAAAAACGATGGATCGAATGTATCTAGCTGCGGATGCAAATAATGTGCTCCTCTTTCTCCTAACAGCATTGTGTCTCTCGAATAATGTCGCCTGCAATGTGTAAATACCGGTTACTTTATTCCGAATGAAACAATTGGCACAATTAATTTATCGTTTCATTTCATTTTACGTCTCACTCATTTGATCGATACACAAGGGACACGTCAGGTTGCGGAGATAAGGGACGGATGAGGGTTCAAAAGAAGAAGAAATTCTCCTCTCGAGGGACCAGGTGATTCAGCCGACAGCGTAATGTTCTTGGAAAATGATTCGCGTCATTGACTTGCCGAGTCGGTATGCAAATCGTGCAGAATCAAAGAACTATTTTCTTCCGATCGTCCTGTGTTTGTCTCAATCGGAACGTCTCGCTGTTTTAATCAATTCTATCCTTCCAGCAACCAGTTTCGATCATTAGCTACGTATTTGTAACATGTATATGTTACAAAATAAAATCGAGCTGGAAGCTCGTATTCTTTAATTATACCGTTTTGTTGGAGATAAATATGTGTCCGGTGATTTATGGACGGGAGTGCATGTTGAAACAAATCTCCTACGAGATTTTCTACGATAAAAAGAAGGAGACCATGGACGATGGCGGGTCCCGGACAATCGTATCAAAAGTCAAAGAGTCTTTTGATCGGATCTCGAAACGATCAGCCATCGACCATTAGCCTTGACAGATTCGCCTTCCTTGTCTATCGGGCACAGATGGAACCGTAGGTAGTAACGCCGCGGTTTTTCTATCGGGCCGGGTCATCGGTCGCGTTGGACCACGGTTAGGACCAGATAAGCCCGGGGGAATGCCGTTTATCTCGAGATTCCAGTTAGTCACGGTGCTGGCCGGGCTAAATAGCGAACTGGCTGGCTCTACGCGCGGCGGCGGCCCTGTGTGAGTGCATTAAATGGGTCGTCCCCGATGCACGTGTGCGTTTATGTGTGCTCGTTCACTGCAACGCCGTGCAAGCGTCGCATGCGCAGACTCGCGTGCAAGCATAACGCGCGCCCGGCCAACAATCTGCTTCACGGACATCCGCATAACCGAGTCTCGTTATCGCGGGAAAACTGACCGTCGAGTTAGCGATCGACGTTCCTCGGCTCCCTCGATCCTCCAGGACACGTCTACGATTCACGATCCTCCGCCGACAGGGGTCCCGGAGATTGCGGATCATCTTTCCCGTAGCTAACTTCTTTTCCGAACTGGCTACGTGACCCCAAACACCAGTCGACATGGATCCGAGATGCAATTATTCCACGCGGATACGCACGACCGAAACGTGTACAGTAATATCAATTTTTCACGAGGAGACAGAAGACTCACTTTTGAGAAAACAAATGTTCGACGTGCGTGGCACGCCATTGCAGCGGAAGGGGTTAAGGATGATTGACGATCATTCGTTAATCCTTCAGGGACTGCGTCTGTGAATTGTAAAGGGTTTTTCAATAGGGACATAACATTTTTAAACTTTAAACCTAAAACTTTTTTATGATTTGTCAATATCAAAACGTCAGTCAAGGCTTACATTTTGCAAACGCTTGGAAAAAAATTCCGAGTCGGTAGTCGCAACTTTAAGAGCGCTTATTCCAATTGTTGGTCGCAATCTCGAGGAATGGTCCAGTCGAATGGCCACCTCGCTCATGCGATTTGACGCCGTTGGATTTTTTCTTCTGGGGTTACCTTAAGTCGGAGGTTTATGCCAACAATCCAACGACGTTAGAGGAGCTCGGGAACAATATCGAACGCGAAATTGCCAACATTCCCCGGCTGATATGTGCGAAAGAGCGATTGAAAATTGGATCGAAAGAATCGATCGCTGCCGTCGTGCTCGTGGTGGTCATATGAACGACATCGAATTCCATACATAAATGTGTACTACACCTGTAATAAACTTCAGCCCGATATCACAATTATTCTGTGTTTTATTTAAATACAAAATTGTTATGTCCTTATTGAAAAACCCTTTACTAGACATTTTCAATAGACAATCATTTATCGAAGAGAAATATTCGAAGCACTAGAATAATAGAAAAATACAAAAAAGTGTTAGATATATTCAGAATAGATATTAAATGATAAAACATTGAGAGAAAAATAATCGTGCTGTTTATATACGTTAGTGTACTCGAAGAAAATTTCGGGCAACCGATGAACAAAGCTTCGACTTTTATCGTGTTTCACACGGTCGTAAGAATATGTAGGGCTCGTTGGAAGCACATAGTCTTGACACTACATTTGAGAATTGCTCCCACGGCACCAGCAGCGACCGCATACCAGTGATTAGTCGCGACGCGTGAAAACATATGGAAATCACGTGACGCCTGAGCGAGACAGGGAAACTGTTTGTAGAAGAGAAAACGCAGAGAGGCCGGGAGCAGCATGGGCGAGTGTAAAACGAGAGAAAAAGTCGGACGTGGGGCGCGAAGCCAGGCCAAATAAGATGCGGGGGATCAACAAGCGAGAAACGAGGCGATATCCGAACGCATTTCCCCAGCGAGTTTTCCGCTGTTTTCGTGTGCACGTCACGCCGGTTCAGGACCGTCGCGCGTTCACGGAGAGAGACTCGTACGAGGGCCGAACGGGAGAGAAAGAGAGAAAGAACGAACGAGAGACCGACCGGGAATTATACTTGCATGAGCCAGTCCTCCCTCTGGCCCTCCGGCTTGAATGGTAATTAAAGCGTGCGAGACTTTCTTACGACGCTCTTAATTCCCAGGAGCGGCGGAGAGCTTGAATTCGTCGATGAATCCCGTGGCCCGATTACTCCGATCGAATTCATTCCGCTCGCCGTTTTTCGCGCCGCATGGAAAATAACGTTGATGCAAAATGCTCTGATATTTTGCATGCAATGTATCATTCTAATGTATCTTCCACTTTTCAAAGATGGAACGATGAAACACAGTTCTGTGCTAGAAGTTTTCCAAGGATATCGTTGCTCACAGCTTGAACTTCGGAAAGCTTCGGACAAATCTTGGCTTCATGGAATCCAGAGAATGTTCCTAAAGTAATCCATTATTCCGAAACGAAACAGCGAAACACATCTTCGTACCTGTAGTTGGTTCACCAAAGGTCTGGATTAGGTCTTTGTTCGTAGTTTGAAAATGAATATTTCTAATGTTACTTCCACTTTTTAAAGATGAAACGACCAAGCTCTAAAAATGGCTTTTCTCATAGTTCGAACCCCGAAGAGTTTCAGATAACTCCTGCTTGAGGAAAATGCAGAAAATGAACGTACCTGATGTTACTTCCACTATTCAAAGATGGAACGATGAAGCTCTAAAAATGGCTTTGCTCACAATTCGAATCCCGAAGAGTTTCAGACAGATTTGCTTGAGGGAAATGCAGAAAATGAACGTCCCTAATGTACCATTCCCCTATTCAAATATGAAACAAACACATCTGTACCTGCAGTAGGTTCCCCACGGATGAACCTGTGTTAATAAACGTCCGACGAAATGACAATTAAAATCGCCTCGGTCGGGAACACTCGACCGCACCCCTCGATCTCCGATCTCATAAACGAGAATCCGCTCCGGACGCCATCCACAATGGCGAATAAATAAGCCCGACTCGGGCCTTGTCGTTCGGCCGTCCCTACAACCGGCTGATCAAGATGTCCACGTTTTATTTCTCGCGATATCGCGGCCCTCCGGATCGCCGAAACGTCGTTCCGCCCGATATTCAACTGGTCACCTGTTGATCGTGGCCGTACGACTTTGCGGCACGCCGGAAACAAAAACAAATTCGACGTTTCCGGCCGTAGGACCGGTCCTGCCATCGGTCTCGAGCTATTCCTCTTTCCCACTGACACATGATTCGCCCTGCTAATTGGACTTTTATTATGCAAATCAGGCTCCGACGCGATTATCGTGCGCGAGGGCTGCGCGGGACGACCAATGCCCGACGACTTGATGTTAAGGAGAATGACCAGACGACGCGCACGCAGCCGTAAATATTTCGTGTGCAAATGAATTCAGCATCCTCCGATTTATTCTAATTACTGCTCCAAAGTTTCTGCAAGTTTACGCTTTTGCGCGGCGGAACATCGAGGGAATCCGCTTAAAACGAACGTTTCTTCCCCTTACTATAGGCGATCAACAGGAAAATAAAACTGTTCTACGTTTTATCCTTTTCGAGTTTTTCTTTTACACGTAACTCAGTCAAGACGAAGCCATTGCTTCGGATACAAATGCAGATATGCCAATAGCAATTCTTCTTCGACTCTAAATTCTATTCTAAATTCTACAACATGCGATCTGCAGATTAGCGATAAACATCGCAGGCGTACAGGGGAAAAAATCTGGATTCCGATCAGCACGATGTCGGCGTTCCCGTTGACAGAGCGGTGTCATCTGTGCCGGACTCGTCTGCTCTTCTGCATAAATGGAGCTTAACAAGCGAATAACGCGTCGGTGATTCGTCGCAGCCATCGTCGAGTAGGACGCGGTTAGGTGCGGGCGCGGGTGCGGAAAGGCGGGTCACCGAGCGAATCGCTCACGGTTTTCACCGGGCCTACGAAAACATCTGTCGCCGGGCGATACATGGGCAGACGACGAAGCGAGCAACAAGAATCGTTTGGTTCCGTCTCGACTCGACGTATTCCGGTCGATCGAGTTCGTCGTCGCGAGCGAGCAGCGTGCAGAGCAAAGCAGAGAGAGGCCGATCCGCATCGGCGTCGAGCCGTGCCGAGAGCGGATCGGATCGGATAGAATCGACTCGGCTCGAGGATCGGGACCAGAAATTCCAAGGGGGCCCCGTGGCCGTCGACGAGATAAATCATGACCGCCCCGGAGAGACTACGGCCTCCCTTTTTAGCTCTCTTTCAGCCCGTTTCTGTCCACGTGTCCGCGCGTGCTCTCGCCCGTAAACCCTCGGCACTGCCTCGCACACACGCCGATTATGTGGGACGTGTACGTCCGCGGACGCGAGAGACCAACAGACTGTGAAGAGGTACGCGCCCCGCGTACTTGTTGATTTATTGGTACACCCAAGGCACCGGCTTCACCCCCGCGGATCAGACGCTAACTGGATTCTCGGCCCTGTCTGTTGACTTTCCCGGTTGTTTCCGTCTTTTTTCGGAGGGGGCCGGACCGACTCTATTTATTTGAGACCGGCGCTGGCGGGACGAGAGTCGCCGGGACCTTATGCCTGGTTGCGGATGGCGGAAGAGGATGTCTATTAAAGCTAGTTCTTTTCAGATGCCACGAATCGATGCGACGCCACAGTGGGGACAATGGCCGATGCGGGAGTGGAAAATTCTAAACGCTACTAATAATTAGACAGCGGATTTTTGTGCATTCACGACAAAAACGAGCAAGTGTAATTTATAACAGTAAAAAGATTAGAAGAATTTATAAATACTGTTATATATGTAAGTAGAATATATATTACTGTTACTAGTATTTATATGTAAATAGAAGTAAAATTAGAAATAAAATCGATTTTAACCCTTTGAATTCGGAGCCACTTTAACTGGAAAATTAAGCATTTCTTCCAACCTAGAATATTCCCTACGATGCTTTAAATTTGGTGGATATGAAATTGATACCTCATACAATACCTAAATGTTTAGTAATATTGATTAGATACCCACATATCTAAGAATGTAAACAATATTTTAAATAGTGGTACAGCAATTTTTAGTGGCGCCTAAGAGTCACCAGTCTAAGGGTTAACTTCTACGGACATGTGTGTTGACGTGAGAGATAGTATTAAATGCCTACTCCATTATTGATTTTTTGTATTTTTCCCTCGTAAATCGGCCATTTTCCCCACTGCGGGACGCTTGTGCTTCTGTTTGGAAGATTCTTGAAGGCTCTCTCGCAGAATAAGAAGTTTTCAAAGCGACTGAGAGACATGTTCTGCTGGATGATGTGATTTTCAAATGGAGAAGTCGGAATCAAACAATCATTTTTTGTTCTTGAAAACATTGGTAGCTAACAACAACTCGTTTGACCATAGAAAAGTGACATTTTTACACAGATCGTGCCACTTCAGTACCCAGGGAATGCACGTTATACTTAACTACGATCAAAATCGAAGTCGGCCACTTGGGTGAGGGACACACCTTGCAATTACAGCGACAATGTAAATTGCGTCTAAGCGACGTGTACACGATCGAGAAACGTTCGAAGCGCGTACGCCTAAATGTCTCTCCGTCGCGACACAAGTAACAACAAGATATCATGCTACACTAATGCTCGGTCCATTATGTGGTTAGTACTAATCCGGTTACTTAATAACAACGTACCGCGTTTAACAACGCGGCATTACCGCTGGAAAATTGAAATTTTTGCTCACCGTTCCAGCCGAACGGGGACGCACACACATTCTACACGGGAGTATGATCAAAATCGTGCCACTCGGGCGACACGCCTCGCAATTACGGAGCGACACGGTAAACAGCGCCTAAGCGAAGCGAGACCATCGGAACAAACACGGCTAAAGGTCTTTCCACCGCGAAGAATCCCGGGACACGGTGCTATGACAACGTTCCGGCGATCATCATGCAAAATAGCGTCCCGGACGAACGTGACGAGTGTCTATAAGCCGTCAGCTAATACCGAGTACACTCGAAAAGCGAACCCAATAAAGCGATTGCTCCCGGCGGGCGACGCGGAGCGGGCGCGGCGGGACGGGGCGGGCTTCGATCACGAGAGCCCACTACCAGGATTACGTAACCAGTCCACGGCCGAGTCGCATTCCGAGACGGAGAGCGTTCTAATTGATTGAAATTCATCCTGTCTCTAATTAGATGCACGCTGGCCTAGGCTACGGGGGAGGCGTCGAACAGGGTGTCGGGGACTCGAATCGTGCGAGAAAACGGCCGTGGCGCACGAATGCACGCGAACCCGAACCCGAACCCGAACCCTGAACGCGAACGCTTCGGGTTCTGCGTGGTCGTCGTGGCTGCGGTTGCTGTACGTGCGAGCCTTGCGATCCTAGGATCCGATAACGATCCCCCTGGACCCCTCTTCGAGAGCCCCCTACCCGAGTCAAACGATCCCTCACGCGTTCGTCGTGCCTCCTCCTCGACTTCATCGCGGAACGGACCTCTCCTTTCCTTCTGACTACGCTGCACTCTCTCCTCCTTCGCCAGCCCTCTCTCTCTCTCTCTTCCTCCAGCGAAGGTCTCTGCTTCTTCCAAGCTTCTTCATCGTTGCAGTCCTAGTTTCCCCACTGCTTTTTCCTTCTTCCCCCACAATTTATGGAGTTTACCTGTTTCCTTCGTACCTCCGCTAGGGCGTTACTGGATACTTAGCGGCGACTTGGAAGTCCTTTTTATTAATTTGAAGGCATTCTCTGTAGTTTATCTCGCATTATTTGTGATAAACGATTTATTATCAAACGCGAAAGAAATATTAACAAAGTTTTGGTCCTATTTACCGGTGACTTATCGACGGGAGTGTAGCTGCTGCAGCTACATGAAAATAGCTACATTCGCAGCTTTACCATAGCTAGATGCTGCCGAATAATGCAAATTACCCTCGTAAACGTAAAAGTAGGACTTTTCAGGGAGACAGCGGTCTAGATTGATTTTTTATCTAGCACTTTTCACTAGTGGAAAACCCGATCGCATGCAGTATCGAGGAATGAGAAGGCGCATCCCGTACCCTTGCAATCCTGGAGAGGAGAACAGCGCCTTAAGAACCCCCACTTGCTCTTCGATAAAGTTTTCCTAATTTCCTCGTCCCCCTAGCTCCGTCTCGACACCTCCCCAGTGATCTCCATATTCATCCCCGATTTCGCTCCTCATCTCTTGCAATTATAGCTCTCCACACAGACTCCTCCCATAGGATCCTCTTCGTTTTCTAACTCTCCTCGCTCCACTACAAGTGCTCCTAGCTCCCCCATAACATTCTCCTCGTTTCCGCGAGACTTCTTGCTCGCTCCCCGGCAATTTCCTCCTTGCTCCCTCGCAGCATCCTCCTCGTTCCTTCACCGTCCCACCGCCGTGTCCTCGCATTCTACGCTCCCTCCGTGCCCACCGGCTCCGTCTCGCGGCTACCATCCCCCTTCATCGCTCAAGGTGTCTCCTCTGGTACCCTCCTCACCTCTACAACCGCCAACCTCGACACCCTCCTAGACTCGCTGCCACCAGCTATCCTCGTCCCTCCGTGTTCGTTCCGTTCCGAACGAGGGTCGTACCGTGAAGTTCCACTCCCGTCCGGCCGGTTCCCTCCTTCGAGAGATCCGGAGACATTCTGTCCCTCTTCAGCCACAGTCCCGTACGAACGGTTTCCAGACAGAGAACCACGTCCCCCACGTCGCTGCCGGTGAACTCCATCCACCGGATTGGATTTTTTGCAACCTGTTTTTCCCGTTGGCAGCATCCCCGCGACTCTACGGACCGAGTTTCAGCCTGAAGAAAGGTTTCACCCGCTTCCGGATTGTTCGTTTGCTAGACTCTGATAAAGGCCTGACCCACGGGGTCCGAACAGTTCGCAATTTCGTTCCGCATGCCCGAGGAACTTCGCTTGTTCTTTTTGAACTCTTGGTCCGCGTACTTTTTCGGGCCTCCTGTTGCTGCACGTTGCAAAAAATTCGCAACATCCACTAGCTTGCGGAAACGTCTTGTCCGCGCTTGCCTTCCCGTTGCGGGATCCTTTGACGCCTGAATGGCGCAAAACATTTTCGACGTATACTATTTATGTAGTTTGTGGAAATATTTCATTCGTGGCTAATTACTTCTTGGCAAAATGTGACAAAATTCTTGGATCCGGAGCACCGTACGGCTCGGAAAGGAACGCACGTCGCCTCGCGACGAAATACGCGCCTCGGGATCGGCAACGGAGGACCCGTGGTTGCGTTCCACGGCCTGTGCGTGGAACGCGCGCGTACGTGGCGCGCGTACGTGACGATTCCCGTGGCGGCGACGGGTCAAAAATGCTCTCGCCGCCGGGACCCGCCGGGTTTATGAATAATAAAAACGCGCGGCGGGTATGTATTTTCGGAACGCGTGTTTTCGCCCGGCCCGGCTGGATCGCCCGTGGAACATACCGCATACCGCTTGTTCGCGGAATTGTCCGGCTCCTAAATGAGCCCCAGGGTTCCGAAACCTTTCCGCGGGACACTCAAATAATGAGAAACATTCCCGCGACACTCGGTACACTCCCCAGCCCAACTATTTTCTAGTTTCACCGGGCACAAGATGAAACTCGTCCTCTCGCATTCGTCCCGGCCTCTCTGCAATTTGTCGAAATTCCTCTTGTACAAACATCCTTTTCCAAGTAAGCAACCTCATCATTTCAACAATTGAAGGGGTGGATGGATAAAGGTGTCAAGTAACCACTTGTTTGTGTTCCATAAAAGAGTTTTTAACAAAATATGTTGTCGTTTTTTGATGAATGAAGATCATTATTATCTTTTTTTGTATTAGAGATTAACCATAACAATATATACATAGGTATTTGTAATTGATTTGTGTTGTTATCTTCGTTCAGCAAAGAAGGACAACATATTTTGTTTAAAACTCTTTTACAGAAAACAAACAATTTGTTACTTGACACTTTTATCCATCCACCCCTTCGATTCTACGATGGAAAACGTATAAAACCGGTCAAATGTGTGATCAATAGTGTGTTTAGTGTTCAAGAAATACATCTTAGGCTTAGGACACAAGAAGTATCTTACATTATTTAAGAAAAGAAGATGAATAAATGTTCGCCGTGGGTTTAATGATTTATAATGGTTCACTCAAACCTAACCAGAAGAAAGTCAGACATTTTAAAATCCTAAAATCCTGGAGTTGACTGACGACGCTTCCAAGATCCTTCTACCAAAATCGTGGCTCTGCCAAAAGAGTTTCCTGGCAACTTGATAATTTGACGAAATCCCGCAGGATTCGAATTTCGGGATACACAGCGAGGAGTTTAAGCAACACAGGCCGAAAAGTCCTGTTTGCAGCGTCTCCACCTACAGCTTTCCGGCATGATCTTCTCTCTCGTTTTCTCACAAACGAACACAGTCTCTGGAGCGCTCGTGGTGGCCGCCACCGAGAACGACGGCGAGAGATTTATATTCTCCGCCATGTTGACCCGTCCGACGCCCTTTCCTCGCTCGACTTTACGAGTCTTTAACCCCTTTCGTCGTCGTGTTCTTCCGTCATGAAGCTCCGGTGTCTTTGCTCCTTCGGTTGGTCGAATTATTCCGCAAGATCGACCAAGATTGCTCTTTAACGTTGCCGGGATTAACCCTTAGCACTCGAGTGGAAATTCAGAGTCGCCATTAGAATTGTTATAGTACCATTATTCAATATATTGTTTAAGTTATTAAATATGTTGATATCTAATCAATTACTACACATTGAAGTATTGGAGGAGGTGTTACAATAATTTCATATCCATAAATTGACAAAAAGTATACAGAATGGATTTATTCTAGGTCGGAAGAAATGTTTAATTTTCGAGTTCAAATAGATCCGAGTGCAAAGTGTTAACCCTTTGGACTCGAAGCAGTTTTAATTCGAAAATTAAGACATCTCTTTTTCACATTGTGCATATCAAATTGAACCTTTTTTTCTCATACAACAGTTGGGCCTTTTACAATTTATAGAATACAGACGAATTTGATAATATTATAATTGTTTCGAATAATGAATATGAATAGTGAATAATCGAAACATTCTACTTCTTCTAAAGTGTTAATCAAATTACCCAAGAACAAACAAAGTCATTTATATATATTTTTTAAGCACCAGTATTTTATATTAAATTAATCGCAGAACTCAGAGCTTTCCAATAATATACAGTTCAAAAGGAATGGTCACCGAATGAGGTTACAATGATACAATAAAAGAATTACGAAACAAAAGGTCGCGAATTTAGTTGTCAACCTAATACAATCAATTTTAGAAATCAGTTCGAAGTAGCTGTCCAGGTAGTCATAGTCTACGGAATGATGTTTATATATATATATATATATATATAGTTTACCGTATATGTATTTAAAGAAACATCGATTTTCCATCAGTTATTTCACTCGCCATTCTGCGACACAGTTTCACTGGCCATTAATAAATTACATTTCCCATCGACATTATATCACGTGCAACACGGTACATTGTTCGCGGTTTGTTTTAACTTACTTGACAACTGCAGGTCAAAGGATTCAGCATCGATCCTCTCCTCGTTGAGCAAGCGGTTTCCCTTTATAGCAACTGCAAAAAAAAAAGAAGAGGTAATCGCAAAATCAATAACGATCTCGCTTCTTTTCGATTCAAGAAGTGTTCGAGTCGACGTAATAAATGGCTGATCGGTTCTGCTTTGTTCCGAGCGGTCATTTCATCAGGAACCTCCAGGTGTTCGTGATTGTAACATCGACCGGGAGTTGAAACGAAGAAAAATCGATTAGTTATCGCACAGGGAGAATCGGTGCGTCGTGCTCCGAGAAGAACGTATAGATAGTTGGCTGCTCGTATAAACAGACGATTTCGCAGCCAGAGTCGATGACACTCGTTTCGCGACGCACGGATCGATCGGAGTACCGTTTCTAGAATTGATGCTCGACACGCTCGAACATTGTGATTTATCGTTTGCGAACTGTTGCTCGCCATCCTCCCTGGTAATTGCCGGTCAATTGAGCGAAGGGACGCCTTCTATCGTCGGTGAAAAATTAATCGAATCGATAATACGACCACCAGCCAGCGGTCGTAATTATTTTCGCGAAAGAGGCCATAGACTCGTGCAGTATTTATACGGTGATTCGATATAAGAAAGGTTTAATCAGGTCGTTAAATAAAAAATCATTTCTGTCGAGATGAACAAATCCAATTTTTAGATTGAGAAGCAATACTTAACCTTCTCTGCGTGTATACGGCTGACAAAAGCAGAAATAAAAAGTTGATGAGTTTCCAAAAATTGTCTAGAAATGCTATCTGTGATATGTTTCAAATTTTTTAACCCTTGCAAGGGTCTCTTTCTAAAATTCTTTTCAAAAATCTGAAGCTGAGGTCTCCGAGACTCCACGTTACCTTGCGAAGGTTAAGTATGTACACAGATTACTCTGTTGCCAGCGGTTCGATCGGATATGTTTTAGCTAAAATAATATAAGCTGTTTACACCAAATTTAATATCAACCCCTTTTTCCCAGAGTATTTTTGTCGCCAGGATCGCTGCATTTTGGAAGGTTGGCCATCGTCGCATAAGAAAAAACATCCTCATAAGCATAAACATAAAATGGAGTTGTCTGTGAATGCGAAACGGAAGAAACACGGATAAAAATGAAAGATATTTTTCACGTCAAGCGAGCAATGTACACGTTGAGTAATTTACATTGTATCCTATTTCGATTATACTCACGATTCGCGTAATTAGCAATTAAATGAAGTGAAAGGTTCGAATAATGTAATGCGATTACAATGCAATTCAAATACTAATTGTGAACGTATTTAAATTAGCAGAACTACGTCTAGGAGGAGCTCGAGAAGTAGACAGAGAGCTCCAGGAAACGCGGAGGTAAAAGTTGCGGCTCGTCAAGCATCGAGAAGTCACAAAGGAGGCCGGGGCGGGGGTCCGAGGTTGAGGGTGAGATTAGGTGAAATGGACGCGAACACGAGGAAGAAGGCCGAGGTATCCCGTCGCGGCGAGAGGTCGCCGGACAATGCACGCGGGGGTGTAAGAAGGGGGATGGTGGAGTGAACGAGAAGCAGCAGCGAGAAGAAGAGGATCGGTAGGCGCCTCGTTTCGCTTCATAACGACCTTCGGCGTTGTCGGTGTTGCTTTTCCCGACCCTCCGAGGCAAAAGAGAGTCGTCGACTACTTGTCCTACAATGAGGACCGCCGCCACGCCAGGAGGTGGTCCCTGACCGGAATAACGAGCCGAGAAAGACGGAGGAACGGGCCCCATGTCCTTCGGTCTGCTTCACTTTGCTGCATTTCGCTGCACCGCAGACTCGAGGGGAACGTAACGACCCTTGAAATCGTTTGCACCCTGCTCGAGAGACAGAGACGGAGAGCAGGCCTCTTTTTAACACTTTGCGGTCCGCGGTCCACTCGTAACCACTCTCGCGCGCTCCTCTCTCTTCCTCTCTTGCGGCGCATTCAAAGATTTTCGATCTGTTCTCCTCCTGCCTCGCGAATTTTCTGAATGGAAAACCCTGGTACACCGTCGCGGAATGATTTCCTCACGCTAATGGAATTTGGAAGTTTCGGAGCCCTTTTTATTAATCCTGTAATGGTAGTCTGGAGTCTTTCAGGACCTCCATTGTTTCCTAATCTTCAAGTATATACCTATAACTATTGTAATAAATTTTCACTGAATTTTTCAAATGACCTCACTGTAAATTACTTGTTTGAAGTGTACAGTTTTTTTAAACATTTACAGTCACATAAAAAATACATAAATATGCAGTCGTTAGAAACAGTTTCTTGATCGCGTTATACGGGAGTTTGCTCTCCGTTAGTCTGAGGGAACGGTATACCACTTCGGTGTAGGATCTCAAAACATTGAGTATTTTCTATTTTCCATCAACAGATGATTCCACGGTTTAGAATCAGAGCGAGCGCTGTTAAACTGGACACGCCGAAGCAAACAATACTTGTTGATTGTCCATAAATTCGGCTAGTCCCACTTGGTATTTATTCGTTCCGGTTTCGTAATCTGCGATCGGAGCCGTGCGAATCGATAGGGGACCCGAACGATTCCCGGCGTTATCGGCTCGGTAAGAACACTCGCGCCGCGCGATAACGATCGGGGGATCCAGAGATACCGAGCTCGCGTGGGGGAGAGAATTCCTCTCCGGTTTCCGGAAACGGCCGACTGGAAGCGGACATTGCGCCGGGCCGGCCGTAAATTCGCGCGGTTCTGCGTCACAATTTTGCAGGGACGTTAATCGTCGCTGCCGTCGCGACGTTGAAATATCGTTAGCCGGTTAACGAGGACAGGAGCGCGCGTGTCGCGTGTGTCGTGTTCCGGCTCTGCGAGATCGTCGAGCGTGTGTGGATCGTTCAGGATTCAAGGCACAGAACGAGCGCGACGCTCCCACTAAACTGCGAAATTTCTGTGGTCGTTGATGCCTGCGGACTTTTTGCCGCGAACACTCACGGAATATCTTTTTAACGAGACAAACGCGACTATGAAAGCTCGCGCCGGTTAGTCGGCGATTTTGTTGCGCGTAAACGCGGATATTCCGGCCTTTATGATTCTCCGGACAGAATTCATCACCCTTTCGTAATTCTGTTAGCGTGATCGTATGCCCATCGCGCGAAGATTCGCCTACTTTCTTTTCTATATAAAGTCCGTTGTTTCTCTGACGTTGTGTTCAGGTATCTGGATTAGGGTTTGCAATCCCGCCGGATAGAACTGGGATTTATTTCGATACTGCGGAGTCTCGCGGGACATATTCCAATCTAATGTTGATTTAATAAAGAAACAAATTTTACTTAACGAGATAATCATCTTTAATAATGGTTTTTTTTGAAAATATATAATTAATATATAGTATATAGTTAATATAATAATTATATATAATGTAATTCGTTATATCTAATAATTATTAAAAGAAGATATTCAAATAAAAACTTATATCAATAACGAAGCTACAATAGGATATATTACAATATAATAAAACCAATATATTGGTTAATGCTTTGCGTTTTTTGAATTATTAATGAAGTAAAGGAATTTAAGTAAAGGTAAATATATAACTTTAATTTCCAATTAAAAAAAAAACATCAGAAATCTCTCTCTCTCTCTCTCTCTCTCTCTCTCTCTCTCTCCTGGAAACGAGACTACCCACTTAAATATTGATTACAAACGAATCAAACTTAATTTCATCTAAAACGAAAGGCATAACATTCATATTTGTCACTTTATTAAAGTCTTCATCACGAGTCTGACTCGTTAAAACACGGCAAGGGGTTAATAAACTCCGACTGGCTGATTCGCATGTTGACCCCACATTATCTCTGTACGAATAAATAACCGCGCGAGAATACGTACGTTTTTAATGACTAATCTTCCTGTTTAGATCGAGGTGAACGTTGATTAGACATAAAACACGCACGACAGTATTTACCAGCGTTTTGTATCGCATCAGGTTCGTTTGCATGAATCATTAAGAGGATAGACACGTCGTCCGCAATCTAACGCGATCCGCGAAAACCGGTTGGCGAACGAAATGCGGGCAACGAATGAACGTATTCGACTGGGATAAATGAAACAAGATGGACTCCCTTAAAAGTCACGACGCATTATTCCCGAGGCGAAATCGAAAGTAAGTCCTGACGATCGGGCCCCGGCCGAGTGTTAAGGACCATTAACTGAATTTCCCCGGTAATTGGTCCCGATTAAGTGGAAGCGGGCTTCGAACAGAGAACGGCACGGCGCAAAAGGAAGCGGGCATGAATACGGTGGAAAAGACCTTTCATGCTATAAATCCGTAGTCCTCCTGACCTTGTTAAACCCGTATCTCGGGAAGATCTTCAGCACGTACGGCAGGTTTCAAGAGCATACTTGCCACCTGGCGGCGAACTATCTTCGCCTTCCCCTACGTGCCTCTTCCTTTCGCAGTTACGCGACAAAAACTAGTCGCATGCTTAGCTAAATGCTCCCCCGTTCCTTGTCCTTGGTCCTCGTCCTTTTAGAAAGAACGCCGAAGAGGACCCGGAGAGAACTTCTCCTCTCGGAGCTACTGAATCTCCACCGAGTTATTCGCGTTCCATCGAGATCGACGTCCGATCCAGAAGAAATCCACCGGCCACGAGAAAACGCGCGACCCTAAACGATCCTTCTCTGCCCGCGTGCTAATCCTTCCTACCACGAAACCTCCATCTTGCTATCCTTCAACATTTCTGCCCTCCGATTGCAAGTTCTTTCACCGATCTTCAGGTTTTCTTGCATTTCTTTACGTTTTTACAGGTTTCTTTCATGCAAATCACTCCGTTCTACAGGTAACTGACGAGTTCGGTAAGAAATTTTTATTTGGAAACATACTTATATAATTCATTTGTGCACCTAATTTATATTATTACTTATCCCTTGATATTCGGAGATCGGAATCGACTTCCGCTGTCTCGCTATGTTTCTATCAACCCTCCGTATACTGTGCCTCCGTATCCAAATTGTCATTTAAGTACTCAATTTGCGGCAATTAAACTAATTGAATAGCTGTTTCATTGAGCATATCGGAAAGACTAATGTGCCTACACGAGATATCATCAAAAGTAAATTTTAAAAAATTATTAATAGATTAGAACTGTGAAAACGCGGTCCTAAGCATTGCCAATTAGTATACCCATAAAAATCGTCCGTTGTCCGAGGGTTAATAGGCGTCCCAATAATGATGGTATTGCAATTTCAATAATTGTCGTAATTTCCTTAAACTTTATGCGAAATAAAGATGTTCTACCTCAGCCGAGAAAAGAAGACAAAATTAAGTGGAATCATCATGTAATCATGTTCTACCTGAATGGCAAAAAACTGGAGTGAGACAGGAATTTAGTTTCTTCCTTAACATGTTTAATATTTTTTACTGTTTTAAAAATTACACCTATTCATTTTAGTCACAAATGCATCAAATCCGCTGTCTGGTAATTAAGAAGACTAGCGGCTGTGATTACGGTTTACATTTAAAATATATGAGAGGGAATTGGAATTGCTTGTAGGAGGACCCACAATGAAAACGAAATTACACATACATATTTTCGTTCGGGTTTTTCGATTAAATGTGTTCTCCTCTGTCTACCCTCGGCGTTTCTACCGCGAGCAGTCGCTAATTAGACACATGCCCGGTCCATTGTGGCGATGGGAGCGACACGATGACGCGGCGGGATTGAACGGAAGGATGGAAAGAAAGGGAGGATCCGTGATTGTTCAGCTCAGCGACACCGAAAGTCCTTCGGTTTTCCCGACGGAAATGATAATCCTAATTAACGACGCAGTGGGGCCGGGCAATAAAAAGAACGATCCGGCACGGGGCCTCGTTGTTAATCGCTCGGAAAGAGTCGACGTTCTCGTCATGAGAAATATTCAAAATGGTAATCATTACACGGCTTCTTGCCACTGATTAATTTACAGGAACTACTAATTACGAATATACTAGCACAACGGCGAGGGGACTCTACGGTAACTACATTCCTATGAATCAGATTTGTAATTACAGTGACTCCATTAATATTCAGAGGCTGTTAAAAACACGATAACTTTTTTAATATTGGACTATACGGACTTGAAACTTTTTGAGAAGTTAGAACAATTAGTTTACTGTAGAGCTGGACATTAGTCGATTAAAATCTTAATCAAGATTGATTGATTAATGTGTACGATTAAAAAAGGTGGTCATCGAAAAATCGGAGACTGATTCAATCGATTGATGAAGTGAAACGTCAATCGGTGATTAAAAAAAGAAATCATGCAACTGAAAATTCAAACTGATATTGTCTTCTCGCTAAAAATTGTCTGTGTCGATTGCAAGACTAAAGCTACATAGACATTTATTTCTTTTCGAAATAATTTTATAAATGGAACCTCCTTAGGAGAGGTAATCATTGGTGTTGGGGGCTTATGAACATTCTTTTTGAACAGTCTATAGATCACAGTGAAGACGGTGCGTGCACACAACAGGAGGAAACGGTACGGTACATTAGCCAGGTCTCGCACGCGTTCCCCGGCGACAAATCGAGTTCGTCACGGTTGGATCGGCCACGCCTCCGTCACCGACGGATACGTTTCGCGTCGGATACGCGACGTCCTCAGGATCCTTCGAAATTTCAAGGGAGACACGAACAGAGATAGGAAAAGAAAAGCGGGAGGGTCGGGGCGGCGAGTAAACGGGAACGGCTTGCGAACCGTTATCCTCCATCTGGCTCGGAACGACGGACTGCACCGCGAATAGATCGTGCTCCGTTGCAGTCGCGACTAGGATTATGACGTCACGACGTCACGCGCCATCGAGCATCGTAGCCGACGTGCACGACTCCCCGACGAACGTACTTGAGCGGAGGCGAGAGAATTGGACGGTTCAAGGCCACTCGGTGACGGTTCTCCATCGCATCAGCTGGTTGCCGAAGTCTTTTTGCTCTTTGTTCTCCGACGTTCGTTCACGAACCGACTTTTTGACGAATTCGAGCACCTTCCCGAACCTTTGTAAACAAACCGGCGATGTTTCGGGCTCTTACGTTCATCATTAACCCTTTCACTACCGTGGACGAGATATCTCGCTTCCACGATGTCGAAGAGACGATTGCTATGCACGAGGTGTCTCTATCTTTATTATTAATATGAAATGCGAGAACGCAACAGACAATAAATAAAATTGAGACAATAGAAATTTCACTAAAATCTATTCAAGTTGAATACGATATAATTTATATTGGGGATACAGTGGAATACTGACCAGAATTACAAATTACATTGTAATTTAATTGAATGGAGCGACCGAATTTCGAGTTACGAAATAATTGAATACAATGCAATTGAATGTAATTATAATTCGCCAAGTAATTCAATTGTAATTCAATTGTAATTCTGCTGCGTATATTATTGGTACAATTGTCTTCTTTCGAAAAATGGGGTAGAATCGGAATTCGGTCGCGAACTCGGGACACGTGTCGCAACGTTTATCAGGATCGTTTTCTACAGGGTGTTCAAAATTCACCAGGGATGAAAGTGGTTGCACGGCCGATGGAAAAGCCCTGTTGCGTGAGAAGGACGGCACGCACAAGCTGTGCGTTTCGTGCGGCGTTGGCGCGTGTCGCGGGTAGAGCCAGCTGTCCGCTCATTGTGAAAGGAAAAAGGAGGGAAAAACGGTCCCTCGGGAGGGTGGCGGCGGGCCTGCCTGGATATATCGCGTATAATAGCCCGAAATGGCCAAATTATAGAGAGAATCTCGAGTACGCCGACCCTATTATACACACGCGCAAACAAACACGCCGAATACGCGGGCTCGGATCATTCTTGTTAGATCATCGTGTATAGTAACTCATCGGACACGGGGCTGGTATTAGTGGCAACCGGCTTGGATTCATACTAGATGATTACAAAAGTTCCCGAGTTCAAAATAAAACACCGGTTATATTTTAGCCCATAGCACTCGAGTGTGGCGACAAAAATAATTGTTACGTTATTAAATTATTTTATATCAAATAAGTAAATTGCATCAGTTTAATATGCATAAAATGAAAATATTCTAGGTCAGAAGAAATGTTTAGTTTTTGTGTTAAAATTCCGAGTGCAAAGGGTTAACAATTGTCTCCGAAAGTTTTACAAGCGGACTCAAAAAATGGTAATAGTCAACAAAGATTTGGATAAACCAATGCAAATACCATCTAGTCGTTTCGCTGTACAGTTTTATAGATACGAAAATAAGTGACATTTTTATTTAAAATATTTGTTTTCCTACACCCGCTTACATAAACTGTCCGCCGTCCAAGAATTCCTGTCATAGCATAAATATCGAACAACCTCCGTACCGTGTAAATTTAGATCCGAGAAAGAGTCTGATTTCTAAGTACCCTCGTAAAAATGGCCGCCGCCTTAAGGCCAATAATAGACGGTCGGATTAAAAATAGGTCGAAGTGAATCGCGTTTCAACGAAAATACCATGGATCTATAATAACATTATTTTTCCGTTAACGAGAGGATCGTAACATCTTTTCATTGGATCAAGAAATTAAAGAGGCAACTCTACGTTCGTGACATTCGGCTGAGAATTGTACTAAAATCATCTATTTTTTATTCTATATGTATTTATTACGTAGATCGTGAGATGAAATTCAATATTTCAATATGTATAGCAAGATGCTTCCATGGACATTTATTTCCACGACATTACTCATGTCCTTAACGCTAAACCTACCGGCTCTAAAAATGTATGTAGACTTTCTGCGATTTTTATCATAATATATGCCTGGATACAAAAATGTAATAATAAATCAGCAGTCTACTTGTTGCAAAATTTCTGTCAAACTGGAGTGAATGTAACCATTAGACTAATCTTTATGCAAAATAAAAAATGTTCGCATTGATTGCAGAACACAGGTGTCAGATAAAAATTGTATTCTCCTTTTAATTATCCTATTAAACTGAAACACTAATACCCTAATACACTAATACCAATGTTCATTTTTGTCATAAATGCATAAAATCCGCAGTCTCGTAATCATCCAGCTACGATCCTAATGTAATAATGATGAATTACTTTTCTTCGAGGGTCCACGACGTTGATGAAATATTTCCCATTCGCGGTACCAATCGGTTTGTTCGGCATCGCAATCGAAACATGAAGGGTACGCAAACGAAATATTCTTCGTGTACGATTGTGTAGGACGATTCTCCACGATCCTCATCGTGGACCGAGCCATTCCCACATTAATCGTCCTTTGTCGGATTATTCTTCAAGATCAATTGAATCCGCTTGGCCGTCAGGGCTCGCGACATTTCAATAATTTCCCAGAGACGTGTCCATCGGGAAGCAAACAGAGTTGTAACAATCATCGTGTCATAAACAACATCCAAGCGGGAAGCACGATCGGCCATCGAGATAGGGAACGGTAAATCCGTCGACCGGTTATCATCGGCACGCAACCGGGAAAGGGACCAGTCCGAGAAACGATCCTGTGCTAGAAAATCCTTCGGGATCTCACGGTCTACCGTGATCAGATCCGTCGACTCCGATCCAACAGATCGATAAAAATCGCGGCACGCGTCGCTATCAAATTCATCTTTTTCCCCGAACGAAAAGTGCATTACTGCGATCACTTCTGATTACGATCAAACCGCGTCAAGTTGTTCCTGTACATTGATTCAGATAGATGTGATTGGCTGCTGCCACAGGCTAGTGGATCGCTAATGGTTTAACACGTTCGCGCGACCGGTGTCACATATGTGTGACGATCACGATTGTATATGTATCAAATCAGACCCGCGAGGCTAATGAACACGAAACAATAAAAAATAAGTCAAGTTACGCAAAATAAAAATAATAAAATAAAAAATGTCATGTCCTAATAAAAAAATGTTGAATCTGTTTCTTTCTACCACGTTTTTATTAGCTCGCTTTCTTGTACAAATTTTGCAATTGATTTTATTTTTTTGTTGCTCCATGAGTAGAATTACCAATGTAAATATCTTCGAGTTTGTTACCCGGCCCGCCGAGCCTAAAAATGTTACGATTTGGCTCTTTCCAAAAAAATATCTTTATAATTGTATAATAAAAATTTCCAGAAAAGATACCTTCACAATGGTATAATAAAAATTTCCAAAAAAATACCTTTATCGTGTAAATACCACACGAAGAAAATCGAATTACGCTAAAGTCTCGATCTAAGAAAATCGTAGGATCTAGGAAAAAAGAACATCCCCTCCACTACGAGGTATATCTGCATATTTTACATGAGAATTCATTGAATTTAATGGGATATTGATATCATAGTGCACATCATAGTTTCTTCTAAATTGTTTTAATATCTCATAAAGGAGGTGTATTTAGTTAATAGGAGTACTGGTAGATTTATCAGAAAATCCTGTTCTACATCGACCGCGAACGGACTACTACAGGAAAGACGTTTATTACTTAATTACTCCGCGACATAATTTCCCGTTATCTACAGTTCGTAGCCATCGTCTCGGCGATAGCTCTCCTCGAGCAGTTAGTAAGTTAGCTATCTTAAGTAATTACGTAACGTAAACGTTAAAATTAAAAGTCTTTCGTTTCCATACAGACAACCAAAGATCTCTTAACTACAGGATTAAAGTTAAATCATCAAGCTGTTATAATTGAAGGATAAATTTACTGACTCAATAACCGGACGAGCAGCTTCCGTGGCGAGGGGTAAAAATGTTCAATCTGAAATTGCCGGCACGAATTCCAGGTGACTGGAGTCGTGCAACGATCAAAAATTTTCGCATTGTGATCGAATAGAAAGGATCCCGCAATTATCGCCTTTTTTCGTTTCATGCTCGTCGAACGAGAATTATCATGTGGCCGAAAGGGGAGAGAGAGATAGAGAAAAGGAGAACGAAGAGATGATGAAAAAGGGGGTTGAGGGGAATGGAGAAAGAGAGAAGGTATTTCAATGAAGACTCAAAGGATGCTTCGCACGAGAGGATCTGATCTTGAGATCTACGTCGAATCAATGACCGGCTGAGAGCCTTGTCTCAGGAAGAGGGTCTGAAGAAAGAGAAGAAGAGGGTTACTGAAGCGCGGGGACGAGTTGCGCAAAAACCAACCGAATGAATCTTCGGCCCGCACTCGGCCCGACTCGAGCCGTTCCTCTCTCCCTCTTGCTCTATCTACCCGCGACTGCACGAGGAAATAAGGAAAGCAGAAAAGATCTTTCTGTCCCGAGTGCCGTAAATAATTGTTCCGGCTGTTTCGCGGAACTCGAAATATTTTATTTTACCGCTGCGCCGACGTGCCGTGCCGCGGTATGCTTTCAAAATCGTAGCACGCAATTGTTGATACGCTGATCAAAGCGGAGGAATGGCTGCTGCACGTTCCTTCGCTGATTTCAGAATTGTTACCGCCTCGAGGACATTTTCTCAAAGAACCGTCGTCTTCATTGTAGTTTATCGGCGAATTCCTGCTATTTTTAGTCGGAAGTTCCTCGATCGGTATTTCTCGATCGGAAGACCTCGATCGGTCTGTCTTGCGAACTTGTAGCAATTCGTGTTATTTTTAATCGAACGGTCTCTCGTCGCTGTTCGTGCAGATTCTGTTTCGCGCGGGACTATCTGCACTGTAAATTCTTCTAACGAGTTGCGCGAGGTATATAAACAAATTGTGTCAACTGTTTGATAAGTACCAGTATTTTTACCTGATCGATACGTTTATTAATGACTCGCCAATGTGTTCGACGTTCTAATAAAACCTTTAGAATTCTAAAGTAAAATTAGAGAGAGTACGAAAACCCCCAGGGTATCTCAATTTTTAACTAAATTGAAGTACTCTCTTCTTCCTGCTTTGGCCACGTTTTGGCGATTTCCAACCACTGTGCGGCGGTGGTAGAATTAGTGTTAAAATCCGATATTTTCATCTACTGATTTTTCTTGCAGAAAGATTTTTCCTGCATTAGAGAGGACAATTTCAAGAAGCTTAAATCGTACTTTGCAGTTCTCGTTTGTGGGTTCGAATGTGCTCGTTTTTTTAAGAGGATATACGAGAACACAATTTGCGACAATTAGAGCAGGGTGCTTCGCGATTGTCTCAGGAATATGCGGGAAATTGAAGACAGCGACGAGGCATAATTAAAGGCAGCGCTGTATTAAAATATTACGAGGAACAGGTCGGTGCTTGCGCTACCGGTCAGGCGACATTATGCTGGCTAGATGTGCCCGAGGATAGGATTACTCAGCGACACCGGAGACTCGTGAAAACCGAGCATAAGGCCTTTAAATCCGGTATCAAGAAGAACCGTGACGATTGCGTGTCTCGGAGTCCGGCGAATTGCGTCGTATGTCGGGTTCGGCGAGTAAACAGTCATTGTCTTTCTCTATACCCGGGCCCAGATGTCCCTTAAACTTGTTACCGATTAAGGTTACCCACTGCCAAATCACGTATCGCCCGAGTCGAGCCACGCGAACTAACGCCGCATCTATGTACAATAGTTATCCGTAGACTGCGGATCTTCTTGCATTTATAGCAAAACTAATAAATGGATGAAATTCAAAATTGTTGAAAAATTTAGCATGTCAATATGGATTTCTCCACTGTTAACACTGAACCTACCATCGCGGTTTTAGATTTTTTATTTTACGATAGGTTTAGCGTTAAAATCATTAAGGGAAAATATGAAATTCAATTTAGTTTCTATTTTTTGCAATCGATGCGAACAATTTTTGTTTTACACAAAGATCCGCAGTCCACATTTGTCAGTCATTATTACTCTGTTGTCATCCAGAACAAGTATCGGTGAATCCTCGTCGATCGCTATATCTATCTCCAGCATAAACAACGGCGTTGTAAGGCAGCGTGCAAACGAAATCCAATTCAGTTTCTATTTCTTGCAATCGATGCAGACAATTTTCATTTCGCATAAAGATCCGCGGTCCAGTTGTCAGTCATTATTACTCTGTTGTCATCCAGAGCGAGTATCGGTGAATTCTCGTCGATCACTATGTCTAACTCTAGCATAAAAAACAGCCCTATAAGGCAGCGTGCAAACTGTGTCGAAATCGCGGACAACGAAAGCTGCTCGGAGTGGTTCGACGCAGAGAAAACAAGATGGATGGTTTCCTATCGTCTTCCAACTCGTTCTCTGACATCATTTGGCCCGGAGCGTTAGCTCCGGGGGCAAACCCAGAGCTCTCGCTTCGTTGAGAGCGCTCGTAGCTCATGCCCGCTCTAGAGAGATCGGGAATAAAATGCAACGCGAGGTCCAGGTGGTCACGGGGGGGGGGGGCCGCGAAAACGGGCCCAACCTTCGGAATTCCTTAAACTGGATCAGCGCTCGCGATCCCGTGTACCGAGAGGAGTATCGATGGTGGCGATCACCGTGTTCAGGAGAGGCTCGGCGGATTTACATGAGTCCCAGGCCGCACACAGGTATCGCCGCGTCGAATCGGCCGGATTCCTTCGGGCTGTTCGCAACGCTGCGCTGCCGGAGAGAGCACCGCTAGAGCGTAGAGAAAGAGGAAAATCACGCGGGACAGAGGGCTGAAAGAGAGGACGGAGAGAGAGAGAGACGACTACTCCGGCTTGGTTGATTTACAGCTTACTAAACAGACGGCTCTCACGGGCCTGATACGTTGCCCTGGCGCGGAATGCGGGAGGATCGACCGGAAATGGACAAGTTCACCTTCTTCTTCTGGAATTCTGTCGCTGTCTTTTAACAACGAATTGTCATAACCCTCGTCCGCCCCTCACTTCACGAACTAAGCCTGTCCCTCGGTGTCAAATCGACACAGTGGTAAATGATTTCGATATTCTTTTTTATTCAAATTGATTAGTTGATCCTTTGCACTTGGAGCTATTTTAACTAAAAAATGAAACATTTCTCCCGACCGAAAATATGAACTTGATATAATACCTCGTACAATACTGTATATGTACAATACAATAATGTAAACAGTATTTTGAATAATGGTACAGCAATTTTTAGCGGCGATTCTCTGGGTCACCACTCGAGTCCTAAGGGTTGAACTTCTAAAAATTCAGAGCTGTTCATACACATTGCGATTGATCTGACGATCTATGAGACTGCTACAAGTGAACTTCGTTGAAGAATTCCGAGATAATTCGAAGGAGATTGAAACAGTAGAAATTTTTGCACCGGGGAGAGTGGTCTTTTTATCATTTCGTTTTGGATGGACGCTGTTTTCTTCCGAGAAAGATGGTATCGTTAGCCCTGGGGAATTAGCATTTCCTCTTATCCGCGGTCAATAATCAGGGGCCCGTTTCGAATCATAGTCGCAGTTTTCGGGGAAACCATTACCGTCTATCCAGCAGTTCGACCAAAATTGGCATGCTCGTGGGTTCAGCAGGCGATCCATTGTATCCGTGGCGTGGCATGGTCTCCGCGGCCTTGCTCGAGTGTATTACATTCGAATCTCGGGGAGAGAAACCGACTAAAAGCGAGAGAGGAAGAGAGAAAGGGAGAAACGCCGAACAAGGTATCGAGATAGTAAAGGAGGAGAGAACGATGGAGAGGGAGGTACAGTTGCCGGCACGTGCCTCCTCGTTGGGTTTGACTTTCTGCGCTTATACTAATTACGAGATCCTGCTCCGAGATCGTTCAACCGAGGTCCTTGAATAACATATTTGCGCAGACGAGGGATCAAAACGGGTCCGCACTATACTCCCTGGATCTCGCTTGGCTCTATATGTATTCCTGTTCTCGTTTCGTACGGGACATCCAGTGACTCAATGGTTTTTTTTTTTCAACGATCTCCGACCTTGCTATAGTCATTGTAGCCGAGCAGAAAATTAGCAAGATTTATTGCCTGGACTAACTACACGGTCCGACTTGTTCTGATACTTTGACTTCCGTCGCCGTACAATGTTTTCATTCTTGAAAAGATAACGAGTAAGATCGTTACACTAGATCGGACACTGACTTATCTTCAACAAAATGGTAATTAAAGAATACAAGCTTCCAGCTTGATTTGATTGTTTTATTTTGATTAGACGTAGATATTATACGATAATATTCAAATGCAAAATTAAATAGAGAATACATATAAACTATTTGAGTAAACGTTGGAGAAAAGAGATTAAGAAATTGTGGGATGATTATGGACAGCTCTAGAAGCCAAATTGGAAAACAATTGCTCCACTTAAATTTTAAAAATGTCTGTGTCCTCCACATTAGAAAACAATTAGTAAGTACCATTTTTATTTCATAATATAGGTCCTTCGGTAACGAACAAATCGTCTGCATCCAAATTTGAATAAGTGTCCGGTAACTTATGGACGCGAGTGTAACACCGAAAGCATCAGCAAATGAGAGAAAGTTTCTGCTCCGCAAAATTTGTTTGTAAAAGGATAAATTTGCAGACGTTACCGCAGTCTGGTCAGAAACGTCCGACCGTTTGTGGACGGTAGTGTACACAGGTAGATCTCGAGATATAGCGACTGCGGAGAATGATCGTGGCAGGAGGCAAAGGAGAGACGACTTTCGAATGCCGCGTAGAACGAACCTGGGGCCGAAGGTCGAGCTCACCACCTGTTGCACAATCGACCAAAAGTCACGCACGAAAGAAGATTAAGGGAGGCCTCTCTCTCTCTCTTTCTCTCTTACCCTGCATGTTTCTTACTCTCCGTCTCTCTTTCTTTCTCTCTTTGTATTTTTTCCACACGCGGATTCGCGAGTAATCGTCCCGTCCGCGAGGAGAGCTCGTCGACCCGTGACTATCGCGCGATTCGCCGCATGTTAATGGACTCCGTGACGCAACCACGCCGGTTAATTGGTTACCGGATTCGCCGTGGATCGTGGCGATTTTCGCGGAGATATTTCCAGCCGATCATTGCGAGCTTTCTCTAACGATGTTCGTTATCCGATTTTCTCGGGGAAACCAGACTGGGGATAAGTAGCTATTCCGACTGGTTACGAAAGTTCTGATAAACCACGCTGCTCGTGAAACCCTGGAAATCCTGTACCGGCCACTGCGACTCTGTCGAACGGACTGTTCAACTTCCGGACAATTTTATGCGCGAAATTTTTATTTAATCCTTTGCACTCCGAGCTATTCCAGCTCGAAAATTCAACGTTTCTCCTGACCCAGAATAATTCCATTCAATATCCTTTTTTTAATTTTATTTCATCATATGAAATTGATATAATACCTCGCACAATACTTAAATGTCTAGTAACTGATCGTAGACAATATTTAAACTGCTATAACTTTGCCCAAATTTATCGAAATTTGTTGAAAAAGCAACCATTTCAAAGCTTGAGATTTTCTACTTTTTGTGTTATACTATACTGGTTTTACTAAAATGGGTGTTTTGAGCGGAAAATCTGTCCTTAAAGGGGAGCGTATCGGATTGTAAAGTTTGTTGCTATTTTTCAATCAAGTACTGCAGCTTATGATTAACATTTTTATTTTTTAAAATTAAATTGCTATATCAATAAAGTAAAATAATTACTACGTTATTAATGATTTCATATCGAACAAATTACTAAACATTTGAGTATTGCACGAGCAAATCTCTACAGTCTAACATGCATGAAATGAAAACAAAAATGGTATAGAATGGAAATATTCTAGGTTAGAGGAAACGTTTAGTTTACGTGTTAAAATAGTTCGGAGTGCAAAGGGTTAACGTTAGAATAGCAGTACACAGAGGGGAGGTTAAATAACTAGAAGAGGCCCGGAAAGATTGTCAGCGACCGACAATGCATTCCCCGCGCGAAATTATTCGAAGGACGAGGGAGGGCAGGAAGCAGCCGAAGAAGGGAGAGAGAGAGAGAGAGAGAGAGGAAAAAAGAAAGAAAACATCTATCAGCTACAACTTGCCAGGAGTTGCAGCTGCAACGAGGCAACCGCAGCGTATCCTCGGCGCAGGAGTGGTGTCCTGAAAGGATGTCATAAGTTACTGACAATTTTCTCCTACGGTGAAGACCGTAGCCGGCGACGGTGGCCGAGAGGGCACGTCGTAACTTACGGACAATTTTCTCTTATCCTTGCGACCGCCGCGAGTTATCCTGCCTCGAGGAAACCAATACGAAACGGAGATGGAAAGTGAATGTAAAGGATGCGCGACGCTGAAAAGGAAACGCGAACGCAAATCGAGCGAAACGCGACGCGCGACCACTCGAGGGTCACGTCGAGAACATGCTAAGTTATCTAGAATCTAGAGATTCTGTGATGGAACGGACTATTAAACAATACGTGAAGATCGAGGATTGCGGCGAAATCAAACCAATGTAATTAAATGCGACTGTTTACAATGCAGCGGTGACGAGAGAATAGCGGTGCAGCTAAACATAAAAAAAACACCGCACCGACCGCGTAATTTTTGTTTTTAATTAACAGCGTTTTGCGTGTTTTTAAAAAACAGCGCGTACACGTGTGAACGAATACGAGAGAAGACGCTAATGTAAATAACATCGCGCGGATTCCGCCGCGTACGAACGGGCTCTAAACGACTATAACGCCGAAGTTCATTAAATAGAAAAGTTCATTAACGCGTCGAGTTGTGTTATTGAATTTTGTCCCGGTGGAAGTACATTTATGCGATTCGTAACAGAAATGTACGCGTTCATTATTAATTACTCGATGGTGCAGTATAACCAGTTTACAATACTATCTAATTAATTATGATTCCGTAACAATTATGTTCGATGACGTTCGAGTTATTGCGGTCGCTTTTAAACTATTCGATAACGGCCGTCGATAAGCATTACAGCGTTCAGCATAGTCGAGATTCTGAACACATTGCCATGTTGAACAATTGAAAATGAAATTAATGAGTATTGTCGACAACCTCGAGTGCAGAGTACGATGGATATTATCCAGTATTGGGAAGGAAAGAAAAATAATCTACCTAAATTATATAAGGTGGCCTGTGTAATGTTGGCTGCTTCGCCAACACTCGGGTTAGCGTGGAAAGATTATTTTCCGCACTAAAATTCAATTTATCTGCACATCGATCGAGTATGTAATCAAATATTTTATGATATATTATTAATTCGTTTAAACATGCATACTTATATCTATTATTATAATAAAACAACTTTCAACTATTTTCGGAGCCGTTTCAAGCCCTGATTGCTGTAACTTGGATCTTGAAATTTAGGGTCGATATGAGGACCGATGTACGATGTATAAAGGATCCTAATCGAAACCGATATCAACCATAATTTCGGTCCTCCGTAACAGTTATTAAGAGTATCGGCCGTTTATATAACTATTTCAAGGACTGGAACCGATATCATAACTGTTGTCTGTCGCCGTTGTCGCGTTCCCCTAATTCAAAGGAAATTGTCAAAGGCGAAAATGGCGTGCAACCTCGGCGCGATTCCGGTGGCGGAACGGTGAATTGGACCGCGAGGAGGACAAGTCTCCTTTCGCATAATGACGAATTTCGCTCGGGTTAATGAATCGAGCGGCTAAACAAGCGGCGCGGCGCGCGAATGCCGTAATTACACGCTCTGTCGCCGTCGAATTTCATTAAAGCTCGAGAGGAACGATGGGAAGAACAGGGAGGGGAGAAAATGGCGGGCCAGGAAAAAAAGAAAGAGGAACCAGCCGACCGGTGAATAAGTGAAAAATGGCAATGGCAACGGCAAGCAAGCGCGCGATCGTATCTCGGCTCGGAGGCATGCTCTGCTTAAAAATTCTGTCGCTGTTAAATAGAGTTTCGAGATGGGACGCCGACGCGACACCTGCGCCGCGGAAATTGATAATGCGCGCAAATTATTCGGACCGGATCTGAAATTTCTGTCACGACCCGCCTCGTTCCCCCGGGCCTCCCCGGCGAGGCCATTTTTACGTGCAATCGCTGGACGATCACGACGATTCGCGATCAACGATTCTCAAATATGTAGTTATTTTATTTCGGTCGAATCGGGTGCAACGTCCGTTCTACAAATTGGTTGAACAGCACTGGTTCTCCTTCTCATGCATGTTGGTACCTGTATACATGCTTGTCTAGATTATGTGACATTCCTTCATTGATTGATGAGCTTACGCATTTTTCACACTAATGGTTTATTGCGAAAGTATTTGAACACCTACCATGAAATACTCTTAAATTATAATGAGTATATTACACGATACGTATGTAGTAAATAAAAAATAAACATGCTCGTTATATTCTCAAACGAGCATGTTTACATGTTCCTACGATCCCACGAAACGCAACATCGTACAATTTATTCATAACGTTGCTAGGTACGAGCTAGGTACTTTAACTCGAAAATTAAACATTTCTTCCTAGCTAGAATAATTCTATATTCTATATTGATTTTTTCCTTCGTATGAATATAAAATTGATATAATACCTGATACCATACTTAAATGTTTAGTAATTGTAATAATATTCTGAATAATGGTATAGCAATTTTTAGTGGCGACTCGCTCTGAGTCACCATTCAAGTGTTAAGGGTAAAGCGTGACAAGGGCGATACTTTCGATACTACCGGCGCGACTTTCAGAAACCGAAAACAGGAGGTACCTCGTGGCGCGTCCATCGATATTTCCAGTGACCTCTTTATCACCGTGTCGCTCGGCGCAAAAATTGTTCGACGGCCAGTGGCACGATGAAAAAGAAAAGAAAGAAACAAAATTTCGCCGATAAAACGAAGGCAGGTGGCGCGACGGGAAACCGAGGACACGATATCGCTCGTTGTCGCTTCACGCTAGCTTGAAGATCCGCTTGCAAGTGCATGACCCGGGGACCGTCCATTTTGAAAGGCACGCACCTTATCTGGGACCTCGTGTCGCCATCGGCTTGTATTTTGTCGTAGATAAGAGCGCGGTTCGCATTGCGGTGTTGATTACAGGCTCGCGCAACTATGGTGGCCCCTCGGGATACGCTCACAAATTGCAGACTCCATTTTCTAGACGCTGGAACGTCATTGTATGTACACATAGTAGTTTAATAAATAAATTTTTGTTACTGCGGCTCTAATAATTTGATCAACCACAGCAGAAAATTCTCGGATCGTAGACAAATGACGGGGGGTGAGATGACATAATTGATCGACTAGTTCGATGTCCCGCTGTGCAGCATCCTTCTCTCGTGGCACGGTAGGGTGGCCGAAGAAGAGATCCACGATAATGCGCACAGCTTCGTTCAATTCTACTGGATTCCGTCTCATATTGGGATCGGTGGTAACGAAAGGTTCGGCTGTTGGCAGTATCGATAGATGTAGAGCAGACCACTATCACCTGACTGCTTCTCTAGCTCGCATAGCTATCATGAGATGCTAAACCATGTTTTATGCCAATGTAATTTCTATCACGATGAAAGACTAATACAAAGGCTTGCCTTTACATGTAGTCATTCCCTAGAAGCTGCGGTTTGAGTACAATAAGTGTTCCCATAAGGATTCTCATATAAGTACGAGTGGAAGGAACGTCTACACTGTGTCCAGTATACATGTGTGCTCATATTAATGTTTATGTATGTGTATATTCTTATTCTGTACATATTTCTCTTGGTTGTCATTCCTGCATTGAATTCTGTATTACGTTGAAACAAATCTCTTACGAGATTTTCTACAATAAAAGAACAAAAAAAACCCGAAGAAGAGGTAACCGGTCGATTCAATGATCCCGGACGATCGAGCCTCGGGCGCGAAGGATCACAGGGCACGGGGGCACGCTCCCTTTTTATCCGGCTTGGTTCCTGCGTCTTCGAGGGACGCGGCCGGGACCATCGCAGCTGCCGCAAGGATATAGGACCATCTGGTCGTTCCTCGGTCGCAACATTGCCAACGTCGAGACCGGCCAAGGAGGCCCATAGAACGGGAGCGGGAGCGAGAGAGGCGAGAAAAAATTGAGAGAGAAGGAGTGAGAAGGGGCGAGAAGTCGAACAGAGGAAGAAGAGGCGCAAGGAACCGGGCGAGGGAGAAGACGAATACAGAGAGGAGAAAGAGAGGTGAAACGGTGGCCTCTCGAGTGGGCTGTTCTCCAAATAGCTCCACCTGCCCTCGCGATGCCAACGCTGTGTTCATCCCGGCGACTACCGATTAAGCGGCGTGCTTTTGACCCGTGGTTCGCGAGTAATGATCGCGAACGTGTTCAACGGGGCAAGGTGAAGCGGCGGGAGGATCTAGAGCGAGCCCACACCTGGCCCCGGAAGCGATTCCCTTCATCCTTCCTCCAGATCGATCGGGAACGACGATCATCCTGCCTCTTCGAACACGTTCTCATATCATTTTTCTTGCGTCTCTGTGACAATTTAACCCTTCGAGCATCCCTTACTCTGCGAGAGCGACACGAGCCCACCTAAACGCCCACCACTTTCCATTTATACACAAGCCTAAATCTAGAAAGCACAGACTAAACAAAGCTTCAATCAGTTTGTTAACATGATGCTGTGAACTGCATCCTGCTCATTTTTTTGTCCGAATAATTCTTGGATCTAACTTTCCTAAGGCTCTTGTTTCTTTCGCGCGAGCGTCACGTGCTGTGAGCTGCACGTCCTACTGATTTTATCCGAATAATTTTTGTATCTTGTCTCCGAAGTATTTCTTTCGCGTACAACCGAATAAATTACGCGGTTTCCGCGTTATCTCCAGCGTGCACGCTTGAACCATCAATGCCGTTCGAGATCGCGGCCGGTGATTTATTAATTCGTCGCGAAACTTGACGGCGTGTTGAACGCGGGACGTGAACGAAAAAATGTAAAAAAGGGAAGAATAATGTACAGATAGACGGGTAATTCTGGCTGTCCCAGAAAGCGAAAAAAGCATGAAAAACCGGGCTCGCGCGCGTCCAACGGGGATCTCGGAACGCGGCCTATTGTTCCATTAATGGTGGAAAAAGGAACTTTCGCGGGATTATTTGTCGCGCATTACGAACGGCTCGGATGTAACACGAGGAGTTCGACCTCCTTCGCGAATGAACAAGATATGGAATGATGGTCGATCCTTCTACGCATACTTCTAGATCCAATTAACACGTTATCATCCGATTTCGAGAGCCGCCGCGTTCCACTGAATCAAATTCAAAGGTTTATGCACGCGGATGTTCGGTACACATGCTTCTTAAAATGTGGAAGTGTGCAGAGACGTAATTTCTGGCTTGTAGATGGAAAAGTGAGAGAAATGTTGCGTGAGAAATTTCTTTTCGCAATGTTGTATTTGTTACGTCTCTACATATCAAAGCAACTTTGCAATTTAAACTATTAAGTCGTTCGGAAAGTAATTTCGCTTTTCGTGTAGAGATGGCATTGCTTCCATTTACTATTAATAGACCGCGGATCTTCATGCATTTATAGGAAAATTGAAGATGTCAATGTGTAATTTCTTCGAAGAAATAGCATTCAGTTCGGTTTCTATTTCTTGCAATCATTGCGGACAAATTATATTTTGCATAAAGATCCGCAATCTAATTATTGCTTAACCTTATTTTACATCTTAAAATCCCAGTATATCTTGACAGCTGACATTTCGGACGTCATTTCCTGACTTTTAGTGCTTTTCAACCCTGTCCAGCATTCTTCTGAGATCGCATCAAATATGCAAAATCAAAGTAC
The DNA here is from genome assembly GCA_028455605.1 of Lasioglossum malachurum. Classification (NCBI taxonomy): domain Eukaryota; kingdom Metazoa; phylum Arthropoda; class Insecta; order Hymenoptera; family Halictidae; genus Lasioglossum; species Lasioglossum malachurum. Next base: position 9,766,791 of record CM052319.1, on the reverse strand, counting down.
GCGTTTCTATCACCTTTCGCTTTTTTATTACCGCAAGGGTAAACATTCAGTGCACGAAAGAAAAAATTGTGTGCTGTTTAAGGAGTTCCTTCCGTTTTTCAAATTTTCATTTCAGAAACGATGTAATGTATTTATTGCCGACAATTGTTTTAGCGAGGCAGCTCGAAATCTACTAAATAAATAGCAGTTTCGAACCATTTATAATGAGCTAACTAAGTGAAATATAAAACGCGGTAGAAGGTAAGAGATATGTAGATTGTGTTACTTGACTCGATTCCTGTAATCGCTTCAGAAAATTTAGTAGCAAATATCTGTGATTGCCAGGAGAAACGCCTTCTTCTGGATTAATTTTTTATGCATTAATTGATCTCTATAGTATAGGATTTACGTATTTACCAGAACAAAAGTCACGAAATAAATTCGGAAGACTCAGAAAAACAATGCAATTTAACCGATGTCCAATGTCAAAGCATTAGTGACCACGACTTTAAACAGCAATATCTCGAAAATGAAAGCATGTGACATGTGCGGCTTTCTTGCTGACAACCACAGATATATTCGACAGGGACAGAACTGAACACTTTTATAATTGAAATGTGAAATTTTAAAAAGTGGTGAAACAACGACGAATCGCGGCTGTGATAAGATTGAAAACGTTCTACGAACATTTGTAAATGCGAAAGAACGATCGTACGGTGAACAATTACGATTTCCACAGCGCGTTCAACCCCTTCTCAATCTTCACCCCCCTCGATCCCTTCCATCTGCGACCTCTATTAAGCGTTATATCCCGCTATCCAGCAGCGATGGAGGATAGTTCCAGTGTATTGGCATGCTGAAATACGGGGCGCGTTCGAAGCGCCGGCAGCCCGTCAGGGTATTGATTTACAATGCTTACTCCACTCCACAGCAACTCCCATAACTGCAGACTCCCTCTCCGTCTCTGTCCCTCGAACAGGTCTCTTCCGGCACTCGCGCTACCCTATCCCTGTCGGATCCTCTCCGATCTTCTCGATCTTCCACCGGCTCGATCCTCGCGATCGTCTCCTCTATCGATGCTCTTCAAGTTGCGGACGGTGCGAATTCGGGCTGGCCGAGCACGATAGCGATACGATCGAGGATCACCGAGCGATGAAGAAATCGATTCCGTCTCCGAGATGATACCGAACCTTACTAGTTTCTAATGTGCAGCTATTAGGCAAACAAGGAATTTTCTGGACTTTCAACGTGAATCAGATGGTTAGGAAATTGTGTCAATCATCGTCAAATCGTATTTTAGCAAAGCTAAAGCTTGGCAAGCCTAAGGAATATAAATCGTCAATAAACTTTGAATATAAAACGTATTCACTTCATTTCAACACGTACTTTTCAGATTTCATGGGGTGTCCAAACTTATACCGAATAATTTCTTTTTGCCGAAAACTGTCCTTAGAAAATTAGCTATACTTTTTATCCGTTTAACGCTATCAGTATATTTTCTGCAGCGGAAATGTAGCTAACAACTACTTCTCATCCTATTTTATAGTTTGTAGCTAAAAACAAAACGTGTCCCAATTTTTACGACAATCACTCACTTTATGTAGGGTGTCCCGAAAATGGGCTGATTCGTGAGGTCATTTGAAGTAACCTTTTGCTTTGCGAAAATGTTCCCTGCGGTTTTGTTAACGTGTTATTACGGGGGTAGACTCGTTTCCAGGATTAAAAGGGTGCAGGATGCGTCTTCTCATTTCTCGATAATGGAAAGATGGGGTTTTTCAGTAGTCAAAAGCGCTAGATAAAAGGTCGATCTAGGCCGCAATCGACCTCAAAAGTCCTATTTTTACGTTTACGAGGCGTAATTTGCATTATTCGGCAACATGTAACTGTCGCAGCTTTATGCTTCCGAATAATGCAAATTACGCTGCCGAATGTAACTCACAAACGTAAAAATAGGAAATTTGGGTGCGTACTAAGACGTACTAAGACTGGCTTTTAAATTGATCTTTCACATCTAGCGCTTTTGACTACTCGGAGGCACTCGGAGGGTTAACGTAAAAGATGGACTAAGCGTCACCGACTGCACAAGTTTCAAGAATTTTCAGCAGAAGGTGTCAGTAAAACTGACATCAAATAAATTACTTTGTATCGTAGGCTTGTGCAATAAAACCCTAACGCTTTTCCCAGGTCCTGCAGTAGACGACCTTCTCTAGGAAAATGTTGAAAGTGACCCGTTACTCGAGCGATTTGTTCGGGAAGTAACCTGAAAAAATCCGATTTCCAAGTCGTTCTCGATCGCCACGTAAATGACGGCTCTAGGGTATTCCGTCGCCGAGTTTTACGACACGGCGCGTAAAATGAGTTACAAGCCGGATAATCGGGCAATAAACTTCCGGCCGAGAGCAGCCCGCGTGGGCGACCACGTGGGCCGTCCCGAGTTGCGGTATTACGGCGACGACGTCGGTGTAAATATATTTATTATGACCACCCTGTTAATGCTCCTTCGGCAGGTACCGAGAGGTCTGTCCGCGCTGAAAATCCTTTTGCCCTTTCTCTCCCTCTCGCTCTTTCTCGTTCTGTTCGGCCCCCGTTGGCATCACCTTTCCCTTTTCATTGTGGAATGTTTGTTCGACCGGTCGAACAGTCAGGGATGAAGGACACGTGACAATAATTTACGACCAGTTTTCCTTTGAAAAACCGTGGATAGTCCCGAGCTTCCTACATTCCTTTCTACTGTCTCCTCACTTTAGAACTGTTGGCATATCGCATTTAGCTCTTATTACTCGTTTTTCGTTCGAAGGCGATTTAGACGGTAAATGGGTGGGTACGATGCTGGATTGTCTTCGTAAATGGGCACTTTTTCTGTCGCGTTCCTATAGAAATAATCCTATTCGGTTAACCAGGAAATTACGTCCATTATTGAATGTTTCTGCGAGATGAATTGTGCCCATAATTATGACAATTGGCTAACAATAAGTCATATATTTCTCGTTTCGAGATATTTCATAAAAACTATTTCATAATTATCAACAAGTATCGTAAAAATTACATTGAATTCATTTAGTTTAAAATAATGTAATATGAAATAATTGATAAACTCATTTTTCTTTAATTTTGTCTTACAATTAGATCACTTTCTCAATTATGGGCACAATTGTGACTATACCGATTTTGGATAAAACGATTCCTTATATAAATCACGCAAATTTAAAGAATACTGAAATAAGTGTGTATTTAAGACCCAAATATTAACACTTGTACCTTCCACACGAAAACAAATTTCACGCAATAGAATTTTCGTGCTGCTCCGTTAATGAACTTCAGAGTGTCAGGCCCGTATTTAAATACATTTGGCTCCGGCGAGTGTTTCGCTTGGCCAGCGTATAGCTAGCAAATGAACCGAGAAAAATCTATCGAAGTAAGTCGAACGGCAGGCACGAGAATAGCCGAACGTTCCCAGAAATTCGGCGAACAATCGTTCGGGACAGCGCATCGAGCGCGACTTCTGTTTCGAAAGCGGATAAGACAGAAGCGGTAAACAAGTTTACCCGGGCTTCTCGTCTGAGTCATCCGGGACGCGTTATTTGCGCACCTATTATCATCCTGCGGCCAGGTACCTGCACCGATGACGTAGGTCGGGCGCAATTGTGAAAGAATGCTCCCGGCGCGGCGCGGAGCCGAGACGAACGGAGAGCGAGTTCTCGAAAACCCTCTTCGTCCCCGTTTTCCTTGCAACGGGACGCTGATGGTGGCGAGGCCGTTGCACAATAGACGCTCCCTCGAATCGGCCCGTTGAAACGAATTATTAGTCCTTCGGGATCAATCGCAAGGTAAATAGAAGGCGAAACTCTGCCACCGGAAATGCGTACCAACCGCGCGAACAAATTCCGTTAATGGGAAAGAAGAATCCGTGTTATCTGGATCGAGAACTGATCGTATTAACCCTTTGCGGTCTGAGCTATTTTCACTCGAAAATTAAACATTTCACCAATCAACACCTGCCACTCATCCAGAAGAGAAAAAGTTTGAAAGGAGGATTATAAAAAAAATACGGGCTGTAGTAGTAGACTTTTGTCTATGCGTATAACTCCACACAATCAAATTTTGCAAAAGCTTTAGTAGCTTATATCTCAATAACTATTTGTTAGCGACATGTGGGTTCTTTCAAAATTTTTCTCTTCTGGATAAGTGGAAGGTGCTGATGTAAAAAGCAACTTTACCATAAATTCTCTTTGTTGTAAACAATTTTGCGGCAAGTTTCCCTTACAAATGTCCACCGATCCAGAGATGTAGATTCACCCGTCGCGGACGGATGACCATTACTTTTTATACACCCTGTACATTTAGAAGGTGAGTTTGGTTCCGAGGTACCGTCGTCGAAGCCAGAAAAATCCCGGGGATTTTTCGGGCGGAACAGTTGGCGACATTTTCCCGCTGGGAGTTTTTGTCGCGTGGCATACGGAGGGAATTTAAACGAGCGAAATAAATCTCGCGGTCCCCTTTCGCGCCGCGGGTTTTACGAGCCTCCGGCCGGCCTCTGTGTGCGCACCCGTTCTTGCCGTGATAATGAGCGCTATCAATTTGCATCTGGGTTATTAGCACTTGCTCGCTGTTCCTTAAGTCAACGACAATTCGACCGTAATTTAAGCCGCCTTATTGATTACTTCCGACCGGCCAGACCATGGCGCGGCTACCTCTCCGGGCCCCGTGGAATTTATGTCCCGCCACGATCATCTTTTCTACCCGACGACACGCTTCTCGATCGCACGTCTGTCAGCCGAGTTTATCGACCAATCCAGTTGCGATACCATTCACCGTCAGCTCGCCCCTTCAATCCGCCGATTATGCGATCGCTAATGACGGCTGACGTTGACTCCTGCTAACACGCCGCGAAGGGAAATCGTTTCGCCGACTTCTCCGCGTATTAAAAATGTCGGAATTGCTTCTCGGTTTTCAATCGCTCTCAGTCAACTGCGGTCGACATTTTTGGACAATTCACACGGTTTTATGGATATTCGAATAGTGAATTATATTTTTTTTCACGTTTATACACTTTCCGAAAAATTCCATTAGGTCGTTCGGAAAGTAATTTTGTTTTTCGTGTAGAGATAGCATTGCTACCATTTGTTATTACTAGACTGCGGATTTTTATGCATTTACGAAGAAATTGGCTGGATGAAATATAATACGGTGAAGTCTAAGAATATTGTTATCATGTTTTCAATGTAAACAATCTATTAAGGGATGAAGTGAATTCTTACTTAACTCCTGCTGGCCACAATCGTTGCAAAATATGTTTATTTTTTCTTAAGGGCTATGCTCGATTCCTGCATTGTAAGGGTGCGGGATACGCCTTCTCATTTCTCGATAATACAAACATGGGGTTTTTCAGTAGTCAAAACCGCTAGATAAAAGATCAACCTAAGCCACAATCACCCTTAAAAGTCCTATTTTTACATTTACGAGGCGTAATTTGCAATATTCGGCAGCAAGTAGCTGTCGCAGGTTTATGGAAATAGCTATATGCGCTGCTTTATGCTTCAGAATAATGCAAATTACACCTCGTAAACGTAAAAATAGAAAATAGGGTCTGAGTTGGTCATTTAAAGGGAACTCACAATTTGAATGGGTCTGCGTTGGCTATTTAAATGGGCCTCACAAATTGAATGAGTTTCTATTGGTCATTTAAATGGGATCCGCAAATTAAATGATTCTTGGCGGGTTATTGAGACAAAAATTTTCGTATAAACTGGAAATTTAGGAGCGATCTTTTATCTAGAACTTTTCACTACTGAAAAACCCTACAATCCTAGAAACGAGTCTACCTCCATAACCTTATTTTAAATCGCAAAATAAACGAAAGAAAGAATTGTGTGCTGTTTAAGAAGAGGATGTAGCATGGGATTACCATTTTTCTCGCTTTCTTCAATATTTTCTATGCAAATGTCATTTCAAATAACTTCTACGAACATATGATGGCATCTTTAAGTTGCCTGCAAAATCGCTAGAGATCATAGAACGAAATGTAACAAAACTTATTTTAAATGGTAAACAATTGTCTTTCATTTTCCCTTTGAAAAAACGAAATGACTTTCCGAACGACGTAATATGTGAACGTGTAGGTACCATAACGAATGATACAGAGAACGTATCACGTTTAAATTCCACGTTGTTGCCGCACGAACGATTCCGCACCCCGTGGTTCTCCGGTAATTCTGAAAACGATCAGCGCACGGCATTTATCCACACATTCTCGCCCGCTTATGCCTCGCACAATTGCAAATTCATAATTTACACCGACATCTCGCCCGATTGGTTGCTCTACACCCCTTCGATCGGTCTCAACTTGTTGCCAGCGGCACGCAATCCATATTTCACCTGTCTCTATAGGCTTTTCCTTTCAATAGGCACGACAGTTTGCGCGAACCGTGGTTCCATTATTTCACACGCTGCTCTGACCGATACAAATCGTTCCGTTCGGTCGGCCAGGCCATTAAAAACCTCGGTCTCAGGGTATTAATGCCGTCGTTCCTGCTCGAACACAGAGTTCAATACAGAATTACAGTTCAATGTGCTGATAATAATAATTCATCTTTATCGCGCACACAATCGTAAACGTTTGTAAAACAAGAATAAAACAACATCTGTGTACTTGAACTCCGCTCTGTACTATAATCGAGTAGGATAGTCCGGGTAAGAAACTTTACGACTTTGTAAGAAATTCTTATCGCGATGCAACAAGATGATTGAATGTTCGCAAGGTTATACAAACGAAGGTAGACACAGAAATGTTGATGAGAAACTGTTCCCGTCGTTACTGACAGGTTAAAAATCAACCCTTACTGTCCATTTCTATCAATTATTTCGCACGCTGAGCCGGCCGATACGGATCGTTCAAACGACCATGCTATTAAGAACGCGGCCGTTGACTGTCACGATCATTGTTACCTCGCCACCCTCGGCCACCTTTCGCCCTGTCCAACCCTTTCCGTCGCGATAACGTGTAATTCCCAGGGAAATACGCGCGGCGTGTTCCGCGAGTCGGGCTGAATTCAACAGGTGACACCTAGCCGAGCTGTGTAGCCCCGAAATTCTATACAATTTCCATGCTTTTCCGCGTTGCATAATAAACCTGATCGATTCACGAACTTCCCGTCAAACGATTAAAGAAACCTGCATAAATGAAAATCTAGTGAATTCTTGTGATGTTTACGAAGCATTGATGTTTCGAAATTGCAAATGTACGTTTAGTAATACTATAGATACCATTATCCGTCATATGTTCCCATAATTATGCAAGTGGCCCAACTCGAAATTTAATAGAAATCAGTTTATCAGGTATTTCACATTACATTATTTGAATCTAATCAAGTTCAATATAATTTTTACGATATTGTCAAAAAATGAACCCGTTAGATTGTGCTTATTATTTCAACATTACGAGGAATTCATCAATGTTAATATCCTTCTTCCTTTAAATATCTAAAAACAAGAAATATATAACTTTTGGACCACTTTCACAATTATGGGCACGAGTATCGAGCCTCCCGATTAACGAGTCAAACGTTAAGTTAAACCGTGTTTTCGAAGAAAGTAGAAATGGTTCGGTAACTTTCCACGGGTGCATACAGGAGAAAGAGGAGAGAGGAGAGAGAAGGAGAGAGAGAGAGAGAGAGAGGGTAGGTGCGCGTGCACGCGCGGGTCCCGACATGTGTACGCATTGTGAGGCACGCACGACCGCGTATCCTCGCTCTCGCTACGTTCACGCTACGCTTCCTCCCCTCCTCTGTCCACTGCTACCCACCCCTCCCCCTCCCTCTCTCGCCACGTCTCGCTCTCTCCACCGTGTTTCCCTCCCCCACCCCACCCCCTCTACCGCCAGGTTGCCCCCTCTTGTCTCCGCCTCCTCCGCTCCTCGACCGACTACTCCCCGTCCGTCCCGAAGGCAGCCGCGGACAATTTATGCCCAATTACACCCTAATTACCGTAATGGCACGACTCCGGTACAGATGGTGCACGGAGTTAAGTAACTGTCACGGGCCACGGTAGCACACCGTCCACGGTGTTCCATCGCTCGCTAACATCCGAACGCCTAGTCGACAATGCTACCGCGACTCTTGCGGCCCACTGCGAAATCCCGAGCACCCGCTCATTTCGCTCACACGGAAAACTCCTCACTTTCAGCGGAACGATTCCCATAGAAAGCCAGAGAGAACGGACGGATTCTTCGGTGAAGTCGTTTTTCTATGAAAATGAACCTGGAACGCGTAGTTTTCCAAGGAACCGAGTGTTCCTCCAATCGGAAAGCGAATGCTCACAAGCGAAAAGACATAATACACGGATGAAGATTACGTATGATTGTTAGTACTAAATGTTATTACTTGCTTCTAAAAATGTTCAAATACTGCTAGAATATAAAATTTCACAGCATTTAATACGATTTTTACTTATTTAGGATCTACATACACACACAAAAACCCCACCGAAAATAAGATTTTATCTGTTAAAAGTTATTACTAATAAACAGAGTTGGGCAAAAATTTAATCAACGATCGACGAATAAATTTCTGCTTTAATCGTTAATCGCAATTAACAATTAAACTCCTACTTTAGTCGTTAATTGCGGTTAACGGTTACATTCTTGTCAATTGTAATCGTCAATCGGATGATTGATTAATGATTAACTGCTGAAATATCGAAATGAAATACGGAATTAAAACTGTATGCGTACTGAAAAAAATGTAAACTGAGTTTTATTGACGATTGACTTCATCAATCGATTGAATCAATCGTCGATTTTTTAATCGTACACATCAATCAATTAATCTTGATTAAAATTTTAATTGATTAATACCCAGCTCTGCTAATAAACCATTTTTACAAGAGGATCAACGGCAAAAAGTTGTGCATCTCTTTTAAGCACGAGAGTACGTACACATAATTTCCACCTGCTTTTGGTCAACTGTATAGGGGTGCGCGTGCCTTACCCTCTTATGGAAACAATTGTCATTTTGATGGAACGATTAAATACGCGAGGGATTTGTTTATTGAAGTAATTTCATATGAACAGAAACGCGAGGTAATTTTCAGGGCTAATATGGTGTGCGGTTTTCACTCGTTTTGTGTCGAGACAGATGCGGGTACAAAAGAAGCTCTTTCTATATTTATGGACGATAGTTTTTTTTCTGGGAAACTGGTATTCTTTTTATGAAAGAGTATAACACGCGTCACATCCTAGAACTTTATAGTCATTGAAAATTGTGGTTATGAGACGCGAGACCTTCTGCGTAATGCACAAGCTGCTTTTTAACCCTCGTTCGCTTGTCAGATATTCGTTCCTTTTCTAGAGAAATTTTAAGAAAGTGGGACCAAATAAAACCCTACTTTCATTGGCAATAGTGTTTGTAAATCGAAAATAAATCAAAATCGTACTAAGATGTTTGAACAAAGAGCGTTCATTAAAATTAATTTAATTTGTCCCATGTCTTTCTACAATTTATATTTCTGTTCTGAAACGAGCGCAATAAACAAGTTTACTTTTAACACACAACATGAATTTATGAATAGTGCTCATCACTGATACTAATCTTTTTCTTTTTACACCATGTATAATTGTATTTCATTTATAAAAACGAATTATATTGTAATTTAATCGAATAAGAGAGAGAGAGAGACCAGAATTACAAATTACATTGCAATTTAATTGAATGAAGCGACTGCATTTCGAATCACGAAATAATTGAATACAATGCGATTGAATTACTTCGTAATTCAATTGTAATGTAACACAACTCTGCAGGTGGCATATCGAACCACCCATTTCGATTGATGGTGGTCGTGCGATAAATGGTAACGTTTATGGGCCTGTTGGGGTGGGGAGTTCGTCCCGAGCAAATTGCCAGACAACTTTCTACGTTATCGTCTGTCCAGCTAGATAAGCAGCCGTCTTGGTGGCCATTATCGGATTCCTGTTCGTCGTGGTCGCTCGAAAGTCTATCCCCGTAAGGCATAGCTCAGTGGTCGCAGGCCCATAAGATGCGTTAAACAAATGGTTCCGTTGTAGAGCGGAGACGAACGGGTCGCGTCCGCTTAATCGTCGGAAAAACAGGCAACGGGACACTTCAGGTCGGCGTGACATGTGGGGAACACGTGGTGCTTGGCCAAGCCTCACCTTCGGATTTGAACCAGGCTCGTCTCATTGCCTGGGCAACTCATTAAAATCGAGCGAAGGACGCTCGACGGCCGCTTTGTCGCCTGCAGATGGACCCGTACGACTAGAATATGCCAAACCGGAAAGGAAAACCTGGGAACGACACTGATGCATTCCGAACTGCAAGACGAATCGCCACTGTGAACCACGTGCTTTCCGTTTTCGGAGATCGCAGTCTCCGGTTTCACGTCTCAATGCCTGACAGCGTATTTAGCGAACAATTTCTTTAATGTACTTTTCTCATTCAGGATCACGAATGGCAACCTGAGGATGTGCCCCTGATATTGCAGTCTAATCTTGATTATCGTGCAAATTTTTAATTTTCTAACCGATTGGATAGAGTTTGAAGCAATTGGAATATTTTATAACTAATTGTTGTCTCACAGAATAACATAGACAGACATTTTTATTTTACTTTTAAAGTATTTTTAACTTCATGCGCGTTATTTTCATATTACTCCTGTGACACACTTGTGCGACACTCCACTGACGAGCAACGTGTTCAGGTGTCACCGAATGTACACTCTCGCTCGTAAGTCTTAGGACAGTGACCATATATTTGCATTCAATTCTGTAGAAATGAAATAATCGTTGAAGGATGCGAACAAATTTTTCCTTATTTGAAGGTTTACATGTGAAGGAAAGGATGTTGCACTAATATATAAAAAATCTTACCAAGAAGTAAAAAATATAAAAATATTCCATAAATGTGTTTTCGAAGTAGAGCAAAAGTTTTGTACCTGTCTATCCAGTTCATCCCATAATTTTTGCATGGGGTTCAAATGTGGTCACTGGGATGGCCATTTCATAATTTTTAATGAACTATTACATTGAAGTTGATTGAAATAGTTTTTACACACATATTTTTGACGTGTGTTTTGGATCATTATCATTATATTTATATTGTGTAGTTAATACAGTTAAATGTTCATAATCGTAAAGTAACACCGAAAAAATAACGGTCCGAGAACCGATATGAGAATCGAAGGACGAAAATTTCGGTCCTTCGTAACAGCAATTTAGGGTATCGGTCCTTCATAATTGTTTCAGTCAAGCCCGAAATGTAACAGTTCGAAACAGTTATTTTCGGGCCCGTTTCAAGCCCTGAGCTGTAGTCGGGTCGCATCTCTAAGGAAACGCGGAACCGTGAAAACGAGTCCCATGGGGGAGTAGTGGTAGTCGTTATATCGAGCCGCGTTATACGTCGAATTAAAGGGGTATGGTGAAATACCATGGGGTCGCAGTTCAGGCCACGCCTCGTTCCCTGCTCCTCTCTCCTTCTCTCTATCTCCGACTCCAAAACGAAAAGAAAAATTTCGAAACACGCTCGGATTCGTACTTGGCGACTTGCCTCTATAATACTTTCGCGTATCGCCGCGCCCCCTGGAAAAATGTCTTTTTCCCTATCTTTGTCACCGTGGAGCTTCCGACAGGAAATTCACAATTTTTCCTTAAGTTGATTATTCAAATCTTGTTGTCGCTCAAAGAAACTCAAGCTGTTGAATACTTTGTACGCCCACTATACATCGAAAATTCAAATAAAATCTTCATTTCACGTAGAGGTCCATTAATAAATGTGCAGTGTGCGACAGCAAGATTCGAATAATCAACTTCAAGAAAAATTATGAATTTCCTGGTCTATCGGAAAATGAGTACCAAAAGATCTATATAGTCACTTCACGAAGAAAAAGTGAATTATATATTGCAAATAAAACAGCAACAGCACGCTAGAAAAAGAAATGATAGAAGATACATATGTACGTCAAGCCTAGATTTCTGTACCTTTCCTTCTACTTTGTGACTTTAAGTCACGCGTTAATTCCTCGGTCTAATAGATCGACGAGCTACTTCGATTTGGCAGTTGAGACTGCACCGAACCAATAATTCGTCTCTCTATGCATACCAGTCCTGGAATACTAGGGGAGTAACGAGGAGAGGGCGGAACGCGTGGCAGAGCTAGCCATTATCTTGTACCGTAATTATGTAATTACAATGTCGGGGGGGGGCGCGAGGGTTGTAGCCGACGACAGGGACCGATTAATAAGAAACCGAAACCGCGTTTAATGGACGGTTTTTCTACGGTCCGTGCCGCTTAATGAACAGTCCCGAACGCATGCAGTTAGATCTTAATCACCTTAATGTCCGCTCCATCATATTTAATCAGCGGCATCTTCGTGGTCACCGATCTTATCTGTCCATGAGAGATCGCTTTGCGGCTGTCGGAATGAAAAATGGGAGATTGTCTTTTCGCGGGTGCGCGTTATTCAGCGACTGACAACGTGATTACAGAGAGTACTTGCTCGGGGTGTCGCGATCCTTTCATTGGCTCGATTTAGTCAACGCGACTCGAGCGTATTGCGGTGACTGTGATGTAATTATAGAGCAGTTATGCTGGTCAGAAACTGCGCGCGTCAACAGGGAACGCTTGTGTAATTTGTTAATGAATTCTGGCCGGTGGTCCAATCGCGTGCCTTTAGTCGGTCGATTTAAAGAGAAGTGATCGCTAGACAAAATTGTCCAAATTGATCATATTTAATTTTGCATTCGAGTATTATCGTATAATAGCTACATCTAATCAAAATAAAACGATAAAATCAAGCTGGAAGCTTATATTCTTTAATTATCCGTTCGTTGATGATCAGCAACAGTCCGGTGATTTATGGACGAAAGTGTATGTGGAGTATCAGGACAGTCAGTACTCATATTTGATAAAAAGATGCCATAATTGTTTGAGGCAACCGAACAATTTCGCTCGAGTATTCTGGCCGCGAGGAATTTCTCTGTTCAGCATTTCTCGACTAAAAGGATTACAAGAACCCATTCTCACATATGCGTTTCAACCTAATCTCTTCGCGCATAGACAATCCTAATAACCTTTTAACCCGTAATCACGAGTGCGTAATGAGAGACCCCTCGAGCTTCAGAGTCACTTGTTTTTACTCATTTCATAACAGTACCCACTTAAACGAATATCTACCGTTCCCTTAGTCAGTATGACGGCACTAAACGAAGTCGCATGACTATACTCCGTATAGCTAGATTTTTTATTGTTCCGGGAAAATTGTGTTGCATAAAACGGAGTTACGAAGACGCGTGCATTTTTCCAGGAAATTCTTACCTCTTTCTTACATGTTACATTGTCCGTCAAATTTACGGTATAAGATTTGCATACAATTCTTAACAACGTTTACATAGAACTCTTTTAATTCTACAAAATTATCTGCATTAGCATTATCGTATAACATTATCATATATGCAATTATAGCATTATCTGCTATAATTTTTGGAAGTCTCTTCGACGAAGAAACTTCGACTTCGTTGCTCCGATTAGGTGATCGAATAATTTCGTTTGGGATTATTGTGCAAAAGAAGATTTTTAGATAAAGCGTTACCGATTTATCAACGCGTAAACTACCGTATACTATAAGTGTGGTAGATACTGTTACACCCCGAAGAAGATTACAGGAGTTTTTGGAGAGCGTTAATTGACAAATTAGCGTGGCGGTGAAACGGCGATGCTTCAAAGTTTGTGATTACGGGGTTAATCAAGATAATCGATTGATGGATGGCCTAGCACCGGCGCATTCGTTTTCCCGGCGCATTTTCCTATTCCGTTTTCCGTGGAGCCCTCGAAATTTTCCACTTCCGGCCGAGACAAAGGAGAGGACGATGTCGGCGACGATCGTACGGCGCGATTACCAGCCGCTGGACTTTGGCGAGCAAACACTTTCGAATACCGGCAATCAGTGACGTAATCAGATAGCGCGATGAATATTCATGAGCGGGACGCATGCGTTCTGGCGAGCGTTTGCACGCTTATTAGCATAACTCGTCTGCTTTATCCATTAGCCATTGGGCCAGGACTAAGTGAGCGTGCTACTGCTCGCTTGGCCGCCGGTTAACCGCGCTGTCCAATTAATATAAACGCGGGGGGAATCGGCCAAACGGAAGAAAGAGAGAAAGAAAAGAGGGGAAACAAGAAATCGAAAGAAGATCGCCGGGTTTTAATCGTATCGGGTTCTGGCTCCGTGCGTCTCGTTACCGCGAGGATCGAGGCCTCGCCGCGCCGGGGATTTCCAGCGAATTAATCAAATCCTAATTCCGTTTTACACTCGCCGATGCTCCATTTTACAGCGTAGATTAAGCCGTACCTTTTCGTACCCAAGCGAGGCAAGCCTGCGCTTTATATGTATGTCGCACAGTGATCGGAAATCGCCAAAAATGTGGCCAAAACACGGCGTACGGCAATTTAGTTCAAAATTGATACTCCGAGGTCTTTCGAGTCGATGATTATGAATCTGATGTGAAAGTTACAGAAAAATAGCGGATGCGTAACACAAAAAACTCTCTTGAAAATTGATATTCCCAAATTATAACGTAAATCTGATTACGTCATGAGTTTCGTGTGCCATCGTACACGTGGCACTATAAAATTGTTTCATATTGGCAGCAACATGTCCATTATCATCCTAGTTATTTGCATCCGAGTTAAATGCATAAATAATAAATGGTATCTTTGGTTAAATATTTCCCGATAAATTTTCCGTTAGGAACGACAGTCATTTCTGTCGGGATTGTTGTTTAAAAGAAATTCTTTCGATATAAAACACGACTCCACGCGCAGGAGAAGAACGAGAAAGAGTAAAAAATGTTTTTTTTTAAATTAGAGTGCAATAGTTAATTTTATAAAAATCGAAATAAAAGCTCGCCTCGGCGAGAAGAAAAGTAAAGCGTGTATTCGTCGGCGAGCAGAACGGCGACGAAAATTCGGGTACAAGGGCTAATTACGCGATAATCTAAAGAAGCGGAGGTTGGTCAGCGTTCGCGTCGACTCGAGAAAGCGGGACAAAGGAAGAAGAAAAAAGGTAGTGGCCGGAGGTGTTCAGGAGACGGAGCGGTGCGTCCCGTGTCCCGGTGGTTCGGCTGGCAGGGATTCCCGTGGTGCACCGTGTCCCGACGGATAAATGACCGTCTCCCCGGCGGGCAGGGTGCGAAAATAGAAAATCCGATTGGCCGGCGCGAAAGAGAGCGGAACAAAAGCATCATGCAGAATTCAGTGTCGGCCGCTCCTCTATAATCGGAGCAGAGTATCGATCGGTTACCACCAGATACACCTGCTCGTGTGCCGAGGCTTTCCCTATGCCCGCTCTGTGCGTTGCCTCCGCTCTCAGCCCCCCCCCTTTCGACCATCTCGCTTGCTCTCCACCTCATCCTCGCAACCCCCCTATTCCCCTCCGCCCCTTTCATCCTCTTCAGGTTGCCCTCCTCGCGCGCTGACTCTGTCCCTGTCCACCCTGCAGGAATTTCGCCCAGGGCTACCACCTTGTTAATCTCGCCCGCCGACATCGCCATCTTTACGGCGGCAGCCGGCGAGATCGTGGTCGATACCGGGGAGACCCGTGATAATGCACTCTGTTGCAAGAAACACGCGTCATTCGCTTTGTTGCCGTGCTGCGTTTTCGGGGAGCCGAGAGCCTCTAATCACCTACTGGTGTCGGTGATGAAAGAAGCTTGAACACGGTTCTTTGTACGGAATTGATTGAGAAACCGAAATTTCGTATCGCACATTGTTGCAGATGCAAACTTCCTGCAGGAGTCGGCAAGCATCGTTGACAGGCTCAAGCGAATGATAAAGTGGAAACACGGAATCGATCTTCTGAAATGGGAATTATTACACAGAAAGAGTAGAAAGCAGTATCAATGATGAAAGAAATAGAAATAGTAGGTTCCAATATGAAAACCATGAAACAGATGAATGATAAAAAGGAAACTTGGGAAAGATCTTGTGAAATAGAAATTGTTATGTAGGAAAGGTTAAGATCGTGTTCGATACCGGGGACCCGTGATAATGCACTCTGTTGCAAGAAGCACGCGTCATTCGCTTCGTTGCCGTGCTGCGTTTTCGGGGAGCCGAGAGCCTCTAATCACCTACTGGTGTCGGTGATGAAAGAAGCTTGAACACGGTTCTTTGTATGGAATTGATTGAGAAACTGAAATTCCTGGGAATGTAGATAGCAATGCAAACTTCCTGCAAGAGTCGGCAAGCATTGTTGATAGGCTCACGCGAATGATAAAGGGGAAACACGGAATGATCTTCTGAAATGGGAATTATTACACAGAAAGAGTAGAAAGCAGCAAGGGAATTGCAAGAGTATCCACGATGAAAGAAATAGAAATAGTAGGCTCCAATATGAAAACCATGAAACAGATGAATGATAAAAAGGAAACTTGGGAAAGATCTTGTGAAATAGAAATTGTTATACAGGAAAGATAGAGATCGTGGTCGATGGCCACCGTAATGCAATGTGGCAAAGGACACACGTCGCTTGCTTTCTAGCAAGAAAAGCATTTTCAGAGAGCCACGATAAAAGAAGCTCGAGGAGGATCATCGTGGCTCGTGTCGCACATTGTTGCTGATGAACATGAAAGCTCTCTGAGAACTAAGAAGCTTCGCTGATATGCTGAAACTGTAGATAGAAGCGGGCCCTGGAGAGGATCCTTTGAAATAGATTTAAAAATTATAGGTGTTATACATAGAATCTAATGAACGTTGTAGAAGAAACATTATTGGATGATTAACAGACTTCGCTGACATGCTGATGTTAGCGATCGAACGGATTATGAAATTGAGGAAGATCTTCCAGAATAGAGATGATCCTGACGTTTTTTTGCGAAGTAACGTGTTCAGAAGTCCATAAGACCTCGCTGACATACTAGTTCCAGTGAAAGAACGTAATTGGATAATTCCGGCGATGAAACTTCCCGGTATGTTTCGTAAGATAGACCAGAATCGCCATTTTAAGCCGTGCGTACACTCGCCGGCTTGTTAAAAATAACCTATGAATCTTCGCATGTTTACAGCGCACGGGAGTCTCCAAAAATCGATATTAAACTTATAGTAGATACGATACCTTACTTCTCAGTTTTTCAATTAATCTGCGAACAAATTGAAATTTGACTCGAATTTTCTTTCGTCAATCTAAGATTTATTTTCCTCGCAAGTTACAGCAACTCCGACTGGGCATTCGGATTTCAGCAAAATAGGGTCGATCGGTGTTCCGTTTTCGATGTATGCGTCTAATACCGCGATCGACTTGACTGCAATGAAATCACCTTGATTAAAAAACATTTATTTCCTCGTGCGCAAGTTGCAACAACTGTGAAAAGCAATAAGTCCGACTGGTCACGCGGATTTCAGCGAAATAGGGTCGGTCGGTGTTCCGTTTTCGATTTATGCGTCTAATACCGCGATCGACTTGGAAGCAGGCCGAGACCGAAACGTTGCTGCAATGAAATCATCTTGGGAAGCGCGCGCATGCCGATCCGGTATTGTCACGATGATTCGACGGGCGATCTTGATGCCGTTCCATGGAAAAAGCGATACGCGCACCTGTAATTTATCGGCTCGATCTCGATCCCCGATCTCCAGTTCGCAATAACATCGTTCCTAGAATCGGAACAATGCGTCCACGTCGCGACGCATTAAGCCCGGGACAAAGGTGTTGTTCGCCAATGCTTATTAACGGGAACCAGCACGTATGGAAATTCACACGTCGACGCACTCGCATCGGTTCGATTTGTCTGACTCGCTAACGACTCCCATTTCACGTATCGGGCACGCATAAATCCCTGCGAATGGCGATTAAAATGATCGTGCATTAGTAACGAGGCTTATCGAAACTGGCCAATGCAACGGGCGCCGCTGTTCGCGACGATAAAGGAAACGCGGCGACCTTCGTCAACGCATTGCCGCCCAGACATTTTGCCGTCGATGCTTGGCAGGCATCAGAAGTCCGGAACTTTACATCACTCGAACATAAATCAATTTTTACTTAATGAAAAATTGTCGACACCTTTGTTTATGCTTGAAACATTACATTTGAAATTTTATAGATTATAAATACTATATGCGAGTGCTTAAAAGTTAAACAGCTTACTAGAAAATTTATTTCATCGAAGTGAACTCCGTACGACGTTTAACACAACGTCACCGGCGTGTTAAAACCAATACATACTCTGTATGCTTCTAAATTGTGTATATACGAAATGATCTTTATACAATAACTTTCCAATATAATTTTCTCTAATACCGCACAAAAGCGATGAATCCAACGGGACAGTCTAATCCCAGAGGATAGGTTGACGATAGCGAGCATGTTATGTTAACCTGTTAACCCGCGCCGACAGCATTAAAGATAAATAACAACGATTCATCGCGATTTATGCTGAAATGGCTGCGGTGCTGCGCGTCTTGTATTATTACAGACATTACACCGCGTCAGCAATCCCGCACAAGCGTCTTCATGATAACACATGAAAAGGTATTATTGCAAATGATGAATGCAGTCCGCCATCGCTGGTTAAAGGACTTAAAAATCACTGATAGAGATCGGACACTGTGACACACGGACTACTCAAGGGACAGTGGGTTCCACTGAAACCGGATTAGGTTTCTTTCGGATCATTTGTGGGGAGCGCTGAACACGAAAGTGCGCCGTCGACGAACAACTATACAGCAACAACGCATGTCAGCGAACGTGCCACTGATAATACATAAAGCATACTTGATATTTCTGCCGGTGATAACGCGTTGAAATCCTAGTTTAATGCTGAACGAACTGTAGAGTAATCCGCGAAAAATGTGTATGCCATGTCGTTTTAATGTGTTTTTAATGTCGTTAAAATGTGTTTCTACAGGTTGTGTTTGTGTATCCAACATTTCTATAACTATGAATGAACAGTTAAGAATGGGCCACGAATTGTACATTTAATAATTTTAATATAAAATACATCATTTTAAATACAACCATGTGTTATTGACCAACCACACCTTAAACACTGATCAGATTTACCGTAAATGAATACCATATCGATTTTCTCTTGCGTGGAGTAATTCATTTCAAATACGTCGATGCATTAATAAATTGGAACTGATCAGGATTTCACACCGTTAAGCATCATCAGTATTGCGATAGTACACATGTTTATTCACATTCACGTTCTTGATTAACGAGTCTTGGTCAAAGCCTGCGATCTCGGTAGACATCGGTTCTACGTAAAACTTTAATTTTGAATGTATTTTTCGCTCAGCTACACGATGCAACAAAAATAAAAAGTGCATTTAAGTATCAAGAAACACCGTTGACCTTGATAACTCCGAAAAAATAACCTAAGAAGTAGTTTTTGCATCACAATAAGCTGAAGAGATATTTAGGTGGCCTTACTTAAATGGGCCACCCAGCACAAATGGCGTATATCGTCCGGGAAAAGTCGTATATTCGCCGGGAAAAGTATTCAGGACGAGCGCAGGGACGCTAATCCGTGGAGGAGAGATTGCGCTAATCCGAGGCACGTCGCGATCGCTGGATCGACTCATTGTGCACCACTCGGCGAACCGTATCGACGCGACGCGACGCGAAGAAAGTGAAGCGAGGACGGACAAGAAAAAGAAAAGAACAATCCCCGAAATTCCTGACGAGCGGTTTCGTCCTGAACACGTTCCGAACGTTCGTTAGCGCGGATCTCGGCCGCGGCAAATAAAAGATGCACAAGCCTCCCCGGTTCAAGCTGTCTGCCGGTCCTTTTTTTCCGTTTCACCTCGGCGGTGACAGCGTCAGGCGATTTTGGCGCGGAAACGAATGTCTTTTGGAACGTCTCCAGGTGCGGCCTCACCGGGCTACTTAGGCGAGGACCGAACGAGTCAAGCCGGAGAAAGAAACGCGTGCTCTAATTCGGGAACGAAACGCCGCGTTCCGGGCACGCACCGCCTCCGAGAATAATAAAGCATTCTCGTAGGCGAGCATGATGCCGATCGGCCGATTCTGTCTGTCTGTCCACCGACACGCCTAACAACGGGCCCCACGAAGAATCACGCTGACTTCGCAACCCCCTGTCGCATCCTATCACTCCCAAAATTCAGATTATTCTTAACCCTTTGCACTCGAGTGGCGACTCAGAGTCACCACTAAAAGTAATCAATTACTAAACATTTAAGTATTGTATAAAATGTTATATCCATGAAATGATATATGCAGAATGGAGTTATTCTGGGTCGGAAAAGATGTTCATTTTCTAGTTAAAATAGCTCCGAGTGCATAACTCGGTTAAAATGTCAAGTTAACCCTGATCCGTCCCTCATTTCACAAACTGAATCTGTCCCTCGATGTCAAATTGACATAGTGACAATAGATCGATTGAATAACAAGGTTATTTTCCCGATGTTTTGTTATTCAAATTGATAAGTTAACATTTGCATCTTACAATTAGGTTTTACATTAAAAGGCATTAAATAAAAATATGTTTTTCAAGCTACATCATTCTGTAACTGACAATGTGTAAAATGACAATACCCGTGCAAACGTCATCATTTTTCTCTGAACAGTCATGGAACATTCGCAAACGTTTATTGTAACGTGAAATCAATTGACGCTACGTCACAATTGTGAAAAATTCTGATTTTTCGACGGTACGCTAAGGGTGCTTCAGTTAGAGCCCTCGTTAGTAACCCCGTCCGGATCGTTTTCGAATGCTTTGCACCACTTTATGACTGACTATCGAGTTTGGTGACAATTTGTCATCGCCCACATATCGATTCCTCATAGCTTGTATGTCGGCTAGAATTTTTTATCCGCAAAAGTCGTGAATTTGCTTTTAATCGTACAGCGCATCTCAAGGATGAACCTTCTGTAATTAACCCTCATGCGTCCCTTGTGTCAATTTGACACAGTTTTCACGGAATAAGTCATACTGTTCTGTTATTTGTAGGTAAATTATTCGAAACTTCGTTACTTTCACTTTGTTTAATGCGAAACACCTACCCGAAAAAACTAAGATGTAAATGTTAGCTCGTCAATTTTTGTTATTTCATCGATCTTTTGTCACTGTGTCAATTTGACACCGGGGGCAGATTTAGTAAAATACATGTTGATGTAGCTAAATCGGCCATTTAAAAAATTTAAAACAGAACTTTAGACTTTTGTAATCCCTGATCCTTGATCCAACTGCTGATCAGCTGGAATTATTAGCTACTTACAGTAAATCTGAAGAGGGAATCAACAATGATCTAAAACGGGTAGCTTCGAAACAGGAAATTGATTCATCAGGATTTGAAATAGTCCAGCGAGGGACGAAGGAGCAAAAATCAGCGGAACGTTTTTGTCGCGTAACGAACGACAGACGAAACGACTGGGAAATGAATGAGGGAGAAGACGGGAAGAGATCAGAGCTGAACAAGAATGAACCGCAGGAAGGTTTCCGAGTTACGAGGTTGGAACGAGCGCGCCTCATTGCACGAGGGGGTCACGTGATCCTCGGGTCACTTAACTCTCGTTCTCTCGCGTGCGCTTTGTCTGTTGACTCCTTTCTACGCAAGGCCAACTTTGGACACTTCAGACCACATAACCCTGAACAATCTCAAGAAACATCAACTAACATAAACAAATCACTTGGTCCGGCCCAGATGTGGTTTAATTAATATTCTCGTATCTCGATTGCAACGAATTTGAGCAAAAGAAAAATCCTTCCAATTTGTCCAAGCTATCTCATTTCATCTACCGGTGTTCGTCATAAATGCACAAAATCTACAGTCCAATTATGAGTAATGTAACAGACATAAACACGTATAGTGCATGCAGTAACATGAATCATCGATAGCCCGTACAGTATGAATGTAAAGCTACATAACACCTAAAGCGTCCATTTACATAACACCGATGCTTTCAATGTAACTCTCGCAAGAGTGAGTAAACTGATTCGTGCATTTATGGCAAAATGAGCATCGGATGAATTTGATATTACCGATACGGTATGTACGCAACCTACTAAAATTATTGAAAGAGATTAATTTTTCTGTAGCTCTGTGATTTTTAATGAATGATTTTTATTTTGCACGAAGATCCGCTATTTAGAACTGTGTCAACTTGACACCGAGGGACAGATTCGGTTCGTGAAATGGGGGAAGGATGAGACTTTAACCCTGAGTATACCATTATACACAACAAAACAGTTTTAACATTCTTAAATTCGTCTGTATTCTATAAATTGTAAAAAGCTCAGCTGTTCACAACTGCGCACAATGTAAAAAAGATTACATACAATAAGAATGATCTGGGATGAAAGAAATGTCTTGCTAAAATTGCTTCGAGTCCAAAGGATTAAGTGCCTGCTCCATGTTTGGTTTGTCGAATGTTGCACTCCTAAAATCGACCGTTTCCGAAATTCACCCAAGAACGATGGCGTAGGGTTAAAGGTGGTCGGGGATCTTTTTACGACGGGCCGAAGGGATCGGTTTCCCTTGGTCGGGTACCAACGTGTCACCATGACCGGTATTCGTTTAATGGAATGATGAGACAGACGGTCCCGTCTGCGGTTTCGCCGACAGACAGAGACGCTGGCTCGCGGTCACAGTCCGACTGACTTGGCTTGCGAGTCGTGTACCGGGACCACCGGAAGTGGCCCATCACCGCCCCACATTCCCGACTTCCGCTCTCCTCGGGCTCGCCTGAGCGTTCGCGTTCTCGCGCAGGATTCCCTGGCCTGTCTGCCACGACTCCGAAAAACGGCCCCGGTGACACCAGAATGCAAATTACTCGGCCACCAGACACACCGAACGGACATCCTCGCGGACAAAAGCTCGAATTCGCGAAATACCGAATTATCGGTTTCGTCTTTTGTTACGATAATGGAGGACCGGGCTCGTGCCCCTTTCGTACAGAACATTTGCATGTCGCTTGTAGGAAGTGTCCACGATCCTCGAGCGTTGCCGAGACCCCTCCCGCGCTGCCAATTCTGCGGAAGGATAGTGTCGTTCGACGGAACCTTGGTCAACGGAGTGCCGATAATTGAAACAGCTGGTTTGTCATTTCCTATAGAAGTTACCATCTCTCTGTCACCAGGGAATAGTCTATGTATAACTCTCGTGTATGTCCCGACTCCCTTTGTCTCCCACGTTTTACAAAAGAACAGTGTCATTAAACCGAGGTCTCGATCGGAGTAAAGCTAACCGTTCAAATGACTGGTTTGCGATCTGCTGTTAAAATTGCAAATTACCATTTCTATGTCACCAAGAGAGGGTCTACGATTCTCGCGTGTATCCAGCCCCTTTTGTCTGCCAAGCGTCGTTAAGAATAGTGTTGTTAAACGCGGGTCTCGATCAGAATAGAGCTGACCGAAATGATCGGTTTACGACTTCCTGTAAAAATTTCAAAGTACCATTTGTATGTCGTTGAGGAAGGGTCTACGAGTCTCGCGTGTATAATCGATCCCCCTCGCGTTGCAAGTTCTGTAAAAGAATAGCGTCATTAGACGTGACCCTTGGTCGGAACCGCGTTAACAGTTAGAACGACTGGTTGCCGATTTCTTATTAAACATTCAAGTACCAGTTTGCCGCTTCGAGGACGTATCCATAGTCCTTACGTGTTCGTGTCCCCTCTTCGCGTGGAAGTAGCGTCTTCGCGGATCACTACTATAGATACCATCGATGAACCCGTAACCTTTTATTCACGCGCAGCTCGTGGAAAAAGTAACAATTTTACGTCAGCCGTTACGAGTGTGGTGACACACACAATTTAAACGACGCACTCCGTCCGCGGTTGGATAACCGTGAACGCTCGTTAATGCGACTTTTTATCGCGACTTTTTTCTATTCTAGATCCAGCAAGATCGCGTCGATCCCCGTACACAAACTCGTTAGCTAACGATGGTCGACTCCGCAGGAACCATTTTCTTTATTTGATGCTCTCGCCGCAGCGAAATTCACGGCCGACATGTGTAACATGGAAATATGCTTCGGTGGGCCGTTCGTGAGCGTTTCTTTCGTGAGACGGTTAAAAACACAATAGCGACACGTGTTTCATTCTTTATCGTCACGTAAAACTTCAAGCTCTGCCTTATCCACAGCTTCCTGAACTTATCTTTACGAGCGGCTCGGCCATTCCGCATTGTTTCACGTCCCTGGCCAACTGTTCAGCATTTCTTGGCTCGAATTTCGAGCGGCCGACGCGAGGCAGTTCATTTTCTACTCTTTGATTTAATTACCAGGTCGGTCGATGACTCGATGCAACGTTCTTCGTACTTTCTTCTCGAGTCCATTCCCCATTTCATTTTCCCTTCTGGATCGACGAATTTTCATTCCTCCGTTCGATTCCATTCGATTGCGAAAGGAGATATTTTCTCGAGGCGAGCTCGAATCTCGAAAATGGAGCAAAAGAAACGTAACACGGGGTAAACTAACCGGGGACGGCGAAAGAGGGACGCAAGCTTTGTTAAGCATAGTAGGCTGCCTCTCTATCGGAGCTTGAAGAGGAACGAAAAAAAAAAACGAAGTCAATCGATCGAGAGGGAAGAGAGCAGACGGAGAGGGGACGAGGCGAGAAAAGACGAGAGAAAGAAACGACCTCTTGACGCCGACACGGAAGGGTAATTATAATCTTCCCTCTTCCTTCCTCTATCCTCCGCTATCCTCTTCCTCGTTCCGCTCGTCTTCCATCCTCGTCGCTCGCTCGAAGAGCCGATGGGGGCGCCACGCGCGCGAGAGAGAGAGAGAGACAACGAGTGCCACTCATAGGAGCGTAACAATGGCTTTCCATGCCGGCTCAACCAACCAGACGACCGACTGACGATCATGACGAATCGTTCCCCATAGGATTAGCGGGCTCCAACCACGGGGGCTGATCTCGATTTTCATCCAGATCTTTTCGATTTTCACTTTCGACCGAACGATTCCTCGTCAGCCGGAACTCGAACACGCGGCACTCGCGAATCACCGCCAAACCCGTAGACATCGACCGAATCAGTTGGATGCTCTTTGAAACTTCGTACTTGAATTGCTTGTTTCAAGAAATGGAGGTCGATCTGGTCATCGGCCGGGTTAAAACGCAGCATTAAAGTTCTACCGTTTCGATGATGTTCGTAAGTAGACCGCGGATCTTTATGCGAAAATAAAAGTTTTATGCGTGAAAGACGGCAGTCCAATGGAATGTCCTTTAAACTGCGCCTGCTTATCTTTGTCATAGGTAAATGCATAAAATCCGCAGTCCACTCGCAAACAACGAATTGTCCGTACTACTTTGCGGAGCTACCGAGACTTTCTTCTCTGCTTTGTTCGTGCACGAGGTCTCTCAACTTCGAGAGCCAACCGAACATCAAAAGCAGCTGCAATTCTTAGAAGAGCCGCGCGATAACATTCGCCTGACAATTCAGAGTCCCGAATCTGCAGCTATGAAGCGGAGATTGCTATATTTCGGAAACTGATCGAATGATTTCCCTGGTTCTCTGCTCTCCCGTTCCATCGTCGCTCCCGTTCACTTTCTATCGTTTCTCGTCTCGGAAAATCCTCATTCGCGCAAGATTTTCACGAGTCGGTGTCCCCGTTTCCGTTCGATGCATATTTAACAGAATTAAAGATAAGGAGCGGCAAGCGACACGAACGATGGTATCAACCGGTGAATCGCTTTACATCTTATGCATGCTAAGATTCGGAGGATATCCGAGATTGTTCGGTGTTGCGAACGGATGAACACCGCGTTGGATCGCCTGATTTTCATCAAGCCATGGTCAAGAAATATCTGAGAACCCTAATATTACTTTCGAGGCTACAATAAATAATTGTGACTCCTTACAAGTTGATCCGCTAGTTTCATAAATCAGTTCAGATATTCGCGATCCTCACTTCCACTAGTTTTGGTAGAGGGATCCGAATTATACGCAATTCTTACGAGAGCAGATCAATGCGACAATACTCTGATACAAGTGCCAGGTGCTCGTCTAGGAAAAGCCACTAAACGTTTCGCAAATTGGACCAGTACGTCTCGCAAACGGGTTAAGATAATAATAATACTAAGAGTCGAACTTTCTATTCGTAAGACGCCAATTTTCCCGAAGCTGTTGAATCGGAGTGGCAATCTTATCGGCACGCTAAATTGCATTACCTAGAAGTACGGGTGAAAGTCTTTCACACCGACGAATGGGAACCTCGTTGGCAGATCTCGTGAAAGACAACAGCGGCTTCTAGATGATGTGGCTTGTTTTCCGAAATATTTACGCTATTCGTTCGTAACAACTGTCCACCCCACCCCGACAACGACCAGACTGATAACACGCGAGCAAATAGAGTGGAGTGGACAGATACGGCGACTGTCGACGTATCTTAGGCCTGTTCTCTCGAAAAACAGACCATAGTGTAGGAACGGAGATAAAAATGGATAACGTCCCAAAGTGAACCGCTGCGTTTCGATCGTGCGCGCGTGTCAGATCGAACTGCGAAGAATGAACGATAATTGTAGGTATGTACACGATACCTTTAACGAATTGGCACGATTCGTTCGTTACGGTGTTGATCCGTGGCGGGTCTGCTCGCAATGAATGACGCCCCGGTGGTCGCCGATACCGCGGAGTAATTAGCACCCTGTTGACCAGTTAATAACCGTCATTACTCGTTTATCTCTCTTTCTCTCCTGCAAAATCGAATAAATTACATACTTCCGATCGAGTTTATGTTAATGCGTGCGGAAACTGGAATCGAACGGAGACATTCGTCCGCTCTATCGAGCAAACAAGAATCACGTAACGATCCGGCGCGGCGGCGGCCCGACTCGGCGCGTCGCGCGGCTCCGAAAGCGTGCACACAGGTCCCCGAAAAACTAATCCGGTGAAAATCTGTCTGGCGGAACAAACATCCGCAATTTCCATGAAACAAACGCCGCGCCGCGTCGGTGTGCGACGCGACGAGGCTCGCTGGAGCATAAACGACTGTCTCCGTTCCACGAGTAGGCATACCGGTTACACCGGGGCACAGAAATTCGTGCCTCGGGTCCTCGAGGTGTTAACAAAGGGGTCCCCGGTGAATCGGACCTGTTGGTCGCGCGAGATGCGTGTGCAATAGCGCGCTGCACGTCCCTGGTGCGCGTCGCTGCAGTAGATCCCGCAAACAGAACGGTGCTCATCGTGCTCGGTGAAAGCGAGCGAGAGGGAGCGAGCGGTGGCTGAGCATGTTAGAGGAGGACGGGAAAACCGGTGGTTTCTTTATCGCAGGCCGGAGTGCTCGCTGGAAAAGGACGGACGGGGCTCTGTGTTGCCGAGACGTCTATACTCGAGGCGACAAGGACAGCGACGCGCGTCGTTGCACAGTGCAGAGGAAGACGGGTGCGGCGAGCGAGAGAGGCGCGCGAGATACCGAAAGAAAAGAAAAGAGAAGCGAAGCGAACCGAAGAACCGCGGCACTCGACGAGCGAGCGAGAGGACGCTCGAAGCGAAAGAGAGGAGAGAATGCAACGCGAGAGAGGGCTGGCA
Organism: Lasioglossum malachurum; assembly: GCA_028455605.1. Lineage (NCBI taxonomy): Eukaryota > Metazoa > Arthropoda > Insecta > Hymenoptera > Halictidae > Lasioglossum > Lasioglossum malachurum. Next base: position 9,739,319 of record CM052319.1, on the reverse strand, counting down.
AAAGAGCCGAAGGTCTCTCGCGGACTCTTCTCGTAATACAGTCGGGCGCGCGGCAAGCACAACAAGCAGCCCGCTCGCATGCACGTGCACAGGCGAACGAGCCCGTGAGCGTGACGCCGCGCCGACATACTCGAGCCAGAGACCGAGAGCTCGTACCCCCGCGCCCGTACCCGCGCCCGCCACGCGGATCCTCGCGAGCCAGCTCGCTTTTTGCAGAGCCCGGAGGCCAGGCGCGAGCGTCCCACCGTCGACACCGCGCCGGTGTAGCACCTACTCCGTTTTCCTAAACTTTCTAGCGGCCTCTCGGTACGGCACGACTCGATCAGCCAGCTGATGCCATGCCGGTGCAACCTGGCCAACGATCGCTCCGGGATCTCGTGATTCACAGCCGGGACCCAGGACTTTACGATTATTAACCCTGCAACGGCACATTGCTCTTTTTCCGGGCCGACAAACGTCACGCTCCGCTCTTTCGGACGTTACCCGTACACGGTTACATCCGATTTTCGCACCATCGGAACCTGCACCATGCTTTTCGAATATTTTATCTGGCTTATATCAATAGATATCTGGCCTACCGATTCGTGTTACATTCACGTTACAATTACATGGTGATCGAGAACCCGTGGGCGTTATTCGAACCACCTTGTCCGGTGACATGAAAGAACCCCGTTCAATGATATGCCATTGGACTTTATTGTATACGTTCGTGTTAACTATACAAGTCTTACATGAATCATGATCGGGAATTTTGGCAGTGTTATGTAAATTTATTCAATTTTCAATAGCCGACGCCAACTATGAACACAAAACGTTATCTCATCGCGGTTTCAGTAAATTTATCTACGAGACTTCGCAGAAATTTACATTGTCTGCTTCTACTAACATGTGGGACTCGTAATGAAGATTTCCGGTCGAGTAGAGATTTTTATTTTAGACCATCTTCTGACTATTTTTATAGTTTGTCTGACCAGTTTACCGGCTGTTGACAGATTCCCGAACTATTTTACAAGAAGCTAAGACTGTGATAGGTACTCTGAAAAAGTTGTGCGGTCAAATAACCTGCATACAACTTTAAAAAGAAACTCCTAAAGTCGATCTGTTTTAACACCGTTTGGTAAAGTCATACAATTATAGAATGCCATCGTTAACTCCTACTTTCGATCTGGAATAACCGCGCGATTAACCAGAATTCAAAGAAATCGCAGAAGTACAAACTGAACAACTTCCAAAGTATAAAGTAGCCAAGGTAAAAAAAGGTTGTCTACAGGATCATTTGCATACGACTCGAAAAGAATCCCGAGCCTCCCGTCCCGAGCACAGTTTCTGAAGGCACGCGGCCGGTGGATTGCATCACCGGCTCCTCCGAATCCTACCCCCGACCTCAAAATATGCAGCGGAGCGTGTCGTTTCAATCTCGACCGAAAAACGAACAATGAAGCATCGAAGAGTCGCGAGGGCAGGCCGGACCTAATAAGACTCGGGGACGCGCACGAAAGCGGACGAGAGATTTCATAGAGGGGCCCCATTATTGGCGGGGGTCTGAAATATCGATCAATCGTGGAATGCTCGGTGCATCGGTAACACATCGCAGCGTGCGAACCTGGTGCAGCACAGCGGACTAGGAGGAACGAGAACGACCTGTTTATTATACAGTAAGTCCTCGACTTACACGATTAATTCGTTCCAGCGCTTTCCGTGTAAATTGAAAAACCGCGTAAATCTAATAGTGCCTATGCGTCACCGCTCAAAGAGGGTAGACTTGTTTCCAGGATTGCAAGACATGCGCTCATTTCTCGATAATGCAAAGATGGAGTTTTCCAGTAGTCAAAAGCGCTAGATAAAAGATCAATCTACGCCGCAGTCGACCTCAAAAGTCCTATCTTTACGTGTACGAGGCGTAATATGCATTATTCGCCAGCATGCAGCTGTCGCAGCTTTAGTAAAATATAAGCATGAACATGGTCTTCGTACGATAAATTATGCTTTCTGAAGAATTACTCATTCGAAGGTCAACTTATTGACTAATATTGACATATGAACATGCTTGAATGTGTCTTTTCTTTAGCTATAATATTACACTAATTAAAATATGTCGTGCCATTTTTAAAAAAGGCGACGACGACCTTGAGAAAACTTCTCTGTCAATAATTGCCCCACTGAACCAAACATTTTCTGCCGGGAACATTTCCTTGTATTACTAAAAACAACGGAGATATTTTCGATGTAAGTCCTAGGTGTGTCTCACTCTGAATACATATGTATTTGAAAACGGTAGGTCAATGATTTGAGGACAATATATTGTTTATATTATTATATAAGTTGGTATCTAATCAATGACTAAACATTTAAGTACTGTATGAGGTATTATATCAATATCTCATACTCATACAAAGAAAAAGATTAATATAGAATGAAATTATTTTAGCTAGGAAGAAATGTTTCAGTTTTTAGTTAAAGTAGCTCCGAGTGCAAAGGGTTAATGCAATATTTGGTAAACTCTGTTGGACATCTTCATCGTGAGTGTGATTGGATGTCATAAGGGTGAATGCAACCTTTTAATGATATAAATTATTGTGGTGGGGAGAGAGTCTGTAGTGGCAATCGATCACGGAATTCTCGGTGCATCGGTAACTGATCGCAGCGTGCAAAGCTGGTGCAACGGCGCGGGCCAGGAGGAACGAGAACGACCCGAGCCGGCCGACTGTACTAGAATCCCGCTACTCGGGTAAAGATAGAAAGAGGAACGGAAAGAGAGTAATCAGAAGGGGGCACCGGCCGGGGGATCCGGCGGGGAGGAGGGAATAAACGAGAGGTAGGGGTTAGATCTTGTTGCGCGGCGCGGGCCGTGTGGCTTTCCAGCGAGAGAGTTGGCTTTTACTGAATCTCACGTCGATCGTGCCGAGGGCCCGCTCTCCTCTCCTCTCTCCCGGAGGATTCATCGCGAGCGTCCTCGATCAATTCCCTCGATCCGTAAAACCAATCGTGGCCGCGTCACCTCGCCGACCGTTTCCCGGACGCCTTCGGGCCAGAAATTCCTCAAGGTCGCGGCCGGAAGAGCGACCCTATCGAGCGAGGGAAGAATTAAAGGGAGAGACGTTCCGCGCCGCGGCCGATAGTCGACAGCAATACTCTAAAAATACCGCGGCGACGAGGCCACGGATTGAACACGTTCGCCGAGAGCACGCGGCGTCACCCGTGACCATTTCCCGGATTCCCGTGTAAACACCGGGAGGCAAGGTTCGGGTACAAACCGAGAGATCCAATAACCCGCGATTCCCGATAGCGAAACCGAGAGGGGGGTCGCGAAGGGTGAAGGCTCGTTTGGTATACGCACGCGGTAGGGGATCACGGGAAGAGGAAGGACGCGGATCGACGGTGCTCGAAAGATGAACGGAGACGCTGCGGGTTGAACGAGCCAAAGCGAGAGGGAAAGCTTTGGACGATCCTGTTGTCAGTAACACTCTCCCCGTAGAATACGTAGGACCTCGAACTCGTCTGCGGATCGATACGAGTTCCTGGTGGACTCGCGAAAGGGGGGTTTGCAGGAGGGGGGCCGCCGGTGGACGAGGAGACAGAGAAGCCAGGGAGGGTTAGCTGGTGGTGTTTGTGGGGTGCGGGGGTGGACTGGCACAGGGACGCCTTGGGGGTGTTTCCATGGTGACGGGAATTATCGTCCGGGGTGGGTGTATGGTTCTCCGTCCCTCTCTCGCTCTCTCTTTTTGCTTTCTGTCTCCAAGCCTCTCTTTCTCTCTCCCTCTACCTCTCGCTTAGCCCTCGTACTATCTCTCTCGCTTTCCTGCTATCTCTTCTATTTGGAAGTGGTGAATTTGCAACGTCGCCTCCCGAGAAGGGTACCTTTTTTCGGCCGTCAAAGGGAGGAGACGCGCCTATAAGTTACGCGGCAGGTATCCGGTGAACGAAGCTGTCTCGAGCGAACCCATCGGGGATGAAAGGCCGGGGTCGGAGAACCCGAAGACCGCGGATCGAACGAGGCTCGACGGGATTTCAGGAATCGGGCGGCGTTAATTCGGTGGTAGCGGTAACGCGTCCGAAACAGGTTCCTCCGGTGCGTACGCGGGCAAAGAGGCGAGCACGACGGAATCGCATCGGCGCGGTGGTCTCATAAACGCGAGGCGTCCGCGGAACGGAGAAGCGAGAGGAGAGAGACGAGAAGCGGAGAGAAGAAGCCGGCCGGTGCCTGGAGCGGAAGCGGCTCGCCGGCAGAGACGCCGATTGGTCTTCGTAATTCTATGGGGAAACGAGATGCTTCTCTGCCCTCGACGCCTCGATGCCAATCGCTAAACCGCGGGTTCTGGTCTTCCCGCAGAAATCAATTTTATCAACAAATACATCGATCCGTTTGCAAAACGCCGGCATCGAGGAGAAGGAGGCGTTCTAGGCAGAGGCGCATTTCAAACCGGTATAAAAGCGTCGGTACTTCGTCAAGAACGCTCCTATTCTCATGAATCAGCTCGCAGGCTATCGGAATCGGAGACAAGACATTCTAAAGTAATTTGCCGGGTTGAAACTAGCATAAAAGGTTCAGCGATATCTCGGGAATTTAGTATCTCGTTATAGTCAGCGAGTCGTTACGCAGTACTACCCAGTTTTCGTAGATCGGTTCGCGAACTTTCGCAGTCGGAGAGAACAAGAGTTAGTCGGTAGTAACATATAAAAGCTGCTGAAATCTTCCAGGAACTCGCTAGCCCTGTGTTTTATAGTAGCGGGCCGAGGTTTACGAGATCAAGTTGGCACGCATAAGTCAGAAATCAACGGATCAAACCGTCCAACAAAAACGCGCGTACATTTCCTTCGGGAAAAGTTACGAGAACCTGACGGTTTTTCGTCATTTAGCTGAAAACAATAGTTTCGCGTAATAGATATCACTTTTAACGAAGGAATTTAAAGGTTCAACGTTTCAGGAGATCTCGAAGAGACACCGGAATTAGAAAAGAGGACAGCGTCGAGAGCGGTTTGCTTTGCTCTGTTTAAATCGTCGAGAGCGTACGGTTCGTTAAACCGGGTTTCGAAGAAAGCGAGCAGCCTAATTCGCGAAAAGCAGGCTGCTCGCGAGAATCGATCGAACACCGATGATCTCACCCCGAGATATCGATACTAACGTCGAGGTCGTCGGGTCTCGTGTCATGGAAAGTTCCACTGGGCTCGAGAGAGGCCGGCAACCTGCGCAGACACGGTACACGATTCCGTGCGGCCACGCGCAGATCGAAAACCGACCTCTCGTATCTCGGCTTCTGTTCCAGATATCGGAATAATTCTTTTTGCATTCTAATCCTTACCATTTCGCCGTCCTAAGTTTCGAATTTCATCGCGATCGGACAAACCGTCTGCGAGTTAGAGCGATTTTCTGGGAAGAGGGTCGGGGAGCCGCAGCCTCGCGAAATATCGATTTCCCTCCATTGTTAACAACATTTTTTCACGAGATATTGTTGAACGACGATCCATGACCGGGTAGGAAACAGATAATCTAGAAAATTCGATCGTAATATGGTAAAAAAAAGGGCGGGGTTAGAGATCGAGCATTATCAAGGCGTACAGATCGAAGCCCAATTCCATCGATCCATGGAGCGATCGGCCAGGCTTTAACGAGCGGCTGGATCGATTAATCGCGCTTAACCGGGGGCCTGTTTGTGTTTAAGGAGGACGTAAATCAACGCGCGCCGCGGTTTCTGTCCGCGAACAAAAGGAGGGTGTGGCGGATTTACGCGGGTTTACGGCTCGAAATCGAAAATAGAACGGCCCGTAAAGACCGCCACGGCCACCGTGTGCTAGGATACGTGAAATTTAAGACGTAGAAAGCCCGCGCGCGGTTTTATCAATCGCAAGCGGACGCGAGCGTTAGAGGCCGCGCGTTTTCGCCGAGCGTTCCGTTAACTACGTCCACGCGGTCGGATCATTCTCGATCCATTAATAGGGATATTAACGAACACTTCGTAGACAGTGCTATCTTCTCCGCTGAACCTTTCACGTATTGTTTATTATCGCAGTTAGTAAAATGGCCTCCCAGTAAGCTTGTCGACAATGCTCTATAGCCAATTTAACTTGTAGAACAATCGCACGCTTGCGTGGTCGATAAGAAGGTCATTTACCTAATGCAGATGGAATTACAATGCCAAAAGCGGCACCTGAAGCTATCAATTCCCTATAAATAAGGGTTTTAAGAATAGAAGACTCGATGTGGCTAACGACGAGAAATACTGCGCATCTTTTAGCCGGATGGATTATTTTAATCTGTGAACCGGACGGACAAACAGTCGCGCTTCGATCAATTATCTAGGATTCGTAACACTGACAAAACGTCTTTTCCATCCTTCCTTTCTTTCATCTTTCCTTCCCTTTGTTGTTGCTGCGCTACGGAAGTAAAGCCATTCGGATTAAGAAAATGAGGAACCGAAGAGTTCAACGCAACCACAACTCGGCTTACAAAATCAGGAAAGCTAGAATAAAACTCTACTTCAAGATCGACGACTCATATGTGAATCATTTAGACAACTAAAATTGGATATTCGAGAACGGCTTTTAATAGAGCAAACAAATTTTCCCTCCACCCAAGTCTTTTGTAATTAGTTTGAAAGCCATTCCACGCCGCTACTGTGGCTTTCGTTTACGTCATCTTCTAACGAATAGTGGCTCGTTCGTTGTTTCTTCTCGGAATGTATGTTTGATATCATGTTTCCGATGCTGTTTACACCGAATCCGCGCAGCGGTTCGTAGAGCCGACAAGGCTAAGAAATCTGAAGGACACAAAGAGGTTCGTCCACTTTTATCAATTTCTATCGATTTCTATGTCTCGATTGGAGTGCCGACTGGTCGATACAGTGAATTTCGATACACGTAGCAAAAGGGGGCATTGCGAATAGCGTAGAAAATGGGGGGTGGAGTAGTAGACCGAGTCAGTCGAAGCGACAGGAAATATATGTAGGTGCAGCGTGAAGCCGGTCTGCCGTATTCGTGCTGGGACGTGTTCCGAGTCCGAGGGAAGGCCCCAGAACCTGCCAGCTAACAAAATGGTAGGACCCACCGGGCCGGACTAAAAGTCGAGCAACAAGTCGCAGGCCGCCTCTGGCTTCTGCCAGGACGTACCTGAGATGAGCCGAGCGGACCTCGCTTCCAAGAAGGGAGCAAGAAAACCTCGTGCCGCCGCGCGGACACGTATAATTTGCGACCGTTTCACTCATCTAATTGACACTTCATCTGATCATCGACGATAATTCATTGGCCGCATCGATCGAAATTATTCCCAGCCAATAAACGCGCTTTGCGCAATGAATAAGATAGGGAACCCAGCGAACGACCCGAGCAAGCTTGAATTAATCGTTTAACGAATGCCAACGTTACAGCAGTGCAAAACTTGTAAAGAAATTGTAAGGTGTGTAATATTTTTATTATTTCAAGTAGAAAATCCGCTGTGTACTTATCGCTCACAAATCAAATGTACTTTACGCGCTTTTGCCTTAGCGATCGAAAGAATGTTTGCTTTAGAATGTGCACCACTTGAACGGTTCTCAAATATGTAGAATGAAAAGAACGATTGCAAATAGGGACAACCTCGTGTAAAGGAATGAGTAAACCCATGCGCAGTCGACACAAGCTACAGGAACACGATTAGCAAAGAAGTTCTGACGATAGAGGAGGATCGAACTTTATTCGGTTGTTTCTCGAACGAACGAAACGGATCTATAGATCTCGATTATTACGCAGATTCCAAATGATTCGGCTGCCTAATTACTAGCCGCCATCATGAATCGGCTGTACGTGCACGGAATTAATCAGCGACTCGATGGAAACGCACAGATTGGATCAGAATCGGCAAGCCTGCATCAATTGCTGGCTCGTCGACCCGAGAATCGGACGAATATCTATTTGCCAATGGAATAACGATCGTGGCAATTAGGCAAATATCAGATGTATACATCATTAATCTATGACCGATACTACTTTTCAGTGATTTCGAAAGCTTCACGCAGAAGCATAACCACTTTTACGTTAACGCGTTCGGTGTACCGGTCGTGAACCGAATTCTTGATTGTCTCCAAAGATTTGTCGTCGATGCAAAAATATCCCAGAGGAGGAACATCGAGATGAATGTAGAATTCTTACTAGTCGGAAAGTAAGAGAAAATGGCCGTACAGAGAGCACTTTCGATGGAAATTGGAAAGTCCGCGTGGCAAAGTGTTTTCACTGTCACGTGAAAATTCAAGTTGGCCGGGTAAAGGCTACCGCGATGATATCTGTATTGCGAGGAAGCATCTACCTGCTGACGATGTGCGGGAAGTGTACTTCAAAATCGAGCAAGTGCGCCGTCACTTCGACGCTGATACGACGGAACTGTATTTATCGCGCGTCGCCGCACATTGTCTCTATTTATCGTGCACACAATCACGCGCGCCAGCGCCATCGCGCACGGCCGTGCGCGCGCTCGTGTGTGTATCTGTGTGTGCTCACGCGACATTCTTCGTAAAACAAAAAGGAACGTCCTCGACTTCCTCCCACGCGTCGCCGAGCGAGGCTAGCTGCCAGCCAGCAGCCGTTTTCGACATTCGTAAATTTCAGGTGCCACCCGAAAGCTGCCTCGCGCTTCTAACCGCGTGTCACCTCGGGATTTTTGTTCGGAAACACCGAAGCGCGAACTCGACAGAATTCGAAGTGTGTACTCTTCAATTGTTTCTGAGCCAGCGGAAGTTCCACTTCGCTTCATTTTCTCATCCGCACTGCCATCGCTCGGTTATATCACTGAGGTGAAGTTCTTCACACTTCGTTTCTAAAACCTTTTCGCCAGAACATTCTCATTTTATTGCCCGGGTGATTAAACGATTTTCGAGGAGATTAGCTTGTTGCGAAGTCCACTTCGATCGCTTCCATACTACAATATGTTCGTTTCAAAAACGGGATAGATATTTATTGTGATAGTCGCTATATCTTTAATTTGGTGATTCTTCTATTCAAACTTTATTTTAAACATCTAGCTGGAATGAGGACGTTGTGAAGATAACAAGCTGTATTATCGGGACGATAGAATATCGAAAGACGGTATTGCTGTTACCGAAGCAATGGAAGATCGAAGACCACGTTCTCTTGTTTAGAGGCATAGGATCGAGAAACTATGTATAATCTAAAAAAACACGATGTTTAAGTTATTAACGAAATTGTACAAGCACTTTTCTATTAAATGCCGTTTGAATACAATTCGAAATAACCGGAAAGCGTTAATTCACATTCTGCAACACTGATTACAGACTTTACATATTGTTGTGGAAACGGAGCCATGAGTACGGGACCGAGGCCGAGTACGTTTGCGTTTTCATAGACCGAGTGCGAGGATCTGAATACATAAATGGAGACTTAAAAACGGTACTCCAATTATCGAAATGAATGCATTATGGGACTGGTAGCGTTGGTTTTCGAGTAACAGAAGAACGAGGAAATATTCGCATGGTTAATTAGTCGGCCTCATTATCATTTTTACCCGTCTTTCACATATTTCGCTGTAATCAATGTCGGAGTATACTAACGTTCAATCACGGAAAGACATAAAAACCTAACTACTGTGCCAATGACTGTGCAACGCTGTTCCCCGAGTTTTAAATGATCATCCGAACCAATCGGACACGAAACACTTTTCTGAATCACGTGGACTTTGCGTGAACTTTGGAATCACGTGTTATTGAGATAGGTACTGGTTCGTTACCAGCAAGGACTAAAACTGACTTTTTGCAAGCTTCCATATAGCAGCTAAATGAACGAGACAGCCGAGCAAGATGACGCTCTTCGCGTCGTACGACAGATTTTCAGCATGCCGTACTGCCGTACGATACATCGTGTCGTTCTACAAGTCGTACAAACGCGCCACAAACGTTGCAATTGTCATTCAGACGGTTGAAGCAACTGAATTTGTACGATTTGTTGTACAATAAAATGCATTGTCTGTGGGCCGTTTTAGAAGTCGCCGTGCTTCAGCATCGGCCATTCGACGAAGTATCAGCTATCTTGATTCCCTAGCAAGACAATATTACAACCGTGATGAGGATCAATATCCAAAGTATGAACCGAAAATTTCGGTCCTTTGTAACATTTATTTAGAGTATCGGTCTTTCATAACTGTTTCAATCACAAGCCCGAAACGTAACAGTTTCAAACAGTTATTTTCGGGCCTGTTTCAAGCCCCGAGTCAAAAACGATTCTCGTCGGCAAATCAGCAGAGGCTGTCGAGCGGATTTTCAGCGTACGTGGGAGAGCAGAGCGGCGATCCGCGCGAGGCAGCGAGGCTCGTTTTAAGCGTTGTGAGAGGAGTTTGCGCGATAACACGGGCCCGATAACGCGGCGACGTACGCTCGGTCGTTCGGTTGTAACATCGCGGCGAGCCGCGTGTGCACACGCCTCGCACACACCGGTTTCTCTCTCTCTTGGCTATGTACATACGGACACAGGCTCGCACGAAGAGCGGCTCGCCGCTCCGTATAAAGAGCTCGGTGCATTGCGCCAAGCCTCTGCGCCGCGCCGCTGAATTAATAATCGAACTTACGTGGGTAGGTGCTCGTCTACCGGGTGTCTGCGCGCGTACTTGACGGATCGCTGCCAAAGGAGTGCCACTCGATCACACGCGGGGAACCCTGACCGCTATCGCGATACCACCTACCATCGCGATATCCAGATACCACCTGAAACGAAACGGGGGTTGCATTATGTTCATGGCAAAATGGCTCGTTGCCGAGGCGCGACCCTTCGTTAACGATACGGCGACCCTTGCTCGCGATCTCGCTCGAAAGCGGAATCCGGAATTTCCAGGCTAGAACAGAGATTTTTCCAAGGAACGAGGCACTTGATCAGTCGCGTAAGATTTCCGCCCCACTCTCGAATCAAAAGCATGGTCAATGTATTTATTATATAACTAGACTGCGGAGCTGAATGCAAAATGAACATTGCCCAAGTCAGTTACAGTCAAAAATAGAAGTTAAATATAATAAAATATGGTAATGTACATTCGGCATTTTAAAGATTTCACTACAGGTTCTTTTAAATCCAATATTCGTCCTATACGTTGCTAAAATCGTAATAAAAAGTCATACAACTAATCTTTTGCTAATAAAAAATAGAAATTCGGCGAGCATGGGATCTTTAAGTTGCCTGAATAATCGCTAGAGACCATAGAATAAAACGTCATAAAACTCATTCTAAATGGTACAAAAGACGAAATGACTTTCCGAACGACCTGATAGTTTATGGAGGAACAAACGTACCAATGTCAAACAAATGTACCATCATCATGTATCCTCTTCTATATCCTAGAACTTTTGTCTAAAACGGGGAGATTTGCAACGCACTGCACGGCGCGGCGCGCGGCGCCCCAAGAGAGACAAACAGCCGAGAGTTCGTGCAGTATCCACGTTGGCAAAAGTGACCATTTAATATCTCGGAAACCAATGGCGATATCTACGTGAAACTTTCCACGTGTTGTTCCTTATCACGTTTCATGCTTATCTGTCCAAGTCTGGTTTCTAATTGACGAGCGCTTGCCGAGATAATTAACATTTCCAGTCGGAGCGATGAAGGTACTTCCGCACGCGTTTGTCAATCATACGCGGCGCATATCTCGACATAATACACGTTAATATCTTGCGATCATGTCAGTTCTATCATATTTCTTAAAAACTAGCGAAATCCACGTTAGAAATAATTCTAATCACATATTTCGAACTTTGTCCGCCATTACTCTCGATTACTCGCGTTCTACAACATCATTGGCGGTAGTCTCGATGTAGATTCGAATCTCAACTAATCGCAGGGCTCGTAGTTCAAGTTATTGGTGCTTTAGAAAGATTTTCACAGATTCAGGCACTCCGATTTATTTCTGGGCAAGTACGAGTTCTTGACTCTTTTATGATCCCGTCCATTTTATCATTTATGAAATTATTTTTGGTTTGTACCATGACGTAGAAATGTCTACATATATTCAGCGATACTTCAATCACGTACGAGAATAATAATATGTCTGACCTGTTTCTACAATTTTCGTCTCGTTTATTAAAACGCTTGTTTAGCTCGATACGAAAATGTTCAAATATATTTCCGATGACTCGAAATATTTCAAATAAGTGACATTTTCTATTTTGATACGTATCGATCAATTTTTTAAAAGACAGCGAACATTTTCTCTTCAGAAATGTTCAAATCTCGAGCACCATAACGCATTCGTACTTCGGAAAAGGAAATCGTTGGATGATCGTTTCAGTTGCATGATCGTCTCCTTCGATTTTCCCGGTATCTCATAGACTGACGTAATCTTACGTCAGCAGCAATCAGTCACAGAGTTGCGGGAAAACGTAGTTGAATGCTAGGCTTTCATTCCGTGAAGTTCTTGCGATAAAGCTTTCAAACGTTTAAGCCTTCAGAAATCTATGTATGCTAACGAACTGGGGGAGTGTTTTGTCCGTTCGGGAACAATCGCGAATGTTAACGCGACGCAAGTTTTAATCAAAATAAACACAAGTTTTATAAAAAACTGTACACATATTTATTCTTTTGAAAATATTTCTGTACTTTCGTAGGGATCCCGAGTCATCGAGGGAAAGATTGATGTTGTTCAGACCATGTTCAAACCAGCGAGCAATCGTGGAGCGTCTCAAAGTAAGAATCGCATTTGTATGCGGTACATAAGAATGATTTAGTACCAATCCGTTGCCGGGCCTCGATTATCCAACGAATCCCGGTTTAAATGAACCGCCTCGGTCCCGATTAAGTCGTTTAATCGGGCTCTCTCCCGGCGCACTTCCATCGAAACAATACGCACGGGCGCGCGCATTTTGCAGTCAAAGGGAACCTCATTAAATCTCTTCCTGCCGGAGCATACGAAGCGTACTGAACATTTTTTTTTTGTCCCTCTCCGCGGCACAGCGTATTAAAACGTTTCAATACCATCTGGTGGAAGTGCAACGGCCGGAGACTCGTGCAATCATTTCGACCGAAATCGCTATGGCAAACACGCAGACGAAGATGTTCTCGTTAAGTTACGATGCGAAGATTAACCCATTTCCTTTCGATCCTTTAAGTTTTCTTTTCAACTATTAGGTCGTTCAAAAAATCGTTTCATTTTATCAAGCGAAAATGAAAGCCAATTTTTTACCATTATCTTATGAAAGTTTCTACCTATTGTACAAAAGTACTTTATTTTTAAATTATTTGTTTCACTGCATTTTTCCCTAGCGGTAATAAGAAAGCAAAAGGTGATGCAAATGCGTACTTTGATTTCGCATACTTGGTGCGATGATAAAAAGATACTTGATAGGTTAGAAAGCACTACAAGGCAGGAAATGGCGTCCGAAATGTCAGTTGTCAAGATATACCAGGAATTTCCGATTTATAATAACAAATAGGAGCAATGCCATCTCTACACGAAAAACGAAATTACTTTCAGAACGACCTACTGTTATGGAGATATAACCGTCCAATGTTGATGTGTCAACTGTGAAAGTTGATTTTTGTCCATTTTCAACGCTTTTCGTCAACGTTCTTATTAACACGCGTGTCCTTTATAAACAATTCGTTAACCGCAACGTTTACACTGGCGCATGCCATGCACCCGTATAAACCACGACAGTAATGACCGTTGGAACGACCGTTGCAATCTCGATTCGATACGTAACCCATTTCGATAGGCGAAGATCTAACAGCGATACAATCGATACATGTCGCGCGCACGGTTACTCGCAACGATTATTCCGTTTCCATGAAATCGAACTAATTTCGAATATGTTATCAAGAACTATTATGATGTTTAGATAAAATGATAGTTTGCAGATCTAGTCCGTGTCTTATTTACCACATTACGAAGTAGTTCGTGTCGTACGATTAGATATTCAAATAGGAACTACGTGATGCGTGCTGACGACATTAGGGTTATGCACGGATCAATTCCGCAGCGTTTCCGATCGATGAACTTCGATACATACAAGGTTTAGAACAATATTCCTAATGCTGTGCTTAACTTATCGACGCTGCTGACGAGCTCACTCATCTTTGCTTGTTCTCGTAAATCCTAAACATTTAATTTTTCTTTGCTCGAAGAATATCTGATTCAATTGCATTGTACTCGTATCGCCATATTACGAAAGACCTACAGTACAGAATGATGCTATTCATAGCTAGATTACTAGACAGCGGATTTTATGTATCTATGACAAAAATGAGTAGGTTTAAAACAGCAAAAAGTTTAGAATTTCACGTTAGTATTGCGAGATCCCATTCGCAAGTCTACGCGACGTTAATGTACGTTTCATAACCTATGAGACATCTTTTTAACCTCATACGTACGAGAAATGGGTTCAGGGAATCGGATTGTTCGCCCGGAGCTGGCACGGTACAGATTCACGGAATTCTAGAGATCCACAAGAGAATACCTGGCGCTACCGGAGTGGTTCCGATTCTCAATAGCGAATTTTTGGGGATAAACGTCGTAGCATTCAGTTGTGTCCACGTCGCAGGCGCCACGCCCTGCTCCCGATGTTGCCATCTTCACGATGGACGGCCCGCATAATGAGAAACACGAATCAGTGGCCTCATCGTTCTCCCGTATCTGTCGGTCTCTTTTGCTACTGTTTCATGCGCGCTCGCCCTTGCTTATCACGCTCTTACACAGTTAATTAGCTTGCCGCCATCTCTTGATCACTGTACTGCTACCATGCGCCCCCTCCCTACTTCAACCCGACATAGGTGTCCCATCTTAAGGCAGCCAATTTAAAATTGCCACCGTTCCTCTTGCAAACGTTACGCGTTTGACGAGTAACGTTTGTCATACATAAAGTCTTATGAACGCAACGAATCAACCGTAGCCAGTAAAACGTAAAACAGTATTACGTGCCATTGCATAAATTGCACATGACAAGTACAGGCATTCATTCGAGAGATGAAAGACAACATTTATCGCGGAAATGAAGCTACGACTATGCCAGGAAGCATCGGAATATTTTGCCGGAAGGTGCAGATCCATCGACGAAATTCAAACGCGTATCTAACTGGTCCTTATTTAATGGCATCCACACGTCTTTTCCAAGTTACTCCAAAGAATCATAGCTACTTCCTGAGGCCATGGGAACGGACTACCAATCGCCTGCCGCATTGCATGATCTACGAATTTACAATATCGATACACAGTGCTCGACGTGCCCGAACAGTGGTAACTGGAAGTTTTAATCGCGGTAACGAACGACGATAGAAATCCAGCTCTAATATTTGCATTGCGTAACAGATATCGTATTCTAAACCCTGAAACAGTCTCGGTACGATATCCATCGACAATTCTTGTACGGGTGGCGTTTCTCGATGGACGACAAGAAACATATAACCGGCGTCGACTCTTTTAACGCGTTAAACGACGCAACTGGAACGAAGCGCAATGACATAGCGGAGTACACGGTCGTTATCCGAGTCGGGTTGTCGCGTCTGCAAATTTGTCATCTTCGTTATTCAACGTTCAGTTACGTATCGCCCGAACACCCAGGAGGCCTACAAGGCATGCATAGAGAAGAGATCGAGGAGGTTATTTCGGAGGCGCAAACTGCACCGGCAACGATGACGACGAAGAACAAAGGAGGGGCATTACTTATGCGGGGAAAAGAAGGAAAAGGAGGGGACGTGCCATAAGCTGCGTGCCCGTTGCACGCCATCTACGTTGGCTTTGTATATTCCATGGTTGCGCAATGCCGCGCGCGGACCGAGGAACCGAACGGCGCTACGCACACTCGCATTTTTTGCTTTTGTGCGTCGTCGGCCGTAGGGTTGCGCAGCGTTTCGGGCGACAACTGATTGCGCTTTAAAGGGAGGCGAGATACTCTGGATGCAAAAGAGAGAAAGAGCGAGAGAGAGGGGGGAGGGGGAGGAGAATAGAAACTCTCTCGGAAGAGGGTACGCAACTCTCCTATTCCGTAGCGTAGCGTCCGAGCAAGGGCACATCGGGAAAGAGAGACGACGGATCACGAAGCGTTACCGGGTACACGGGGGTAAAGGGAGAAGGGAGCGCAGGATGGAGGGAGAAGGGCGGAAAACGTAGACAAAGAAACGGAGAAAGGGGAAGGGTGCGTGGAACGAGAAAGGGTGGGGAAAAAGGCAAAGGGAGAGGAAGATCGGTCTCGGTGCACAGCGTAGTGGTTTTATAAAGAGAAGCGGCATCGCCGCACGAATGCTTGGCTCTCCAGGGCCAGGATATTTCAATACCGACGGTGGTCGGCCACCGCCGACGCGGGTTACGGAGAGGGGAAATGGTTGTGACGATGTGCGCTCCTATGTATACATACGT
Source organism: Lasioglossum malachurum (assembly GCA_028455605.1). NCBI lineage: Eukaryota > Metazoa > Arthropoda > Insecta > Hymenoptera > Halictidae > Lasioglossum > Lasioglossum malachurum. The sequence goes on along the minus strand of CM052319.1, from coordinate 9,723,010 downwards.
ACATACATGTATAAGGTGCATATACATATTCTCCTCTCGCTCCCCTCACCCATGTGCCCGCCCAACGCTCGCATACACAGTATGTATACGACTTTACACACCCGTGGGCGTTCAAGAGAAAGAGAGAGAAGGAGAGACGTGACGGAGAGACCGGTGCCACGGTAGCGCTTCGCTATTCGGGTTCGCTACACGAGGGGAAGAAGCGATGGTAAAGGGGGAGAGAGCGAGTCTGTCTCTGTTTTAACGTACGGAGGGGGAAAGTTGCGGCAAAACGGAAAGGCTCGCGTCGAGGGGAATGCAGGGACGCGCGCGGCACGGCAATGGGGACCTCGAACCGAACCGTCGACCGACGACTGTGTCCGTAATCCCGCCTTCCCGACGAGTCGAGGGGAACCGACGTGGGCCGTGCCACTCGCTTATTGGTCGGCTCGGCGAGCGTGGTTCGGAGCGTTGGTAGCGCCTCGAGAATCCCACCAATAGAGTGCCACCGTCGTGGCTTTTTTATCCTGCTATTTACGCCGAAGGACGGAGAAGAGCAAGCTCCCCATCTGGCTGGCTCTCTCGCTCCTTTTCTATCCCTCTCCTTTTCCATCGGCCGACCGCTCTCCCTGTGTGTTCGTCAGCACGGGAGAGGACACTCTCGTTTCGGGATCCGTTGAGGTTGCACACGTTTTCACGAGAGGAGCGCCGCCCGTTTTACTGCGACGCGCTCCGTTTCGCGTCGCTCCTGTTCGATACGCCGTGTATTATCGTAACACCGTGTTCCTGATCGCGTCGAATAATCTCTATCGAGCGTCTTGTTTACTGTAAAAGCATCGTATGCGGCAGCCGATGCCGTGCGGGTAAGTGTGTTGTGTAGTGTGTGACAGTACGTCGCAAGAGGATACAGTGTTGCCAGATCGTGGGCGCGAACGCACAGCAAAAGCCGTACACTCCGATTCACCGGAACACGCTGGATAATAATCGGTGTTTCGTACGTGGCGAAGCGTAACGATCGGTCGTGGTTTCGATTGTTAACGGTATATCGTGACCGATATAGTGGGGCGCAGTGAATTCTGGAATTTATCGGTAGTACGCCAGTGACATTTGGTGCGATGCTATCGACGAAATAGAGCTGGCAACGTCGCATCGACTGCTCTCGCACACAAATACACGCATACACGTACCTAGAAGGGAACTTGGGGTGGCTGGCTAGCAGGCAGGCGGCAGTCAGGCAGGCAGGCAAGCAGGCAGGCAGCTTTCTTGTTCCGAGGACGGCGCTCCTGGTCGCGCCGTCTCTCTTTTCTACCTCCATTGCGCTTGCTCTTCTCTCCCTCTTCTCCCTGCCCTTCTCGTCCTCGGTCACTCAATCACACTCTCCTTCTTTTGCCTTCCGTCTCTCTCCCTCTCTTTCCTCTCTCGCTCTTTCTCTCTCTTACTCGTGTGCGGCGCACGTACCGTTGAGAGCTTCTGCCTCCCCCTTTAGTGCTCTTTCTCTACTGTTACCCCCTCCTCTCCTAACCTCGAGCGGGTCGGGCGAGTCCACTAAGCTTGCAAGGGGAGTTCGGCAGACCTCGGCTCTAGTCGGCCTCGATCCGCAGAATGTGCTAGACGCTGCGAGTCGATCGCTCCAGTTTTCAAATATTCTCGTATATAGAAGGTGTCTGGTAAATACGAGAACTGGAAACGTCTTTTCGCGTGTCTTCCGCGGTTCCACGGGTCTCTGGTGGCTGTATCGACGTTAGTTTTCACCATCAGCTTGGGACGCACTCGACCAGCGTATATCCGTACGACGGCCATGTTTGGTGTTTACGAGGTGAGGGGGAATCGCTGACGTCACGAGAGAGCCCCGATCTCGCACGAAGGGAGCAGCCGCAGCAGCACCAGCAGAAGCAGAAAACGTGTTACCGGCCAAGACGGACACCAACTACTCGCACGACTCCGAAAACGGACGATACTCTGCGATCAAGCGGGGCCCGTTTACTCGACTATAATTGTACGCGGGATTATTGTGCGGTGAACACACGAGCGGAGAACTCGCGGCGCGCAAACTGTGCCGCCTGAAATTCCCTTCCCGATGGGACGTGCGTGTACGCCGACTTCGCTCGTGTTCGCCGGTCTTACCGCGACTACTGGCCTTTCAAAAAACATTGGTCGCATTGCCGCCTCGCCGCTGAAATAGCAGCAGCCGCCACTCTAATCACCGTCGTCGGCCGACACCGATCAGTGCGGAAAACATCGAGCAATGCCGAGTATTCTCGTACACGAGACAACACGTGCCGTCTCGGCGTTTCGTTTCACATGATCGTCATCGAAAATGTTTCACACGTCGAGGATGCGATCGAATTGATCGCCCTTCGAAAACACGTGGCCATCGTATTGCATGCCGTGTGCAACACCATTGTCGTTGACGACCGCAATAGTGTTGCTCGCAAAAGGGTTCAGTGAAATCTTCGCCTACGTTCCTGTTCGGTGAAACAACGGCTCGTTTTCAGTGTGGTTTTGTACAGCCGTGTCATCCCGATTTGAGAAGTATCGTGGCCGAGTACAGTGTCGGTACATATGTTGTTACGTTACTCTGTGTCGTCTCTGCCAGTGACATACATTGCTATTCTCTCGAATATCCGAACGGATCTTACATACGTCTAACGTGCAAGGATTAAAAGGATCATGGAGGATCTAGGTGACAGAGTTTATGCTGCGGAACGGATTATGAAGAAGAGGGAAAAGCGGGTAAGTAAATGTAACGCGAACCGTCACCGTTAGGTAGCGCCACAACACGGATTCTCTGTTTGTCTATGCGCCGTTGCCGTTTCCTCCCCTCTTCGCGATCTCTTTCTCTTTCCCACCTATCGTACGAACAATTCTGCCCCTCCCGTCGCGATTTCTATCGTATACGATGCTTCCCGATATCTCCCGTCGAACACTACCAACAATTTTCCCAACATTCTTTCCATCCGAGCGTTCCTACTCTCGAATTGTCACTAACAAGTACTCCGAATTAGTGGTGGAGAACTATCGATAGACGACACCCTCGATAGCTTCCGATAGTTGGACTTCAACTATCGATAGCGATGGTGTGCAATATATAATATTTTGTATATCATTCTATCATTTTGGTATTTTGTTAGGAATAAAATAGAATCTACTAGAAAGTTTTTATTGTGAAAATTAAAATTTAACATTGTCTTCTTTAATTTTATACGATTTGATAAGTGTATTAGAATATAAAAGTTCGAATTTGAGTTTTTTTCATTATCCATATTTGAAGATCGATACGTATACAAAGCATATTCTTCACGTTGATCTTTTATCAGTTTTATCGGATTTTAGCGATGTTTGTCGAGTAAAACGATTACAACTGTACGAATAGCAATCCCGAAAGTTCGCGTCGATAGTACCTCGATAATTCATCACCACTACTCCGAACCGAACATTCGAAACTAGAGCTGCAGATGTTGCTGAACCACAATTAGAGTCTATTTTTTGAAAGAATCGGTGCACGGTAACGGGTGCCGGCAATTTTCGGAGTAACGATGCTGACAACGTTGCAAATCGGCGTAGAACACGCGAGACATATCTCTCAGCTGCGACCGGCTCATGCGTGATAAACCAATGTGCCTTATACCTGCACAGTTATGTCATTGTTTTTCAACTGTCACAATGGGCTGCGCACCGCAACCGGTCGGCACGCTTTCGTTCGCTGGCTGATGGCCAATAGGTGAGCTGTATCTGCGGCTCTCGTACAAGTCAACGCCGCCCGTTTTATCGACCGTACGCGATAAGATGGATTCGAAGATCCGCCGTGTTTGACGCAGACGCGCGAAACGGATCTTTGCGAAATCCGCTCGATTCCAACACGTCTTCTCTTAACGACCACTGGCGCCAAACACCCTTTTCTTTTTATCTTCCGCCGGTTTTATAGGTTATGTACGCGTAGAAATTGGAGTCGACCGAATCCTCGCATCCAGATGCGCTTGCAATTAGGGATGGCGTGAACTATTTACTTTTGGATGACTCGTGATTCGATCACGTTTGTGACCACGGTGATTTTTCACAATGATTCGTGATTTTCGTGATCGCTTCCGATTGGCGGAGAGAATGACCGTTCTTCCGCGCAAGTCACAGAGACATAACCTGTATGTTTTACATGGATGAAATCAAAACAGAATTATCAGTTGAATTGCATTCACATGAAATTTATTAGATTCGAGAGACATTTCTCAAACTATCATTTGCTGCGTCTCGTAAAACTTTATGCACAGCATATACATACGTAAACTTTAAAGAAATTGTCTGCACTTTTATACTATTTAACCTTCAATTACTCGCACCCCACTTTCTACGTAACTGGTTACATGGAACTTTACATCGCTCCAAGATAAATCAATTTTTATTCAACGAAATAACTACTCTCTAATGCAAAATAGATATTTGCTAGTATAGTCGACACCCTTTGTTTATGCTTGAAACGCTAAATTTAAAGTTTTGAGATTGTAAATATAATATGCCAGTAATTAAAAGTTGAATAAATATTACGATTTCGAAATCGAGAGGAATGAGCAAATTTACTTTAGATGAAAAAATCGCGGCGTGAATGAAGTTAGAATCACAACCGTGATCGTGATTCTGCGGTCACTGTGATAAATCACGGTTAGTGATTTTGCACGCCATCACTACTTGTAATGTATGTCACGCGCGAAGTTGAATCGAATCTTTTACGATCTTCTAGAATTCAAACACACTGTATCTGTTGAAACTCTGTCACGAGATAGAAGATACCATACCGATTGATTCGAGAGTCCATTTTTAACCTTCAGTTACTCGCATTCCATTTTCTACATAACTGTTTACATGGAACTTTATATGACTCCAAAATTTTTATTCAGTAAAGTAACTACTTCAATGCGAAATAAATATTTCCTAGTATAGACAGCACCTTTCTTTATGCTTGGAACACTACATTTCATGTGTTGAGATTGTAAATACTATTTGCGAGTAATTAAATGTTAAACTCAGCAACAATATATAATATACATTCGCGTTTGAAAATCTTTGCAAATATTTCGATACTTCCTTATTTATCGGAGCAGACGCGATTCTGGAGCGAGCATTTTTTCACGTGTATGTCCGAGGTTATTCGGAAATATGTACGAGCCATTATCGCAATTGATCTGTAATTATTCTCCGGGGTATTTGTTGTAATTGTACAGGGTGAATTATAAGTAGCGCTAGCCTGTTAAAAAGTAGTACACGTTTCCCGGTTCTGTTATTAACGATTGAAACGGTAACGCGACGTCGGTACACGCGTGATATCATTTTTCTACGCAATAAATGTTTCTCTAAGTAAACCGTTTGATGTTCGCAGGGCAAAGTGGAGTATCTCGTAAAATGGAAAGGATGGAGCAAAAAGTAAGTCGAGAATAAAAGCAATTCGCTTACGAGAGTAGGCGCAGAATTCAGAGGGAACAAGAATACAACTTTCTTCCTACTTTCAGATACAACACGTGGGAACCGGAAGAGAATATTTTAGACGTGAGGTTAATTGAATTATACGAGGAAAGTCAAAAGGGTGGGGATGTGGCGACGAGGAGACCCAGGCGGAGGGATGCCAGATACAATGTACGAAGACGTTCCGTATGCTCAAAATTCTACATTAACGCTGTTACAAGTGAACAGCGTGTTACATAGAAATTAGTCACGACAAATGTCTTGAAATGTATATTATCGTTCATTTAGGAGCAGGTTCTTGCTAATCTGGTGGTCGAGGAAGAACCCGGTGGAGATGAACGGGTTGGAGAAGACAGTCAAGATGAATCCACTACCGGTAGCACGTCGGCTACTCGCTTGAATCCCGTTGCACCCGACGAGGATACACTTCCGAGTTCTCTCGATGGACACGAATCGCCGATCGCTCCGGAATTATCGGCGTCCGCGTTCAGCGTCGACTCGGACAGTTCCAACAGTAGCGTAGACAGTCCTTTGTTACCAAGAAAGGAGCCAACGGGTACGAAGAGGAAGGTCGAGGTTCTCAGCAAGGAGTCTGGGAAAATCGGTGTCACTATCACCACAAGCAGTCCTAGTAGCGGCAGTGGGAGTCCACCGCCGAATAAGATTCCTCGATTATTACCTCTGAATCCTACGTCCCCTACTTATCACGTGAGTATTTATTTGTTGAATGGAAATTAGAGATCCCTATTTCACGTGTATTTCACGTACACGTACTTCACTACGTGCCATTTATAAGTACACCGGGTATACGTGTATTAACGTATCCACAATTCAGTTATTAATTTTCGAAAGCAAAATATGGGTATATGGACTAGGTAGAAAAATTAATTTGAAAGCCACTCTCATTAAAAAACATGTTATCAACTAACCCTCTAGTTTATTAAAGAAGAATTTGACGCGTTTTAATGTTCTGACAATAAACGACTTCTTTTGGAATAATAATATTCTTAGCTGTTGGAAAACACAAAAAAAAAATAAAGATTCGGCAATACCGTTCAATCCCATTATTAAAAATGATGTTTAAGTTTACTGTTGTACCAACGGAATTTGTGAAATCGTAGTCCCGATACATAAATTAATATCAATGTTTTAAAGATGAGGATGCATTAATGCACGTATATTTGAATACACTTGAAATAGTACACGTGTAGTTAAAATGTCACGCACTAAAGTACGTGTATGTAAATACACGTTCAAAACCACGATCTCTAATGAAAATACGTTTTCGATAGCTTCGTCCTAGTAGAACGTTCAAATTTCCGATATGAAAGTCATTAGCGCGATGGCGCTCGCTCGGTATACCGTGTTTTGTGAAAACAGATGAAGTTTTAACCTTTAGCAATTAGAGTGGTGACTCGGTCTTGATACCATTATTCAAAATATTGTTTCATCATTAAATATGTTGGTATATAATCAATTACTAAACAATTAATACAATTTAAGTATTGTATGAGGTATTATATCAATTTCATATACATTGAATAAAAAAACAAATCATATACATAGTGTAAAACAGCTCCAAGTGCAAAGGACTAACGCTTTGCGCTCGAATAGTGACTCTGACGCGCCAGTAGAAATTGCCATACCATTATTCAAAACAGTTTGAATTTTATTAAATTCGTCTGTATTCTACAAATTGTAAAAAGCTCAACTGTTATATGAGAAAACGGGTTCAATCTGCTGTGCACGATGTAAAAAAGATTACATGGAATAAAAATGATCTGGATTGAAAGAAGTGTTCTGATTTTCTAATTAAAATTGCTTTGAGTGCAAAGGGTTAACATTGTGATGTATGCATTTCAGAGTCACAAAATTAATGGTAGGAGGCCGTCGTCCTCCAGCGTGAAATCTACGCCGGAAGAACCGCTACCCGCAGTACCGACGACACCAGCTCCAGCGGTGCAGGATAAAAAGCGTCCTGAAGCGGACGTGCCTCACGGTCCTCCACCCTCGCTGCCTCGTGCACCGCCAGCACCTCTATCTCCTCAGATAGACACGCCTCTGGAGCAGCCTACCAAAAAGAGGCATTTGTCGGAACAAAAACAGGAGAAGTCGAACGGAGCCGTGACGGTCGACGCAAACGGTCACAAATCGCCCAGTCCTACAGACTCTTACACGAACAACAACAGGTTAACGCCCGTCGTGAATGGACACCATACTCATAATAACAACCATAATAATAACAATAACAACAATAATAATAACAACAACAACAACACGTCGAGCCTGAAACAAACGGAGATCACGAAGGCAGACATGTATGTCCCTCTGTCCAGTCCTGGTACGGATTACTGGCACGCGAGGAATCCAGTCGCCGATCAGGTGTTCATTACGGACGTCACGGTGAACCTGAAAACCGTTACCATCAGGGAGTGTAAGACTGAAAAAGGATTCTTCCGGGAGAGGGATCCTAAGAGCGATATCTATTAACGTTCTTTGACTAGGAACGTTACAATAATAATATGAACTTAAGATTCGAACTATTTGTACATATAAATTATTTTCACACGTCGAGTGGTAAGCCGAGGATACAATGACTATACCAGGCGATTAAAACTTTTCTAAAGAAAAAGAAAAACAAACGGACAGTCTTCGTGGCAAACACGAAGGACCGAAGATATTATAGTATTCACAGAAAAGTTTCACTGCTCAGTTGTCGGTATTGTGTCGTTCTGAACGAAATTGCAGACAGCATCGACTCGAAGATGTCGATGGCCGTGAATTTTCTTGAAAACAGTGTAAATCAACGATATGAAAGGATGGAGACTAATCTTCGCGAGACAATTTCTCATGGAAACGATACGTCATGGTTCACGTCGTGTGATATACACTTGAACGTTTGCAAAACAAAAACAAAACAAACGCTTGATAAACCTTTACTCTGTACTAAATACAAAAAAAGATCTGAAAAGAACAATTAGAGAGGGAAAATACGTTTTCTTATTAATTGCATTTCCGCTTCTACTAGAATTCTGCAGAAGAAACAGTGTATAAATTAGTAAATTAATTTGGAACTTTGCTATGGTAAATAGTACAGATCTGGAAAGAAATATTTTTCTAATTCGTTTTTAGTATAATCGAAACTGCTTCGTAGAAGCAAATTTGACAGGAACAGAAAAATATGAGAGAAAGAGAACACGAGAGAGAAAGCGAGAATGAATTTTTTTTCAATGAATAGAAAAAGAAATTAACGTTTATTATCCTGGCGACGTATTTCTCAGCATTATGATATTATATTGTATTTACTGGTGAATATTTCAATTTTCTTATCTTTTTCTTTTCTCTTAGCGACTAATCACGTGTCACAAAAGGGTATATCATTCGTTCGTAGATTTTAGATTCGTTTAGAGGCGTGTATTTACACGCTCATCGATTTCGTCAGGTTGTTGTATAGCATCACAAGTTTCATGTGGGTGCATACTCGTTGATTCGCATGGCACGCGATGACTTTACAAACCATTGTGAACATGTTTTTGTATCGGTTTCCGGTTTTGTTATGAATTGATTTTGTGTTATTTAATGTTAGCTGTTGCATTTTTTTATACCGTCGGCTGTTCTTATTTGCATGTAAGGGACTGTCTGTGAGACGTGGCACGAATGAGAGTGTGTGTATGTGTATGAGAGAGAGAGAGAGTGAGATGCAGAATATTAGTAAGAACGCTGCGCGTGATCCGATTTCAACGGTATCAAAGAATCTTTATGCATATCTAGAGAACCATTTTATTTAATAGATGGGTTGTCTGTCGAGTGTGTCACCAAATAGATGTTCCTACCTCGAACGGTCATCTTTGAACAGTAAACCGAGTACAACAACCGAATTCTAATCTCTTATGGAATACCTAAAACAACACACGCCGTAAACTCGGAAAGCATCGTTTCTAATTTTTAAACGACTTCGCACCGTACCCAGTTCGCGTGCACATTCAGAACCAGTAAAAAAATCCGTGATATAGTTAATTAATGTAAACGTAAAACTTATCGAACATATACGTTGCTTATTTATTGTAACTAATATAAAGAAAAAAATCGTGTTTAGATTTTTCCGTTCTCTTAGTATAGTATTATTAGACTGTGTATGCAAATGCGTCCCGTTAAGAATAAAAAAAGAACGTTTCTCCTATGATTTCGAGTATTTGAATCGCGCTGATCGCGAGCAAGAACGAAACAAACGAAAAACGAAGTATTCCATGAAACCACGCTTAAATATTTTGTATAGTGTGTACAATCCATTGTCAGCGACGCGATAAAAGAAATAGCGATTTATCTTTTTTCGATGATGGGGCTATTTGTGTACGATTAGGTCGCGGTTCCGTGCGAGAACGTGAACCGTACGGGGCCCGAGTGCACGTTTCAATTGTTGTAATGTAATGCTGTATATTTGAGAGGCGTGAGAGAGGTATACTTGTAAAAATTGTACATAGTGAAGAAACTTAAACACTCTATGATAACGGAGCGAAAGGACCGCGTAGCTTTAGACCGGTTCAGTTATTGTAAATAGAAACCGAAGTGAAGAAACAAAACCCCTTCCCTCCCCCACCCCTTTTAAGTTGTACGTGTAAACTTTGTAAACCGCAACTGCAGGTCTAGAGAAGATCCTTTTTAGCTTTAGAACTTTTGAGATAGACTGTGCGCGTACCTTCGATATTGTTTCTGTACTTATAGAATATTCAGACTACTTATAACGATACACACGTGGGAGGAAGAAAAATAATGAAGATTACTCAGCGATTACGCAGGCATATACGATATGTGAACCCCGGTAGTACCAAATTCAACGGTAATTTTAGTTCTGTCTGGTACAGATTCCTTATATTTCAATAAAATCTTTACTTGAACTTCGCTTGCGTACAGTACTTCTTGTTTTTCAATCCACTCGACACCGAGCTCGTACCCTCCAAGCCTACATTTTCTTTTCCTTACGTTTCTTTCATTATTATATAGAGATTGTGTACAATAAAAGCGGAATAAAATGATTATTTTTAAATATTAATCCGCCTAAATATTTTGGGCGCTTTGAATAAAAAAAATCCCACATTCGTTCACAGTAATTTACACTAATACGTGCCCGTAATTATGAAAGTGGTCTAAGTCAAAATTGACAAAAAATGAGTTTAACAGTTATTTCGCATCATATTATTTTAAACTAAATTGATTAAATGTATTTTTTACGATATTTCAACTTCAACATTTGTGATTTTAACATTATATGGAATTCGTCCTACTTTCATAATTATGGGAACATACAGAGCGTATCAGGAGTTTACACGCACCCTACTATTTTAACAATAACGTTTTAACAAAATCTTGAAGATTCATCAGAGGGTATAATTCCTACGAGAACACTACAATCAATCTATGATTTCTAGATCGGATTTAAAATGCCAATAGACTTTGGCCCATTTAAACCTTGGCGTCATAAATACAATTGCTACGAATGCTTATTAATATTTCGGAAAGATGTTCGAATAGTCTCGTATCGTAAGTTTGAAGTTCGTATTTCAGTCAGTAAATAGCAGAGAATACGATTGGAATAAGAAGAAAACTACAGTACCCTTCTGACTTGAAGCAGTGTGGCTAAAATGGGGTACCTTGGTCACCCCGCATAATTTCGCAAAATTTGTTATGATTTGATTTTGCAATATGAAGTATAACATGTGTATGTTGTATTGAAATTTAATATGTATGTACATATAATATATAATATATAAACTTCTGAGCTCTTCCTGTATTTTGCTGCCAGTAATAGTTTCGACAACATATACTTTCCTCACAACCTTAGAACGTATAATCTACGTCGTAGATACGTTCCTGCGTGAAACCCGTGCAATATCCTAGCACTGGCTTGAAGTTGCATCATGTTAGGTATTTTTCATATTTAGTACGATTGCACCAGTGTCATGTGAAGTTCGTCTAGGTTCCGCAAATACAAGACAAGCCATGTGCTCGGTGTTTGGTTTGGTTATTTCGATCATACCACGTGCAATTGTCAAAATATAAATTTTTTTATACATGTAACTGGTACGTAGGTGTACTATTGATGTATGGGGTATATAATACCAAGTGTAGTTATCAAACACGTGAATCCATCAGGAATCAAGCGACAAAATGCATGTGAAGTTAAACACACGGCGTGCGTCCACAGCCGTCGAAGTAATAGACGTAGACGATTTAGTTTTGGCGAGAAAAGGCGGAGGTAGCATAATTGATCACCGGCCAATCTTTTCTCACGATGGAGAGTAAGGTTTTATTTTCATTCCTAGTACAATGTTAACGTTTTACTAATGTATATTTATCAGTTATACAGTGATGAGCAACCGGTGGCCCGCGGGCCTTGGTCCACGATTTTCAATACATTGTTGTTACTTCCCAGCTGTTTTTTCTAGTATTCGACAGTCTTCGCTGAACTGCGTCAGAAAACACATTGTTCGTATAACGATGGGGTATTTTCATATTTTACAAAATTCAAAATAAACATCGGCAGTTTATCGATAGTTGCATATACGATTATATTTTTACTTGCATAAAAATGAAAAAGCTGTTTGTTTGATACGCAGTGAAGAAATATAATATTAAGAGACATTATGAAAGTAAACATTCTTTAAATTTAATTATTTGCAAGGACAGTTACACACGGACATGGCGGATTAACTTGTGATGGAAAAATGGTAAAAGAATGTTTATTGGCGATAGCAGATGCTATCTTTTTCAATCAAAAGGATATAATTTTGCAATAAAGCCATAAATTCGTTAAAGAGGCACTAGGAGACCCTAGCGTGAACACAGCCTGGAATTGGAGCTGGTGGCGCAACAAAGTGTTTAATATTGCGTTGGTTGCGGCTCGCGTGTAGTATTACGTTTCCACTTTTGGCCCACTGCTGTCCACGGGTTGCTCATCACTGAACTAAATCACTAAAAGCGCAGTTTTAAATAACACAGCATCTCATTGTTATAGGACACTGTATATAATATGGAAACACTATATAAGAGCTTATAGCACGCAAACCGGAGACTTTGTACAGGAATTAGAGCCAGCGAGTCATCGGATTAGCGGACTAATTGTACATCCTGAAAATTTTAATACCATTATTGCCTGTACAGAGAACGGGGAACTGAATTTCTGGAGTTGTCAAAGTGGCATTATCACTAAAAAATTAGTATGTATATTAAATGTATTTTTCAATAATCCAAAGCTACATCCCCTTGTCATATAGAATTTCTACAGTTTCGCTAACGACTTTATATTTTTTACACAGAAATTGAACTTGCAAGAAGAACCAAAAGTAAAAACTTTTCACATTGTAAATTATAAGACTCATAAAGGAGATGAGTTAAGTCAAGTTCTTATAACTTATATTTCGAAATGTAACAAATTGATCCATGTACGTTTATTTGACCTAGATACCGGAGTTTGTGCAAAATCTACCTGTATATCGTAAGTATAACTGTACCAGCGATAGATTTACTTATTTTGTATTATTATATATTCTCATCAATCGTTGCAGAATTAATTCTCTAGATTATTATGTCGATATAATTGGGAATCATGGAGAGAATTTAATAGCGATTCTTCACGATGTAGATTTGCACATTCTAAATCCATCCAGAAATCTTGTAGATAAATTGTACGTATCTAATTCCATAAAAATTATATTATTAATTAGAGAATAGAAGATTTAACAAGAAATTCTTAAAAATTACTGTATCTTACAATCGTAGGCACAAGACAGGCAAAACTGGTAGAATACCAACATGTATCGCTGGACATCCAGAAGAAGAATGCGTGGCCACAGGAGACTCAACTGGTCGTGTAGTGGTATGGAAGAGTTTGTTCCAATCAAGACCGTACACAGCAGTATACCATTGGCACACGTTACCAGTAACAGAAATAGCATTTAGTAAATCGGGTAAATATAGAACTTGCAATAGTTATTCGGTTAACTACAAGTTTAAATAATTCTATACAAATCGTAGGTGGTCATATGTACACTGGGGGAGGAGAATGTGTACTAGTAAAATGGGTTTTAGCACATACGCAACATAAATCATTTCTCCCACGACTGCCAGCTCCTATAAAACACCTTACCATCGCACCAGATAATTTGTATGTTGCCGTTTCTACTTTGGACAATGGTACTTGAATCAATTACAACTATTTAATTACCTTTACGTTGATATCACAACTTCTTCCGGGATATTCAAATTAATACTCGATTGAATTTCCAGGCATTGTAGTCGTAAATCCGCAGAGAAAATTGACCTCTGTAATACAGAACTTTACATGGGGCGTAGCCTTGTCTTCGCAAGATTTATTCCCTGCTGGCCTTATCGTGGATCCACGTACCGGTTCCCTTGTCTTAAACAGTCGCACCGGACACGTTCAATTTTATAATACCCACACAAAGAGTTTATTATACAATGTGAGTGCTGCTATATGTCGCTACCGATAGAAGTCAAACAAATACGATATATTAAAGTACTCATGTTTTTCAGATAAATATTACAGCGCAAAATTTTTTGACTCAAGAGCGTAGTGTGATCATTGTAAACACAGAAGTTACGAAAATAGCTTTAAACGACGACGGCACTTGGATGGCTACTGTCGAGGAACGGAACGATAAATTATCTTGCATAGAAGTTAGACTCAAGTTTTGGATGTTTGACGTCACAAAGCAGTTGTAAGTATAAAATATTACATTCTTCAATTCGATCGTTATAAAACTTGATGTGTGTTTCATAGATTTTCTTTAAACACATCCATCGAACTTCCTCACGAGGGTGGCGTGAATGCATTGCGTTTTCAACCGATCACATTCGGCGAAGACGGAATACTCGCTGTCACAACCGGCAGGGATAAAAAATTCAAATTGTGGCATCTGGTCGAATCTACGTCTATGTACAGTATGTAGAGCTTATACGTTCTCTTAATACGCTGTCGTAAAACGGTATTATTAAACTACAAGATCATATGTGTTTTAGAGAAGACAAAACATTGGCAATGTCATAGTATAGGGGATTATAGAAATCTACCTGTTACGGATGCCGGATTCTCGATAGATGGTTCATTAGTTGGTATTGGTTTTGATTCTAGCGTGACAATGTGGATACCTGATACCTGTACATTTAAATGTAGTCTTACTCACAGTCGATGCAATGAACCAATAACGTAAGTTTTATCAAATAAAACAACGATGTCAATTACATTTATGTTAACGTTATCGTTTTAATTGCATTAGACGGATCGAATTCGGAAAGCAAGAAGCCTGTCATCTCGTGGTAACAACTTCCGCAAAACATATCGCTGTTTGGAATACTTTATCCCTTACGCTGATATGGAGTGTGCCTTTGAATGTTGCAACTCTTGCAGCTGACTCGAAATCTATTTACATGGCTGTTTTTACCACTGATAACTCGTGTAAGTTTCTACATCTTTTTATACGGTCTGTGCTAAAGCTGCAAAAGTGCTAGGGAAAAGATCAATCTAGGCTGCAGTCGCTCTCAAAAGTCCTATTTTTACGTTTACAAGGCATAATTTGCATGAAAATAGCTACATTCGCAGTTTTGTGCTTCCGAATAATGAAAATAACGCTTCGTAAACGTAAGAATAGGAAATTTGGGGTCGACTGTGGCCTAGATTAATCTTTCATCTAGCGCTTTTTACTACTGAATAATAGTATTTCCATTTTATTTACTTAATCGAGTACGTCTGTCGTGCGACGCTGATGCGACTGCGTAACAGCGTTGAGTGCCACTGAAACACATCGTGTGTCATTGAACTATTTAATTTCTGTGTTAAAAAACAGAATAGATTTTCACTTCGATATTCTCCCCTTTTCGAAAAATAAATATAAAAAAGGTATTACAATGTGGTCACCATTTTTATTACATGTTTCATTGTTCCAGTGTACGTATTCACACCTCAAAAATCATCGCTAGTATACACAAGGAAAGATGTTGTCGAGAAAAATAGTTCTATCCTGGGAGCTACTTTTATACCGCATCTCCAGGAAAAGCGAAACTCCTCTTACGGACAATGGCAGCGAAAGTCGCAGCTATACTTTTTAGATTCCAATCAAGTATGTGACATTGTACAAAAAAATTCATAGATAACGAAGGAGGATATTTATTTATTCTGCATGTACATAGGAATTGTTAACACTGGAACCAGAGTCCGAGGTGACTATATCGTTAGAGATACTGTCTTCGAATGCCTCCGTACCCGCTACAGCTTTCGCCAACATGATAGCAGGTCAGACCACTGCGGAGAATGAGAAAACAACGCCGTATGTTCACGGACAACTGGGTACATCGAAAGGGGGAATGGTGGAAGAAGTAAGTGATGAAGTTTATGTTAACATTAATATACACGGTAAACCTAAGGAATAGAATAACTTACTATAGCGGGGCCGATAAGGTAAGTGACTAACGTGCAATAAAAAGAAAACATAATTTTATTCTGTAACACATTCTCATTCTCGAATGAGATCGAAGCGCATCTATATGTACAGTTTCTCGTATGGTATTGTACAAATAATTATAAAACGCAGAAGTACAAATAATATTAATAAGTTAAAGAAGGGGCTGGTTCCACCGACAGCGTGTTCGGTCGTAAGAAATTCATTAAGCTCTATCGTTTTCATAATGCTTTTAATCTATACAAAGAAGGGGATCGAACGCGAGCATAGAGGTCTTACGACGACAGTCTTAATAGTAAGTGTTGTTGGAACCATGAAGAGTAAATTCTATGATGTTGCTTTCTTGCGTCAGCTACGTACGGTTTACATAGTTTACAGTGGTGTTCTAATCGATTCGGTTCATATCCCGGCGGTTCAAATGAATTTGAACATGTGCAGTAGAACGTTCAGTACGGCTGGTCGATGGAACTTGGAGTAACGGGACTTGTTGCTGGTCGTTGGCCCGGGGTACCGGCGGTTTTGTATTTGTCAGTGTTTCCTCCCTAAACGGTAGTTCCGACAGCGACGCACCAGATCAAACTTTCTGTAGCGGAGACAGTGCCATTGCGGGATCTGTCGCATGCTCTCGATCGCCTGTAAGTTATACATCTTAACAAAAACGATTGGTGGGGTTTAGTAAAGCTCTGTGAACCGCGGCCAGCGACGCCGACGTATTATAAATAACCATGGTAATTGTACCGTTGTTAATTGTAATTCATTCGAAAATTACTCGCGCTCGTCAACATCGTTCGCAATACTTTACACCACCTACAGTCCAGTTCGATTAGATATACCAGTACAAGAATCGGAGGAAAAGAACCATCGGTTCGCGATCAACGTCCATTTTATAATTGCAGTGCTATCATGCCTCGCACTTATTCTATTTATATTCGCCGATTGTCACGGACCCGCCGCGTTGCACCGGAGACAGTCAACGTTTTATTGCGATAACGGACAATGAAAATGTTATAATAAACAAAATATGATCGAGTAGATCTTCGCGAATGTTCATTCAATTATTTAGCTCTATCCGAATGCTGATATCGACTGTCTCCGGTGTACACATTCTCTGCATTGACACAAACGAACTCGCACCGAGTATTAATAGTCCAACTCGATAAGAGTTCGATTTCTGTAAATAAACATAGTTTGCCACTTCAATCGGAATATCAATGACCGAATTATGTCATCTTACGCGAAATGTTCCTATCGGTAAACACGTGTGGTACACATTTTCTCCCCGTAATCTGACCGCTGTATTTTGTCAATGCAAGCTGTTGCGCCATTCGACGATAACATTCGGCGATTGTCCGAACCGTCGCCGGGCGTATTGTAACGATTAGCGTTTGGCCCGACTTTTAAAACGAACTGCGTCGTACGAATAGAGTATTTTGTTTTTTAGGAGTACAACCTCGACACCCGGATTCTCAGATAGCCGCTTCTGCGACGCTTCGTTTCGCAATTACGTCTTTCTAGACACAATCATCCGTCTCGTGACACTTGCACGTTTTCTACTCACTAATTCGCGGCGAGGAACGGAAGCTTGCAAGTCAAAGACCCTGAGCTACTTGCTTGGCCAACGATTACTTTCAACACGTGGTTGTGCACGATCCGCGAGCCTCGCGAGGATAGAAATATTTTTCCGAACATATCTGAATCGAAAGCTGACCGAAAGTTGTTCCAATAAGAAAATCATTTTCCCATGCATCGGCTCGAAAGTGAATTGTAGGTGGTTCCTACGAATCGGCATCACTAATCGGTGAATTTCACTGAATAGAGGATGGTACTCACTATCTCCGGGTTGCTGGCAGGATATCCGGACGTAATAACCGCCAGGAACAACATAGACACCAAGATGCACGACACAAAACTCCACGATGTCAACTTCATGCCAGACAAATCTCTTCCAATCGAGTCACTTCGACAGCAGAGAAACAACCTTTTCCCGACACCCTCCTTCAATGAAAAATATCAGGGATTACAGGCCGGCCGGGTCTACCCGAGAAGAGTGTGCAGAGGGTTGTTAAATAATCTTTGCCCTTCGATCGTTCAATTTACTTTTCTTTTTCTTCTCGACACTGCGCGGTCTGGATCAGGTGTCCGGCAGTATCACTGTTAAACCGTCGTTCACTAGGATAGGTTCAAGCGAGAACGACTCGTTGTCCAGGGAAGAGTTCCTTGCTTCAACGCCCGACGTAGGACTGACTTTGAGAAGTGGCCTCGCCATGATTTAATATAGGAGCTGCTTCTCCGCACTCCCACCCTCTCACGGCGTTTCAGTTGTCCCTCTGACCTAGGGCATTGTCTTTCACGGAGAATCTTCGTCACGCATCGTTCAAAGAATCGTACAGTTCTTCCCTGACGTCTTCCACGAAGCCCCCCACCCCGTCGAATCTCGAAAAATAAAACCAGATTTTTCTCGTTGTCTCATTTTTCATTCGAACTCGGAAGTATCTTGAACACGATGGAAGCGGCTCGATTTATCCAAGAAACGATGCTTTAACCCTTATCACTAGAACGGTGACTCGGAGTCATCACTAAAAATTGTTGAACCATTATTCAGAATATTGTTTACATTATTAAACATGTTGGTATCTACACTCCGGTCCATAAGTCACCAGACACGTATTCAAATTTGGATGCAGACGATTTTTTGTTGTTAAAGGATCTATATTATGAAATAAAAATGGTACTCACTCATTTTTTGGAATGTAGAGAACACGTGAATTTTAATCATTATTCTTAAATTTTCTAATTTTTAAGAGCTGGAGCTGTTCGTCATATATTGACAAAATTTATTCAAATAGTATATGTATATGCAGGGTGTTCATTTGAAAACTTTCCAGCCGAATATCTCGAAAAGTATGAAAGGTATCAAACATTTTTTGGGTGGCGTTTTCAATGTCATTTGAAGGTCAACTTTGTTTTTTCAGACGGAAACCTGTGGATAAAAAAAGGTATCCTACGAAAAATGATGATCTTTTTACGTACAATAAGATCCAATAATAAAAAATATAGGTTTCCATTTGAAACAACAAAGTTGACCTTCAAATGACATTGAAAACGCCACCCAAATAAAAAACTGATACTGTCCCCCTCTTTCCCCCTCGAAATCCTTGGACACGTGTTTTACACTTTTTTAATATCTTTCATACTTTTCGAGATATTCGGCTGGAAAGTTTTCAAATGGACACCCTGTATATATTTAATTTTGTTGAAGATAAGTAAGTGCCCGGGTTGATTTATGAACGGGAGTGTAGTCAATTACTACACATTTAAGTATTTTAAGAGGTATCATATCGATTTCATATCATAATTTCATAATTTTCGAGTTCAAATAGCTCCGAGTGCAAAGGATTACATTTCTTATTACCAGACAGCGGATTTTATGGATTTATGACAAAAACGAGTAGGTGTAATTTAATACAGTAAAAATAGTAGACAAATTTAAAAGTACTATTAAATTATTATCAACTGTTATCAAACATATTAACAAAGAAAATAAGTGTCTATTTCACTCCAGATTCTTGCGATTCAGGTAGAACATTTTTGTTTTGCATAAAGATCCGCGGTCTACTTATTACCTCCGAGCGATACTTTCCCCCGCAGTAAAATGTTTATGAAAATAATTCGAACATAGAAAATCTTTCCAGTGAAGTCAACGGATATAAAACACGACACTCTACACGAATAAAATATAACACTGTGGTATATTCAAGGGAGAGTTCATTCATCTTCAAAAAGAGGCACAATATTTACTGATTTTTCTTTTTCAACAGTTCCGGTAAACCACTTTATCAGTAGCATTGTCGTTTCTTCTTCGGGCGTGTGAAGACGCTCGACGAACAGTGCGGACAAATAGCCAAAATTCGACACTAGAAATTTAATAATAGAATTAAAAATTTTTAAAAAATTTTCATTGTAACAATTTCCTCTTAATATACAGTTTTGCCAGGTTTGTCCGCACTGTGCGACGTGTTATTATTGACGTAGTGAAAAGCATCACGCGATTTCTCGAGTAAGAACAGCCGTAGAAAGTTCAGCTCGGAGGATGATAAGGAGTGATTATGAAAGAGCTAACTACGGTAGAAATGGCGGGTTAAAATCGCCAGTCGTGATCGTACTCGCGGACGCGAACGGCAGATTACGGTATCATGGTCCGGAGAACAATGAAGTTCGAAGGCGGGGCATTCGAAGTTTCGTGGCTCGATGCAAAATCAATATAGCAAGTTCCAACCGGAGTTGTTATCACGGGTACGCGCAACAAGTGCACGTCTAAAGTTCGCGAGCATCGTGGCCGTTCGAATTAACGCGATAACATCAGCTCTTCTGAAAGTTAAATCTTGCCCCATTTGGAGACCGGCTTAGTCTGGAGGCTAAGCAAATTAAGGATCATCACGAGCGGCGGTCCTTAAGGCCGCATGATCGCTAATGATGGCATTAAGAAGAACGTGGACGCACCGCCTAATTAATTTTAAACGATTGTTCGTATTGCTTTAAACGATCTCGCTTATTGTCTTCAATCTCTCCGTCGTCCGTATCTTTAATCTCCATAGAGGGTGTAATATGCGATACCCGGGGAATGTTTGTGTTGCTGTGTCTTACACACGTCGGCCATCACGAACGAATTCAGTATACGCTCGGCGTTCAAAGTATCCACCCCCTTAAACTAAGCACCACCCTCTTTCATTTCGGGTCTAAAATTTTTGCGAGATCCTCATTTTTCGATAATTTCTCACTGATTCTCGTATCAAAATTGTGTTTAATTACTATGGAATTACTTCACGATTTATAATTACGAAGTAATTCAATCGCATTGTATTCAATTATTTGGTAATTCGAAATTCAGTCGCTTCGTTCAATTAAATTACAATATAATTCGTTTTTACAATTGAAATACAATCGCAAAGTACAGTGTAATTATGAATTATACAGAAGAACAAGAGGTGGAAAAAAAAAGAAATTAGTATCAACGATAAGCATGGTATTATTCATAAATTCATACTGTGCGATGAAAATTAGACTTTTGTTTATTACGTTCGTTTCAGAAAAGAAATTTAAATTGTAGAAAGGCAGGACAAAATTACTACAGAAAAAAAGTAACACTGTTTAATAGGAATACGGATTGAAATGAATGATATTTTTCACATAAAGCGAGTAATGTACACAATGAGTAATTTCCATTGTATTGTATCTCAATTACATTGTATGTCGATTACACTCATGATTCGCGTAATTAGCAACTGAATGAAGTGAAAGGTTCGAATTATGTAATGCAGTTACAATGTTCTTCAAGTACTGTGTATATAAAATACAATGTAATGAAATCACGTAAATCAATTACAACGTATTTGAATTAGCACAACTCTGATTCGTATTTGCGGCATAGAAATGGCGGCTATTGATAGAAGCTCCATAATCCAAGTGATCATCCGCATGATCTAACTAAAGTACGCATTTAAAGTTTAAAGAAACGCAGAGAATAAGATTCGTGTATGCACACCGTAACGAGGACCATTTAAAATATCTTGACGACGACATTAAATTGGACGTAACACGTCGCGACGCGTAATTAATTAGGTGCGTCCACGGCTGCGGCGCACGGCAGTCGGATATCCGCTAACTCACCGCTTTCGTTCTTACTTTGCTAGATGCGTCAGTTCTGCGGAATTGCCTGGGCCTAATTGTTTACCGTCTTCCATGCCTCTTCGCACGTTCTTTTAATGTTCCGAACACTTGTACTGCGAACGTCTACGATGACCTCAGACGTGCATTACCTTCTAGTGAATTATTGACACTGACGTTAGCGAAACTGGATCCAACAAATTCGCTTCTGCAACTCAAACATTTCATGAAAATTGAAATTTTCATATTGCTGATTCTTCGTTGCAGCACCTCGAGTCTCGTTCTGCTCCTCGTTGTAGACGAATCTTAAAACTTCCAGCCCGTAATGAGTTTGTTAATGAAATGAAGAAAAAGTAGCGCAATTGCGAGCAACGATTTAATAAATACCAGCAAGTTCTGTTTAATATTTGTTCATAGAAAGCGATTTCACCTTGGATAGTTTCCGATCCGCCGCCGCGTGCTTTTCTCCCGTTAAACATGGCGGAATGTGTGCCGAGCGTAGGAGGGTCTCGATTTCAATTAAATTTTCGATACTTCGCCATGATTAATATGCGATGCTGCTGTTCCACCGGCTCTCGAAGAATCAAACTTTCGTCGGAACGTACGTTCATTCATTCTCGTTACAGCGTACAATGGCGGACGTGGTTTTCGCTCCGGAAATGTTTGCAAACGTTCCGGTAAAACCAGGTCAGGACGAACCCTGTTGGGAACGCTACTGAACAAACTCTTATCTCCCACGGGGACTGCCCCGATTGTTACGTTACCTATTAATAAAATGGCATTCATCGCATTCCACTGAAAGTTCGGTCGCGTAGGCGCGTTCAAAGCTGATTACGCGGTAAATCGATGCTTCCGATTAAAGTGGCGAACCCGGAAAAATGATAGTAGGCCTTATCATTCGCACACCCTTACATTCGCATCTTGCACTAAAATTATTTTATTTAATTCGTTAACCACAAAAATTATTGCAATACATACAAGTGTACGATTCTTGAAAGATTATTTGGACATGTAGGGTAAAGGTACCAGTTACCGGGTATGTAGTGAAGACATGGAAGTTTTTTTATTAATTTGAAAGCATCCGCAGTCGAGTGTTAAGGATATTTGTGATTTATACGTAGGATAACAAAAGAGATCGATTGGTTTAACAAAACAAATTGGGTTGCATTAAAGGATAAAGTGGAATTGAAAATTTTCGAAGTCGGTTTAATTTTTTTTATACAATTTTTTTCTATTTATCAGTTCTCAGAATCACCCTGTATACACCTTAACCAAACCCAATAGAAGAGTTAACAATATTTATAGAAAATGTAAATAAAACGAAAAATGGTTTGTTCCTCTCACTAATATAAAATGATGAACTGTGTCGCATCGTTATGAGAAAATTCTAAAAAGTTTAAGTACCGCGATAAAGCATCAGGATATTTCTTAATGACATGAGCGACGGAGATGACGACATAAAATGGGATATTGTTTGGTCCGGCTGGTACTTCTGATGCTAATTTGGTTCTTCGCAAATTTTCTCGCAGATTTCAATATGCAATACCCCATTGTGCATTGGTACCGGTACAATTGGAAGCGTTATTAGTTAATTCGATGGCTTCGAAGAGTAGGAAGCATCTAGAAGTTGCGAATGCGTTGTGTCTGAGCAATGTTTCTTGTTATTCCACTGACGCGGATGACACTCGCGTATTTCGCGCGACTTTCTGGCGAAAACTGGTGTATTCTGAGAAGATTCGTGTGGGTCGTAAGAGACGTGTCAACCTAGATCTGAAGTAGAAGATTACAGGAATTGTAGAAATTTTCGTTTGGGGGTGTGCCTGCGTCAGCCTTAAAACTAATTAACTAATCGGACGTGGTTATGAGTGCAGCCAAAGTGAACGCACTTTAAACCCGTCACGTGTCTCTTTCAATTACAGGCCTATATTTACTACTACTTAAATAAAGTATTTCACAACCATGCCGGGTTGATACCACCATTTCCTAAACAATAATTAGTCATGAATCTGCGAAACGAGAAAACAGTGGGAGTTGTTAATGTTTCAGCTGCTGAGCATCTCGGCCCACACGTTGCCGCCCATGAAACTGCTCTGTACATCTTTCATCACCTCTCTGTTGATGTCGGCGAAAACCCAATCAGTGGAAGGCAAACACGACAGGTAATTTGATGAAAAGCACTTCAATCACTGGAATTTCTTTCGAATTCTAAAGTCGAATTTCACAGTTTCGCGCACGGCCGATCGCGAAAATATTGGGACACAATATCATTTTGGATTCTGAGCTGTGTATACTGAACGGATGTGCAATTATGTACAAAGTTCAGTTCAATTATGATAAAATAAAGTATACACTATGTATTCCTAAAAAACGGCTTGTTTCTTATTAATAATTGCGTTCAGAAATGCAATTCCAAAGTGATTGTGTTCCAGTATTTTCTTGATCGACTGTATGGATTTTTCATTCAAGACGAGTTCAATCACAGCGAATAGTAAATTAATTAGATTAAATCGATTCTTCCGCAAAGAATTACATCAAAATTATAAGCGATGTGTTCGCCTGATGTTTTCTTCTTTTCTTAGGGACGATAAAGGAAACAGTGAAGACGAATCAGCAGACGAGAGCGAGAGCGAATCCGCACGTCCAACGAAACCAGAATCTTCTCCCGATGTTGTAAACAACGATGCAGACGAGACGAAAGTGGAAGTAGTAGACCATGATTGGACTTTCTTAAGAGCCATACTTCCCGACGAAGAGGACATCGAGGCCATCGAACATTAACAAGAACATTAACTTCATTATATCGCATTGAATATTTAATAAGTCCATGGGCTGAGATTCCGACCACGAGACTAATTGTAAAGTAATTCTGTCTAGCTTTAAAAAATACATTTTTTAATGTTAGTATTTAATATTAGAAACGATATCGTGAAATATAATTTTCTATTTTCCTTCACGTCCACTACTATCGTATCCAGTGATCGATTGTCCAACATGAGAACTTTGTATGTAGACAGCGGATTTTGTGCATTTATAACAAAAATGAGTAGGTGTAATTGGAAACGGTGAAAACATTAGAAGAATTTAAAAATACATTTATATTATTTTCAACCTGTTAACCATATTAAGAAAGAAAAAAATTTCTATAACACTCCAGTTTGTTGGAATTCAGATAGAAAATTTCTATTTTGCATAAAGATCCGCTGTCTATTCGTATGAAACAATAGGTTACGGAAACACGAGGATTAAAACGTTTGTGAACTATTGTGTGCAGTATTTATTACACGGTATCTGACAAATATTCACAATTATAAACAATTCAAATATGTTAGACCGATTAACGAAATCCTTAGACCCGCGGGGTTGAAAATGGCGCGGGATTGCAAACCCTAGTAAAGATGCGTTGCGTTACGCAAGCGTGCAAGTTCCTCCTGCCGTTTCGTTTCACGCGAAGAAAGAAAGAGCTGAGAAATAGGTGACACAGAATCGCTTCGAGTATCACGACGGTTTCGGGAGCTGATCGAGGCGCAAACTCAAATCCACAATGTCGACGACAGATTCCGTGATTCTTTTCCGATATCGCGGGTCCTCCTTCATGATTCTGAGTACCGTTTCGCTTCTGTCCTCAAACACGTATACGTTGTAGGTGGCAGGATTGCTCATAATCTCCTCGCTCAAGTCCTCGTCCATCAGCACAGTCTGGAAGAACGTAGCTGCGGCGACCGCGGCTGCTAACCGTTGTTCTTCGTATCCTTCGACGATCTCGGACCAAGGTGGAACTTCTATGGGTGTTCCAGCTGACTTCAAAGTCTCGCACAGCACGCTGTAGTAATGTTTCAGCATAGTCTCCTCCGAGGATTGCCTGAAGCTGCGATCGGTGCAAAGGTATAGTAACTGTGCGACGTCGTGTACCAAAGGTGCGTATCTCAACAATTGAAAATCCACGAGCAAACACTTCGGAGGCACTTCGTTGCTGAACATCATGTTGTTTCCCCATAGGTCTCCGTGGCTGACGACGTTTCTCTTGGTAGGTGACATCTCCAGACCAGCGAACACTTCTTGGCAGGCCTTCGGCACTTGACTGGCGTCGAGGCCAAGTTGTTCGGCGACAGCGACGATGGCGTTGATGCCGGTGTCGAACCAATGTTTCGTTTTGCCGGTCCTAGCAAACGAGTTCTCCACGAAAGCGTCAGGGTATAGCTTCTTAAAAGAAACACCGAGCCGTTCTTCCGCCAGAAGAGACGACGCGTGTAGCCGCGCGATACTATTCAAGCTGGAAACAACCAGCTCCTTGGTGAACGAGTGCTTGTCCCGCATGGTGTATCCTTTGGCGCCTAGGTCCTCGAAGATGAACAGGTGTTCCTTGACCAGGTAGCAACGCGGAGACCATTGCTCGGCGTTGTACGACTTCTTCAGCTCGGGGACTATGTCGCGAAGGAATATCATTTCTTTCAGAAAGACGCACTTGTTGATCACGTATTCGGCTTGAGCTGGCAGGTCGTAGGGCACAACCTTAACGAAGAAGGTCAGTATCTCTGTCTCCCCGGTCTTGGTCTTCGCCTCGATAGAGAGCCGCTGATGGGAACTGAGAAAGCCGAGTTTCCCATCGGAATACTGGCGCAGAGAGTGCTTCTGCGCTTCCGCTTCAGGGCCCAGAGCATCCTTCGCTAACTGTCGAACCTCTTCGAATGTCAACAGATTGCGGAACGCGTTCGCCCGAGAGCTGACTCTTAGCGAACTCTTTGCCTGCTCAGCTGCGATTGGAACCTGCAGTTTCGACTCAGACATAATGGAAGAGAACGACCGCGAGAGATATGATGGTTTAAATGCACGGTAGCCGCCACATGCATGTCCTTTTAAATCGCAGGCGGTTTGATTTGTTTATAGCAGGAATCTTCCCGTCTGTTGTGCCGTTCGGCTTGTTTGCTAACAAACAAACCCGAGATAAAATCGGGGCAGCTGCCCAGCCACATCTCGGGGTTCAAACAGTCGATCGAATCGCGACGGCTCCGGTAGCGCTTTCTTCCTTTGCTGTCTACTCTTTCCTTTTCTCTTAACGACACGACACGGTGCAGCAAATAAACTTTTGTGGATCTCCGCTACCGGAAAACCGTTTACCTTATCTTATCGCGGCGGATGAATAACCAGTACGGTATTTCGAAGATGCTCAAAATACTGGCGCCCATGAACAGCCCCACTGCACTCCCAACTGAAACTAAAGAAAATTTATACAGTTTGCACGTGACAACCCGCGTCTGACTTTGCTAACATTTGCATGCAGTTTCTAGGCTGCGGAGGCCCGTGCAAACAAATATTGTTATAGAAAATTTATGATACAGTGGCGGCTGGATAGCGATTTTACTCGTCTTCCGAGAGGCTCAAGCGTGTACTGTTCGTTTTTCATGCATCACTTACATACTTTATGGTGGCTTACTATTCTAATTGATATATGCTAAGCCGACTTTCTTTTTGAACATCTAATCATTATAACTAGACAGCGGATCTTTATGCGAAACAAACATTTTCTGACTGAATTGCAACAAACTGGAGTGAAATGGAAATTTATTTTCTCTCTTGGTATATTTAGTAAGTTGAAAACAATATAGCACAGAGACGTCTGAAATAAGACGTCTTTAAAACTTTCAGACGTAAAACTGACGTAAAAAGACGTCTTCGAGACGTCGCGTGCTATCTTTGTACTGTTTGAAATTACATCGACTCATTTTTATTATAAATGCATAAACTCTGCTGTCTAATTATAATCGTTTCATCGCATAGAAGTTCCATCGGTGATCGGTGTTTACCTATAACATCCAACAGATCGTACACCACGTATCGGCGGTACCTAATGGTTGGATGGGAGAGCAGTGTAAATTGAAATCTGGAGTGCGACTTCGTTGGTGACTCGTAGTCGTGAGGATCCCATCGATTTCTACGGCAGGAAGTTATCGCGTTACATAAAAGATAACTGAAATATGCAAAGAAATAATATTTGACAGTTCAACGGGAACCGATCGCTCATTCTCTAAAACGTTCTTATTGGAAATGTGTACAAAGCTATCGAGGTGCCCTCGCAGTTCGGCTGGCATAATTCGTTCCTCAGGTTTTCGGAGGCAATCTCGGACTTGTTGGCGATTATGCAGAGCATCTCGGTGCCGTTACACACTCGTGTGCCCTTGGGCGCGAAGTAGTAGAAGTTCACGCAACCGCAAAACTTCACCATCCGTTCTATAATGATCTGCAACGAAAATCGTGTTAACGTGCCGTTGTTTTTAGCGAATATTTGTTTGCGTTTCCGCGTGCGCGCGTACTTGGAGATAACACGAGTCGCTGCTGTAAATAGCAAACATGCTGTCCCGTTGCTTCTCGTGCCGAAATTGGCAATCCCTGGGCTCGATCGCGACATTCTTCACGCCCGGCTCGTTGTACATGTCGTACATCGTAAATTCGATGCGAATCATTTTACCGTTCTTCACGAGCGTCTGCTCCTTCTCGAAATTGTTGATCGTCGGCAACCCCAGATTGTTCAGCACGTGCACCTACAATCACGCGTACGACCTCCTATCACACGGCACCGTAATTGTCACTTCTATTTGCACGACAGTGCAGAAACAAGTGACGTCCTCGTATCTGCGACACCATTTTTCTTTTTTCATCACGATCAACTCGTACTCCAGCTTGCACTCTCATTCACGTGGGTGTTATCGCAACTTGACGTGTCAATCCCCTTAACACTTTGACTGTTGTTCACGCGGAAACCACGAAATCCATGGGATCGGAAGAAAAACGTAATAGAATTTTTAACCGTTAGCACTCTAGTGGCGACTCTGAGGCACCACTAAAAATTGATGTGACATTAATCAAAATATTTTTTACATCATTGCATATATGTTGGTATCTAACTATAATTACTAAATATTTACGAATCGTATGAGGTATTATATAAATATCATATAGTGGAGATGTTGCCGAAGAGACAGAGAGTGGTGGTCCTAACATGAAAGAAACATTTATACGAACGGTGACCGCGGTGCTGATTAACTCCGGTTTCGAGCCAGAATGAATGTCGATGACGAGGTCGCCATATTTCGCGGATCCATTAATGAAGAAACTCATTTTATCTTCGCCCAGATGATACGTGTTCATAGCGAGACAATAGCCGATGCCTGTTTTCTGCAATTCCTGGAATTCCGAGCAGCAATTGAACTTCTTGTTATTCCACGTGCACATGTCCAACAAATCCGCGCACGGGAATCTCATCTGCGATGTAGACAATTTGAAAACATTGCGCAATCGGAAATGATATCGATGCAAATAACACAGGGCGTTATCAGAATCGACGTCGGCAGAGTTGTGCTAATTTAAATGCATTTGTAATTGAATTAAATTGTGTTTCACATAAACCGTAATTGCCTTACATAATTCGAGCCTTTCACTTCATTTAATTGCTATAATTAGCAATTAGACAGTATAATTACTGTCATCACTGATACTAATCTTTTCCTTCTTCCATCTCTTATTCTTCTGATATACAAGGTGATGAAAAAAATTGTGATGAAAAAGATATTTGTTACGTAATGTGCATGGTGTCAATGGACCAAATGTCTGGCAAGAATATTTTTTTCCGAAGGTCATTTTTTTCGGAGTTATTCATGTTTTTCGATACGTAACTACATTTTTTTTATTGCATCGTGTAACTGATCGAAAAATACATTCACCTATGTCTAATAACATGACATTGACCTTGATCTGAAGGTAAAGCTTGAATTTTCGAAGATCAAGGTTATTTCGAGGTCATGTTACTATTAAATATCTGAATGTATTTTTCGATCAGTTATACACGATGCAATAAAAAAAATGTAGTTATGCGTCAAAAAACTCGCGCTTTATAACTCTGAAAAAAATGGCCTTCGGAAAAAACTATTCTTGCCAGATATTTGGTCCATTGACACCATGCACATGACGTAACACAAATATTTTTTATATAAATTTCATTAAATAAAGCATTATTTAAACGGACCACCCTGTATAGTATAATTCATAATTACACTATACTTTGTAATTGTATTTCAACTGTAAGAACGAATTACATTGTAACTTAATTGAATAAGAGACCAGAATTACAAGTTACATTGCAATTTAATTGAATGAACCGACTGAATTCCGAATTACGAAATAATTTAATACAATATGATTGAATTATACTTTGTAATTATAATTCGTGAAGCAATTCAATTATAATTAAACACAACTCTGGAGGTGGAATGCGATATCCAAACGGAGTGGAATGATTTCTTGCCTGCTCGTAGGCGGACAACAGCTCCTCCGACGTTGCCTGAAGTAGTTTCGAATTGGAAAAGTTTACGAGCATCCCGGGATTCCTGTAAAAATATTTCGCGCGTCTATATGTTCTGTTAACAGTTCTAAAAGGAGCACTGATAATGCAAGCGAGAGAAACAAAGAGAAGAAGGCTCGGCGCTATAAATCTTTAGAAAGCGTGAGCCTCTGAGAAGCCAAAAAGCCATCCACTCGACAAAAGTAAAAAGTAAAGAAATCTGATCGCATTGCAAACAGCGTGTTTTAGAATCTTCCTAGAGCACGCATAAAAAGCTATATTTACTATTTTCCATTGTTGATGAACTTGACTTTCTTTTTTAACTCTACGTTGTTACGTACCGTCTGAAATAGTTGTTCTTAATCGTTTTCGTACTGGAAATGCAGATAGCTATCGTAGGATACGGTGTCACCCAATGAAGGAACATACTTTCTACCGTCACTGCGACAGGATACTCAATGTAGTTCCTCAAAACATCGTGGATCATACTGGCACATCCATACCAACACGCAGCGCAGGAAACCAGCCAAAAGAGTCTGCGAATATTGCAAAAATGTTTGCAAAAATTCAAAATTGTATCCGGTTGACAAAAGAAGATTTACAACTGTATTTGATCCAGATAGCACAGAGACGTCCTTAAGACGTCTTTAAGATGTCGCGTGCTACCTGGAACCGTCTCCCTCTTCCCGAAGTTCTGTTACCTTTCCGGGTAGGAAAGCTGTTCATTTACAAGATATTTAACACCGTGGATGTTGCAATTACTTAAATATTGTTTGATGACTTTCCAACACCAAACAAATGCCCGCCACATTGTTCGATGCAAGGAAATTTATATTTTTCGAATGAAAGAAAAGTTATCACGGTACTTTTTAATTTATAGAAATAAATTCACTTTGCTTGTCGACTAAACCACTCGACTAACATAACTGTCTCCACGAGCGCAGCAAATCGATTCATTGTGCATGTAATAAATAATACAGTGTCTGATTTAATCTCTTACTGCTGACGTTTTCCCCACGGTATCCGATTTCTGATTGTTTTAATTCATCGTATGAATATGAATATTATTGCAGTGAACAAAATTTCAAGACAACCAAGGATGAAGTGTGGGAGTGGGGGAAGAACGTGGAAGGGGAAAGTGACTCGCGAGCTACAAGTTGGAACTCCCTGATTTAAATGAAATAACACACTCATTCCTTTCGCATTTTTCTATATTTTTTTAAATTCACGTTTTCCATAATAAATAACATATACTTTTTATATAAATGTAGATTTGTGTATTGGTTGGACTAATGCATGTAAATGTTTTTTTTTTAATTGAGGCTCTATACAAAGTACAAAGAATCTTAAACAACTACGTACATGCATAGTGGTCGCACACATAATAATTTATATTCTACGATTTTATCTTTATTTTTTAACATTCGTATTAGCAGACTAGTTATAAAAACATTATAACATACTATATTATTCTCTTATAAAAACGATTCGACTTTTTCACTGTAATTATAATATATTAAAAATACCAGGATACAAAAGAAAGCCGTACATATGTGTCACAGGAACTTTCCTTTTTTCTTTCACTTATTGTATAGTTGAAGCCAATTGAAAAAAACGCTAAATACAATATTGTTTCCCTTATGTGTTAAAAAAGACGCACCTGAAAGTGCATCGAAATATTCATTATTGGTCAAAGTAAAAAAATGTACAAAATAGAAAATTTAATTCTTCTATTGATCTTAAAGTATACACCCTCAATTATTTTTTGTATACATTCGAATAAAGTAACAAAACACATTTCACAAATAGTTAAAAAATACAAAAGTTTCATATATCCTCGCTCGCTCACGTATGTTACGTGTACATTAAAATGCAGTACTTATCGAAAGTATCGAAAACAATGTTTATTGCATGATTGTTCCAGTTAGTAAATGCAACGTTCTAAATGCATAAATTCGAAGTTATTCTGTACTTGTCTTACGATAATACACTGACGTACAATAGCATACAAAATTTTGTAAAAAGTATTGTTGTGTATTTAAACTAGTGTAACTTCATTATGCTTTGGCATTTTTGTTATATTTTACAATATAGAAATACTTAAAGAATTAAAATATTATGACTCTTATCCGTACAATTATTTCGTTCGTTCTAATCAAACAAGAAGTTACTTTTCGTTCAACCGAACTTCTTTCTATGAAACTTGTCTTATGTATAAATATATACATGGCGGTAAGAATTATTCATATGGATTCCACGATAGCAATTACGGTTTGGCACACGAAATATTATTGTAAATTTTGATATACAACAAACATTATTCGGTATGGATTTTCAAGCAGGCACATGTAAATTATGTTTTCGTCAAGCATAGTTGTACATGATAAATAGCATTACTAGCTGTCATGTGGTGTTACAAGGAAAACACTTCCATACAATTATTCTTTTTAACAACAATAACAAACCATAACAGGATTTTTATACATATATATCGATCTATTGTTCTAGTACTCTAACTCTACTGCAACGAAAGATGATTACACCTGCAAATTAAATGTTTCGACTAACCACCTAGTGCGTTTCAATTAACTTTATTCACTTCTGTTCTCAATTAGAATATGAAACACTTATTACTAGACTGCGGATCTTTATGCAAAATAAAAATGTTCTGCATTGATTGTGGAAAGCAGAAATAAAAAATAAAAATTTATGGTCATCCCTTAATGACTTTGTTAAATTAAACCAATGTTACAATATTCTCAAATTTTTTTAATCTTTTACTGTTTTCTATTTCGTCCAACCAACTTCTTCATAAATGCATAAAGTTCCACAGTCTACTTATTACTCACGATGATAAAATAACCAATCTTGATTCTTTCGATTAAAATTATCTTACTATTGGCTACAAACTAATCTGATATTTGGCAGACATGTAGCTCAAATAAATTGACTTTGTTAATGTATTAAGTGAAATAAATACTTTTCTTATATTGTGTAAACATTTCATTTGGTATTTAAGTACTGGTCACACCTTTGCGAGCTACTAATAAATTTAATACTGGATGCTTCCTTATATAAGATACTGCTTTTTTATGAGTGACCATGGTAAAATCGTACCCGTTACACTGTAATATTTTGTCGTGCATCCGAAGACCGCTTTTTGCTGCTGGAGATCCTTCGTGAACTTCAGTTACATATATACCCTAGAATAATGTAAAGATTAAGTAGGTAACTACCTAATAAAATAATAAAATAATATTATTAAGGAGATAGACTCGTTTCTAGGATTGCAAGGGTACGGGACATGCCTTCTCATTTCTTGATAATGGAAAGATGAGGTTTTTCAGTAGTCAAAAGCACTAGATAAAAGATCAATCTAATCTTATGCCGTTACTAGGCGTAATTTGCATTATTTAGCAGCGTGTAGCTGTTGCAGCTTTATGAAAGTAGCTATATGCGCAGCTTTATGCTTCTGAATAATGCAAATTACGCTGCGGCCTAGCACTTTTGGCTACTGGAAAACCCCATCTTTGCATTATCGAGAAATGAGAAGGTGCATCCCGTACCCTTGCAATCCTAGAAACAAATCTACCCTCTTAAATAGTGTAATAACACATCTTACATTGTCTGTGTAACCTTGGGGACTTTTTCTAAAGTCTTGATCAATTCCGCCGCCGATCTTAAAGCCACATTTCATTACTTTCTCCCCATTTTCATTAACTTCTGTTTCTTTATGTAATGTAATTGGTATCTAAAAGAAATATATAACATGTCAAATACTAAATTAACGACGCTGAGTATCAATTGCTATACTGGCATCATTTGACAAGAAACTATCCGAACTATATAGTTCTAGCGTAATAGAGTTTGTATTTAAATTACTTGTTATTCAAAGATGTAGATGGAGATAGAGTAAGATAAGAAATTTGACGGGCGTCTACCAAAAGAAACGTGATAATTTACGAATTAGTATTTAGAGAGAATGTGAATATTATATTAGAATAATGTGGTACGTACACTTAAGCACTTCATAGCTGTGCCAGCTTGGTGCTGAAATGCCATTTTCGCACACATGATGACGGATCTTGTGTTTTCTGACGGACTTAGATTGACAATTGCTTACAATGACTCAATGTAATCACCAGTCGTTCACGCACTGTATGCACCGAACTGATTACGACAAGACTTAAGTGAATTTGAAGATGTAAGAACAAACGTTATAATATACTCGAAAAAGGCTTTCTATTCTTAAATGCACGATTAACTGATTAACAGCGATCAAGATCGGAGTTGTTGAGATCAGTTTAACACAATTCCGTTCTCACGTTGACAGCCATGTGTACTGACTGACCTAGATGGGAAAGTGTCTTTCACAAAATCTTCTGTCGAGAGTTATAGCACAGACGAGGGATAAAGATAGACCTGTCATCTTATGGGACTTTGTGCCTCGTGTTCTGAAATACCGATCATATATTTCAATATATTTCCATTTTCTTAGAAAGTGGCAGAAACGCGATGTAGATGAGTTTCTGGCACCAATCTTCGTGCCACAAGTCTATATCTGTTTTAAAACGT
Organism: Lasioglossum malachurum; assembly: GCA_028455605.1. Taxonomy (NCBI): domain Eukaryota; kingdom Metazoa; phylum Arthropoda; class Insecta; order Hymenoptera; family Halictidae; genus Lasioglossum; species Lasioglossum malachurum. The sequence goes on along the minus strand of CM052319.1, from coordinate 9,688,537 downwards.
CGAATATGATGAATATGATAAATATGATAAATATCATGGATATGATACTTTAGATAACATGCCGTGTTCCAAGATTACATCTACCAGATGACGGATGTGGGCAAAGTGCTATAGTCTGTAGGGAAGTCGCAGTACCACTGAGTACCACCGACGAGATATTATTAAAGACTGCCAGCCTTACGGGAGTTGGTGTTACCCAGTGTCACCCGAATATTTCGGTATTCTCATAAGCCCTCTTGAATGTATTCTAGCTGCAGTAAGAAATAGAAGACCATCGACGTGATCTCGTCGGCAGAAGGCCACTAAGGAGATTCTCGTCGCGTCGGTAAGAAGGAAAATCGTCACGGAACCATATTGATGTGAATTGTTACATTCTGCACCGAACGTATTGCAGATATGGGCAAAAAATTCCTAGATATATTAAGAAAGTAATGAAGCATAATTTTAGGAAAATCAACAATTCCCACTTTAAATTTTGTATGAGATACCTCTATTTTGAAATTACAAATAGAGGTAT